>OZ012706.1:17336380-17966412 GCA_963942595.1 Cylloceria caligata | reverse complement strand
AACGGTATTTCTTTGAATTATTCCCTTGAAGGTTTGCATTTCCCTTGAAGGGTTTCAGTTCGGACTCGAGCAGGGAGGAAATTAATACAGACTTCAGTATCGGGTAAAAGTAGGGTTTATTTGTTAATTATTATTATTTATACAGATAAATTTATTGATTATGCTTGTTATATATATTTTTCTTGAAACTCCGTTTCTTCGTTAATTCTGAGGATTATATATTATACAAAAACGAGACCCGAGCTTACGCACGCTCATATTATCGTGTCCGCAAGAATGACATTTTTATATGAATTTTAGATAAATATTTCCCTAAAGGGTATAATAGTTTTTATATGCAAGGTATGAGAGAGTGTTTAGCGTACAGGGCTTGCCATCTATGTTGGCTCTGCTATCACTCCTTGTCTTTGGAGCGCATTTATCCGATATTTTTATCTATTGGATCGTGTGTATTTTATTATACCATATAGGTCTCTTTTAGGTGTTAACTCTCGGTAACTCAGCTGCTGGACTTCGTAATTGTCGGGTAGGTCAGCTGTTGGACTTGGAAGATGTTCGTATTGAGAAGCTCAGAAGTATCAGGCCCGGTCCTTGGAGTGGTGCTGTTCGTATGCTCCTTCTTTTGTTGGCTAGGTGGTCCTCCTTTGGCTGCTTAGCTGGTCTGCCTTTGGCTTGCTGGCTGGTCTTCCTTTGGCTTGCTGGCTGGTCCTGGATGTTGGTGAGACTCTGTGGACAGAAAAACTACTCCTCGATCGTCGAGTTTCGTGTTCTTTTATACCCGATTTTCCCACTCTTTGTCCATGTTCTTGGTATATCTATATTTCGTAGTCGTCCTGTAGCCCATCTCCTGTAGACCATTTCTTCTTAATCCATACTTTTGATAATCGTATTACCGTATCCCTTGTGAATATCTTTTGGTACATATTCTGATACTAGAGTCGTTCACGTGATTGCTGTTGGTTTTCCTGGAATTTCTATCTTTCTTCGTGTTGGTTGTATGTACTACAGGTTCCTCTGGCTGTGTGTGTGGGGCGTACTACGCTTTACTACTCTATGTTTATATTTTATATTAGATAAGCCTGATGCTTCGCTGTGTGTGTGTGTCGTGTTCTAGTATCGTGTATATGAGACGTACTTGTCGTCTCAATATATAGGGAAATGTGGGGCAAAGTGGCTACTTGGAGTAAAGTGGACTCTTATGAAATTCCAAATTTTGCGGCGAAATGGACTCATCCCAAAACGAAAATTTTATAAGATTTAAGTAATAATAATTTAAGTAATAATTTAATTGTAAGATTTCACAAGCTATTGAACAATAAATTTAAGGTGATAAGCAGAAAATGTGGAGACCGTAAAATTAAAAAAATTAAATATTTCCCAATTTTTGACGAAATTTATAGTTTCAAGAGGCTGAGGGTAGGAATCAATGTACAAATTGTTAAGAGATTATTATTTTATTTATACTATTTATAAAAATCACATTGATAATCGATATCATGGTCATCGACACTTGCACACAAGGTATGAGCCCGCTTTTGGCATGACATACAGCAGATCCAGTATTCGGACGAATGCGAATAGAGTTGGTCGCAAAAAATGCAGGAAACGTCCTCCGAAGACGAGAATTTAGCTGTCTTCGCGATCCTTGGTTTCTTACTCGCTAATTTGGCCCAATACGACCGGTTCGTGATGACTGCAGTTTACAAACGATCTGCCCGGTAAGCACGAGGTTTTGCCACTGGTGCTGGTTGGACGGTATACGGGGAAGCTTTGAATGGATCGCGGATTTCATATTGTATTCGGGAACACTTCAGTTACAACATCTGTATTACTATTTACTCAGAATTGTCAATTATACCTTTTTACTGCATCTGAGAGGAGGAGTCCACTTTGCCCCATAAATTTATCTTGATAAGATACGGAAAATGAGAATGGCAAATCAATTTTGGGACTTAAGAATAGTTGAAAGGTCATTTGTGAACCGGTAAAACTCGCTAAATTGCTTAAATGGGACACTTTGTTCCACATTCCTCTACCAACGAAAGTTTTATGAAAAATTGAGTTCTTTTATATATTTGATTTGACATTGTAAAATGTGGAAAATTATAAGGATAAAGTGATTTGCAAGGTTCCACTTTGCAGGTTTATTTCATTTTCATCCGCCATTTAAAATTTCAACATATATTTATATATTGTTATCCATGGTGGGGGTATTTGCCATCGGCTCGAAATTTATACTGCGTTTTACTTATCCAAGACAGGTACATCTTGAGCTGTGTAACATATCACAAAGTCTGAACGCAATATATGGCGTCCAGATTGTTCTACAGATAGTATCATATATGGTCTTTCTCACGTTATTGGGATACGATCTCTACGTTGTTTACGTGAACCCAACATTTATGAACCGAACGCGAAGGATTTGCTCGCTGTCGCTTTGGTTCTTGATTCATGTAATTAAAATAATGATTGTTAATCATATGAGCGCCAGTGTAACCTACGAGGTAAAATGCCCTAACTAAAATTTGTCTATAACCAGTGCTATATTGCCATTGGGTTAAAACAGTATCATTTGGTAGGCCTATAGAACCCGTGAAATCGTTCAGGAATTGAATATGATGAACGACGCCATGGATTTCAAGAGTGAGGTTCGACAATTTATCTTACAACTGATAGAGAATACACTGTCATTCACTCCCATGGGATTCTTTACTCTCGGCTATGGATTCCTCGGCTCGGTATGTATATTAATCGATAGAAGCACGAAAGCTTTGAGATCACAGAGAGAAATGTGAGTTATTTACAAACAATTTCACTGATGCGTATGCCCCAACAAATAAACTTGGTTGGATCAACCGACTAACTGGTTAGCCGCCTAACCAACTGTTTAGTTCGGCAGCTTAAATACTTGGTTGACACAATCATGTAAATTTGCTGAAACATATTCAACCACGCGGTTGATTGTCGCAATTATCCTTTTTTCTTTGTAATTTTATATTTTTTTAAGTTCATTATATTTCTTCTTTTATTTTTAACATATTTGTATGCAATAATTACAGTCATTGTTAGGCTATATATGGAGAACTTAAATATCGCAATTGCGGCTTCTTCCTTACAATTTTATTAATTTTAAATAATAATATTTCAGATCCTGGGAACAGTAGCCACGTACCTAGTTATTCTAATACAAACGAACATAATCCCTGAGTTTATGCTCGTTAATAAAAAATAAAATGATATTAAAATGTGAAAGACGTTTTACTTGCCTCTCTATACGGATACTTCACGATATGCGTGGGATAAATCAATTATTTATTAAAGGACGAATGGTTAATACGCCGTACGGGACGGTGCGAATATGCAAAAATTTAGTTTAGGCTTGTACGCGGTAACCCCTTCTAGTTCGCCCTATAAGCGAATTTGAGCATAGCCGTATCACCTGCGTAGGAATTTTATTACTCAGCCAGTCGTGGACAGCTCGCTGAAAATTGGCCCATTGTTAGAGTTGACGCTCGATACTCTATAGACTGGCTCCAGAGTAGATAAGTGTGTTGGCCAGAACAGGCTCGAGTTCTATGTTGATGCTTAAAGTCCCTCTGCCGTTGGATCTAGACCACGACCTTACCAACCCACGGATTAGCACTGGGTTAAAAACTAGATAACGGTTCCAATAATGTTGGTAGCGTCACCGCATATTATGTCCGCCAATGATTGCTTGAACCTCGGTAAGGAATGGGATGATTGTCGAAATGTGATTGTTTTATCACAACTTTTCATCATTAGTTGGCCATCGATTTTAGACTGGCTGGTGGGACAGTATATCCCCATTCAACGGCCCTTGATTGGTTAGCGAGCGGTTATACGATCGCACGATTATCAGAAGGACATAAGAATATGCAAAAAACCGAATATATGCCGAGAAACGGTAGTGCTCTGTTAATATATATTTTTTTGGCACACTCTCGATCCATTACCCATGTAAGAATGTCAATAACATACCGATCCCTAACGACCGTCCGAGGCTTGAACCAGCGATGGTCAACGAGCCTCGATATTCTGAATTGACCCAATCGTTAAAGAGGTCATGGGGCAGAACAGAACCAGCCACTGAGCTGAGATTTGGCATTGAACAATAGCCAAATATCAACCAAGAATCAGTCAAAGATTCTGGCCCAGAGAATGACTGGTATTTGTAAGAACAACGGCCCATTGTTGGCCGAATCTTGGTTCAAGATAGCACATATCATCGCGAAATAGTCGTCATTTTTCTTTATTCCTAAACAGTTAGGTGTCGATAGAGTTCTGAGACTTCTGAGGCTGATCAAGTTTTAAAGTATTCGGCCTTTGTATATTTTTTGTTAGGGCCTATTAAGATTTCTCCTGTAAACAAACTAATAAATTTAATAAAAAGATACTTATTGACGCTTATTGAAACGTTTTATCTTCCATTTTCATTTTTATATTCGAATTTATTCTTCACATTCGTATACATATTAATAGCTGAATAAAAACACATCATGTACTCTTTTTTGTTATTAGTGGGATTCGAATCGGTGACCTTGTGGATTTCTGTTACGCTGTCCCTTAGCTTGTTCGGCTATTGACATTTTAGCAATTAGATTTATTGATTGTCTCTTTAAAGTATAAAAGATCTGAACACGGACGAACTTAATAAATTTGTATGCGTTTAACACGATAAAAATAAAAACGCAGTCATTTTAGACAGAAATTGATTGTTGTAGTTGTAATGTATTGTCCCGACTATAAATTTCGCGTGTTCTCATAACAATGATGAATTTACAAAGCTCGTATACCGTGTATCGTATTTTGTAGCCTATACAATATTTTACAATTGTTGTTTACCAATTTATTGACGATTTAAATCAACATCATATTCGTGAATTAAGAATTTACGTATGTTGAATACCGAGCAACAAATGGACAATAAATTTTGAGATACCGTGTACACTATGCACATTGTACTTTTTTACGTATGTAATATTCAATAATTGTTTATCAATAGCCGGTTAACAATTGTAAATTAATAATTAGTTAAGAATTCGTTAATAGCTGTTAACGGATATTGAGATGTCGAGAAGTGAAGAAGTCAAGCATCAACAATTACACAAATATTACCTGGATATTATATGTAACTTACATGTAATATTCACGTAATATCGCTTACTACTTTCGATTACATTGTCGTTACATTATTGCATTTACTGGGTATATACTACACATTATAAATATTAATCGCATTCTTCGCAGAGTCAAGATTGTACAGATTAATTAAACAAATATCCGTTGAAGACAATTGAAAGCATTTTTCAACATTTCAGTCTATCATTTTTGCCGACAATATATTTATAATTATTTAACATTCGTTAACAAATAATAAGTAACTGATGCCAGTAGATTTTTACCTCTATAAGACTGGATCGATTATATTTGTCAGTCTACAATTTTTAGGAAAGCCCTTGTGGGTGGTAGTTTCCTCCTAGTTTGAAGTTCCTACTCCGGAATCCCCGATAAAATCTAATAGAGTTTCACTGTGGAATCTTTACTGTAGATAACCCAAATTTAGCCTGGAATGTTATTAGGGTTATTGTGTAAGCATTGCCAAAAATTAACAAAGCCCTGTAGTATAACATAGGTGCAAAAGACTAGACAATGTAAGCCCAGAACTAGAAGGCGCTAATTCGCAGGTTATCAAGATACAAATGTCGCAAAGCTCTCTAATTTTTTAATACTTCTTAAGACAACCTCCCCCAGATGATGAGTTTATCGAAATTATTTTTTTATTACTTATATTTAGGACACCTGTCGATAAACGTATTACATAAAGATTGCACTAATATATTTAAAAGTAGCCGGGATATGAGTTGTCTAGAGAAGTTCTTCCGCCATGGCACGTAAGATCGGTATATTCAGGTTTAGCCAAGGTTTGTCTCCAATAAAAAAACATGATTTTCTTTTTCACTGATAAAATATCAAAGTAGCAAAAAAAATAAAAATTATGGAAATGAAACCAGGATGAAAATTGATATTACTTATTTAACTTCAAAGAGGAAGTAAGAAAATTATTATGAACAAATCGGTGATCATATTAAAAGAATACAATGCTACTCTGTAGATATTTTATCAATAAACGAGAAAGTCGTGGGATTTTCAACGGTGGACGAGCTTTGTAGCACAAACTCATAACTTTCTCATTTCTAAATATTTTTGCATGATGAATAAATAATTATTAATAATGTTGGGAAAACATGATATGTCATCCTGAACCTTCTAAATACGAGGTAGAATATTAGCAAGTAGAACAAACTGTGGACTTTACACGTGATGTAGGTAATCAAGATTGCAACTGGTTTACCGCTAGTTAAACTTAGTAATGGTAAAGCAATATAGTTAAGTCGGTACTATATGCATTGAAGCATAAAAGAAGGAGTGTTGATCCTACTGACATCCACTGCGCGTGTCTCTTAGGAATTGCGCTTGCTCGAGCGTCCTCTCGGCTCGCGCACTCGTTAGTCAATTGCCGCATGTGTCTCAAAGTGAATGAAGATTTTTTTCCCGACAAAGTGAAATGAAAGGAACATGCAGTGGGAACCAAAGAATTTGACAGAAGCGCGTTTTCCATTCTTCACAACGAACGCTTTAATCGGCCATGGTATATTTCGTTGGCCGGCGGGACAGCAACGTCCAGTATTCAGTGTAATTTACGCGGTAATCTTGACGTCTCTGTACCTCACGGTACTATACTATACTCTAATAACCATGTCCGGAGAACCCTGGTACGGTGACTACGAGAAAATATTACTTTTGTTAGTGTACGTCAACGTTGGAACATTCATCTTCCAAGTACTTCTAAGCTGGTGTAATGCTAAGGTATGCACGTGATATAATTTTTTTAAATCGATTTGAGGTATTTCATTTCTAATTTTCGCTTGAATCGGAACAGAGGTTCTCTCGTGTTACAGAGGATTTAACGAAGGTAGATGAGACTCTTCAAGAACTCGGTGCAACTTTCAACTACGCTAGAACTAAAAACGAAGGATATGCATTGATCCTAATCTGGATTATCATGATGACCGGTTTCAATTGGTTCGACGTCCTCTGGCATTTTGATGCCAGACCCATCTCTCGGATATTTTTAATATTTTCCGTTCTTCACTATCCCGCTCATGTAGCCACTATAGTTGCTACGAATTTTTCTATGGATGTTAGGTAAGGCTGCTTTAGATCACATGTACGGATCAACGTTGCAGCCCGTCAATTACATTTCAACTCAATTTCTGTATTTCTTCCATACACTATTTAATATAAATTATTTTTATGAATGATCTACTCTATTGGCAGTGAAATATTTGAACATTTTTTTGAAAAAAAAAAACAGCCCATAAAGTAGAACCTTGCACAATGCTTCCTCATTATTTTTCATTTTTCGCAAAGTTTTGGGAATTGTGGAAACTGCGTAAGGTTTGCCTCACGCATTGCTACCTCAAAAGCAATTTTGTAAGCTTTGTAAATACTGTGAACACTAGCTCTTATCTGTTCGAAATCCGTAAGAATTAACTTTTAAGTATGGCAAATTTCATAATTTTTTATACCAATGATAAAACCCAAACAAACTCAACATCGACCAACCTTGGTCGTAACTACATTTGTATAGAGAGTAGACATTTGCACCAGTCAGTTTTTTTACGGCTTTCTTCATTTTTAGAAAATTTGAGCTTTCCTAAATTTTCAGTAATCTCATACGTTTTTTAAATTAAATTATCCACGATGAACTGATCCACATGCTCACGAAATTTCAGCGCAATGCTTCAAGAAGTTCCGGATTTATAAGAGATTAATTATTTTATAACGAAGCAATCATCATTGGTTTTTATTTTTATTTTACACAGGCATGAAAATGTTGTTACCTATCAAGCTGTTCTTGAATGATAAGCTCTTTACGTTTAAAGCCCTAAGCTTAAATAATACACACTCACGCACCAACACCGGCATATTTTCTAACCGCTTCTCTGGACATTTCAGACAATTTTAATTGCCTTGACATTAAAATCTCGAATAGTTTTTATATTAAAAACAAAAGTTCCTCTATGAGGAAGCGAAGGTAATATCATATTGGTTCCGACGTGGGACGCCCTTCCTCTTTTACAAGCCTCATCGCACCCTAATTGGTACAAGGAAACTACAGAAGACATGTGCCGGATACCAGTCGACCCTTTCAACAGGGACTGGTTCCTACAAGAAATAACCAGGCTCCGGAACAATAACATTTCACTCCATGATTCAATACGCCAGTCAGTAGACGGCTAAAATATCACCTATGCGAGTAATGGCAGCACGAAATGTTGCTTAAATGGGGGGACGTCGGATCCGCACGGCAACCGTTTACGTATCAACGTCAATAACAAAAATATTTCTGATGAAAATTCTTTAAAAGAAAGCCATACAAATTAAATTAATCGACAAAGTAATAAGTATTTATTTTTTTTATTGTTCGTCGTCAATTACTTTTCTGTAAGGTGATGTGCTACGCCTCGATCGGTAATACAAACTGTTATGCATATTTCTACGCAGCGATTGATCTTTCGCATGAATGAGGAGAACGGTGAACTGCGTGTTATAATTCTACAGTTCTCGTCTCCGAAAGATCCATCCTAGCAGAGAATTTCTCGATGGAAGTATTCTACTATCTCTCTCGCACGTATGGCGATCTGAGAGAGACAAATGACGTGTAGCACATCACCTTAATGGTATTTATTCACGAATATTTGTGAAAAACCGTTTTTTTTTGTTTTTAAAAATTTTTGATATTTAACTGGCAATGGGATAGGGCATTAAAGAAAAATAATTTATGAAATAAATATATAAATAAATAGTCAGTTGAAAAGTAATGGATGGTCACTAATACGATTCGAGTTATTGTACTGGAATATTGTTATTTCTCAAGCTGATATTACTTTTAGACTCATCGGTGTGAGATATAGAAAAGGAAACGCGATCTTGGAGGGAATGAAGAGACGTTGCAGTTACGATGACACTGCCACGATATCATCAGTTCAAACTCGACAGTTATTGAGATCTATAGAAAATCACAAGCATTTCGTTCAGATAATTAAGTTATTGATTAATTGATTGATTATATGTAATTCGATTAGGTCACTTGAAAAAACACATTTTGAAGCTTTTAAGATGCTCTTTCGTACTTAGAAATTTAGAGAGAAAGAATAATTATCGTGAAGAATGTGAATTGTGTGATAATAATATTAAGTGGTGACTAAAAAATTATAATAATTTCGCTGAACAGCTATTTTCAAGAAGTCTTTTTTCAGGAAATTGAAATGCTTATTGAAATATTCGTCATCCCTTTACACAAAAGAATGAGTTTTGTAAAACTTGAGACATGTATGATGATATTTACAATTTAATCTTGAATGATGAAATATTTATAGTCGATCTTGAAATTTCATAAGCCGCAAAATCCATATTTTAAAAAATACATTGTATGTCACTGATGGTTGATTGTATGCAGCTGCGTAACGACTTTGTCCGAGATGCTATAGAGTAATGTCAGTAAATGAATGTAGCATTCAGCTTGTCAGTGTAACCTTTTGGTCAATCATGTAAACTATCCTCAGACACAGTTTATTGTAACCTGTAGTGCATATTAAATAAAGAATGTATTTCTTAACAAAAAAGAAAACGTGTGTGGCCTCAAAAAAAAACGATGCAAGACAGAGTCTCGCACGTTATTTCGTCATTATTTTCCACCTTTAATAAAGTCACCTGTATGAGGAAGTATGGTGAACGATTTTGGCTTCGTCATAAAGAAAGCTTTGTCAAAGGTGGAGAATAATTTAAAAAAATGTAGTAATGTAGGATACTCAATCAAATTTGAACCCCTTGATCGATATTTACAACTTTGATTTTTGCGAAATTTTTTAAACTTAACACATAAATGCTGGTGCACATAAAAGCTGACAATGCATATAGAAGATTTATACGCAAAACTGTGTTTTTAGGGATTAGTTATTTACATATGATTCTAATTATGATTTAGATCAGGGGTCTCCAAACTTTCCAGCCTTAGGGCCATACTGATTACTCTAGTAAGTTCCGAGGGCCAAAACCATATAATCATTGTTGCCGGTGGTAAAAAGTGAAATAGTCCAAAATCTGTCCGCGGGCCGAATGTGGCCCTCGGGCCGTAGTTTGGAGACCCCTGATTTAGATGACTATTCTAAATATGATTTCTCGACTTTTTGGGACTTATGTATTTTCTTTGGGAACATTTTTTCACCAAAACAAAGCTTTATCTATGAGGAAGCAAAATTATATAAAAATTCAACATTTAATGACTAAATGTGGTTTGTGGAAAAACATGAGTAGTGACATTGTATGTGACAATGTACATCACTACTTATTAGGCATTTTCCACTTTTTCACTTAGAAAAATGTACTACAATGTCTGATATCCGTAAAAACAATAATTAGTATTGCCTCATTGATAACAACTATTTTTAAACAACTACATTCTTTAAATATTGTGACATTTTGCTTGATATTTTGTATTGATCTTTTGTTTTCTGATATTTTACTAATTACGAATCGTCCTTTTTACAGTGTTGTAGAGAAAGCACAGTCGCGCTATGCTATCAGAAGTAAATATATTTTTTAAAGACAACTTTTATCAACGAGGCAGTACCAATTTTTTTGACGTTTCTTGAACTACGCCAGTACATCTTTCAAGTACAAAGTTTGACGATGCCTGATGAGCAGTGACATGTAATACAATTTAAAAAATGTATATTTCGTGGTATACAACGTTTCAAGATCGTTGAGACTAAATATCATCACACAACCCACAGTACTCGTGAGAATAATTGTATTCCTTGTAAGTTCTTAAATACGAATGAGCAACTAATTAGTTTCAAAACGTTTTTCCTTGAACCTAATAAACTTTTATTAAATTAATAAAATATAACTAAAGTTAAAGATTGTTAATTTCGCAGGCACGTACATCTGAAACTGGGCGCGATATCAAAGGATTTATGCGTATCGTATGGTATGCAATTGGTGCTGAATGTAACTTCTCTCTTCGTAACGCTCACGGGATTTCTCTACCTACTATACAACATGGCTATCAATCCGATGGTATTCAGTCAAAATTTACGAATGGTTGCGCTCGGAGTATGGGTTACCTTCTATTTCGCTCATTTTGTAATCATTAACGAAGTCTGCGAAAGAGTTTGTGCCGAGGTAAAGTTTTTTGTCTGAAGAAAAATATTATTTTTCTTGCTTAAGGTCCGGAGTGCTGGTGGGGGAGGGGTCTCGAAATAACTATCAGAAATAATTATGACACAGGATCGTTCATTTTACTTTCGCCTTAAATTTATAATATTGAAAAAATCTCGTACCGACCAAAGATGCTGTGTAACTTTTGTTAATGTGTAATACGCACTGTCTGTTTGCTTATTCCACGATTTGTGTATTATTAATTATTCAAGGCAAGTATTTCACATGCTATACAACAGCATATTATAACTTTATATAAAGTCATTGAAACATTTTGTTTTGTTTAAATATATGTAACGATCGCTACTATGAACATTACAAGTTACTCGTTACGTTTTCTATTAACCATACTTTTCATGAAGTTTAGTGATAAAATATCTTTAAAATGATTAACCAAAAAATAAGAACAAGCAGGGTATATACGATGTAGGATGCTGTTATAAAATAATAAATAATATCTGAGTCAGATAAAAAAATGTTACAGATTTGAAAGTACTACGATGTACCTTGGTACTTTGATATACGTATGAAACCTGTGGTAAAGATGTATCAGGGGTACAAATTGAAAATGCGGGTTTGATAACAGATGGCGTTACTAACGCTATACGCATCAGGCAGTACTGTGACTATGTTCATGTCAAAGCTACGTCTTATAGCTTTAATTTTCAGTATGTGTCAATTTGTCGCAGTGTCAAATTCATAGTTTTTTTGAGCTCTCAATATGTCGAGTTTCGTGCCAACAAAACAGCATTTGCGGGAAGTTTTAATTTACTTCTTTAATTTGAAGAAAAGTGCTGCTGAAGCACATCGATTGGTCTCCGAGGCTTATCCGAGTCATGTTCCATCGGTTTCAACGTGCGAGAGATGGTTTGTGCGGTTTAGAAGTGGTGATTTTGACGTTGAGGACAAAGAGCGGCCGGGCCAAGTGAAAAAGTTTGAGAATGCTGAATTGGAGGCAATACTCAATGAAGACTCGTGTCAAACTCAACAAGAGCTCGCAGATTCATTGGGAGTGACACAACAAGCCATTTCCCATCGTATAAAAGCCCTCGGAATGATCCAAAAGCAAGGACATTGGGTGCCGTATGAGCTGAAGCCGAGAGACGTCGAGCGCCGTTTTTTTGCATGCGAACTGCTGCTCGAACGGCAAAAACGGAAGGGTTTTTTGCATCGCATTGTCACTGGTGATGAAAAGTGGATCCATTACGATAACCCGAAGCGCAAAAAATCATATGGTTACCCCGGCCATGCATCATCATCGACGGCCAAACCAAATATTCACGGCGCCAAGCTCATGCTCTGTATTTGGTGGGACCAGCTGGGTGTGGTGTATTATGAGCTATTGAAATCGAACGAAACCATCACAGGAGCACTATACCGAACTCAATTGATGCGTTTGAGCCGCGCACTCAAAGAAAAACGGCCACTATACGAGCAAAGACACGACAAAGTAATTTTGCAACATGACAACGCTCGGCCACATGTTGCAGCGCCGGTCAAAACATACCTACAAACGCTGAAATGGGAAGTCTTACCCCACCCGCCGTATAGCCCAGATATTGCTCCTTCCGATTACCACCTTTTCCGATCGATGACACATGGCCTAGCTGACCAGCGCTTCCATTCTTACGAAGAAGCCCAAAAATGGGTCGATGACTGGATAGCAGCCAAGCCGGCCGAATTTTTTCGCGACGGTATCCGTAAATTGCCAGAAAGATGGGAAAAAGTTGTGGCTAGCGATGGACAATACTTTGAATAATTCATTTGTTACCATTTTTTCAGAATAAACGTTCAAAAATAGAAAAAAATCCCGCATTTTCAATTTGTACTCCTGATAGCATACAAATAATAATTCGACAGCACTGGCTCGTTGTTTGAGTGCCCAGTCGATGCATAAAGATTTGGGGAATCCTCCGATTTCGTTATTACTAATTTAGCTACATCGTGGACCTGCCACCGCTGAAGAAAAATAATATTTATCATTTTTCTTTCAAAGTTGATTTAAATATAATTATTAAATGGGAAATTCTTGATACTTTCAGGCGCATCGGACAGGAGAAATTATTCACTGCATAAGTCAGGAAATCGAAGACACCGAATTGGCTAACGAGATCAGTCAATTTTCTCTCCAACTGATCAACGACCCTGCAGAATTTAGTCCTGCTGGATTTATCAGTCTTGGCCATAGATTCGTTTTAAGCGTGAGTGACGTATTTTTCATTTAGTTATTCGAGATCGAGTTTTTTTCAATTTATTCTTTCTGCGCAGTTTGTGGAAACAGTGACGACTTACTTGGCGATCCTTATACAAATGAGCCCTCCGAAAGCCGAAGACATCAAACCTTAATAACAACAAGTATAATGAGCGAAAGAGAGTATTATTGAATTAAAGCTACTGTTCTTGTTGGCTATTGTAGCTAAATCGAAGCGAAGAACCATTACTGGTAGATTAAATGTGAAAAAAATGTTCCATTGATTAGACGGGAGAACAATAAAGCTAATAGTGGTTATTGTGTATGAAATTCATTGACTTGTATACGAAAAGACTCTAAATCGACCTAGATCTCTGGAATAATAATGAGTAGAGTGTAGAATAAATTATGAGTTCTGCATTATTCCGCTTATAATCGAGTTTACATTAGCATGAAAATAGTATAATGTCAAAGCGGTACTGTTAACTCGGTATTATATGTTTTGACGTATCTGTCAAGAGAGGATAGATAAGTACTTATTTAAAATAATCGATGACACGCGACACACTGCGCGCGTCTCCTGACCATGCGCATGTTCAAACGCCCTGTTGCAGAATCGCCGCGTCTCCTGAAGTCATGCATTAGTCATAAATTGTCTTAGTGTTCAAGGAAACGAATTAAAATACCGCGAAAATGTTGAGACGACCAAAGAATCTGACAGAGTCGCTTTTTCCGCTATTGTGTACGTACGCGTTAATTGGTCATGGTATATTTCGTTTTCCAGCGCAACAACAACGTCCGGTATTCAGCGTGATTTACGCGGTAATTTTCACGACTTTGTACCACATCGCACTGGGGTTCAACCTCAAATTCATCTTTAACGAACCCTGGTACAGTGACGACGACAGAATTGTATTCTCGGTAATTTACGTTAACGTGGGAATAGCCATATTCGGTGTAATTCTCAGCTGGTGTAACGCCAAGGTACATAGCCCAATGCTATATTCTTTATCAAAGTTGCAACTCTCCCGTTACCTTTTAATTTACTTTATTTACTCATTTGTTTCATAAAATATTGAATATTAATTTTCTTTTAATGCTCTATGATGCCTTTGGTGCCAATCACAAAATTCTACTATTTTTTATTAGATTTCTTCATAACGTTCCCAGAGAAAAGCGTACTCTCAAGTTTTTATAGATTTTTTATGTCATCACTCTGCATATTATTACTTTGCAAAATGTAATAAACAATAAATTTTCAAGTGTTTATACCTTTAGTCAAAGAAAAATTATACACCGAATTCTTTGTATCGAAATGCAAGGGTATCACGAGGGTATATATTTTTTATTTGCAAAGTAGAACGCTGCACCTTGCTTTCCCATTTCTTTTTTTCCTAAAGAGGAAGCTTTGTGGACAATAGACGACAAGAATGAGGAAGCGGCATGCAAGGTTACACGTTGTTACTTTTTTTAACGCCTGAAGAGACAATCGTATTTTCTACAACCTTCAATCCAAAGGATTAAAAAAATGGAGAGTAATAGAGCCAAAAAATGTTGAGTCTCATAAAATCTGATCGTTTGTATATAATTTAGCGTGAATTGCATTAAATAAAAAGCTTTTACAGTTTTAATTACCTGCCAAATCTTTACTCTCTTAGTCAACTGATTCTCAATTTCATTTTTGCGAATGAGAGCAATATCGAAAAACAGAGCGTTAAAAAGTTATTAAATTAAATATCCCTTTAACGCGAACGTTGTTAAATTGTGAGGAATCAATTTGCAAGGTTCTACTTCGCAGGCTTCCTTCGATTCTGTATACACCAATCAGTAAGAGCAATCAGAAGAACGATGACGAATACACAACGACGACGATGACGAGCACAATTTTTTTATTAAAAGTCATATTCAAAATGTGACGTTCCAATATATTTTAACTAAAATTGTAATAGATAATGAGTTCCTACTGCTTTATTTACGTGCTATAACCTTTCATTTTTACAACCACATACAATATCAAAATAATAATTCTATAAAATTTTACACCAAATATTTCTGAATACTGTTACAAAAATATATACAAAAACTTTTAGTTCATTGTCTTTAATTTTCGGTAGTTGGAACAGTATGAAGTTCATAACAATCATAATCTGTTCTTAACAATTCATAATCCCATCAAATACAAAACCCTTAACTGCCTTCGACAAAATTGTGTGCTAAACACTGCTTAATAGTACTTTATTTGTGTAGAAAATTTGGACATTCTAACACGAGTTTTGCAAAAGTTAATACGATGACGGCATTGTTTCGAAAAACTAAATATTCCATCAAATCCCCATCACACGCGTACAAAGATACGCACACTCATTGGAACACTTTATCTTAATTGTTTTCTCAACATTCAAACTATATTGGGTATCCTGACATGAAAATCTCGCAAAAAAGTTTTTTCTACTGTAAGGGAGCAAAAAAATAGTAGAATTTGGTGACTGATTGAATATTGACGTGGAATGCCCCTTATGTCTTACTGGTAGTCCAACGTATGAACACTATTGAAAAAAAAACACCAACGATTATCCATCAAAGTCTGTATAAAAATTGCCATGAAATAAGAGTGATATACAATGAGAAATGAAAAGCGTAACGAATAAGTCTAGTTCAATACTTGAGCCATTAATTTAATATTCACGGGGTTTTTCAATGTATTTTCGCAGACAGTCTTCTTTTTATTTTCAATAAAATATCCAAATATTTTACTGCCTAGGATAGATAATTAAAAAATATAGTTAATGTTAAATAACTTCCGGAATAAATAAACAAATAGAGTGTACTGTATGAGGAGAATTACAGCTTTGTTTTTACCACTGGTTTGTCAGTAATTTCATTCGCTACGCAGTCTGATAAGAATTTCGTCTAATTATTTTGTTTGATATTTGCGCGCGTATCGAAGAGATTCGCCCGTATTATAGCGGATTTGACAAAGGTGGATGAAACTCTTCAAGAACTTGGAGCAACTTTCGACTATACTCGAGCTCGTAACGAAGGATACAGATTGATTATTATGTGGATAATCATGATCGCCGTTTTCAACTGGGTAGACACATTGTGGTTTCACAATATTATGTCCGCCAGCCAGACATACTTAGTCGCGTCTATTCTTCATCATCCTGTTCATATAAATACTATTGTTGCTTCTAACTTCTGCTTGAGTGTAAGGTAAATCAACGTATCCGTATTACTGTATGTGTTGCAGTAATTGTATAATAACTGTAACATTCAGAGTAGAGCCCCTGTGGTTACTATGAAATACGCACATTTTCTTTATTCTTCCTATGGTTTATTTATTAATAATTTTTTACAAAAGTGATATATGACGTATATTATGGTAAAACCTGGAGCAGTGGGACACTTTTTCTTAATCGACTATCGCTTTTAGGAATTTAAGTATTACCAAGCGACCCTTGGAGTGTTTAAGAAGTTTGATATTACCTTCGGTTTGCGACCTAGAGCAATTTATTATTGTTAATATTTAAAAATTCCGAGCGGCTTGGAAAAGACCTACCATCAAGGAAAGATGGGACAGATGAATGAGTTGGCACAATGAAAAAATGTGTTCAAAATGGAATTATGTTATCTGCTGTATACTTTTAAGTAAAAGTAAAATAAGATGACGAGATTTTGTCTCTGAGCGGTGATAGAACCGGACGACTGCAGGCAATTGCCTACAAGCGTGTTTTCATTGCACATCCTTTTTTAGCGCAGTCTCTTGTCATATGGCCAACTAAATTCGGACTTAAAGATGAAAAAAATTATACTAAAACATTATGAATTCTTTAAAGAACACACATAATTGTTAAATCCGATCGAAATAACAAACATTTAATTAAGGGGTTATCCTACTGTTTTCAGTGTCTAAACAGGCTAATTTTTGGGAATTAATTTCGGAAGAAGTACGAATGCAATATTGAAAATTTTTTAATATATATTTATATACACCTTAAGAAGTGTATGTACAAATGTTTATTAAAAAATATTAACTTTTTTGTGAGTTTTACAACTTCGCGTCTGATGATGTTTCTTGTGCGTTTTTGGAAATATGGTTAGTCTGAAAAAATGCTCATTAACTACATTGTGTGATAGTGTGTGAATTATGATTTTTCCTCCTCTTAGGTTACGAGAAAAAATTCCTGAATTTTTTTCTCCATTTTCGGTTGAAAACTATGCGCACTATTATTATTAATATTTATTACCCAAAAAAACGTATACACAAAATTCTACGCCACACCAAAAGTTCTGTTCCTTTGAACATGTGTGCCAAATTTCAAGTTGATTCAATAATTACAGCTTGAGATATCATGCCCACCGTTTTGAAGAACATAGTTTCGAGAAAAATGCGTTTAGTTTGTTCAGTAAAATCACTAGATTTTCATCTTAACGTTAACGTTATTTTCTTAACGTTAATCTGGGATACCTGTCTCGTCCAGTGGACCTCCACATGTAGAGGCTCTTCGTAGCCGTTTTGGAAGAGTGAACCAGAGTTGATAGTCCGTGAATACTTGATTCACAAAATGTTATATTTCCGTCACACTCTTTGCATTTAAATCAAAATATCCTTCGAATATCTACATGAAACCATTTGAATATTAATCTTAACAATTCAAGCTATTTCTTAACAAGTTTTTTCCTTAAATTTAACAGTAGTATAATTCGTCACTTTTTCACAGCCAGTACGGTTTCGGAAGATTTTCAAATATAAAGAATTAATGTATGATAATGGCTCAAGCCAATAATCTTTTAGAAACATTTGAGTCACATGCAGACTAAAGAAATTTTCTGAATTCAGCCTTTCGAATGCGCAACATATTTCTAAAACATAACTAAAATCATTTTGTAACGTGCCATAAGCCGGACCTCCTAAATGTTTCGCTTTCTTATAAAAAAAAACTTCATTTTTATAAAAAAAATATTCTTTTTTTACATTTTCATGTCAGGATGCTCAAAATAATCTAAAACGTCTAGAAAAAAATATCTGGACGAATGTGCGCCCGCGATTTACATTGTTAAGATTTTTGCAATTTTTGAAATATCCGGCTCAGATCTAGTTAGAAAGTGGATGGTCGTAAAATAATGTTTTGGGATCAAATTTGGCGGGAGTTGGTCAAGAAATTTAAATTTTATGGTATTTTTTAGGTTTAATTCAATCATTGTAGGTTTAATTCATATCAATTCAGACAGACAGACCAATTATTTCGAAGTACATATAGGTTATCATAAAAATTATTGCAAGAGATATGTGATTTCTTCCTCATTATTTTTAATTGCTGATTGTTTCATAGCAAAGCTACGAGGAAGCTAAAATCGATCAATATACATCCTCATAGTGTTTCTTTTGTGTAAAATGGTGTAAAATAATGAGAAAGGCAATTTCCAAAATTCTACTTTGGTGGCTCATAGAGGTTGCTTTGTGAATGGTGTAAAATAATGAGGAAGCAATTTGCAAGTTTTTCCTTTCAAGGCTTGTTTTTTATTCAAGGAGCGGCTATTTATCTCAGCAGATCGTTGCATTTCAATTAAGGAAGAGATCCTGTAAAGGGCGTTTCGCTTCGAAAATTTGTTTAATAAATAGACAACTGTCCCATCTTCCTTGCCGTTCCGTCTCTCTTGGTTTAACCCTAACTGTATGTTCTACATTTTTGGTTACTCGAAACATGACCACGCTTAAGTTATCTAAGATAGAAGTTAAGCAAATGTAATGAGTAACAAGTATCAGTGAAAGTACCAATTGCTGTTTTAGTATTTTATCATTTTTTTTAAATTAAACTGAGTGCAAAAATAATTTTTACATGACTAATCAAAGAGTTAAAACTTACAATTGTATACCGCATAAGTCACTGGGTAAGCAACTAAAAAGTACGTATTTTAAAGTAGCTACAGGTGCCCATTTCTAGTAATATCTCCAATTAATAACGTCTGCAGAGTCGTAGGGGCGAGGTATAGAGAAGCGAACAAGATTCTCGAGCGTTTGACGAAGTCTGTTCAACCGATAAAAATCAACGCGTGGGAACATCTACGAGAGAAAATGATTTTCAGACCTATGGTCACGGTATCGCCATTTCGAACTCGTCGGATTTTAAGAGTTACTCAAAACCCCGAATATCTTATTCAGATAATAAAGTTAATAACTAATTATTGAATTACATATGGATTGAACATTTTTCAAATGGGTCTATGATTTATAAGTTGTTTATTTCGAAGGCACGTACATCTGGAGTTAGGTAAGGTAGGAAAGGGTGTGAACAAAGCCTATGGCATACAAATGGTCTTGGAGATTGCTGCTCTTTTCGTATTGTTTACTGGACTTCTTTACGAACTCTACGTCTTAGCTTTCAATCCTACAGTCTCCGGCCGATTTTCACGAATACTTATAATCGGAATTTGGATTATTACCTACTTAGTAAAGCTCATAATCGTAAACGAAATCTGCGAAAGAGTGTGCACAGAGGTAAAGCTGGACTTTCAATGAAAAATTATAATGAATTACCTGAAAGTGACAAATGTTTCTCTGAAAAAGAACAATTTTTATCATTCTTTTTCTTTTGACCCTGAATGCCATGTTATTATTTGATAATGATTTATTTTTTGGCACACGCAGGCTCGACGTACAGGTAAAATCGTTCACTGTCTGGGTGGGAACATACGAGACTCCGAATTGTCTAATGAGACCAGTCAATTCTCTCTCCAATTGCTGCACGATCCTCTGGCCTTTATTCCAGCCGGATTCATAACTCTTGGTCATAGATTCGTTAAAAATGTACGTAACACATGTTTATTTTAATTTTTGCATCAATTGCGTTTTAACAAGTGGTTTTTATTTCGCAGTTTTTCGCATCAGTGACGACTTACTTGGTGATTCTCATACAAATGAACCCTTCCCAAATTTAAGGACGTCTAATTTTGATAACGATAAACATGAGAACAAAATATTCTATATAATATTGAAACGAGGCGTGAATAGGTTATTGATAAATCAGGACCAACGATAGTTTTTATGCTTGTTATACAAGCATACCACCTTGATCAAAATGTTTTAGGACTTTATTCATAAAATCGAAAATACAAATTTATTCGTAAAAATCGATATGGTCCCCTTCAAAGTACTCCCCATTGACTGCAACGCACTTACGCCAGCGCTTGATCCAATCCTCGAAACACCGTTGGTACTCAATTTTCGGTATGTCCATCAGAGCCGCCCTAGCGGGTTGTGCGAACCAAAATTTGATTGGTAATTCTAAACTGGTAAAGTCGAAAGATTCGTCTCAAGTATTGACTGGTAACCAATTTTTCCAGCATTGGACTGAAGCGATTTTGGTTGGACTACATCAAGTCGCTACCAATCAAAATTGGAGACGATTTTTTCGACTTTACCAGTTTGCAAAATCGCACAACCCGCTAGGGCGTCTTCGATTTTTTCATGACATCCTCTCAGTTGCTGTAACACGTTCCGCGAAGCGGTTTTTTAAGTCGGTTGTACAGGAAAAAGTCGCAGAGAGCCAGATCAGGTGAATTCGAAGACTGCTGGATAGTATTCGTGTTGGTTTTGGTCAAAAACGCACGGATAAGGATTGCATTGTGCGACGGTGCGTTATCGTGGTGCAAAATCCACGAGTTGTGTTCCCACAAATCCGATCTTTTTTGGCGAATTGCTTCACGCAAACTTCTCATAACGCCCAAGTACGTCTCATAACGCCCAAGTAACGCCAAATACTCTTTGTTGACTGTCTGTTTTACTGGCAAGAATTCATGATGCTCAACACCGTTGTAATCCATGAAAACCGTGAGCATCGCCTTCTTTTTTGACTGAAAACGACATGGTTTTTTCGGTCTCAGCTCATTCGGTACACACCATTCACTCGCTTGATGTCTGGATTACGTGTCACACTCATAAATCCACGTCTCGTCTCCAGTAATGATCCGTTTGCGAAATGTTGGGTCGGATTCGGACTTGGAAATCATGTCTTTCACGATTTCAACGCGGTCCTCTTTTTGCATGAAATTGAGGTCTTTCGGAACCAGTTTGTCAGCTACACGTCTGAGGCCTAAATCACTAACCAAAATGTCTTGAGCGGATCCATAAGCGATGTTCAATTCCCATACCAGCTCTCTGATGGTCAATTTGCGGTTTTCGGCCAACATTTCTTTGTTTTTATCGATGTTTTCATCGGTTTTCGATGTCAACGGCCTGCCACTGCGTTCGTCATCCTCGACCGACGCACGGCCACTTCTGAAGCGTTCGTGCCACCGAAAAACGTTTGATCTCGAAAGAGTATCGTTGCCGAAACACTTCTCCTAACATTTTCAAGGTCTGCGGACCGTTAAATCCGTTTTTCACACAAAATTAAATGCAAACTCGTTGATGCACAGTTGATGCCATTTTCAAACTTATAAAAAATCGAAAAAACGCACAAAGGTAGATCTACTCAGTACAGCGTAACTTTTACAAATGTCAGGCTATGACGCTGAATTTGGAAGGAAGGGTCAATGACAGATGTGGTAACCTAACAAAAAAAAATTCCAATCGGGCGACTGACAGCGCCACGCGGTGGCCGGTCCTAAAACTTTTTGATCAAGGTAGTATTTACTAACGTGAAGATGTATTGTTTCCCGATTAAGAATATTATGGACCGGAATGAAAGCATCAATCAAGTCAACGAACAAATCCAGCAAATGAGTTTTTTGTGTCGATAGAGTTTTGGAGCAGATCCAGTGCGTTTATAAATATATCGTTAACTTTTTCTAATGCGCTAATATAAAGATACTTTGTTAATCGGATAGTACAGATTCTTTATCAAGTTCGTATTATCGATGTCTAGTGACGGAAATTTGTGCCTAGTTTGTATTTATGTTGCATTATTGCGAGAATGCATCACGATTCGAATGTCTAAATTCCATTACTTCAGCAATCCAATTACTTTGAACATAGCTGGACTTTATGCTCTTCAAAAGTACAGATTTGATAAAGCATTTGTACTCTTTTATAGACAATATCTGCGTATTAGTGTAGTAAGAGTCCATGAGATGCATCTACGAGCTCGTTTTATCAGTTGCAAAACTCTATCCACACTCGAAAAGACTCTCACTTAATGCATTAGTATCTGGACTTAGTAAAAGAATTTAATTGTATATTCTGTGGCTATGGGTGAAACAAAACGATTGCAGACGAGTGTAGAGTTGGTTGCTCGAGCCGAAGGCGAGGACTGATATCATACGAAGTATGAAATCGTATTTCATCCAGTGCCACATACTACATTTTTCATATTACCTGTATTGAAACTGAGAGTTTGAATGTCTGTAACCAGTCGAAACGAGACAATTTCAGAACAGTATTCAGAGGCTTAAAGTAAGCAAATGTGATTGTGACAGGGATGAAATAAAGTTAGAAACTAATGTAGCGGCAGAAAATGTCTACTTTCTGCCCGTTGAATTGTATTGGTCTGAAATTGGCTCTTTCGACTGGCTAAACAGGCATCGAAACTCGCTGTTCCAATACAGGTAATATGAAAACTTCTTTATTATACGTCACATCGTTTTGCTATTTTTACACAGGTTGGATGGCTGCAGTAGGGTGATCTTTATATGTGGCTCGGACGAATTTTGACCGGGCCGCCCATCAGATTGGCTCCAAATAATAAAACATGAGTGCATTACAATTTTTAAGTTTTTCCCTTTAAAACATACAGGTTAAAAGTTTTTTTTTAAAGATATGCTTATTTATGTGTCTCGAAATCTTTCTAAAAATACAAAATACTTCTCAATGAGTTCGTACTTACACAGATGAAAAATAAACTTCCCGTTTGACTTTGAAATATACTCGTTTGTGGGTCATTCCACCCTGATATATATTTTTTCGTTTTTTTCATTTATTTCCGGACAATTTTATCAGCAAAAGATGTTATATTACAAATATCATTCTTAAAATAAAAAATACTGGTATTCAAAGTTATATCAGTCATTCTGTTATAGGAATAAAGTGTTTTTTTTAAGTTTTTAAACTTTCATTATTGAAAATTTGGAAAAATAAAAAATAAATTAATTCGAGAGTGGAACGACTGATGAAAATTTCAAAAACGAAAAAAAAAAAAATTATAGTTGGAATGACCCATATTAATTTAATACAATTGTTTTCTAATAAATTTATCTGGAAATATGAGAAAAAAATACATCAGTGACCCATGGTGGGTGGAATGAACCATATCAATTTCAAAGCCAAACCGGAAGTTCTTTTTTCATGTAAGAACCACGAATTCATTCAGAAGTATTTTGCATTTTTCGAAAGATTTCGAGACACTCAAATAAGCATATCTTTAAAAAAATGTTGAAACCTGAGTATTTTAAAGGAAAAAACCAGCCCCTCCTGGTAATGGCCAATTTTAGAGATAGTGGTCTAAAATTTTCAGGGCACTTATTTTTTATTATTGGGAGCCAATCTGAGGAGCAGCCCGGTCAAAATTCGTCCAAACCCCATGTAAGGACCACCCTAGGCTGCAGTCGCAACGACAATGGTTTTTTATACTCACAACTAGAAAAGCACTTAATAATAAAAATTGCTAGCAAATACAATCTTTTGTTAGACGAATAATATTAAACTACCATGTGGCGGTTAATTTTATAATTAATACATCAATAACATAAGGAAATGTTGTTAATGATTCAACGAAAAGTTTCGTTTATTATTATTCTCAAAAAGCGTTCTTCTTCCAATTCCCATTGGTAGGAATAATATCAATCATCCTGAATTCACATTATCGAAAACGAAAATTCCCTCGAGATTGAAATTTCCACAAAGGATATTTTTATGACGGTCCAACGATTTTTTCTTATAACAAGCGTACAACTAATGACGATTATTAACAATTTCAGTGCATTGCATACGGTGATGACGCTTCGCTCCCGTACGTAATTAGGTACACGACACAACGGAAAATTAACTTTTCCGATAGCACGTACGATATCCGACTAATGGAAGTCTGTAATCATCCAGCTCGACATGTATAGTGTATGTCGTTTTCAATTAGAAAACGTAGACGCTACACGTTGTGTCTGTCAAGCATCAAATGCACGTAACACGTATATGTGCGTCTGCAAAACTGGTAATTGGACCCGTCCGACCAAATACTGACGTTTACTACTCGAAGAGAATAATTTGACGAAACTTCCATCGGGCGTTCATGCAAATTTTAATGATTATCGATCGAAGCAATATTTGCTAAACTCATATTATTTTCGAGTGTCTCTTCCACAGCATGCATACGTGTTAAACATTCTGCGATACGCTTGACGATACCCTATCCACTCGGGATTGCCGTACAACCCCCAACTACCCAGAGCAATTTGAATAATGTATATTGTCCTTGAAACACGTAGCACTTTTCAAGAGAATTCTATTTATAAAGACTCGTCTGTACTTCATATCCCCTTCGTGTTGCGATTATTGTTTACGTGGTCGTCGAGGAAGCACAACTTATTATTAGTAGTTATTATTTAGTGGCGCGAGCCAACCCCTTGACCGGCGTGGTAATAATTCTAGGAGACACGAAGCGCTTCTCACTTTCTAGGTAAAAAAAATGTATCTGCTGTATCGACTTTCACGAACCCCCGGTTATTCACGATGCTTACTTACCCGTGTTAATAAGCAGGTTACCAGGGTAGTATCGTTGTACGACTTGGCCCGAAGAGACGACGATGAATATCTCACGCAAACTTTGTCGCTCCGTAGAACTGTCTCATAGTTGATTAACACCCTTGGGAGTTGAGTTTCGCGATGAGTGCGACCTTCTCTTTATATTTCAAAAGTTACTCGTGCCACTAGCTTCTCGATTCTTTGTTGAAATTGTGCTTTTAGTTCCAAGATCTGTGTATTTTAAATACAATATTCTTACTTCGATAATAAGGAAATTGACAAGAGTTACGATGAGGGCCGAACGTCTATTCCGCTATTTTCTCGTGATAACAAGAATGAAACCAAAGACAGTGCAACAAGTGATGCTGCCCATAATGATAATGGGATGGGCGGTGGGAATGGGAGTGATTGAATATCCACTCGAAAATCCATGGCCAGCAGTGAGTTTCCTCTACACTTTCGTGCTCATTGCCGGTTATGGTCTTGTCGTCGAAGTGGCAATTCAAAATCTTGATACGATCGACAGAGAATCTTCCCCGGCAATCGGAAAATATATTTTCGTCGCGCTCTTCTACGGGAACGTTTGTCTCAATATTTGCGGCACCCTTCTCGGCTGGATTCGCATGAAAGGATTTAAAAGAATTGTTCGGTGTCTGGAGATTTCAGACGAAAGAATGGAGAAAATGGGCATACAACGAGATTACAGAATTATTTATATTCGACAATTAACGGCATTGCTATTCCAATGCGCTATTGTAATGATTTTTATGATCTCGGCTCTCATGTCAACCACCTTGGATGGCATTACGACTGGACAGAAAATTGCTAGTGGTTTTGCTGCTTATTATCCGGTCATTCTGACCTCGGTCGGGGACATGTCGTTCATCACCTTAGTCCGGTAAGTGTCGATCAGTTGTTATTATCAATTTATAAGTAGTCGAATATTCGTGGAGTATTATTGCACTTAAGGTGATGTGCTATACTGGCTGAGCCACCGTGAATGCAAGTGAGATATCGTCATTGGCAATCGCGGTGGAGCAAGAGAGAACGACAGCAATATGTCACATATCACGTTATGACGATATGCTACATGTCGTTTGTCTCTCTCCGATCGCCATACGCGAGAGAGAGAGAGAGAGAGCAGAATTTTTCCATTATGAATTATCTTTTGGATAAAAAATGAGAACGGTGAAATGTAAAATTCTAAGAAGCAATTCACCGTTCCCCGCTTTTATTTAAAAGATTAAGTGGAGAAATTTGCATTACAGCTTATTAGTTTTAATTTGTATTACAGATTAGAATCATTGATTACATTTTTTTATTCCGGATCGAACCGGTTACATTATAATTCTAGCCTGGTGCGTTACCAATTACGCCGGTGAAACCGTAGAGACGGTACGCTACCGTCGCTACGGTGAAATAAATTTCCGCAATACTCAATCAGATCACTTATGCACTCGGAACATTCAGTAAGGAGTGACCATAGTCAATTTTGTCTTTGAATCGCAAGTGTTTTTTTTTACAGTTGCTCACTACTATACTATTTCTGTACATTACTCGTTGTATATATTTTTGTCAATAGATTCATGGAGTTGAGGTTCAGGCAGTTAAACAATGTTTTAAAATCAATGTCAACCACCACGAATGATTCACCCCAGCATAAGAGAGTTCTGGAGTATACGCGATTGAAGACATTCAGTGCCGAGTGTATATACGAAAAGAAAACGAAAGACGATCCGATCGCTATGAGAGCAGCGAGAGAGTATCATCATGAACTGATAATTATATCACAGATGATCAACGACACTTTTGGCATTCAAATACTCTTCTCGATGTCCGTATCCTTCGTTCTGATAACTGGTCTGCTCTACTATACTTGTAGCCTTATACTGTGGAACTCCCCTACGCAGAAATTCATTAACGAGGAAATAACGATTGCCAGCCTTTGGCTCATGTTTTATATCAATAGAATTGTTCTCATTAATGTTAGCTCCGCTAAAACGAGTGCTGCAGTACGTAAAATAATATATTACAGTTTCATTAAAGCAACCATCCTTCCTCGCATTTGAGTACATTTATAAATTTAACAATAAATTGTTTTAAGGCGAAGGAAACTGGCAATATTATTTGCCATCTTCACGAGCCATCGACAAGAAAGGAATTTAGGGACGAGGTAAGACATTTATAATGTTGTCAAAATTAAGTGTTTGAAAAATCGGGCAAGTGGAATTTATAGATCCAATTGTTGTAGATTCGTGATTTCACGCTGCAGTTGTCGCAGCACTGCCTCACTTTTACCGCCTGTGGATTCTTCACGCTCAATTACGGGTTTATTCAAGGGGTATGTATTCCTATTGATAAAGAAATGTATGGATGCGTAGTGCGATTTTCCTGCTATACTAACGGCGAAAACATTTTTTTCATTAGATGGTTGGCTCGATAACGACGTATCTCGTTATTCTCATACAAATCGGTGAGATGCCGCCGGCACATATTTTGGCAAACACGACATTACCGAGCAATGGAAGCGAAATGTGGAAGGAAACGATGAATCGCACTGAATTTAATTGATTAATATCAATTACTTGTACTTGTGTATAATCACAATTATTTGTAAAACCTAAAAAAAGATTTCTCAAATTTTGATAAATAAATTTAGGTCAAGGGCTAAAACAAATTGATACAATGAAGCTCGATGAGTTATTGAGCAAGAATCTAAGGCGTATTCAACGTTCTCGAGAAAAGTTTCGATGAGCGCCCCCACCCCATGCAAAACGATTTTCCGCCAATTAGGACTTGGTTACTCTTCATCAATTACATCGAGCCCGTCGTTTCTCTACGGGGTCAGTACTGTATGCGTACAGATGGGAGGCGTCAGTCCGTAAAATTTGGCGATTGTGTCTCTGATCCTCTGTAATCCGGTTCGGTAGGATCTGCCACCGTACTTAGTTAAGCGAAACTAGCGGGTATAAGTACAAGATGGAAGGGGGACCTACAAGCTTGGATACACGAATTTTCCTGCTATCAACAATATTTTTCACGGTATTTTGTGATAAAAAAATTATAGCCATTAGTATATCCAGTGTCCGTGAGCTGTCATTTCTTTTGAAGTATTTTTTTATAAAAGAAATGAACCAACATTAGATTTAGTTTGTCGTTTTTATATATGCAGTACTTATAGTTATAATTATACTTTATACTTCAGTTATTTATATTTTCAAGGTAGTAGCGCTAGCATATCACCTCGAAATATCACAGTTTGCACTTGTGTCTTCTCGAATTCTTGAGCTTAGATTCAAATGCGAATTGGGTACAAAACGAAAACCACCAACGGAACGTCGAAAGAAGTAGTTCGTCTAGTGCAACCGGGGGATAGCATTAATTGAGAATTAGAGGCGCGAGCGTCGGTAGGCGTTCGGGCCACCTGTTACAACGGGCCTCGGCAACCAAGGGGATTGATTTATTGTACCCGAGGGGGATCCTGCCCGCTCGCTCGTCGCCCTTTTGTATTCCGTTGAGACTATAGTGTACGTGAGTAGGTACAAGAGTATCCTTGTCGTATTTGTCGACTAGAATAATTTTTAACTTCCCACCAAAAACAGTGAACGAGAGAAGAAATAATTGTTATTACAGTTTAAGTTACAATGTAAGAAAAAAAAATAGTAATATAAAATAAGAAAGGGGGTGAATCGCGTGTTTTACACACCCGCACGAATTACTCCAGCTAAATCATTGATAGAAATCTGCTGGTCGTGTAGGGGCGGGTCTGAAAGACCTGGATGCATGTACAGAGACAGGGGTTGCTGCGCGCTAAACATACGGGACGGCTTATGAACGGATCGGATTGTAGAAAAGCAAACGCAACCTGTCCCAAGTACCGTTCCTAATAATCCGCAAACATCATTTATCATTTCAGAATATACCTCCTCGGCTGTACGTCCTGCGAGGTGCGTAAGCATTTAAGTTGCTTGGGCTCGAACGTCAAATCCGTTTCGTACATTCGTGGATTCCATGAATGTCAACAATTTAACGCTCAATCATATTCAACGTTTTGTCAACGCTGATTAGTTACCGTTTGAAATGACGCACTGATTACGCGATCCAACCTCGATCGAATTAACTTCCGCAACGCACAGAGAAAAAAGAAACTAGTACTCACCTAATTATCTAACGGACGGTGAAGATCGGCGGAAGGCCGCGGATCTCGGGACTATTGATATTGGGAAACTCGGCCTATTGGTGTATATCAATTTGTTTATTTACAAAGTCTGTGCATTATACATAAGTTTTTTTTCTACTTTTGCTTACGGTATTTTAATTTATTCCTGAATTTCTTCGGATTGAGACCGTAAGCTTTCAGCCGCTCGGAACTCAATAGAGCTACTTGATCGGTTTTTTTCTTTTCCGGTTTCTTGATTTTTCTCTTACTGTCTGTCGCCCCCGGTGCATGTTTCTTGTTTTTCTTTTTCGATTTTTTGGCACTACTCGCGTCGTTGAAGTGCACAGCTTCCACGGTTATCGAACTATTTTGAGTTAAGCCGTTCAATTGTTTCTTCTGCTTCTGCTTATCCTTCCTCAGCTTCTTTTGTGAACCCTCGGAATTTTCCTGTACGCCACCCGTCGTATTTGCCGATTTTGCCTTTTTCTTCGGTGGTTCTTCCGGATTTTGTAAACAGGACGGCTCTGTGGCATTTACATCTGTTTTTCTCTTTTTACTTTTTTCAACTAGAGTTTTCGCAGGGTCGGTCACACCTCGAGTTTCTTTGGACTCGGGAATACCGTTGGTTGCTTTTTTATTTTTCTTTTTCTGATTCAGAACTTTGTTTTCTGCACTGTTCTTATTCTCTACAGCTAGACTGTTGAATTTGCCTGTCTCAGTTTTTTTGTCGTCTACTTTCGAGGTTGATGAAGTCTCGCTGTTTGGCTTCTTCTTTTTCTTCTTTTCTTTCCTTTTCTTTTTTCCCGGCACTTCCTGTTGATTAGAGGTACTGTTCATGGTTTCCGGATCTTGAGGCTTTTCTTCAGGACTGTGAAGAAGTCATACAATTGTCGATAAAATATATGAATCTGAGTATTCAGTGCTTGCTGTGAACAATGTACTAACGCGTAGAGACTCTTGAAAATTTTTTTCTTGTACGCCTCGTTTTTTGCCTTATGTTGATACGCTCGTACTTCGTTCAATTCCATTGATTCTGGCTTGTGTTCGAGAGCTCGTTTCAGCGAACACCATTTGTTCAATTCTTGATCTTCAGCCATAAGAATCTAAATGAAATCAAATACCGAGATGGAATTTAAATATTTTAATTTATATTTCGAAGCGTATGACGATCGATCGAGAGACTCACCTCCTCAATGCTGAGTCCGTAGTCGTTAGGCACAACCTTTCGATACTTAAACCGACAGGGTAAGTCGTCGATCATATCCTCATAATCGAGTGCGTAGTACTGCTCGATGTAGTCTCGATAAGAGGAATGAACATTGGGATCGAATTTAGGCTTTTCTTTCGCGATAATCTCTGCAAATTTGCTCCGTCTTCGTTTGTTCTTTTTTCTCGAAGCGCCTATGAGTTCTGATTGAAAAGCTTTCGTTGGATCGTAATCAGCATCCATCTGATATACGAAAAATTAATTTAATTGTAAATTCTATTATATTATTTAATAATAAAAATGTAAATTACATTAAATTTCGGATCTTCGCAGTGGGTATTCCCGGTGGAATGTTCATCATCGTCGGGAACCAGCTCTACATTGCTAGGATCATAATCATCCCAGGTAGTTTCTATTTCCAGTTGCTCGTCTATATCTGGAAATTCAGGCTTCACATTGCCTTCTGGTCCGGCATAGTACTCTTCGTCAAAGATTTTCTGCATCTTTCGATCATACTCCGCTGGATCAAAATCGCCCTCCAAATCGACAGTGTCGAATTGAATATCTTCATTACCTGTCAAAGAATTTATATAAAAAATTCAATTGCAATTACGCTAAATATAAAATTGTGCGATGCCTCCCGTGTGTGCGAGTGTTCCTACCCGTAATATCTTTGAGCATTGCTATTTTATCCGCAATTTCCTTTCGTTTAAGAGCTTTCAATTGTTTCAGATCTTCCTTTTTGCGAACTTTTTCTTCCTCTTTACGCTGCTTCACCTCAGCTCTCTTCTGCGATCTTCTGTTGTCTTTCTTTCTTAGCGTATTATCGAGCGTTCTCGGATACCTCTTGATGAATTCTTGGTCTGGTTCTTCGAACCGAAAGTTATATTTATGCTCGAATTCCTCCTGTTTCTCGATGTTCCTCTCGTCCTCGGACAAATTCTCGTCACTGTCGTGCGCAATCTGATCATAATCAAGATTCTCTTCCGCTTTGTCTTTATCCAAAAACTTTTTGTTCAGAACGTAATCGCGCAAAAATTTCTCTTTCGGATCAAGATTAGGGTCGGTCCAGAAATCGCGCAATGGTTTCAATGCCGCTTTTTCGCCGTTGTCTATTTCCGTTGATTGTCCTTTGAGCCACTCCTTGTAAGTTTCCTCTTCCTTCAATTTGTCAACCTCAGACTTCACTTTTGGTTTCAAAAGACCAAATTCCTCATCGTCATCTTCCTCCTTCTCGACAAGAACTTTGCTTATGCTCTCTTTCAATGCCTGCTGTTCCTCTATGTAAGTAGGTGCTCGAGTCTCTCTTTTCTTCCTGTGAAACATATCCTCATCTTCGCTATCGCTCAACTTTCCTCCTCGTTCCAAGACAATTTGACGCTCGTAGTCTCGCAGAAAGATCTTTTTCTCCTTCTTAGACTTCTTGCTGGATCCTGCACCGCTTTCCGTTCCATTCTCATTGAAATTATTGCCAGGCTCTTCGAAGAACTTAACTTTGTTGTCGTAGATCTTCGGATCCTTATTTTTGAGGCAAGCGAGGGTCTTGTAAAAATCCTTTTCCAATTGCTCCGTCATCACCTGAGGAGTTACAGAGCACTTTAATAAATTCCCAATTATTTTTCCAGCTGTATTGTGGTATCCGAGGCCCCTGTTATTTATTTTTTGTATTATATTAGATCAATACATTTTTTTAATTGTCTAGTTCACGGGGACGTTGCCCCCTTGACACCCTAAAGAGGGACTCCGTCAGCGGCCTTTGATGCTAAGTAATTGTTTGGTTACATGGTGACTTACGGCTCCATCCTCATCTTCGTCGGATGAACTATCAGACTCCTCTTCAGAGCTCTCAAGGTCTTTTATGTGCTCCCCATACTTCGTTTTAACTGAAAATCATAAAGTTGTCAACTTAACATTATAATAGTATTAATGATTGAGAATAATGCTGTTGCTAATCGAACTTCTTGCATCTTACGTTTATTAAATTCTTCCTTCTGCCGCCAACTGTTGTAATTGTTCGCGTAGCCAGTGTTGATTTTCAATTCCTCCTCGGAATCGGAGTTATCCTCGTTGAACATTGTCTAATTTATTTTATTTAATCGACTGTTGTACGAGGTATCTTTTGGATCAAAATCTGAGAAAGGACAAACACATGTTACAGGTCAACATAACCTCAATAAACCTCCTGAGGAATATACGTTCAGTTACTAATGCCAATAGCCATAAGGAAATGGAGCAGTAAAGTAACTGAGTAACCACACTACGCCGACTACGCGGCGAGGGAGGGAAAAGTCACGTGGTTTTTGGGGCGGCATTGGTGATTGGCTGTGAATGCTAAGATTGCTGACTGGGAATACTGGGAATGGGATCCACGTCCACGAGACGCTACAAACGCTCTAGGCCTAGAACACGTAGACTGAGAGGTTAATGTTGGGCAGCTGTAGAAGATTATTACTTCGTGATTGAGAGATCACATAATGCCGCAGTGCTTTCTAAAAACGTACAAAAGTCGAATAAGATGCCGTCCAATTTTGGGACAAATCCAAGAGAAAAATCTTAATAATATATCATTTCATCCGTAAGATAATACTTTATTATAATATACAAAGATTGTATATTGTGTTACTAAACTTACAATAAAATAAATAACAACATTGAATATAGATTTCCAAGTAATAAGACAGATAGGAAGCTGTGGCTAGATGCATTGCAATTAAGTTCGGAATCAATCCCAGTAGAAGCAACAATTTGTTCTGCCCATTTTTACAAAAAGGATTTTAATATACCTACAAGTTGACTATGACCAAATGCAGTACCAGGTATAAAATAGTGATATTATTTTATTTGTTAAAGTTCTTACCATTATAAGTTATATTGTTTCATGTAATGGCATGAGCTGAAACGTTTCTGAAATGTTAGATGCCTAGTGGGGTATGAAGTAGTGATGTTAGATTTTTATACTGCTTTATTTATAAATATTTTATTTGATTATAGAATGTATGGTTGCAAAGGATGAAATGCTATTGATACGAGGGCGGTTTGAAAAGTCCGTGCAAAAATGAAAACTACTTAATTTTTTAGGATAGATCATTTTTATTTTTCAACATAATTCCTTTTAGACTAATACACTTCGTCCAGCGATGCTCTAGTTTGTTGATCCCTTCCGAATAATAGGATTTGTCCAAGTCTGTCAAATAGGCATTCGTTTCTGCAATCACCTCCTCGTTTGAGTAAAATCTTTTTCCCGCCAGCCATTTCTTCATGTTGGGGAACAAGTAATAGTCCGAGGGAGCCAAATCTGGAGAATAGGCGGGATGTGGAATGAGTTGGAAGCCTACTTCCATCAGTTTTGCGGCCACAACTGCTGAGGTGTGAGCTGGTGCGTTGAAATTCTTTTTCGTCCATGTTTTGAAAACCTTTCGACTTCTTCGATTCAAACGAACGCCAACCACAAAGAAATAAACCGATCTGGCTGAAACTTGGTGTGTGTTCTTCCACGAGATGCTACTAACTGAAAATAACTTTGATAGGCAGCAGTAGTGCCCTCTATCTGACTTTGCACGGACTTTTCAAACCACCCTCGTATTGCAAATGATGCAAGTGTCGCAATGGATGCTGCAAATAATATAAGCAGTGCAACGGATGCTGCAAATGATATAAGTGTTGCAATGGATGTTGCAAATGATATAAGTCAGGCATCAATTCTAAGAAATGTATTGTACTTTATTTATTATATATACTATTTTGTACAATGCACTTACACATTAAAATAAAAATGTTGTTGTTATGGATCAATTAACTCGTGTATCACCAAGGAGGATATATAACTCTTATATTTAAAAAATGAGATATCTACAACAGAAGGTTCAACTAAAAGAAACCTGTACAATATCATTGAAGACAATTATTGACTCACTTAGAGAAAACACTACATTAGGAACTAAGGAATTGCAAATACTACAAGATGTAGGTGGGGAAAATTCAAAAATATTAAATAGGCAATTGAAAAAAAATAGAGAGAAACCTGTAAACAGACAATTTGATACTAATGCCGAATTTCCGTTGTCAGGGAAGCAGTATTCTATAGAGTAGAAATGACCGAAGTAAACTTCGAATGTTCACAAGCACAGTATATAGATATACCCCATGTGATAGAAATGTTATAATTTATTGTGTAAATGTTCGTATTTTCTTTTTCATATTATACGTTTTAATAGTTTAACGTAGGAAGAGATGAATAAATAATAAGAAATGTATAATGAAAATATTCTGTTTGTACTGTTATAAGTATTTAGCATTTATTTTTCTTCCCACATAGAAAAGCGTGTCGTGGAAATAGATTGTGATAGTATAGTGGCGTCGCATTTAGACACGTTCCGGCACTTTCTAGGATATTTTAATAAACCTATGTAATGATAATACAGCCAGGGTAATTTTCAACATCTCTGAGGAAATAAATTTATTGACAAAGAAACTTATGAAACAAACTCAATAGGGTACAACACAATATTCAATTACAAAAAAAACAAAACAAATTAGTTACATCTTTTAACAAATAATAAATAATGTCGTCGAACGAATGCGTCAAAATCAAGCAGATTGCGACAATACGAGGTGCGTTAAAAAAATAACGGGAATTTTTGTGTTTTGGAAAACATTTTATTTATTCGTCTATAACAATGTTATCTTCTGCAAAATAGTCTCCATTAGATATTATACACTTATGTCAGCGCTTTTTCCAATCCCCGAATTCTGGAACTCGTTTTTTAGGATAGCTTTTAGCTCCCTCAGCGATGCGTTTTTAATCTCGTCCGTGAATATGGAGCTGGGGCATCATTGCAGTATTGTTTTTGGCCAAAAAAATCACGAACAAGCAATGAACTATGAGCAGGTGCATTATCGTGGTGAAAAAGTCATGAATTGTTTCGCCACAAATCCGGGCGTTTTTTTGGATTGCTTTACCCAAACATGGTTAAACTTGTAAATAGTACTTCTTATTGACCGTTTGGCTTTATGGCAAGAACTCATGGTGCACTATGCCGATAAAATCAAAGAACACAGTGAGCATGACCTTCACATTCGACCGCACTTGTCGACCTTTTTTCGGTCTTAGCGATCCAGAATGCTTCCACTGGGATTGAGCCTTAGTTTCGACGTCATATCCATAAACCTATGTTTCATCACTTGTTATAATACGTTTCAGTAGACCTGCATCGCTGTTGATTTTATTTAGCGACTCCTTAAATTCAACAATTTTGGAACAAATTTTGCTGCCACACGTTTCATACCCAAAACCTCCGAAAAAATGTCATGGCATGAGCCAATTGATATGCCGATATCAGCTACTTCTCTGAAGTAACGAAGTATACTTACTGGTAACGAAAGAATTTCGGTAGTTCTAAAATGGCGAAGAATGCAGTAACTGCAATAATTTTATTATAGGAACACTTAATAAATAAATTAAAGATTGCGCCGAAGATACATTATACTTTCCTAAGGAGTCTAAGATGTGACTTAGCGCTCTCCCCAAACAGTGTTATGTGTTTTATGGATAAAGCCCCCAACCAAAGTGTCAACATTCGGTAAACCATTGTAAAATCAATTCTTTTTCTCTTTCTTGTATTAAATGAACTCGTAATTCCTTTCAAAGCAGAGTAGTCCTTTTTATTTAATGTAGAAAAAATAAATAACTGAATTATAATTTGTCACACGTGAATAATGCGTGTTACTCAGCCATCTATAACCCACAAAACGTTGACGCCCGACATTCCTAGATTTACACGGCCGAGCATTCCATGATCTCGTGTCTTAACAATGTAAAGAAATAACAGAAGCGTATGGAACATGTTGTTTCGACCCTGTAAAAAAATCCAGCATTCGTTAAATTACGCTTGCACACCCGTTTTTTTTTACTCAAATAGCTTGAGAATTGAAATTTCCCTCACCCTAGGAATTTCTTCGTAGTCAGAGGGCAGCGAGTCGCCGGTTAGTGCCAAACAGTAATGCGGCGGATTCACTGATTGGCCAACGATTATCGGTCCCTTGTTTCTCGGTAATTCGTGCCCCGTTTTCGCCATATATCGTGAAGTAAATGTGCGAGCATCCGGTTGATCCAATGGCGCTTCCAATTGCGTGTCCATGTAGGAAGACACTAGGTGTGTTATTATCTAAAAGCATATTGTTCCGTTATCGAATCAATTGGTAATATCATCGAAAAAGTGTCGATTCCTTCTAATTTCAATGTACCGCTGTGTCTGTCGGTAAACTGCTGTCCCACGGCTTCCCATTGTGGGATCCACCGCCGTTCCACTTGAATTCACTCATCGAACCACCCTTTGCGAGGATCTTTATTCGTTTGACCAAGTAATCTTGATTGTTCGACAATTCGAGGAAAGGAACAAGAGTCGGGAGTGTTGGAACTCCGGGAACGAGAAACGGTGATTGCGCAAGCTTTCGTAGTCTCTCCAAACCCACGTGGCCCGGCTGTGAATCGCTGAGCCCGTGACGAGTCAACGCCGAGCATACGTTGTCGATTTCGGTAGCTACTCTCTCTACCACAGTTTTACTGATCCACTGCGAGAAAAAAATTGCAATTTTAAAAAATAGTTGAATTTGTTATATTAAGACGACGGCTACTCCTTGGTCAGAAAGAAAAACTGTAATGCAAATTTCTCCGTCAAGATTGATCTTTTGGATAAAAGAGAACGGTGAACTGCGTCTCACCATTCCACATTCACCACAGTTTACGGTTGTCGACTTTTATCCGACATCAATCGTCGTGGAGAAATTTGCGATGAGAAAATACCGCTATCTCTTTAGCGCATATGGTAATTTTAGAGAAACAGACGAAATGTAACACACGACCGCAAGGTGATGTGGAACATTATAGTTGACCTGTCGTATAAAATACGAGAGCGTGGTTCTGCATAATTGTTAGACATAGAGCAACGTTCTCGGCTTTTATCCGACAGATCAACGGTGACAAAGAAATTCAGATGAGAGCTTTTGTTACCGGCCAAGTAGTACCACATCAACTTAGATGGAATTACAAAATGGAATAAAAGCTGGGATGGAATTAAAGCTTTAAATAAAAGCTATCGTTTTTAAGATGATATTTTCGTGTTCCTACCATACGAAGATTAGCAGTCCACTGATTGACTTTGTTAGAATCAACTCTGTACTTTCGCCAGACATCGGGCACACCGAAATAACCTCTCGGTGAATTTCCCTCTTCGGCACCCGGGCTTGCAGATTTCGTTTTGTCTGTAGAGGAAGTTCGTGAATTTAAGAAATTGGAATAGTATCCCTGCTGTGCGAAAAATTCAGTGGAATATTTTTATTGAGATCGTACCGACGGTCGGAGCGAGCTGATATGCACATCTCCTCAGCATCGGTGAAACTTCACCGGGATTTCTTGTTGCCGGATGTGACCAGAACGAACTCAATAGATTCGAGGGTTGATCGACGTTCGTTGAATGCGTGGATTTACGTTCGCGGTCGACGATTTCTTTGAGATAATTCTGAAGTTCCACCTCATCCTGTATGAGCCCGTCACCCGTGAGACTACCATTCATAGACGCGTTCAGAGAACGATTGGTGAACGAGTTGTTGGAACTCATAGTCAAATTTCGTGGAGATGGTGGTTCGCCGTATTTGCAGAAAGGGCTCGATCCAGAGTAGGTCTCTTTAAAAGAATATAGATTGTTCTTTAAGCCGAGACGTACTGTTAAACAGAGTTGCAGCCCGCTTATTAATTTTCAATTCACTCTATTTATTTGATTTATAATTTATTAGTTATTTTTTAAATTAACCCCTTGCACTAAGCTGAAATTCGGAACAAGCTGTGCCTAACTTCAGACGTTCTTGTTTAGCCCGAGTTTAACACCATGAGTACGGCTCGTGATATTCATGTTTGAACCGAAATATCAATTACGAACCATACTCGTGATATTCACGTTTGACATGAAATTAAACAACGAGCCTGACTCGTGATATTCAAGTTTGGCCTAAAATTCTCATCACGAGTCAGACTCGTGAAAATAGTGCAAGGGGTTAATTCAATCATTTGATTAAAAAGTTGATCAAATGGGGTTTAGTGTAAATACGTGAAAAAATACGATGAATGAAAAGTAATGAAAAAAATAATGGTTCATTATGGCTTCTTATGATAATGTGCTGTACCTTGCTCAGCAACAAAAACTGTAATGCAAATTTCTCTGCCACAATTGATCTTTTGAATAAAAGAAGAGAAATCATGACCTGTGTCTTACAATTCTACAGTTTACCATTCTTATTTTTTATCCAAAATATTAATTGTGGCAGAGGAATCTGCAATGGGAAAATTCTCTCTCGCACGCTCTATGGGACAAATGCGCTCTATGGGACAAAGACAACATGTCTTCACACATCTAACATCTAACATGTCAGCACATCATCTAAAAATGAATTTTGGTAGAAAATGATAATCTTCGAAATTAATTGTTTAGTTATTTGACTGGAACTGGCATAGGGCATTTGAAAAAGCTAATTAGTAATAAATCATTCATGGCAGAAATAAAGAAATGGCAAATTGAAAAGTCTTAGGAATTACAAGACTCGTTGAATGCCCATTGTAACTAATAGTTTGTTTAGCAACAAGGCTTCATTAAATAACCTGATAACAAAATTTATCATCCACATGTCTAATAGAGTATAACAGTATACGAGGCAAAAACCTAAAGTCGAATTAAGAGTTTTTAATTTTATTAACTGCTCTCATTGATTCCTGGAGATCCTAGAGTATTGGATCTTCTGCTGAGATTCATTGAAGTCAAATTAATCGGCGTGGTGGGTTCCACAGGCTTAGGGGGCATGGGAGTTTCATTGTGAAACAGAGGATCATCTTCGGTTATTCCCAGTAAGCGCCGCTGTCTTGGACTGAGTACAATAGGTTGCAGACTAAGTGTGGCGATCCAATAGCTCACGATATGGTACAGAGCGTTTAGAGAAAATATAAACATCAGACACCATTCAACCCAGAAAAATGGTCTGTAAACTATGCCTCCGTAGAATCTGAAAGTAAAATCAACCTGAAATCTTTCAAATTCACCGATATATGAATGAATTATCAAATTTCATACATGTCGAAGATGATGACGCTGAGGAGAGTGCCATTGATGAAGAACCAAGTGATGCTACTCTTTGCCTTGGTCTGAGTCTGTCTGAGATCCAGTGTCTGCTGTACTTGTGGTTTCGGCGTCAGAATTCTAATAGTAACGTAACAAAGCAATACTTTAAATCCTGTATATGAAAAAAAACATAAAACTTACTACTGACCTTGCATTCGGAGAAATACATCGCATGGGTGAATGAAAATCGCCCATTTCAATCGAGAAAAAACTGATAAACTATTCGAACGTTTCGCACGTTTACGAGCTTCCCTTTTTTAAATTTTAGTAAATAAATTGATTGATATAAAAAAAACTGTGGTGTGTGAAACCGGCACTACATAACCTGAAAGAAACACTCACCTTCTCACGCGGTTACTCACTGATGCATAGGCTTAGAGGTTAATAATATTCGAAATATCGTTTCCCGCCAAAGAATTACCGAGCAAAGGGTAAGCTGTCACATACCAATCACACGGTAAAACGCTAAAAAGACTACACGAGCGAGTTTTTCTTGTCATCGGTAGATAATTCGTTGAAGCAGTTGATAAGAATATTGAAAGATAGCGCTGCAATATCGCTTCAAAAGCGAAGCATTCCATGCAATTCCCGCCAATGTAACCGAGACAAACGACACTCGCGAATTTCGCAATAAACCCTGGAAAAATGTCATCGTTATATTCAATGATTATTATGATAATTATCTAGTGAATAAATTTTACAACAATTACGAAAGACGCGTTCTTTATTCTATAAAAATATTACAAGAATTTGGATAGCATCGACCGCTGCTTTGATCTGCGCAGTGCGACTCCATTTCTGTCACTTGGAGAGTTTTTGCAGTTAGGCGTGAAGGAGAAGAGGGCAGTGCGGCTGGCGCCAGTAGAGCTTTTCCGGTCGTGTTGTTAGTTGTTAGTCCCGTGGCGTGCGCTCCTCCGCACTGCGTATCGACTACATGAACGGTTGTTGTGTCGCTTTTTAAAAATTATTTTATTTTAATTTCTCTCTGTTTCAATCGTCATCGCTATACACTGATCTGCATAAGCAGCTGAAGTAGAATCACCATAATCGTCGTAGTGTTTGTGAGTGCAAGAGTGCCGTGGGTGGATAGAGTTAAATGTGCCGTTAGCGAAAACTCGCGTGGCACGGATATACAGAGACCCGACACAAGTTTTCCATTAAAACTGTTGGGTGAAAAAAAAATAATAAGAAAAAGAAAAAAGGAGCGGCAACAATGAGTAAAACTTGTGCCCGTTGTGAAAAAACGGTTTATCCAATTGAGGAGCTAAAATGTCTAGACAAGGTTCGTATTATTCAAATCATATCGACAATGTTCTATTTGAAACACGATGTTCTTTTACTACCGAGCCGTAAGGACGCTCTCCGTGGTCGCACCTCATCCTGATAGTCGCCGAGCTCTCGAATACCGCTGCCTCCGGATCCATCTGGAACGGATCCCTTCCCGCGAGCCAGCCGGCGCAAACTTTTTTTGCAACCCAGCGCATCTCTCCACTTCGCAGCTTTCTCATTCACAACCTTCCCTCGTAATACATCGGTCAAATGTTTATTCATCTTTTCTTTTCTTTTCATTCTGCTTCAGTTTTTCCCTCGCCTCTATCTTTCTCTCTGTCCGGGATTTGCCGCCCCGTTCACTTTAAGTTTTGTGGGCTAAGCTGCTGCTCCGCTCACTGCGCTCTGTATTATTGTGACGAGATGGTGGTTCTACATCGAACAATAATGCCTGGGATGATAGTCTTCCGTCCGTTCTCGTCGGTTCTCGTCTTAACGAGTAGGCTTCTAACAAGAGAAACATTGCTCTGCATATCGTCACGATACACGCGAACTCTCTTATTTCTACGCTTCACGTAGCGGATTATACTCAGCGGATAACACGTGACCGCAACGAGCATACGCGGGTTTCCCAAGGAATGTCACCGTAATTCAATGATAAAAGTTTATCGACGTTTATATCGACAATGTATATCGTACGACACGATGCAAAACTTACAAAAATTCCATGTGTCATTAGTATCGTGCAAGTCCCAATATCACTCTTTATCATGGCCCTTTTTGATATTATATAGAGAAGAGAATTCCTCCATCCTAGCCAGATACCCAGTTGACTGCGTCATACTTTTAATTCTGGTAGTCCCGAGCTTCCGGGCAATGCTCCTCTCCCCTTTCTCGGTCTTTTCGAGCTATGAATGGTGTCCAGACGTAGCGAGAGGGAGTGAAAGACCAGACGAGCCTTGCTTCCGTCTAATAACGCTACTACTCCCTCTCTCTCCTTCTACTCATCGTCCAATACACAGAGCGAGCTCGAATTTAAGTCACAAAGAACAATTAGAGCGAATTCTCATGTATTCTTCACGACAGTCACCAACCGTACGCTCCGGATCTATTTTTTTTCTAGGCAGAGCATAACTTTTCTTAGAATTCTTTGCATCGTCTGAGTCACGCGATCTCGCTTTTTCTATCTTTGGATCGAGGCGTGGATTCCTCTCAATCTCGTCTCATTCTTTCGTTTTATACTACCCGCGAGGACAGGAGTCAGTTTTTTTCCTATTAATTGTTTACGTAGCAAATTCTAAGAAACACTGGGGCGTCCGCTGTGCAGAATTTTGTTCGTTTTAAGGGTGTTACAATAGCAACAGGTGGGCAGAGAATTTGGTGATTCCGAATCAACCTGTTGCTTCTATTCTCTTGACTCGCTTTCATGGCATCGCGAGTGAGCGAAGGGGAATTATCTCGGTTTTGCTGCTTCTCAATCTATTCTCTCAGTAACCCGTTAGACAGCCGTTAAGTTAGAGTAGGAGGAGGGGGGGGGGGCACAATTCATTCCGCCCCATTAGACTTCTCTAGCTTGTTCTTTTCTCTTGCTCGTGTGGCAGCGGCAACCACCTATGGGCTATGCTGTCGGGATCCACAGTACGCGTTATGGTCGACCGAGTCACCTCGAATTAATGACGCAGCATCAGCAGCATCGCAGTGTCAATGCTCCCAACGATTATATTCGATTGTCCTTCACTACGTCGACATTATCTTATGTTTTTCCCATAGTTATGTATACTTTTTCATCTTAGTCATTGGATTTGTGGCTTCGTTCGAAATTATACATAGCGATATTGAGGTTACGGTAAAGATTTCACAATCGGTATGTAGAAATTCGTGTCGCAACGTAGCCGAACCTTTGGTTACGTTTTTCGGAACAAAGCAACGGCAGTGCCTATGCTAATACGAACGTGTGACTCTTATCAATGTAGGATTTGATGATAAAGTGATAACTCCATACCGAGCGATACTCTATGTCGAGATATATCAATGTAATCATGAAAATATTATTTAAATATTACTCTTCATTTTATTTATAATAACTTAATATCTCATCATATCAGACCTTCCCTAAAAAAGTAATAAATGTTGCATTTCTACATTCATTTGCATTTCTATATGGAATTTTGTACATTTCGACAAAGAATTGCTTTATTTTGCACTATATTTTTATATCTAAAAGTAGGTTTACCGCCCCTTCCCCACATAACAATAAAAGTAAATGAAATGAAACAAACATTAATTTGAGAACAGTTGAAAAACAAATAAAGTTTTTTAAATGCGCGTGTAAAGGCCTTATAGTCCCGTTCTTGCAGAGGTGTTGACGTAATTTACAGCACAAACTCGGGGATATACGATTTATTTGAGTTAGGCAAAACGGTTAGGAGACGCGCCGTGAGTACACTAGAGATAACGGAGTTACGGAAATGATAAACCTTCGTATATTCGTGCAGAAAGCGCGAAACGTGATTCCGTTGTAATGCACGGGTGTCAAAGACGTAAATTGCGGTAGATACGAATTCCTGGGTAACCCTTCAAGTTATTCACATCACACAAAATAAATAATTTACGGGTAAATAGAAGTGGTGGACCGGTTGCGCCTATATAATACAATACCGAGTTCGTTTGTCCACAATAACGACCTGTAGTTCGTGGATTGTGTAAGTCACGTACAGTACAATCCTTTCTCCAGTCGATTCCCAAGCAGTTCTATGTAATGTAATAGGTACCGTTTCCGGCCTCGCGCGGTTCATTCATATGCACAGCAAGTTAATAATTAAGCAAGGAGTGATTAAGTAGGATAGGCCGTCTACTGTTAGTTTCCTACAGTATATATGCTATTACAACGTTTTCTGACAAAGTTCTCTGGTGCCTGTCGTCATAGCTGACGAGGTCAACGAAGATTCTTGCGAGCAATGGATTTTAGTATCCAGTTTGTAGTGATTACGGCCTTTACTATTATGAGCCAGTCAACTGTAGTGTATTATCTATAGATATGAATTTCTCTCATTATTTTTTGTTAACATATTTTATTATTAATAATTTTTACTATCGACTGCACGTATTAGAGCAAATCGCTGGATGTTATGCGTTTCCGGGTGACCCTATGACGTCATCTCGGTTTTTTATTGGCTGTACTTTTGTTAAAACGGCTGAACGTCTCTTAACATACTTTGACATTACGATTGTGAGTGCCGTGGACTGTGCTTGTTTATATATTATTAAAGTTATATGTGAAGACATGTGGGTACTAGTAGTTTATGCTACAAGTGCGCGAAGTGGCGCATTTTTTGATTATCGTGAAGTTGCAATGTAAGCCTAAAAGCGAATATTGTAATGTCACGATATATAGATTTGCCACTTCACGCACCTGTGGCATACAATATTTTATACATAGCCTGCTTGGAAAGTTCAATTCAAATAAAATGTACAAGAAGTTCTGGCGGTGTCACTGGTCGTGTTAGGTTATCCATTATGAGATCTATTTGTGACGCGTAGTAACGTTTCTATCGCCTCAAGTATAGTCGCGCGCATAGAACCACTGGTCGTGACATCTCGTTGCTAGGTAAAGTCAAAACAGTGAAATTATGTACCACTTTAACGCACTAGTGTGGTAAAGTAATGCGAATAGTGCACACAGCGCTCGAGAAGTGAACTTTCCAAGCAGGCGTTGCATAAAATACATTTATACAAAAGCTACTTGAAAACCTGCGAGTGCATATCGAAAAACGACAACAAAATATCGCGGAATAGCTATTTTTCACTTGTCACCACTTTCACACTGTAAGCCGTGCTTCTAAGTGATCTGATGGCTTCTTTACACTAATGCTATAAGTGTTGCGAGATACGTGACAACTTATGAGAGGGTTTGAATATAAGAATAATCATCCGGTTGATATTGCGAATAAGAGCCATTGCAGTACACACATAGATATAGTAAATTTTTTTGTTTCATTTATTATTGTTGACGAGTGATAGGTTATGTTAGTCTGGCGTTAATTTCGCTTTAAAATACGTGCAAAAATAGTGTATAACGAGTGCTAAGTTTTTTTTGTTGAACCCAAATAACATGTTTTGCTTCATTCTTTCATGCATTCTATTTCACAAATTAGATGCATGTCGTATATTTCACAGCCAAGCATAGTCGTTTCCTATTTCACTGTGTTTAAATAAATAGGTAAAAGTTCGATATATTTTTAATATCTTCGATATAATTTGTAACAATATAAGTGCATAAAAGCTTCTCAGATACGAGAGGTAGATTTGGCATCTCCGTCTTTTATTTCTACTAATACATCTAATTATATAGTGTATGCTGATACAGTTTTGCTATTTGAATTCTCTTAATGTGTACCTGTCTCAATTGTCCATTGGCGTGAACTTTCAAAGTAGAGGATTTTATAGAAAAGAAGTGTGTAGAAGTGAAATATTGTGTATCTCTACAATTGCTATGCTAGTACAAAAAATCGCTGTCACTTGTATACACTCTTCTATCATTGTGTTTTTCTTTAATATTGCAAATTGAGTTGTTTCTTTAGAACAAAAGTTTTCCATTGTGTGAATGAAAAATTCTCTAATCCTTTTCAATTGCGCTGCTTGAATAAAATCTCATTCGGCTTATCAGAAAATATGCAATCATTTGACAGCATTTGTTTACTCCAATTATTAATAGGTTTCAGGTAATAAAATCTTCGATTAAATTAAATATCCATCTTTGTATATAATTTAAGGGGAGGCGAAAGCCTCACTCCACTCTACCGGTGTGTGAAAGATACGACTGTATATATTACCACCTGCGCCCCTCGGGGAATTCAGGTGAGGCGAAACGATACTAATCTCTTTCGCACTCATGGATGTTTCGCTTCCCTTTCAACAGCTGAGCTATCAGTCATGTCTCGCAGAGTTATTTTTTGAGATTAATAACAATAGTTCCCGAATAGTGCATTAGGTCCTTTTCGTTTATAACTCGCAATCGGAGTGGGTGTCACATTGAATTAGTTTTAATTAATTTTAAAAAGTAGGCTGAAACAGAAAGAATTTTTTTCTGATAACCCTTTAATTAACTTATTATTTTTATTATAACCATTCATTTACTGCTCTCATTACAGTCGGGTGATGACTTCTTTTGTGTTATCGAATATGGATATTTGCATATAATTTTCTTTTCAATTAGTGTCTAGACGTCAGCGCATCTCTTAACGTGTAAAAGACGTTTACACAATGCTAAGGAGACTTCTCCCAACTGTAGTGAGGGCAATAAATGTATGATTATCGGTCAACTTTACAAAAAATCTACGTAGTACATTCTTCTAGAAACAAAAATAGAACCATGGTGCTGAAAAATCGGTAATAAATAACGGATTATTCATGGAAAAAACTCAACGTAAATGTACCTCCATGGAAATTTGCATTCATCGGTGAATTGTTACATGAACAGATACTGCAGTAAAAATCGCCCTCAATTGATGTAAATTAATTAACTAATCTTTGTATAAATAATTTTTTTCAGTTAGTACTCGTTTGACTAGTGTAGTAGCTTACCTTAAAGGTGCGTCTCCTGCGCCTCCGTCCTTGATGTATTAGTCATAATTTTAGACGGTTTAGTCAACTTTATTTTCAAAAACTAGTCTACATCGATCATACGTACTTGTAAATCTCAAGAAATGAGTTTTGTAAATTAAAAACCGTATATTAGAAAAATCGGACCTTTGAAACTAGATATCGTAAGTGATGTTGCCATGGATCGTTTTTTAAATATTTTCATCAAACGCCAAGTATAAAAAAGAGAAAGTACTGCAATAAAAAATATATTGACCGCCAGATTATCGTCTACATAAATGTTTTTAGTAACTTAAAATACAAAAAAAAGCATTTCTACACTCATAATAAAATTATGAGTGAATGATAGTATGCGGTGTGATATTTTATTGTCCGAGAATGTCAAATACTCTTGTTATATAATTTTACGCGCCTTTAACCTTAAATAGGCCAACGAAAAATATAAATCTCAAAGATCGAGTGATGAAATGTAGTATAGCTTTTTCTTTTACTATTATTTGCATTAAATAAATTAAATATCTTATACCTTTCACTTTTTAGAGAGTAAGAAGAATGTCTGTGAAAAGTGTATAGTGTATCACGCAGCTCTTTCTACCCAGAGCTACATACAACGATTTATTCTCTATCCCTATTTCTGCTGAATAATGTATTATTCTAATTTTATACATTTGGACGATCACACTAAGTTTTAATGAATTGTATGAATTTAAGAAGTCTGCGGACCAAAATGATTATTTTTTAAACTTCTTTAGCTAAATTATCAGAAGGAGTTATGCTATTGTGCTGCAACGCAATACCAAACCTCATTTTTGTTAGTATGCATGCCAAATTTGGTTTTGGTTCGCAGTCTCTTTCGATAGATATTGTGTTTTCGGACGATACGAAGAGACAGACCGACAGACAGAAATGGATAAATGGTTCATTTGCACTCTAGGACATCCTAAACAAGTATTTACACTACAAGAGCTAATTTTTTTTTCTTTTTTTTTCTTTGGATGTGTCATACGTGATGAGAAAGTAATATCACAAAATGCGTGATTTTAAGCTGTTTGCGATGAACAATATACTAATTATTGTTATGAAAGTATTAAATTATTATCACTGAGTGATTTTAACCTGTTTTCCATTAGGAATATACTGATAAATATATACACCGAATGTTAAACGCAAATAATTGCGTGGACAGAACAGATTGACGCTAAGGTACATTATGATTATAAACACATTCTCTTGTAGTCTTTATCGCTGGCATAGCATTTCATAAAAATAGTTCGTGACTGTATTTCAAATTATCTTACCCAGCTGTGACTTAGGAATCTATGCAATAAATTTCGATTACTGTGATATAAAAAGTACCGAGCAGTAAACTCCCTCAAGAAATAGTCCGTTGCTAGAGCCCCTTTCACAGAATACCATCTCTCGTGAGCACGTCTGGTAGCTTTATGTTATGTCTCGTATTTTATGATTTAAGATTAAAAAATTCTAACGGAGAACGTAGATAATAATCATTCAACAAAGTTCCAAAAATATTGTCAATATCTTTCATAACTTTAACGAAGTAAATTCACGACAACAATAGAACAGCAAATAAAATGTGATGAGAATGTCACAAGTTGTGCTTATGTTATTCGCACCTTTTTTCTAACGTAAAATTGCCTAAATTTGGCAACCAAATACAAGTGTTAAATAAGATCGAAAAAATAAATATCAATTACGACATAAAATAAATATCTTTTTCAATTTTAACGTTTTTGACTGCAATTTTTATTCGGTATTCGATTCTTTAATCGAAGGAATCAATTAATTAGATGTTTTTATATCACTTATTTTTCTAAATAAAGAAGAATTCTTATGTATTTGCCATCCCCTCCACGCATATCGGATTATTCGTGCTTTCAGTTATCTATTGATTATTCGGTCCCGACCACTCCGGTTAATCAGGGTTCTACTCTACGGTTATGTGCTACACAGGGTAATATAATGAAATACTGAATCATTAATTAATTACGGAATAAATAAACAAAAAGTACATATGTCGAAGTAACTACAGGATCTATGAAATTATTCTTTTTAACGCTATTTTTATTATCAATTTGCTGCAATAACGAATCAACGATTAGTAGATGTTTAGCGAGTCGACTTCCGGTATTCGGTATTATTTTTATAATTCCGGTATCCGAGAGAATGATTGTTCGTCGACTGAATTTGTTGCATTGTTCGTTGAAGTTGTTTCTCCTGCTAGCGACTCTTGCTCATTATAGTACATCTGTGCTAGAAAAACGGCGACGAGTCGAACAACTTTCACTCTTCAATTGCGATTTACATTTTTTCGCCTCGATTCACTAGCTCGTTGAATCGCAGACGTACGAAAAATATTTCGTCAAGCACTTTAGTATTAAGTTGATTTTTATCCACAATAAAAAATAATATCAAGAAACGCGGTACCGTCTCGATACAAGTACAGTTACCCTGTTTTAATGACCAACGGCGAAACGCGACGAGACTCTCTTATTTGAACCAACTTGAATTGGGCGAGAGGTTAAGATACTCCTTGCGTTAATGGATGTAGCAGAGAATCGTAGGAATCTTTAATAGGTTGATCTCTCAGGATAATTTATCACATGTTTAAAGTTTGAATGTATCTTAACGACCATTTCAGCGAGCAATTTTAAGTTCAAAATAGCGCTGTTAGCACAGCAAGTATACGGAATACCGTGTTCACCTGAAGATTACTTGATGGTTCATATACAAAAATAGTAGTAAATTAAGGTATTCCGAGCGGAAGGTGCGTTTTTTGTGGATCCTGAGGCGAGGTTCCTAATATTCTCGATTATATAAAGTTGTACTGTCGCCAAATGATTTTAGAAGGTTTCAGAAGGTCTCTGTGTAATCTCTGTGATGCTTGAAATACGTAGAATTTGCAATTTGTTTACAATTTTCCAAGTCTTTACGGCATTTTACGGCCTTTCGACTGAGGCAAAGAAAAATATAACCGAACCCGAAAAAAAAATCGCACATAGTACCGTTTTTTCATCGTATAAAACCTCTATCGGGGTCTAGTAACGTGTAAAGTTAGCAGCAAAAACATCAGAATTAAGCACACAAACTCAGTTCATTTCTTACATCTCGTCGACGACGATAACAACAAAGCCGGCGTTACCCTTGTCAAGCTAGCAGACGAAATTCCCGAAAATGGATTTACTATATACCTAAATAGGGTGCTTTTTAGGTGCTAATTTGGTGCTAAGTTTATAATTTTAGTGCTCCTTTAAATTAGCCAGGGATGCAATTTGAAAAACCCTCTGCTAGCTTGATATCAAGCTAGCAGAGGGTTTTTCAGGGTTTGCATTATCGCCAAATGTCTTTTGCCAGGAATTAAGTGCTTTTTAAGTGCTTTATAACCATATAAAATTTTACCCCGAAGTCCACCCGGAAATATTATTTTTCAATTAAATTAAATTTATTTTAAATAACAAATCCGTAAAAATGTAAGATTAATAAAACAGCCGGATTCATGATGTGACATCATGTTGAACGAATCAGGTACATTGGAAATACGATAGACTCAATTTTAGTGCTCCACCCCCGTGGTCGCAAATCCCACCCTCTCGTCAGGCAAACTTGTCGTTAAAGTGAAGTATTTTTGATAAAGACAATATCGCCCTGTCCTTGCACGTATATATCGTACGATTTAGGTGCTTTTGATAAATGCATCGCCTGATTTTAGTGCTCGACCCCCGTGGCCGCAAAATCCACCCTCTCGTCAAGCAAACTTCTCGTTAAAGTGAAATATTTTTGATAAAGACAATATCGCCCTGTCCTTGCACGTAAATATCGTACGATTTAGGTGCTTTTGATAAATGCATCGCCTGATTTTAGTGCTCCACCCCCGCGGTCACAAAACCAACCCTTTCGCCAGGAAAACTTGTTAAAGTAAAGTACTTTAAATAAGAACGATATCGACCTGTCCTTGCACGTATATATAATCCCTGACAAGAGGATCGGTTTTGCGGCCACGGGGGTGGCGCACTAAAATTGAGCCTAGCGTATTTCGAATATAGCAGATTCGTTCAACATAATGTCACATCATGAATCCGGCTATTTTATTAATTTAACATTTTCCCGGATTTTTTATTTGAAATAAATACAATTTATTGAAAAATAATATTTCTGGGTGGATTTCGGCGTAAAATTTTATATGGTTGTAAAGCACTTAAAAACCACTTAATTCCTGTAAAAAGACATTCGGCGATAATGCAAACCCTAAAAATCCCTCTACCAGCTTGATATCAAGGTGGGTTCTGCAGCCGATCGGGGTGGAGCACTAAAATCGGGCGATGCATTAATCAAAAGCCCTTAAGTCGTACGATATATACGTGCAAGGACAGGGCGATATTGTCTTTATCAAAAATATTTCACTTTAACGAGAAGTTTCCCTGACAAGAGGGTGGGATTTGCGGCCACGGGGGTGGAGCACTAAAATCGAGTTTATCGTATTTCCAATGTACCTGATTCGTTCAACATGATGTCACATCATGAATCCGGCTGTTTTATTAATTTTACATTTTTACGGATTTTTTATTTAAAATAAATTTAATTTAATTGAAAAATAATATTTCCGGGTGGACTTCGGGGTAAAATTTTATATGGTTACAAAGCACTTAAAAAGCACTTAATTCCTGGCAAAAGACATTTGGCGATAATGCAAACCCTGAAAAACCCCCTGCTAGCTTGATATCAAGCTAGCAGAGGGTTTTTCAAATTGCATTCCTGGCTAAATTAAAGGAGCACTAAAATTATAAACTTAGCACCAAATTAGCACCTAAAAAGCACCCTATTTAGGTATATAGTAAATCCATTTTCGGGAATTTCGTCTGCTAGCTTGACAAGGGTGCCGGCGTTGTCATGTTTCACGCCGTCGAAAAACCGCTATGATTCGAATTGCAGATCAAACTATTTCTCGTATCTTTCTATCTTTCCATAATATTTTCTGGTGGAAAATTCCCGTGATGTAACTTTTTTAAGCGTGATATTTAATCTCTGAAAGTCACTTAGTCCATTGCATGTTTTATATATCAGAGCTCAAAATGATTAAGATTAGAAATCTGCAATTGAAATGCACACTTTTTACCATAAATTCCTCTCCTTTCAAATACAAAATTGTGCCATAGAAGAGAATATAAATATGAATAATGGATCGACATATACTTCAATGTTAGATTAATTAATATTGTCTTCTTGTATTGTTGAAAAATATATCAATGATGTTCACAATATATTGAACCTATTTTTAGAGACTCTGTATTCTACCTATCTCTTTAGAGACAGTGAATCAGGCGACGACAATGCTATTATTATATTACCCGCGCAGAAAAAAATAGTTCAGGATGGATTCCGTGCAGTCTAACATGGACAATGGGATTCGGTCCAACCCCATTGCCCATCCTGGTCTCCATTCCAGACTATCTTTTTCTACGTGGATAATAGTAAAATAAATGATACACACCTATTTGTGAAATAACCAGAATACTCAGTGAAATACGCCGAGAGAAGTGCACCTAACAAAAATCGCAGGTTATGTTGCGTATTATATGCCAACGCAATGTTAGGCATACACACGCACATAGTATTTATGGTATTTATAAGAATGTAGTATCCGATGCGTTTCAACAAACGTTGAAAGTGGAAGGCTCGATGATTCCGCCTATTCTTGTAAAGAAAGTTTTCGTTCGATAGCTTAAAATTGACACGAGCTAGCGAATTAACGTCCTTCAACATTTTTGAAAAAATTTGTATTTGATAATATTCTAGTGATTACATCGATGTTAATTCATTTTATCACAATGATGGGGTAATAATTGTTCCACTCGCGTGTCAAATTTTACGATGATTCGTCAAGCCGCTCTTGAATTATGAACGCGTAAATAAAGAAAAAAAAAATTACTACACACAAAAGTTGAGTGCTGTTTAGGTGTTAATTAAGTGCTTAGCTATGGTTTTTATTTTAGAAACTTATTTTTCTGGAACAATATAGAGCACACCTAGAACAATGCAGAACAACGTTCAAATCATAAAAACTCTCCAACAAGGGAGGCGCTAACTTCCCGCATTTCAATCAATTGGTCGTTTTACACTTCAGCATCTGCGTGTATACATGTATTGCAAATTTAATTAACGGTGATCTCGTGTCGACTTTCTCGCTATTTTCCACAGTTACCACGGCGTGTAATTGCGGTGCAGTTTCGACAGTTTTCGCGTCGCGACTCATAATAATAGGCGTAATGCCGTCACAATTTGTTACTATTCAGAAATGCCAGTCTTTACCTGTGCACAAAAGTTTTCTTGTCAGCATTCATAGCAAAACTATTGCAAACATCATTTAGAGATGTGTTAAATACAAGTCTTGGTGTCTTATACGTTGTCACACATCGTCGGACATGCGTGCAGGTGCGTCAATGATTTCTTTTCATCGGTTCGTGCGTGATATAATTGCACCTGACAAAGTATCTGCCAAATTGCTTTCTTATGGAGAAAGCTTTATTTTCGTAAAAAAATATTTTTTCAGATTCTAATATCAGAGCACTTAAAATACGTTGGATAATCCGAAAATCATTCTCTGAGAAAATGTTAGACAAGCGTTTGTCGGTGAAAACGTTTAGTTATATTATTATGTTATTTATTTATATTTTTGTTATGTCAACCAATGCGGCGATAATGAAATTAATATTTTTTTTATTGCATCGCAATGTTTAATGTGTTTATTTCCCAAATATTTTTCACACGGAATATTTTTGTGTGATGCTTCAGCATAAGATACTCTGACGTATGGTCGTTTATAACCACAATGAACCTTATATAATTATCAGTGTATTCCTAATCGAAAATCGTTTAAGATCACTTACATTAGTGATAATAATTTTTTACTTTCTCATCACATACGAAGTATGTAAGGAGAGAAAGTATTGCTATCTAAAATAAATAAATAAATAAATAAATGAACTCAGAATATAGTGTAAATACGTATTTTAAGTGTGCTAGAATACTATAAAAAGCGTTCATTCACTTCTGTCAGCCTGTTCCGACCGAAAACACGATTACGTTTGAAACAGATCGCGGATGATGACAAAATTTGGCAATCATAATCCACTAACAAAGCTTAGTTTTGGTATTGCATTGCAGTACAATTGCACAACTCCTTGTGATACTTTATCTAAAGAAGTTTAAAAATAAATCATTTTCGTTCGCAGACTTTTTAACTTCATACAGATAATTAAAACTAAGTAATTGATCAGCAGTATTCTCATACCATTATGCATCAACTGATATAGGATAACAATAATATATTATGCAGAAGAGATGGGGATATTAAGTAAAACGTTGTATGCAATTCCTAAAAGATGCGTAAAGTAGCATGCTCTTCACAGTTCCGATGCTTTTTTGTTTTCTAAAAAGAAAAATGTATGAAATATATCATTTAAGTAATGTACATAATCTTCAACGAAAAAACTGTACTGAATTTTTTCGCCACCCCGTGGAGATTTTTATTTTTCGTTGACCTATTTGAGGTTAAACGCGCGTAAAATGACCACAATAATACGACATAACAATAGCATATTATCATCCACTTATAATTTTATTTTTCATTCGAAAATATTATTTGTTGTCCCTTGTATTATAAGCAAATCATATGCCCATTATCGGTGATACTTGTAGTAAAATAAACAGTTCGAGTTCCAGTTAGGTTAGATTTTCATTACAGTCGGAGCGAGACCTCTGTCTTGTTTTTCTGTTGTATTCTATTCCCTTGACGAGCGCAAAAACGCAGTGTACCACAATGAAAATTCAGAGTTAGGTTAGATAGCGGGCTCGAACATGACGGTAGCGAAGCGTGGTAACGCGTGGTACTACATCCAAATCTATTCCATCGACTTATTAGTACATATGCTGAATGCCCCGTATTCTCAGAATGCTTTCAACATGGTTTCATCTTAAAAAGAGACAGCGCGACGGTAAGAGGAGTTGCCATCTCTCTCTGATTAACCCAATCGGATCATGCCAGTAACAAATATGATGAGAAAATTATGAGGTGCCAACAAGTCATTGGCACTTTTTTTAGTAGATCTGCGACTAAATTCATATTTCGCTCGATGCACATTTTTTTATATCCGATGGTTTGTTTTTATGTCATTCGAGTGACTATATGTAAAGTTACAAAGTCACCGCTGTACTGAATCATCAAAAAATTGTAATGGTTATTAGACTTTTTAGTATGAATTGTTACATTTTTAAGGCTTTAATAAATACAAACATTGTTTCTAAAAAATTGAGTTAATTTTACGTAAAAAATACCCGTGTCAAGCTAGCATACGGAAGTCCCGAAAATGGATTTACTATATACCTAAATAAGGAGCTTTTTAGGTGCTAAATTGGTGCTAAGATTTTTATTTCGCCAGTAATACAATTTGAAAAACCCTATATATCGCCCTATTTATAACCCTATATATAGATACAGACAATATCGCCCTGTCCTTGCACGTATATATCGTACGATTTACGTGCTTTTGATAAATGCATCGCCTGATTTGAGTGCTCCACCCCCGCAGTCACAAAACCAACCCTTTCGCCAGGAAAACTTGTTAAAGGAAAGTACTTTAAATAAGAACAATATCACCCTGTCCTTGCACATATGTATCGTGCGATTTAGGTGCTTTTGATAAATGCATCGCCTGATTTAAATGAAAGATTTAACATCCCGAAAAAATGTTATAATCCAATGTTTGTATTCAATGTTGTCTCTGATTCTAGTAACTATTATGAATATATTAAGCATTAGTAACTCATCTCTACAATCACTAAGCTGCCGCAGGAACAATCCCATATAGCATATACGTAATCACTCGTAGTACGTAGTAGTATTTATATCGTACCAATTGTAATCAATATCCATACTATATACTCCATCCATACTATATATATATATATTTTTTTTTTTTCTAATTGTAAGATACTAAAAATCTCACAATTTATTTTTTCCAGTGAAGAATCAGTGAATCGGTACAGTTTTGTTTGTCGATTGGAAGTGCACACAATTAAGTAGCAAATCGCTTGTAGATTCCTTTCGTAGTCCTGATCGTGAGCTCTATGGAATTAGCGATCCACAAGTCGAAAAAAAAAAATTAGTAGTTACCAACATTAGGTGCTATGTAGGTGCTGATAAGGTGTCAAAGTGAAAAACTAGGTGCTCGTGCGGTTTCGCAGCACATCAAAAAATTGCAATAAACCGCTAGCTTTATATAAAGCTTCATTGCAATTTTTTCGTCGCGAAACCGGACGAGCACTTAATTTTTTATACTAAATAGCACCTACATAGCACCTGATGTTGGAAGGTATTTAATTTTTTTTCGACGAAAGAACAGAGCAATATCGTCTTTATTAAAAATAATTTCACTTCAACGAGAAGTTTCCCTGACAGGTGGGTAGAGCAATAAAATCGAACCTAGACTATTTCGAATATACCTGATTCGTTAAGCATGGTGTCACATCATAAAACCGGTTATTTTATTAATTTTACATTTTCACAGATTTTGTACTTGGAATAAATTCAATTTAATTGAAAAATAATATTTCCGGGTGGATTTCGGGGTAAAATTTTATATGGTTCTAAAGCACTTAAAAAGCACTTAATTCCTGTGAAAAGACAAATTGCATTACTGGCTAAATTAGAGGAGCACTAAAATTATAAACTTAACACCAAATTAGCACCTTATTTAGGTATATAGTTAATTCATTTTTAGGATTTCCGTCTGCTGGCTTGACAAGGGTGTAAAAAATGTGGTACGAGTATGATACGAGCATCTGAGATCACTAATTTTAAAGATACGAATTTTTAAATGGCAAATATTATTTAATTTAGCAATTTTGAACATTCATATCTCGGAAACTGTTAGTCACTAGCTATTACAATTTTTTTAAGCATAAAGTAGGCTAAAATTAAACTTACAAAATGACTAATCTTCAAAGGAATAATATAACAGAAACCAGTTGTTCACAACACTTTTTCATTCGGCAATATTAGTAATATCTTTCTTTAAAATACTAATCATTGTTTTCGAATCTCTGGTTACCTGTTGTATAGAAACCCCTTCGAGACGTGATTTAGAAATGCACGCTGTGTGCAATGAGATCACGATTCACTCACGTAATAGAATCTTTTTTACAGACGTTCGCACAATGCATGTCCGTGGAAACTAGGCTCTCGAGGAGATTAATTATAGCAGCTACTCTCGTTTTCAATGTCGACTATAACGGGTAATTTATATACGTCGAATTGTACACGTTGAGTGAACGAGGCCTTCTAATTTCCTCGAGTTAGGTGAATGCTACCTTAAGAGCTCAGATTTATAATACAATGATTGCATGCGAAATTTTTATATAAATTTCATTTTCTTTTTTTTCTTTTTTTTTACTCCATCAATAAGGATTTCTCTAAATTCGTATCTGGACAAATATATCGTTTGCGTTTACACGATTTATCTTCTTGCAGATATGGCACAAACAATGCTTCAAGTGTCAAGGTTGTGGTATGACGCTAAACATGAGGACGTACAAAGGATTCAACAAACAGCCGTATTGCGAGGCGTGAGTATATAGCGCCAAATGAACGTTCTAACTGAGCGAATTAATAATAAATAGGTATAATTAGGCAGTACAACAAGGGGCTTGGTTCGTCTGTAAAGACGCAATAGTACGCGCTACCAATATTATTGTTATTATTACATATTACACACAAAACATCGTCCGATGACACGACGAAATTAATGTCACGTCATCGTTAATTTCGTGTTCTGGACGAAAATTAAGGCGCGGAGACGAGCTGTGTGCTTTAACGAGTGTACAAAGCTCTGTAAAGTACGTGGCGGAGTCCACCGTATGCTGGTGAGAGCCGAGGGGAGAGCGCGTTTAAGTCTCGTAGCGCTTTCCTGTGATACTCTCTCCACAGCACCATATAGTACTCACATTATCGCATATTAAGCTTTTACATAGAGTACAATGAAAACAGCGAGTGCGGGAGTTTGACTCTCGATGTTGAATCACGCCGACGAGTCATCTTCGTTCTTATTTCATTTCATTTCTTATAACTCCCTTCCATTTTTCTTTACTTTTATTCTTTTCACTTCTGCTATAAGAAGTCTTGAAGGTGTAAATATACACCCGTGCTCCATTATTATTTCCGCTATTATATTCACTATTGTTTAAAAAAAAAAGCTTTATCCGAATGTATGGGAACATTGAGCGTCAACGCGCTATAAGTGTACAAAGTGAATGACGCTTCGTCTTTTCCCTAATTTTGCAACAAGTTTTATAATTTGATTATCGACTGAACCCTGCTATCAAAAATGGTAATAAATCTATAACTTTTTGTGTATAATTTTGAAAATGCGTTATCATTTCTAAAGTGTTATGAATAATAATATGAAAAATAAATAATTGAGATGAAATAATAGCATTATCTCGCCTCAAATAAAGAGAGATCGAGTGAGAATTCCAACACAAATTATAGCGTACACTCGCACTGTACTGTATGTATGCATGAGTTAGGTCACATGTATGGAAAGTATTGCGCAAATTCAACGTTTGCGAATAGCGCCTCTCAACGCGTTGTTGAACTTTGCCACTATATATGCGACCACGATCTCACAAGCGCGCGGAATCTTATATGACAAACGAATCTCTTCATTCGATTTTTCCGTCACTCGTTTATTACTATCAGCATTTATGACGTGGTTTTCGATCATTGAGATTCGTGACAAGATAAAAATTATAGAAACTACATTCGGACTTGTAAAATCATAAGCTTTTAAAAATGATTTTTTAACGATAGCTCGTTTCGCAACAAGAAATTACAATTTGGGGATGTATCGTCAACCTCCTATTCCGTTTGTGATACGGGGTGTATTGCAAAATAATGCTAATTGGAGGAAACAGAATCAAAATTTGAACTAAAATGTTGCTCTTTGAAAGGTGTGGAATGATACGAGGGTCGATCAATAAATAGTCGGCCTTGCGCCATCTGTTGGTCGAGGAAAGAAATCAATAGCGACGTTTAGTAGTGCCATCCTTCACATGACTGTAGTCAAAGTTTCAGCTGCGATGTTTTGTTTGCGTTTGACAGCCATCGAAAGACAAACAACTTTTGTGTTTTTACAAAAATGGAAAAAATTGAGTATCGTGCAGTGACTCGATTTTTGTTTTTAAAAAAGAAAACGAACAATGAAATCAAAGCGGAGCTAGACGAAGTTTATATGCACCTTGCACCTTCGTTATCAACCATTAAATAGTGGACAGCTGAATTTAAACGCGGTCGTACGAATATTGTTGACGATGAACGTCCAGGTCGTCCAAATGAGGTCGTCATACCAGAAACAATTGAAAAAGTCCACGATATGGTGTTAAATGATCGGAGACTAAAAGTGCGTGAGATTGCTGAGGCCACAGGCATATCATATGGCTCAGTGATTTCAATCCTGAGTGATCAGTTGGGTATGAAAAAGTTATCCGCAAGATGGGTGCCGCGTTTGCTTACTGTCGACCATAAAAGAGAACGTGTAGCTGATTCAAAGGCGTGTTTGGGGATCTATAAGCGTGATCCTGTTGAGTTTTTGCGCCGTTACGTAACCGTGGACGAAACATGGATCCATCACTATACACCAGAGACAAAGGAACAATCGAAACAATGGACTTCACCGACCGAACGTGCTCCGAAGAAAGCGAAGACGGTGCCATCGGCCGGTAAGGTCATGGCCACAGTTTTTTGGGATGCACGCGGCATAATCTACATCGATGACCTTCCGCTGAAAAAAACGATTAATGGCGGATACTATGCAGCCGTACTGACCCGATTCAACGACGAATTAAAGAAAAAACGTCCACATTTGGCGAGGAAAAATGTACTCTTCCATCAAGACAATGCACGCGTTCACACGTGCCCAGTTGCCATGGCCAAAATTCATGAATTTAAATACGAATTGCTTTCGCATCCACCGTATTCTCCAGATTTGGCCCCCTCCGACTAATTTTTCAAACCTGAAAAAATTGCTTGGCGGAAAGAGATTTGGTTTCAGAGATGACCTCATCGCCGAAACAGAGACCTATTTTGAGGACCTTCCGAAATCGTATTATTCGGAGGGCATCAAAAAATTGGAAAATCGTTGGAATAAGTGTATCGTGCTAAAAGGAGATTATGTTGAGAAATAAAAAGATTTTTGTCCAAAAAAACGCGATTTTCTTTACCAAGCCGACTATTTATTGATCGACCCTCGTAGCTGTCCCTTTAGTCCTGGGGATGCCATACGTTCGAATATGAGCTTGAAACGTTCTCATGTTTTAGTCAAAGCAGACATAGGCTGCTGCAATCTGTTCGAAATACGCACTTTTCTTTAGATATTATTAATTATTCCATATAAGTAATACATGTGGTACGCAGTCGCTGTCCCCACATTTTATTGACTTCGGACGAAATGTGTTAAGATATTTTGACATTTCTTTCAGTCCCTACTACAAGCTACCGATAGCCTGTATGAAAATGGTTTAAAGTCAAAGGCAATGAATAACGAGTAACGGTTAACTGAACAGTAAAAATATGTATTTATTTACCACATAAGTCTCTTTTATAAAACAATTAATAATAGATAAATTATGAGATAACAACAAATAAGGAGTACGCATTACAAAGTAACTCAAGATGCACATCTCTGAGAAGAAAGAATGTACATTGACAATATAATACAGGTTTTTCTGAGTTCTTTTCCGACGTCTATTGATCTCTACTTGGTCGAGGAAAGTCCATACTCGAAGTGCGTGCAGCTAGCACGAGAAACAATGCACGAGGTAGTTATAAAACGCACATAGTGTGTGAGTCATGGACCGAACCGCAGTCATGACTAAGTACTCTTCTGCCTGTATGGGTTCTACAATGTTCTGTAGTTTACTAGTCGAACATATAGAAAATTCAAGAGGAGATGATCAGCTTGGATTTCCCCCGAAGGAAACTTCAATAAATCTCTTCGCCTAATCGTTGGCGTCAGCTTGGCGTCGACGCAGTCATCGAGTCTATATCTACGGGACTATAATATCCTACAAGTAGTATAGCACTCGTAGGATATTATAGTATTTTTGTTTCTTTTCCCTGTTCCCCTCGAATCGTTTTATACGCACGATAAGGGTCTATAATTGGACTCGTTCTTGGTAGAGAGTTGCATCGGATGATTGGACGCCACACTCATGCTTCCTGATATCCTCGAGCTCTTCCCTCCATTCACTCGTTTCATTCATCTACAGAACATTTACATTGGAAAGATTACTTAAAATTGTTGCTCGAAAAAAATGTTGCATTTTTCGCCCATGTCTCGCTATAGAAATCTTCGAAATTGTTATAATCTATCAAATTGTTTAATTACGAACTCGACTTGTTAATTTTCTTCATAAATTACTTTACATTCAATATCTTTCTAAACATCCCCACCCTATTGGCGGTTAAATATCCGAACATTTGATTGAAAACAAAAAGAAAAGTACTTTCTGCGAAAATTCATTTGAGAAATAAAATAATGAAAAATAACTTTTTACCATTATTGTTACTTTTCTTTCATGGCATTTTTTCATGAACTTTCGCGCAACATCGCTTGTTTCTTTCACTTTCAATAATATGATTAGATAATTTCCCGTCAATAGAATATAGGGTTCGCAAAAAATGATTAACGTTAAATTATTTATGGAGCATTTATAGGACGGTCGTGACTCTGTTTAAATTGAAAACATTTCGACTCTTCAAATGTTAGAAATCATAATAATCGGCGAAATTGTTCTTAACAAATAATAAATTGTATGACAAGCCTGAATAATTCAAAGTTGTTTGAAAAAAATCGCTTGAAAAACAATTTAGTTGCAAGGCGAGCCCATTTCACTAATATTTTGAAGTGTCGTGTGCCGTTCTCTAATTGGCAGTCCAAGAAGCGTGTGCTGTTCTAATAAGACGCTGCACACGCGTCGTATGTGTCGCCCTATAGCGTAGAAGTACTCGTTGAAATTTCCAGCTGAAACTTCTTAACGACATATATTCGTGTATGTGGGTTCAGAAGCAGATTATGATGAGGGCTCGACTGTGTCGGTTTCACTGCTTCCATATGTCAATGAATGCCACCGTCAAGTATGTAGAGGCTTCACTGTCTCGTATCGCCGTATCCGGCTTCCGTAAACGTTTACAGCTCTCATTTCTTATATACCAACTCTGTGGGGCTTCTTTGCCGTCTTGCTTCACTCACTCGGACTCTTCACATACAGGGTGCGCCATCTTTTATGTCGGTATGTAAACATTGAATAACTTTAAAAAAACAACCGATTTCCATATATGAGGTATTTTTATTTAATTTGGTCCTTTACAATTTATTTGGACTAGTTTTTGAATACAACGTCAATCAAGTGGCTGCCTTTATTGGCCAAAGCAAAATGTGCCCTTTTTGCTGCGTTTTCCATCACTTTTTCGAGCATCTCGGGCGATATAGCGATGATTTCGGCACGAATGTTTGCCTTGAGCTCGTCAATGGTCTGAGGCTTGTTGGCGTATACTTTGCTTGTCAAATAACCCCACAAAAAGAAGTCCGGAGGGGTCAAAACTGGAAATCTCGGTGGCCAGTCAATGTCGCCATTTTTTGACATCACACGTCCAGGGAATTTTCGTTGCAGAAACTGCATTGTTTGATTTGCAGTGTAGCATGGCGCACCGTCTTGTTGAGACCAGTAACCGTCCAGACGTTTTTCACACATTTGTGGGCAGACATAATGAGCCAACATCCACTGATATCGATTCCCACCGGCTGTTTCGCCTTCTCAGAAGAAAAATGGCCCAATGATGGTTTTCGCGCAAACGCCGGCCCAAACAGTCACTTTTTGGTCATGCAATGGTGTTTCATGGATCTCGTGTGGATTCTCCGTACCCCAAATACGGCAATTTTGCTTGTTAACGGCGCCAGAGAGTGTGAAATGGGCCTCGTCGATCATCAAAATTTGCTTCCAAAAATCAGGTTCAGTATCAACCATTCGAGCGACTGTTTGGCCGTATTCCAAGCGACGTGGACGGTCTGTCGGCAATATTCTTTGAATCAATTGCACTTTATATGGAAACAAATGCAAATCATCCTTCAAAATGCGCCGCAAAGTGTTCCACTGACGCCAAAATGCTGAGCGCGGTGACGATACGACACATGTGGGTTCTCGGCAACACTCTCTTACCGCGTCAGCCAGTTCATTGGAACGTCTTGGGCGTTGATGAACGGCACGTGGATGATCTCCCGCTGTCCCGTGCTCAACAAAATTCGACACCAAACGACGAATAGTGTTGTCAGACGGTGCTTGTTGGCCACGATATTTTCGACGATATGCACGTTGAGTTAACAGAACTGAACGACTATTTACAATGTACAGCGTCACTATTTCGGCGCGTGGTTTGGGTGTGAAGCGATTCATGGTTAAAATTGTACTGAATTGACGTTTCAAAAACATGTCTACTCATGTCAATCGGTTGATAAATGTCAACGTTATTCAATGTTTACATACCGACATAAAAGATGGCGCCTCCTGTACATTCGTTGCATTGGAACCTGCAAAATAAAAAAAAACCAGCTCTACACACTATAATCGCGTTTTCTAATTCCGTAACTGTGAACTCGGCGTAATACGAAGCGTCTCACGCATGAAATCCCACGATGAGCGAGCCCCTGACATGCGACGAGGAGCATCTGAGACGGATCTATGATAGGATGAAATCCGATCCCGATGATTACAGCGTTATTCGAAAAAAAAAAAAAATGAAATATAGCTGTCGATACGTTGGTCTGAATTTAGTGCACAAAGTCTGTCTGTCTCGATGGTTTCGCAGACACCAACTGCAAGCGTTTAAGCCAAGTGCAGAGTAAAATCAAGACTAGGTATACATCAGTGACAAAGTGAATATTGCACTGCACTGCACTCTGCATTGGTAGTTCGTACACAGCATTGTGGGACAAGGTCGGCACACGCTGTGGCCACGCAGAAAGGGTCACGCCATGCTGAGCGGCTGCCCCGTGTTCATGGAGCCGTGGTAAAACTAGACAGCCCAATGACGCCACGAAAGCTGAATGGTTGTCGCTCTATGAGCGAGAGCCACGATTCGTCAATTCGAATCGACCGATTCGAAGTGTCTAGTTTCATAAAGCCTTCATTGTATATACTTCACACCTCTGCAGTTCAACTTCCCATAGCGAAACTTGCTACTTCTCAGAGGCTACGGACTGCAGAGTTTTTCATGTTTGATATCGGTTGAACTATTTGCACCAAAAGTGCATTGTAGTCTTCTATAGAAAAGCTGTACGTGTGAAAATATATAACCTTCTGCCGTATGAAAATATTTCGGGTATAGGGTGAACTCACCAGCTAGTGGGAGAAAAGTTAAGCAAAAGCACTTTCTTATGATAGCTTTTTACGAAAAGGAATTGTTTGAATATCTTCACAAAGAAGCGTATTTTCATTGCAAAGTAACTTTCAATCGATTAAAAAGTTATAAACATATTTTTAATATGATTTCTGGAAGATGTTGTTGAGTTCTATTGCATTGTTTAGTAAGAATTCATACTGCCTGAATGAAAATTGGAAACCGAGTTGCTTTCGCTTCGAAGAATGTATAAAATATAAGAAATGCTAGAGTAAGTCACATTAAATTAGCTTCAGAAAGTATGAAACAAAAAAATAATTTCAACGAAAATAAAAAACTATATAAAATATGACATTGATTTCAAAAATTTTTTGTTTATAAAAATAACTCTAAAAAGAATTAAATAATTTAAAAAATAATTTTAGCTAACTAATCTTTTGAATTATAATCATCGATCTACTGCCCCTACTACAATATCGAGACGTCTCCTTAAAATCGTAATAATCCTTTACAATTCAAGAGACCTGCTGGCGTCTAAATTCGAATTGAGAAGAAAATAAATGTAATAGAATGTTTGCGAACGCGGAATTAGACGTTTCTCGACTGTTGTGAGGGCAGTAAATAAATTATTCTAATTCAAATAATTATCTAAAATGATTACGGAAATTATTTCATTCTTTTTACATTGATTTTCATACCGTAAAATTTTTTGAAATCAAAGTCTTTTTATTATTACTTTCTGCAGTTAGGAGTTTAACATTTTATAAAAATTGATTTTTTATTCCAGTGTCGAATTTTTCATCGTAGAATTTTTCTTTACAAATTCAAGAGCTTACAATTTGCCGCACTTGCTGCATCAATGCTTCGTCAGTGTGCGTTGAATTATTCAGCGTATGATAAATGCGCCTGAGGCGTCATTCTAGTATTGTACAAAAACATTTATAATTTACAACGTTGTATTGTCAGACATCTGTATACATATAATGCGCAGAATATGCGTTTGCCGCGCACGCCCGAGTCTCGAACCGAGAGATAGCAATTGCTTATAATATAATATTCCGAGCCGGAACTGCTGAGGCGTTCGAGGATAATGGTCAGGAGCGTTCGGCGAACTTCTATCGCTGAGAAATCGAAAGAAATCTCATACGCGGGAATTATGATTGTATATACGAGCAGAGTTTCGGTTCCGTACATGTATTGCCTATAAATGTATATGTTAGATATGCGCATCTGTGTGCTAACTCCTCCGCATGTTTTTATTGTTATTTTACCATTGGTCGTGCAATACAGCTTCACTGCAGTCAGCCTTGGGGCCACACTCGCCGGAATCCTTAAACTGCGAGCTAAGAATTTCTTGGCGTCCTCGAGTCTCCGAAGACAAGTGTTTCTCGTCGTGGAATTCTACGCGTAGCTGCTATAACACTGTACACATTATTGGATTCTGGAGTAAGAGTGTCCTGTCTGTGTTCTCACGCTGTATTTGCTTACCTGCTCCCATACAGCCAGACACATAACTGTAGAGAGAAACGTATTGCAACGAGGGGCTTCCGGATACACTCGTACCGTCAATCACGATACCACAAAGAAAAAAAGTCCTATGTGGAGCAAAGCTGCGAAGCCAGACTCGAGCTCGACCTTTAAACGCCCGCGTGCAGTATTTTATCATTAAATAAAAACAATTTTTGATTATACCGTGGTTTGTAATTAATTCACAATTAGAATTCATTATATCAACTTCAATCTCTCTTTAATTTGAACTCTATTTTCTATTTTCTTGCTGCGTATGAAAATATTGTTTGATTTTGAATCAAAGATCACTAACAGGAAAATTAACTTGAAATAAGCATAATATATTAGGCACAAGCAAAATTTTGCGGTCCGTCAAGTAAGAACCCCCATCAGGTCCAAATTAAGTTTCCGATCGGTCAAAATATTGTGCTTCTTATGTGCAAAATAAAAAATGTTTGTGCTCCAGCCGTTAACGCAGTAAATTAATTTTTGTGTGGGGATGCTACGTGTTTGAGAATTCAGCAATCTCACTATAGTAAAGAGAATAGGTCTAAAAGCAAATAAAAAGGCGCTGCTCCTGATTTTAGTACTCCACCCCCTGAGTAAAAAAACTCACCACACTTCGGAGAATAGAGGACTCTCCGCAGTGTTAAACAACACGATTGTGATATCGAAATATTCTTGCACAATACACAAAAAAATGATGGGTTTTTAAAGGCGCTTGTCCGGGTTTTAGCGCCACATCCCCTGATTTCCCCGAGTTGAAAAACCTACCCCTTCAGAAAAAGACCGTCGTCACAGTGTTAATCGGCAGGATTGTGGTATCGAGATGATATTACACGAAAAAAAGACACAATTATGTGCTTTCAAAATGTGCTATTTTTATTTTTTGTGCTCTACTCCCTAAGATGAAAAACCCATTTGAAGAAAAAACGACTCGGCACTGCGTTAATCGTCCCGACTGTGATATCGAGATGGCCTTGCATAAAAAAAAAACAGACAAAATGATGTGCTATCGAAATGCGCTATTTCTGATTTGTGTACTTCACCACCAGAGTCGAAAAACTCGACTGGTGGTGAATCACTAAAGTTAGATAACGCATTTCAAAAGTACATAATACATAAAAGTACATAAAAGCCACATCGATATCACAGTCGCGACGAATAGCACTGTGGCTAGAGTTCTTTCTTTTCTGAAGGGATAAGTCAGGGAGTAGAGAACAAAAATCGGAAATTACGCATTTTGAAAGTATAATTTTGTCTTCTTTTTTCGTGTAGGATTAGGTATCGTCGTGTCACTCAACACTGTGAAAAGAACCCTTTATCTTTCGAAGGGCTGATTTTTTCGACTCAGAAGGTGGAGCACTATCAAATTAGGAATAGCGCCCCTTAAAAGTACAATATTTTTCGTTATGTTTATTTGCTTTTGAACCTATTCTATAACTCTTTACAATAGTGGGGATGCCGAATCTAATACCTTGCGCACTCAAATGAAAATGCATTTATTGTGTTAATCGCTGCAGCACTAACGTTTTTTATTTAGTTCATACAAAGCACAGTATTTTAAACGAGTGAAAAGCCAAATTAAATTCGTTGGGGGTGCTTACTTTACAGATCTGAAATTTGGTTTCTATTAAGTATAATTTTGCTTTCGCCTAGTATATACGAAATATAAAATTCGTTTCTGTATATATTTCAAAAATATATTTCTGTGGGTGATATCTGATTAAAAAGTCACAAATTATAAACTTTAATAATTATTAGCCGAGAATTGCGGCTACAGATACAATTGACTCAGAATGTTTGGTATAGCGTGCTCATGGCCAATACTCATATGTGCCGGGATTACATAAGACCATTCGGGCACAATGACTGGACGAGACCGGTAGATTGATCCAACAACCAGCGAGCATGGCTCGCAGAGTGTGTACTCGCCGTATATGGAAAACGAACTCGTGACACACATCTCGATTACAAAGCTACGTGGCGTTGTGTACGTCGAACATGCTCGGCTTACCTGTGCAATAACAGTTCAGGTGACGGGTTACTCTTAAAGATTGCTGTGCGTCACGGGGAGAGCCCGATCGTGGCCTGGGATAAGATCTTTGCTTGCGGAGAACTTGAACGAAATCATCGTATAAATATTGCATGTAAATCTATTGACTGCGTGTACCTTACTGTCTCGCGATCTCTGTATTCCAGATACCTTTTCAGATACCTAATGCAGTCAATAAATAATTGGAAAGTTTGCCACTTGTGGTCACCTTTTCGTTTTTAAGACTTCCAATTATAAAAATAACGACTACAGCTTAAATCTTATATGTGCTGATTCGGAATATGATACACTTTTATCTTTTTAAAACTGAAGTAATGCACGTTTTTTTTTTGCAAGCAAAAAATATTAGAATGAAGGACGAATTTTGCTGCATGATGTACCAGTTATAGGTATTTTTGATGGCTTTATACCAACTGGTGTGATAACATTAAATGTCTATAAGCACAAACCAATAATATCTGTATTCGCATTAAATTACTTTGAAAAAATGAAAAATAATATAAGATATGAGGGGAGATCACAACTTGTGCTTATATCCTTCTTACTTAATGATAAAGATAGGATGACACGATGAAACAGTCGAAATAGTCTGAGCTTATGAACGTCTGACAAGAAAATGTCAATTATATTCCCACGGTCAAAAGTGCCCGACCCGTAAAAAGATAGCAGAGTAAAATCGTCAAAATGACTTATACTATATACAGAAATTATGTGCTTTTTATTGTTAGAAATGGTTTTATTTAAAAATCATTTGAAAATTGCTCTACTAGTTTTTTTTTTAACGCTAATAGCAAAGCAGTAGCTACATCTGCGATATCGTGCAATCCAAATACACGGAAATTAACTGCTTTTTTTGGCTTCTGGAATATTTAAAGCTAATTAACAGTCCCAGCTCAGCTTCCAGAACACTGCTGTCAAAGATATCAATAAACCGATTCCATATAAATGAACCCCAAAAACTGATTGTAGCAGAGAAAAGTCTGGAAAATTAATTTGCGACTGACTAAAATTAGATTCTTTTTAGGTGTTAATTTGGTGCTAAGTCGATTATTTTAATGCTCCTTTCATAGAACCAGGAATTCAAGTCGAAAATATTTCAGCTAGCATAACATTGAGGTAGCATGTTTACTGTATGAACTATATAAAATTGCATTGCATAGGATTTAAGAGCTATTTAGGTGCGATCGAATTATATCGCTTGTATTGCATGATTGAAGAGCTCCAATCCCGCTATCGCAAATCCCCCCACCCCCGTGAAAGAATTAGAATATTCACGTACAAAACCAGTTTCAAGGACGAGAGGGTGAGTTTTGCAATCGCGGAGGAGCACCACTTAAATCTTGCAATGATTTTTTTGAAAGGGCCCGAATCGTATGATCGTTCGGTGCAAAAACAGGGCGATATAATCTTATTATTTCATCACATACCGAATATGTAATGAGAACGTGGTAAAGCGTTGTGATGCGTGGTACTACATCTATTAACTTGGCCTGCTCTCTGCGTCACCGTCGAAGAGCAGAACCCTTCAGTTACCTGGTGGCAGAAAATTATTATAATATATTCAAAACTATTTACTAGATGCATATTCCCATTTTTACAACTTCGGAAGTAACTTCATGCCAGTAACCAATATCTTGAGAGAGTTGCGAGGTGTATTAACACGCCGTTGGCTCTTTTTTAATTTACACTTTTTCACCTGAAAATTCTGTTCTCTGTCGAAAAGCTGAGATGTGCTATCTCGGGATGGAGTACCAAAATCGGAAATCGCGTATTTTAAAAGCACATAATTTTATGGATATTCGAACGCAAGGGCTTCTCGATTTTGCACTCATGTCCTACTTTAAGGACGTTGTGTACTCAAATAATATTGGTGTACAAATAAGTTTCTGCCGTTTGACAACAGATGGCGCCACCAGTAAGTTATTGTTAAAATTGTCAGATGTAAACGTCATTATCGTAAGGTTGGACATCAGGCAACAACATAACCTTAAAATATTAGTGATTTTTTATCAGTATAATATATTCTTTTGTGTGCGAAAATGTCGAGTTTTGAGCCGAATAAGCGTCATTTGCGGGAACTTTTGATTTACTTCTTCAATTTAAAGAAATCTGCAGCTGAGGCGTATCGATTGCTTGTAGAAGCATATGGTGAGGCTGCCTTAAGTGAGAAAAGTTGTCGTGAGTGGTTTCAAAAGTTTAAGAACGGTGAATTTGACATCGAAGACAAAGAACGTAGCGGAAGGCCGAAAATGTACGAAAACGCGGAATTGGAAGCATTATTGGATCGAGATTCGTGCCAAACGCAAGAAGAACTTGCACTTATGTACATTAAGAGTGACTCAACAAGCAATTTCACATCGGTTGAAATCATTGGGAACGATTCAAAAACAAGGAAATTGGGTTCCATATGAACTGACGCCGAGAAACGTTGAACGCTGATTTTTCACATGTGAAATGCTATTTGCCAGGCATAAACGAAAGGGTTTTCTGCACCGTATAGTCACTGGTGATGAAAAATGGATCCATTATGATAATCCAAAAATGAAGAAATCATGGGGACCACCTGGCCATGCTTCAACATCTACAGCTAAGCCAAATATTCATAGAAAAAAACTCTTGTTGTGTATTTGGTGGGATCAGCTTGGTGTCGTGTATTATGAGTTGCTCAAACCGAACGAAACCATTACTGGAGCTGTCTACCGAACACAATTGATGAGATTGAGTCGAGCACTCAAGGAAAAGCGAGCCCACTACTACTCCAGACACGACAAAGTTATTCTCCTGCATGATAATGCTCGTCCATATGTTGCGGCGCCGGTCAAAACCTATTTGGAAACATTCAATTGGGAAGTTTTACCCCACCCGCCGTATTCACCAGACATTGCTCCTTCTGATTTCCACTTGTTTCGGTCGATGGCGCATGATCAATGTGAGCAACACTTCACATCATATGAAGATACCAAAAATTGGGTCGATTCGTGGATAGCCTCAAAAGATGAAGCATTCTTCCGACGCGGTATCCGTATGCTACCAGAAAGATTGGAAAAAGTACTGGCAAGCGATGGACAATACTTCGGATAAAACATTAGGTACCGTCCTTTCACAATAAACTCCCAATTTTTTATTAAAAACGGCGAAAACTTATTTGTACACCTAATATGTGTGTGTGAAAGACGTACGTATAGTATGAAACAAAAGTTATGCTCTATCTTGAAAGAAAAAAAATGCTTATACAAAATGTTAGACAGCAACAAATTTATTTTTGCATGTTCAATGAATGTTCAAATACCCTCCACAATAATAATTCAAATGCTGATGCATTAATATGAACTTAGTTGACTTCGAATAGCAATGTAGGGATATATTTTTGAGAAAGATTGTCAATACACAACGTTCTTAAGGTGATGTGCTATGGCTGACTGAGCTGCCATGAGTGCGAGTGAGAGATAGCACTATTGGTGACCCTAGAGGTATAAGCGAGACCGCCAGAAATAACAAAATAACAAAAACCGTAACCCATGGATTTTATATACCGTAGACATGCGCATTGTGTAAAATTATGCTTTTTTCTGAAATACCAATTTTCTCTGAATGGCATGGTCTGGAAAGTTAGCAGCTATCTCTCACACTCATGTGTCACGTGGTACATGTTTTGCCTCACCTTAATAGCAATTCATTCGTCGCACATTACATCTCAACGTAAATCCAACTAATTCGATTACACTCGATTACGATTATACCTTTTATATATACATTCAAATCCAAAAGTAGGGTTTTCAGTAGAATTTCGGATCAAATGTTATACATTTTGAAAGCATTTAAAAAGCATTTAAATCCTATGCAACGTGATTTTATATATAGTTCATCACAGTACAAATATTCTGCTAATATCATTTAACAATAATTGACTTAACACGAAGTGAGCAACCTATTTTTGCCGAACGTAAATCAATGTTCCACCATTTATTACCTTTCTGAATGTGAAGGTGCTCTTTTATTCAATATTGTTGCTTGTAACGCCTGTTAAGACAGGCCCATCGACAGCTCAATGTCTTTAGCCTGTTACCAGTATTACAGTGTGTCACAGAGCCATGGGATGCAACAGCGCGAGTGAAAAAATATTTCAGTCCTATGTAGAGCGTAATAAGAAGCTGAGTCTAGTCGCTCGCTGGAATTCTGTTGTATGATGAAACAGGAACGCTGTCCATTAGATATCGTTTTTACGAAATGTCTAAACAAGTTTCCTTTTTGTAATATCTGAAATTGCTGGAAATTTTAGCTGCGGGTAGAGCGATTTTAAAAAGGAAATATAACGATTGCAATTGTAGTAATCGATTGCAATAATATAACGATTGTATCGAAGCCTTGTCATGCCAGTAGCGTAATTCTGACTATCTGGCATTCTGGGTAGCTATATATTGATTTTTAGGGATCGTTTAGCTAAGAATAGGAGAGTGAAATTATTTAAAAAAGACATGCGAAACATGTGCGTTTTTGCTATTAGTTATATAAATTATTGTTTTCATTGTATTCACGTAATTTATTTTTGTTGGCAGGCACATACCAAAGGCAAAGGCTACGACGATGGCAGAGACACCGGAACTCAAACGCATCGCCGAGAACACCAAGATCCAGAGTAACGTAAAGTATCACGCAGAGTTCGAGAAGGCGAAGGGAAAGTTCACCCAAGTTGCCGACGATCCCGAGACACTGAGGATCAAACAGAACAGCAAGATAATTTCGAATGTCGCCTACCACGGAGAGCTCCAGAAGAAGGCAATAATGGAACAGAAAAGGACTATGACTGGAGAGAATGGTGAACAAATCGGTAAAATGTCTATAATATTTTTCAATAAATTTCTCCTTATCTGTGTTTTTTGTCAGAAGCTTTCTTCGCAGTCTCGTCTAGAAAGTATCGATTTTAAAACCTCATAGTATGCAAAAACCTGATCACTTTTTTTCAAAGATGATATGATACACGCTTGCTCCATTTGAAAGACGCAATCCGTATTTTATCAAGAAGCCTTATCCGAATCGATCGAAACTTTGTGGATTGTAACGTTGAATGGCGTTTCGGGTTTATTCTAATCTGATCTTATCTGATATATGTTACACATCGTCTGAAGGCAGTTTTCCGACAAATAGCCTAAGTCAAAACAATTCAATTATTATTTTTCATAATTATAGAAATTTGTCAGATAAAATTACGAATTCGTAGTAAACGCAGTAGAAAATCATTCAAGTTCCATTTTTCACTTTTGCTTCAAAGGATGTGGTACACGTTTCCGTCGTTCTCTCTCACTTCTACGCGATCGTCAATGGCGTTGTCTCTCTCGTGCTCAGGACGGGTCAGTCCGCGTATCAGATAGCCATAATAATATCATAGGTTTTTAGGATGCGTTGAGATTAAAAAAAAAACGAGTTTTGCCCGATAGCTTGATCTGCTGTGCATCGGGTAAAGCTTTGTTCTGATTTATAATCCCAACAGTTTACAAAAATAAGGATACAAAGTCATTTATTCAGCCTCCTGTGTGAGGAAGTCCGCTGATCAATTTTTACTTCCTCATACTCCTTTTACTTTCTTATCCACATCAACTGTGGACGATAAACCCAAAAGAATGAGAAAGCAATTTTTAAGGTTCTACTTTGCATCCTTGTTTGAAATAAACGTAGAAACTGCATTTTAATGAATTTGAACTGATAGAATGTAAGAAATAAAAAAATGTAATGTCCTCTAAAATCTCATTGCATATTTTAATAAAAATTGTAGTCAATACAAGTTTCAGATTTTCCATTTTTGGAGCGGCATGAGGTAGGAAATTTATTAACAAGACAAAGTTCGACTGAATAATGAATGTGCTAAATACAAAAAAATGATTTGGGTATATGCGCGTCATTGTCAACAATTCAATGGCCCCGCCGTTCTGGTAAATTACGTCGACGGAAATACGTCGATTTTAATTCAAAGATTTGAGATGAAATAATCTACCACCTCCTTTTTTCTCGTTATAATTGACATTCATGATATTTAATTCATTTCGAAACGTATGAATTTTCCATTGAAGATATACCGTGTCAAATTTGTCGACTTTATCAATTGACATCTCACTCGGATGGTCGATAAAGGACCTTGAAATTTGACAGACACAAAATATAGCATCGCGATTACAGCGTATAACATTTTCAGGACTTAATCTAATGCCATGCCTGACGCTCCTGCATTTTTAAGAGGATGCGCTACACCGACCTAGATACTGTGAGTGTAGTGAAATAGCTCCATTGGCGGTCGCGATGGTCGAGAGAGAACGACAGAAAATGTCGATGTGTTATTCCCCGGTCGGTAACAATAAAAATTGTGAAATCATTTTTTCCACCACGCCAAAAATGAATCGCGGCGCGGATTTTTGCATTACAGTTTTTCCTACCGACCGAGGACTAGCATATCGTCTTAAGTCTATGTCGTAAATAATATGTGTTATAATATAGTCGTATAAAAATAATATAATCGTATAGTCGTTTGTCGCCGTATGTCGTGAAAAGCCACACCCTCACCTACCCAGCTTTTGTTGCTTTATTGCTTAGAATATGTAGAGTACACGGATGGCACGATCGCCCCGACAGCGACAAGTGTCAACGCCAATGTCGTGCCACCAGCAAGAACAGCGAGTCCGATACCGGCGACACCCGCGGCCGTCCAGAGGGCACCCGGAAGAATCGCTGATTACGACCCCCTCACTGAGGCCAGGCCGAGTCCGTATTCCGCGAGGCAAGCAGCTACCACCGTTATTTACACGAGCGACAAGGGCGCAGGTAAGATATTGACACTCTGTTGTCGATATGTGTATCAGCATCGTCGAATACAATTGTAGCGCAGCGAAAAATATGCATCCCAATATATTTTAAATGCTCCAAGTGCTTGTGATCGTTGTTCAACATTTACATTCCTTGTCGCTGAAAAATTTCGGAGATTGACACAGTTAATATTTGTAACAATGCACCTCTTGCTTCGTTAACTTTAATCTCAGTTTGTAATTCGTTGCATCGGCTGGGTTCTTTTAAAGTTTTGTTGTACATCTCTCCTGCAAAATTAGCATAAACTATTAGTTCGCCATACATCAACAATGACGAGTACAGGATGACTTGATTCATGTCCCCAGTGACGAATCCGCCCACAAGAAAGATCGGCTCTGTGGCAGACATAGACCCGGTGAACGAATATTACGGCTCTTTGACTCCGTCCACGAACAACAATCACGTACCTCAGCACCAGCCGCCTCCTCCACCAGCTAGCACCTTGGTAAATGAACGCGTTGTACTTTTTATTTTTTCTTAGTCGCGTTTTCGTTATTTGATTTTCATTATGTATTTTATAATTTTGTTTTCCATTTTCATAAATTAGCGCGTCTACCGAGCAATGTATGACTACGAGGCTCAAGACACGGACGAAGTGAGCTTCTGCGACGGAGATCTTATCATAAATTGTACGGCAATCGACGAGGGCTGGATGACCGGTCTCGTGCAACGTACCGGACGTCACGGCATGCTTCCCGCGAATTATGTCGAGCCTGCGCACATCTAATCCACCAGCGGAAGAGAATAAAGCCATCCTACGTGCGAGGCGCGACACGTATGTCGTGGAAATCGGAGTTGTATCAAGAGCGAAGAAGGAAGAGAGTCACCTGAGTGCTGCGTCCTTGTTGACTTCCCGATAGACAGATTCAAATGACAGTTAGTCGACGAATACTCGAATTTAGTCGGGACCGAGTGTAGTGTTTGTCGGGCTCGCGGATAACTTCAGAAATAAAGACGGGAGGACAATCTTCTTCCATAATTTGATGGGCCAAATAAACAAACATTCGCCAGGTTAATTCAGACAGGAAAGAAAGATAACGACTGACCACTTAGACACTATATTATTCCATTTAATATTTTGAGTTGGGACCAAACTCGAGTTATTCACTATTACATACAGACTTAGCGCGATTCCAGACACGAAGAGTGGTTGGCGCTGTATTTCATTCCGTGTTAGTACCACGTACGTGTGTTCGTTGAACACCCGCAACCGATGCCGAACGGGTGTACATCCAATGCATTGACTCATCGCAATAATTTCTTGGCTTTGAACAAATCCTCCCCTCTCATACTCTAGTATACGGAGTTTTTAAATTGATAAAAAAAGCGTGAGAGACAATAGTCGAGGCAATCCACACAGCACGTACCAATTTAGTGCTAGTTCCACTGTTATAACAGTATAATAGAGAAAGGAAAGACGCCTTACCTCGTCCGCGACGCATTCGAGCTTATATTAAAAGGAAAATAAATAAACAAAGAGAATATCCGTATATTTTATAGACAATATATGAACGAGCGAGGCTTGTCGATCCTCGTGGTGAAATCGATTTTACATAAACGAGAGAAACTCAATGTGCCTTATTCTTCGTCCCGGGTCGCCTCGGGTCGTTGACGGTAAACTTTATACCGTAGTATAACGAGATAATATAATAACGGCGGACATTATAGTCGCAGTGACGAAGACAATTTCGGTAAACTTGCCCTATTAACTTATGAATAAAATATGTTAAAGAAGAAAATACAAACGCAAACGTAATTAACAATTGAGTGAAATTGTTGCTATTGACTTTAATCGATTAACGACAATTAACCAGCCAATTTTATGTATAGATTTTAAGTTTTATTATCAGAAACGAAGATGTGGTATCGCATTGTAAACCACTGTATCTTCAAATGTACGTAAAAGTCCGCAGATGTATCCTCTTCGTAAAAAGTTAGTAGGTGACGAAATATCGAAATATCGCGGCCCATTCCTTCCTCTTCGTAAAAATGTTGTTTCTGACGAAATATCACGGTACATTGTTGTCAAAGTATTCGTAGCCAGATTGGTTGCCTGGAAAGTCATTGCAAACAAGTTCAGTTTAGTGTCAAATCTGACCAAAAAAGGCGCTAACGTCCGTAACCTTTTAATGCTGAATGTTCATTTGGGCGCACAGCGCTTTTGGACTCGGTGAGTCGAACAGAGAGCGAGAGAAAAAGGTGAACCCCACTTGCTTCTCTTTTGCTTTCTGTTCCACTCACAAGGGCAAAAGCACTATGCACCCAAATAAAAAATGCAGCCTAACTATATAAGAACACTGCAGCGCAGACGGCTCGTCGGAAGCGCATTTCAGCGCTCGAGTGTTGCCTAGTAAGGGTAAAGAGTTCAATGCGCGTCGCAAAAGTGCCTATGAGCGAACTCCTTTGTTCACTCTTCTTTCACGAGATTGCAAAAAGTCGTTATCTGCAACTGATGCGCATCTCAAAAAAAAAAAAAAATAAAGATTATGAAAAATGGCAAGAACAAGAACTGTATCGCATTACCTGAGTAGAATAATGGGACAAATTGTCGAAAAGTGTTTATAATATACTTTAAACCGACACCTGATTACCGTCGAAGAACGATCGAAGAAGAAAGCTTTTTCTATTTTTTACATCGTTTCTTTTGAAATGATGGTGTTGATTCTTTGATAATAATCGACAGACAATGTTCCTATTGTTCGACTTCGCGATCTAGCGAAGAAATCTATATTTCTGGATGACCGTTACTGAAGATTTATTTCTTTTTTCTTTTGTAATTACACGGATCAGTGAACAAGAAGGTTTATAATTACAATTGGAACATACAGAAATATATGTTAGCGTTGTGTTTAGAAAGATAATATTATATTATGATATAAAATCATAAATAATAAATATGTATGTTATATACTGTGTCGATTAATTAATTTACTCCTTTCAATTAGAAATGAGTGAACTAGATTTTCTGAACCTGTATTCACAGTGTTTATCTTGCAATATGAAGTACACGAGATCTTTTTGAAAGCTGATTATTCCATGCCTTGCTAACTGAGGATGTTATAGGCTAATTAAAATAACTTAATGAGCAACAAATATAATCAAATAATTGGGAAAATATATTGACGAAATAACGTTAAAAAAAGTTTTTAAAAATGTAACAGCACTGGCACTGACGCTGGCATAAGAGTCGGGTCAGCAGAACGTAAAGGTGACCACTGGTAAAGTATGGGTCTCAATGATTTCATTACCAAGGGGAGGGAGTCAGGACAAAATCTCTGTTATCCGTAGAGGAATATCGTACTTGTTTGTTTGCTGGTATAAGAAAATATATATAATGTTGATTTTGAAAACAAAGATACTTTGTCTTGTAAAATAACATCTCAATTTTAAAGGGAGTTCAAAATAAAATTGTGTTTTTACTTTCTGCACACAGTTAGAAAACAACCGGTAGTGCAAATATGCCCATAAATATGCTCAGTTGTGTGTAAGATGTATCCTTCCAAAATGAGTTATTTTTTTTTTTCGAATTTTTATAATTTGTTGCATGTATACACAGGTGACTACAATATGAAGGTACCATTTGTGAAATACCCAACTTAGAGTGTCCCTTCATACCATAGCTGCATAAGTGCCTGTTCAAATGTATGCAGAGAAAGTACGATAGAGTAAGCTGAAAACCTTAATAAATACAAATTGGTAAAGATTGTGACTAAATATGTCACATTGTGTCCCTCGTTGGGTGGCTCGAGGACACCACTCACCTGCAACAAACAGTAAGCACACGGGTAAATATGCTGTTTAGGGGACCCACCTCCGATCGCCTTCTAACCAGGCGCGCTCGACGCGTTTTTGTATGCCCAACAACTTTTTACTCTGGCAAAAGCGTCGCTCTTGCCGCCGGAAAAAGATATTAACCGTTAAAGACTGAAAAATCACACACGCTACGTACATATAATTGTACGCGGCAGTAGCCGACTACAGGACGAATCACTTGTTTCAAGACATTTAGAGGTTCAAGGAATGAGCCTATTTCGAAGGTCATCGGTGTATAGGCTCTAATTCTGCAGTTTTACCAACTTTATTTGTTAATAACTTTTTATTTTATTATTATTATTATTATTTAGTTATTCACAAATAAAGTTGGTAAAACTGCAGAATTAGGTTCTTTAGGTTCTTTTTATTTTATTTTTATTTTATTATTATTTTACCAACTTTATTTGTTAATAACTTTTTAATGGACAGTGAGCGACGATTTTGTCAGAGGGAAAAGTTGTTAGGCATACAAAAATGCGTCGAACGCGCCTAGTTAGAAGGCGATAGGAGGTGGGTCCCCTAAACTGCATATTTACCAGCACACGTTAATTGTTTTCTTTATTATTAAAATTACGTTATACATTACATTAGAGCATAAATACCTAACCTACCACCAATGTTCCCATGACGTCCCATCCTAGCATGACTGAGTAGCCACCAAGAGGAAGAAGACCTCCCCAGGATGCATTATGGCCCAACCGTAGAGCGTACAGCCGTGGTCGGGGAAAGGCCACAGTCCTGCGGAAAAACAAAGCTGCGTACGGCCGGACGGTACCGGCAGCCTTGTATAAGGACGATAGCGCCACTTGATTGGTCAGCGGCCGTTAGGCTGGATCTACCGGTAAGTACGTTGCCGGGCGGTAGTGGACTTTGAAAAGTTTCGGGTGATAACCAATGTCTCGAAGACTCAATTTCTCTAATTGCTTTTGACCGACAGGAACGACTTATTTTTCGGTACTCCATAGGAGGACGCTGATAGCGAAAAACCATATAAATAGCGTATTTCTATATTATTCCAGGCTGCACGAGGACAATAAGAAGGTGCTGTCGATCGTGAAAATACTGTCGTCGATGCGGCAAAGAAGTCCAGAGTAAAAATTTCAATAAGTGAGTCATAAAGTTGCATGTGTTAAAAATGATCGTTAGTGTAATCCATCACCATCTCTATTCCTTTCCTGCATCGACGACAGTATTTTCACGATCGACAGCACCTTTTTATTGTCCTCGTGCAGCCTGGAATAACATAAAAATAAATAAAATAAATGTAAATACATACATAGTTCGAATAAACTTTAATTCTCGTAATTTTTATACCTTTATTGTCCTTTATTGTCGTCTGCGGAAGGTATCACCACGTAAAATGCACTACGTTATATATAAAATATTAAAACAATATAAGCTATCCGAACACTATCCAGCCAAGCTAACAAAGTCAGCACCGGGATGATCTGGTCAGCAAAGTCGCAGGTCATCCCGGTCGTCTAGTTTAAACCCTACGCGACACCGACGACGTTATCATCACCGGTTCAAAGCTCTCGGGCTATCTGAAAATTATTATTTATTTAGGGCCCCAACCGGTCACTCCCAATTAATGTTATGTAAGCTACGATCCTGACAGAAAGCTATTTATATGGTTTTTCGCTATCAGCGTCCTCCTACGGCGTACTGAACAATCAGTCGTTCCTGTCGGTCAAAAGCAATTCGAGAAATTGAGTCTTCGAGGCATTGGTTATCACCCAAAGTTTCTTCTGTTTGTCACTGAGTCCACTACCGGCATGCATCTTTTCGGACGGTACCGGCATACATCTTCGCGGATGGAACGTCATAAAAATGTTTAAGCTCTCAGAAACAGATACAGACACAGCAGCGAGAGCCTGCATCTAAAGAAACTAAAGAACGTAAGACAGTCGTATAAAGAGAACTATATAAACTAAATACATCTGTGTTGCGTTCTTTAGGTTTATTAGGTTTTTTATGTTCTTTATGGTCATTATGTTCCTTAGATTCAAGTATTAGCTGTGTAGTTGTGTAAGTACTATTTATTTATTCCATCGTACAGCGTCCTTCGCCTTAATACATCAACCGTTATATACCTTTCTTTGTCACATCATATACTCTTATAACAATATAAAAATACAAAATATGAAATATAGAACATATGTCAATTCCTCAACTTCTTCTATATGCTTTCTCCTTTTCATCCCTATCTTCCACAATCCCTTTGTCATCACTCAGCTATACTTCTCTCTCTTTTATATTTTCCTCTCATTCGTATTACTATTTCGATTTTGCGCCTTTGGCACTTTCCGTTTGCACAATCTTATTCGCTAAGATAACCCTTTTCACCGCTTTCTTAGGTGCTATTTCCTTGACTAGTTTTATTCTTTTTATTTATAGAGTCTTTTATTTTCCCAAACGCTATTAGGTATTCGCACAGCTCTTCAATTACTTCCCCCCTCAGAGTTTCTATCAGGTGCTGTCGCAGTTCATTCCCTGTTCTTCCTTCTCTCCATTTGTCTACTCCCATAACCCATTCTTTCTTTATTCTTTTCCTCGCTTCCTCACATTTCCAGATTTGTTCTACATTTTCGTCCTCTTTTTTACAGAGCACGCACATCCAGTTTACATGTCCTTTCTTCCCAGCCATTCCGATGTTTCCACATCTTAATCGCGCCCACTCTTCTTTCAAGTCTCCTCTCATTTCCTCTATTTTTCTCGCTCTGTGCCTATTTTGATATTTTTGTACCAGCTACAGAAGGTAGACTTGTCTATCCTCGTCCAATCTCCATGGATTTCCTGGTCCCTTTTTTTCTCTACCGCTTCTCTTAACGCCCTTTCAATCGCTCCAAACTGCGTCCCTTCCCTTATCAGTCCCATGATTCTACCTTCTCCCACCTGTCTCATTGCTTCTTCTAACTCTTTCCCCCACTTCGACGGTGTTTTATTTACGATCCCCCTAATTTCTTCTTTAAGGCCGATCTTCGGCCATCTGAAGTCCTCCATCTTTAGGATTTGTAGCAGATAATTTCCTGCTCTTCTTCTTGCTTCAACTTCGATACTTCGCTTTCCTGTTTCCATTTTCCATAAATAATCCGGTGTATTTCTTGACACCCCCAAGGCCATTTTCACCGTTCTGCTTTGTAACTTCTCAATTTCTTCTCTCCTTTTGCATCCCCAGATCTCAATCCCATACAGTAGCCCTGCTTTAACGAGGGAGTCCATTAGCTGTAGCCTGTATCTTAGTTTATCTAGCCTGGCCCTTTTCATCACTCCGCAAACTGCATTCGCTGCTTTCCTCGCTTTCCCAATTAATTTGTTTATATGAACCCTCAGTGTGCACTTTGTTGTGAACCAATATCCCAGATATTTAAATTCCTTTACTACTTCTATTTTCTTTCCTTGTAAATTCCATTCTTCTCCTTTCTTCATTCTTCCTCCATTTCTGAATACCATTATTTTGTTTTGTCCACATTCACCTCAATTTGTTTGTAACGTATCTCTCCAGTGATTTCAGCATCTTTGCAAGTTTTCCTGCCTCTTCTGCTATCATCGCAATGTCATCTGCATATTTCAGCACGAAGAATTCCCCCCCTCATGACTGTTCCCCCTTCTCCTTTCCTCTCCCAGTCTTCGTTCACGTCATCTAGCGCGATGTTAAAAAGTGTTGGGCTGATAGGACAGCCTTGTCTCACACCCTTCTTTGTTCTAAAATTTTCTGAGATTCCTTCTCCTGTGATGATGTCATTCCTCGTATTCCTGTATATAGTTCTGATCATCGCATGCATTTTCCCTCTAATTCCTTTTTCCCACAGTTTCTTGAATAGCAGCTCTCTATCTACTTTGTCAAATGCTGCTTTAAAGTCTACAAACGCTACGTATAATTTCCCTCCTTTTTTCTTCAGTCTATTGTTAATAAGAGCATTGAGCACGAAGACATGGTCTCGCGTACCCTTTCCTGCCCTAAATCCCGCTTGACCTTCCCTCATCATGGCCTCCTTTTTAACTATTTGTTCAGTCTCGTTACCATTATACTGGAGATTATTTTATATCCAATGTCCAACATCGAGATCCCTCTACGAGGTCTGTTCAAAAAGTATCGCGAATTTAGTGTTTTTTCAAAAAGTATTTATTTATTCATTAATATCTATTTTGTCCCCTTCAAAGTAATTCCCCTTGGATATAATACATTTATGCCAACGTTTTTCCCGATCCTCGAAGCACTTAAAAAAATCATTTTTTGTGATCTTGTTCAGCTCTTCCTTCTATGCCGTCTTTATCGCTTTAATCGTGGCGTAGCGTCGTCCTTTCATGGGCCTCTTCAGTTTTGGGAACAGGAAAAAGTCACAGGGGGCCAAGTCTGGGGAATACGATGGCTGCGGCATCATTAGAGTGTTTTTTTTGGCCAAAAATTCGCGCACAAGCAACGATGTGTGAGCAGGGGCGTTATCATGGTGCAAAAGCCAATTTTTGTTCTTCCACAAATCCGGGCGTTTCTGGCGGGTGCGACCCTGTGGCAAGAACTCATGATGCACCACGCCCCTGCAATCGAAGAAAACTGTGAGCAAAATCTTCACATTCGACCGAACTTGGCGCGCTTTTGTCGGTCTTGGCTCATGCGGCAGCATCCATTGCGATGATTGAGCTTTGGTTTCCACGTCATAACCATAAACCCATGATTTGTCACCAGTTATGACCCTCTGGAGGAAATTTGGGTCGTCGTGGACCGAGTCCAACAGCTCCTTAGCAATGTTAACGCGACACTGTTTTTGTTCGAAATTGAGCAATTTTGGCACGAATTTCGCGGCGACCTGTCTCATGCCCAAATCATTGGTAAAAATCGAATAGCACGAGCCAATCGATATGTTTAGGTCCTTAGTAACTTCTCTAACGGTGATTCGACGATTGGCCAATATTATTTTCTTCACTTCATCAATGTTTTCGTCTGTTGTTGATGTGCTCGGGCGTCCGGCACGCTTTTCGTTGTTTGCATTTTCTCAGCCCTCTGAGAACATTTTGTACCACCGATAAACGTTGCTTTGGTCCAAGGTAGCTTCACCATATGCCACAGTCAACATTCGGAATGCGTCCGCGCACTTAATTTTGTTTTTCACACAAAATTTGATACAGATTCTTTGATCCATTTTTTGGAATAGGCAAAAATCGAAGACAAGCCAAAACACGTCCAACCAAAATAGCTGTCAATAATTAACTAAACATTCAAAATGGCCGACTTTGTCAGCATAAGTGAGGGACATGAGTACCAACCTAACGCCATAAAAAAATCGAAAATGGAATATACGTAGCCCGCGGAAATTCAAAATTCGCTATACTTTTTGAACAGACCTCGTATAGTTGCTAGCCAGCTCCTCGTCGCCCGCCTTGTGTATCGGAAATATCCTTGCAATTTCCCATCCCGCGGGTAGTTCTCCGTTATTCCATATCATATTTAGTATTTCCCTTAGCTCTTGTTTCTCTTCTTCGGCCAGATTTAAAAAAAATTCAGCCTTAATGCCGTCCCCTCCCGCCGCCTTATTATTCTTCAGTTTTTTCATTATCCTCTCCAATTCACCCTTACCGATTTCCTGGTTCAACAATTCATCATTTGAGAGTACTAATTCTTCGCTCACGTTCCATGGTCTTGAGCTCTCTTCTCTTGTCACTTCATCCTCTTCTTCTGCCTCTAATAGATTTTTGAAATGTTTGACCCAGTCGTTACTTCTTATATTTTCGCCCGTTCTTCTCTGCTTAGTCCTGAAATTCCCTATCGCCCGCCACCATTCCGCCGTATCTTTGCTTTCTTTCATTTTTCTCCATCGAGCTTCAAACCACCCTTTTCTTTTTTCTTCTACCAGTTTCTTCCATTGTTTCCTCTCTTCTGCTAACTCCTTTCGCTCGTCCACACCTCTCTTCGCCAAGTATCTTTTCAGGCAGTGCCACACTCTTCTTTTGCAGCTCGCAGTCCCTATCGTACCAGTCATTGTTATTATTTTTCTTGTTTTTTATTTTCCTTGTCATCTTGACTATCTCTGCCGCTTTCCAAATTTTTTCCTTTAACATTCTCCATCGTTCTCCTGCCGTAACACCATGATAATCGTTTTCTTTCATTTTCTTTATCTCTTCTTCATAAAATTGGCTCATCTCATCTCTCCATACTAATCTCGTCTCTGCACCTTCCCTCCTCTCTTGACTGTTCTTCTTGTCCTCTCTCCCCTCCTCTTGTTCCTGTCCTCTTTTCAAAGTCCACTCCACCGGGAAGTGATCCGACTCCACTCTTGGGTTTACCCTTAATCTTTCTACAATCTCCTCCTCATCCTCCATCCATATCAACAGATCTAACACCGACCCCTGACCTGCCCCCCCCCCCCTCACAAAAGTTACTCTCCTTTCTTCGTCTCTTCTTGTCCTCCCATTGAGTATCGTCAAATCCATCCTATCACAAAAATTCAATAGCCTACGCCCTTCTGCGTTAAGCACCTTGTCTTCGAGTTTCGTTCCCAGGATAATCCTCCTAATTTCTCACATTCCGTTATACCCCTTTCTTTCCCTATTCTCGCATTTAGATCACCCGCTATCAGTATCCGCGCCCCCCTTTCCTCTCCTTCCTCTATGCGTTGTTTTAACGGTTCTTCTATTTCCTCCCATCCTACATTGTTCTACGCTTCTATTATCCATAAGTCTTTGTCTAACGATTTTTTACGTATTTTCACAATCAGACCATACTTCCATTCAACCACCTCACATCGGGTAGACACATTCTTTCGCACCCCCACAAAATGCCCCCCCCCAATTGCGTGTCTTTTCTTACACTCTCGCGTGGCTGCTTTTGCCCACCACTTAAATTCACTGTTTAGTCTTTTTAGTGTGCAAGCTTCTTTGTCCTTTTCCAACCACGTTTCTTGTAGTAGCACTATGTCATAATTTTCTAAAAAGTCCTGCGCCTCCTATATGTTCCCCGTCCCCGCAATATTCCATGTTATCATTTTATATCCACAAGTTCTGTCCAGTACCACCACACTCCATTTACACAAAGTTTTTGGTGGCCTCTCAATACGCTTTCGCCCTCCACACGTTTCTTCTTCTCGTGTCCGTCCAGCCATTCTTGCTCTTGTCTCTCCCTCGTTGTCAAATCTTCCTCTATCCAGATTCCCGTTCCTCGTAGATCTCTTTTTCTTCTCATGATTCTTTTTTTCATCTCCATCGTCTCAAGTGTGGCTACTGGCCCTCCGCCAAGTTTTTGAATTCTTGTTATTCTCACTTTTATTCCTATTTTTGTTAATATGATATGTCTTATTTTTTCACCGTATCTCTATCGTTTGCTCGTATTCCCCTCACGATATTTTTCTTCCTTCTCGTTCTCTCTTTGGACTCCCACTCCCACTCAGCCGCGGTAAGCGGGTCCGGTCGCGTTGAGCGCCCTCTGGTCTCGAGCTTGCTTCCCGTTCCTGAGTTACTTGTTTTATCCGGCGAGGTCCGCGATAATTCGCCCGGTTCTCTCATTTTCTCACACTTGTCTGGCGCATTCACGCGCGCTCTTTCACTCATCGATTCTGCGCAGATGCTTGTCTCCCTCTCCCTTTCCACCTTTCTCACGCCCTCTGACTCTACACTGTTTTGTTTCAGTTCGAACACATACTCATCCACTGTTAACAGTGGTGCGTTCGTACCTTCGTCCATCTCCCTCTCTCTCAGCGCTTCATCCCTTTCTTCTCTCTCTTCTCTCAGTCTTTGAATTTCCTGCACGTAACTTGCTCTATCACTCTCATACCTTTCTTTCTCCTCTTGTCTTTCTGCATGTTCCCTGTATTTTGACATTTTCCATTGCTCTGCTTCCGCTAACAATTCTCCTATTATCCTATTCATCTCCTCACATCAGCATGGCAGTGGTGAGATTTCTTTCTTTATTGTCTCTATTTCACTTCTGAAGAAACTCTTTAGTCTCTCTTCCGCATCGCTGATGAGCCGTGTCGCCTGCTCGTGCCAATCTATCGGCCTGTCGTAGAGCCTCTCCTTGTCCCTCTCTGGCACATACAGCGCCCTATCTACCTCTCCTTCTTGTTCTATGTATCTTATTATTATTTCTGTTTGCATCACTTTCTCGCTCTCTTTCTGTCCTTCGTCCCCCACTTTCACCATATCCAATTCAGGCTCTTCTATCTCACTCTCACTCGTATTGTCCTCCATTGTCACAACACAGGCTGTTTCCGTCTCTATGTGTGTTTTCTCTTTTGTCTTTTCACACTCTCCTTCGTCTGGGCTTCTTGTCCCGTGTCCCTCCCGCCTCACTACACTTCATCACAATCTCCGTGCCCGCCGCTATCTCTGTATAAGCTTTCACACTTTCGTCTTTTTCGTCTATATTTTTGCGCGGTGTGTGGTACACTTTACTTTTTGTTTCAAACACCTCACATTCCATCAGCTCTTTATCTGTTCCTTGAGCCGCATTCAGATCCACAAGGTATTGATCTATTTTAACATTTCCTTCTTTCTTCTTCGGAGGTCTTCCTCTGGGTCTCTTAACCAGCTTATTCATCGTTGGTCTGCCAGCTATTATTTCTTCTGCATTCCCTACACAGCGCCCGCTGTCGACATCCGACGGCGTCTTACTCAACTCGCGGCCATCTTCCGATCGCTCACCCCCAGCTTCTTTCCCAACGTTTTACGCCGTCTTTTTAGGTCTTTTCTAACCTGTACTTTTATGCACTAAGATTTTGTGGTGAAAACTACACAACTTACACCACCTCCTCACCTGTCTCCAATTTCACCAACTCCACTCACGTCGCTCCACCCTTCAACAGACTTTCCGGCCACTTTAACTTACAACATCAACTCTAATACACGCCTTCTCACAGAGCCCTGTTTCCCGCGACCGTACGCTCGTCAGCTATTATTCAATCTCTAGTTGTGTAAGTATTTCTGGAGTTTGAAAGGACAAACTACACATACACCGTCGAAAATATATTTTTCAACTTTCAATTGTTGTTAATAACTTTTTAACAAAGAGTGATCACTGTCTAAAACACTCGCAGCATTACTCAGAGTGATGATCTACGTAATATACAAATAAAATTATTGAGATCGGAAGGTGGTCCCCATAGCTAAATATTTATCAAATTTCCTGCAGCATCTTCGTAGAGATGCAGGCTGGTAGTAGATACGTCTAGATAGTTAGAAACATTCCGTTCCAAGCAAAGCTACCGTCCGCGAAGCTGTATGCCAGTACCGTCCGCAAAGACGCATGCCGGTAGTGGACTCTGGACTTAAAAATTTCAATGACGCTACCGTCCGGAAAGATGCATGCCGGTACCGGACTCAGTGACAAACAGAAGAAATTTTTCAAAGTCTGCTACCGTCCGGCAACGTACTTACCGGTAGACCCCGCCCAACGGCCGCGGACCAATCAAGTGGCGTTGCCGTCCTTATGCAAGGCTGCCGGTACCGTTCGGCTATAAACAGCCGAAAAACAAAGCCACCATCAAAACGCGACCAGCACTCTCTTTCTATCCCATGTACCCAGTGAAGTTTCGGCCTCAGGCCATATTACTCACCTGTCAAACACACTGGTCGTGGCTCTCTTCTTTTGAGCGGCACACCACCACGTCCGCCGCTACACTACATCGAGCGGGATCGAGACTACCGCGCTATATCCCACACTCCCGTCATCGCCCAACCGGCACTGCCACCCCGCCACCCTCCGCACTCCCGCTGTTTCCAAGCACGCACTGCTACCTCGCTACATCCCGCACTCCTGCCGTCGAGAAACCCGCACTGTTACCCCGCTGCACTCCACACTCGCGCCACCTACAACTTCGCACTGGCACAGTGCAGTGATGCCAGATGAGGGAATTTTGTTCCCTTTTGGGTACCCTCTCCACTGGGTCTGTCTTAGCGCCCACTGCACGCGCACCCGGCGCACCGACCAATCACCAGTCAGGTAGCGTGTGACGTCACACACTGCGCCGTGCGCAGACTCGGCTCACCGACCAACCAACAGTCAGGCAGCATGTGACGTCACACACTACGCAGACCCGGCTCAGCGACCAATCCACAATCAGGCAGGGTGTGACGTCACACACTACACCGTTTTTATCTCAACGCAATATCGGATAAATAAGTGAATATAATAAAAAGATTTATTGCTTAAACCAAATTATCATAATTTCTGCGCGAGATAACTTGTGATATAACGACTAAATAGTTCCTTAAAACTTTGTGATATTATAATTAAATAGTTCTTCGGGAATAAATCGGTCATGAAATAAATAAACAATGTCAAAATATAAACACGAATAAATATAAATAAAAATAAATGAATATCGTAATGGGTACGTTAAAAAACTGGAAATAAAGTAAATCGAAAGCGTTACATAAGAATAAATGTAAATAAAAATGAATATAATATTGTGTATAATGCATTGCATAGACTTAAGAAAAAAGAGAAATATATTTATTTATTATTTATTAATTTATAAAGATATAATATAATACCGTTGATTATATATAGCAATTTATTTTTTTCCAAATTTGTAACTTGGCTTTTATAAACTTTTCATGACGCATTCCATTAACCTAAGAAAAAAACAGAAATTTATTTATTTTTTTATTTGAAAACATTATTTATTTTTTATTTGAACAGAAAATATTGTTCTTGCGAAATCATATTTTATTTGTTGCTCTTAGTTTAATGAAGAAATAAGACGTTTAATTGTTGGAGGGATGTAGAGGGGTCTTTCCTGTGTCCGTATTTGCTTGGCTATACAAACACAGCAACGGCCCCAATTTCTTTTTATTCAATAAATTGTAATAAACCTTTTGTGTAAAGGACTACAATTTGGTGTTGGATATTGTAATGCACTATTCATTTGCTGACAGCTGCAAAATTAGTGAGCGTTTTATATATTTCTTTACTTTCATAATTTATTTATTTATATATATAATATTTATATATATTCATTAAAAAATCTTCCATAACTCATTTTATAAAAGCCCGCGCAGTGGCTGTTGTGAAGTGGGTGGGGCGAGACAACGTCAAGCGCAATCGAGACAAGATTTGTTACGAGCGGCGCAAGCCTTCCCCTGACGCGCCTAGCACGGGCAACGTGGTGAGGGCAGCGAGATAGGGGCAAAATTCCCTCATCTGGCATCACTGGCACAGTGGTCACCTCGCTACATACCCGGCCACACACACCACGCTCCACGCTACAGCGACCTCCCGCTCGAATCACTTCAAGCCAAGCAGCGGGCGAGACACGTAACGTGAGCGAATCGATCGAGGATACGAATTGGATTATCGAGACCACCACGATTATAATCGAGGAATAAAGGAGAATATAGGAACGATTGGGTACTAGAGAAGAGTAATCGAGTGAGTAGAGTGATAGAATTCCTTATTAGTCCCTCACCCACGACCAAATATAGTGAATAGCGACATCGTAATTAACATAGTTTGTACGAGCGCGTGGCGCATAAAAGACGCCATTAAAAGCACCTCGGGTTAACCGGTATTTACTGTTGAGTGAGTGGTTTTCGAGAAGCACAGTGTAACCGCTAATCGAGTCATTTAGAGAATAAAGCATATTATTATGAAGAATTTATTGTGTCTATCCCACTACCCACCCCGTCCGTTAATTAGCCAGATACGAATCGTTTTAGTGCAAAAGAACTAATCAAGCGCTGTCGAGCTACCACCCGTAAAGTTTTCCATCGCGTTTCGCTAAGCCTTAGAAATTATATCGATTACGAGTCAGTGAATATTAGAGAAGACCCTTACATCGGGGAAATAAATAAGTAGCCGACGTGTTCGGGAATCCACACCCTCGAGAAATTATTTTGTGTCACCTCGCGAGCTAGCCCTCCCCCTCCCCCTTCGCGCCGTGGGTATTTATCATACAGTACTGTGTCGTCACGGAGCTACGCCGTTACGAAGCTGGTGCCCAAAAATCCAAGTTTAGTTCTGGTCTTTTGTTAAATAGTATTATTTGAGTTTAATTTTACCGTACACTTCTTTCTATTTGCACTATCGTTTGAGTTTTCGTCTTGCGTGACATATTGCGTTGCATCTAGCGTTATATTTTCGCCCTGCTTCCTTGCATCGTATTCTACGCTTGCATTTAGCATTATGTTTTCGCTCTGATCCTTTGCATTCCATTTTGAGCTTGCATTTACCATTATACCTTCGCCTGTTATTTTCGCGTAGTTAAGTGAACTGAATTCTGGCATTACTGTTCAAGCTTTATTTTGCGCTTCCCGATCGAGCTTTATATTGTTTTTTTCCCTTTAAATTAACTTTACTTTGCATTGTTATTCGAGCTTCATTCGAACGTTATTCTGCGCCCGTTATTTAAGCTTATTTTGCGTTCTTTCTTTACTTCAGCTTTAGTCGAGATTCGTTTGGAGTTTTTATTTAAGTTTTATTTTGTTATGTCCCTCGATTGAGTTAATTAAATTATTGGTTTAATTTTGTTTGTCTTGAGGATTTGCCTCATTATTCTACTGTACCACGCTACTCAGATTACCCATAGAAAACTGTAGTAAATTACGAAGAATATCGAATACACTCGAATATTTTTCTTATACAAACTTGCGTGTCGGAACCGAATATTTATCTTGTAGACCTGAACTCCCTCCTTCATCGTAGGACTAGGTCACAAGATCTAATAAATATTTTTTAATAATTAAAAAAATAACTGCTTACGGTAGTTCTGCCGTGAAAGTGTTTTGAACAATGGTACCTCAATGTTTATATACTCAATTTTAAGTAATTACGGAGATTTTAGCGGAATGTCAAGTTCGGTCACGGGCTATTAGAAAGAGAAATAAAGTGTTCAAAATCGACATTTAAGTGTGGGATCTTATGGCAAGGATCGAATGGCGACTGCACGTAAATTATTCATATACTGCGAAACAAGATTAATAAAATAGAAAATGCATCACGCGTTCATTAGACATTACCGGTATATCTTGTTAAAAAAAAGCGGAGGTCACGGGACATTTGAAGGAGTTATTTCACATTCACAGACGTAAGATCAGATTGACGTACATGTTACGGTACAAAAATGGCGCGGAAGTTTCGCAACAGCGCGTTGTAGCAGACGCCCGGCCGAACCACGCTATACATATGTGATCATACTAATAAACCATGTGTAAGCACGAAACTATCAGAGAATAATAGATATGTACATAAAAACGCCTAACACGTCGCCTTTTGGGTTCGGGAGTCAATGATTGGAATTTATTAGAATAAATCCTCACGAAAAAATGGAACAATACATTTTCTACACGTGACATATATTCGGGCCACAAAATTTCTACTTAACCGATATACTTTATATATTTTTCAAATATATTATTTTCAAATATATATTGGCTTTCCATATTAAAACTTCACATTGTGATTCTTCTTAGGGACAGCTTCCGGATAAAACAAAAACATAACCTCATATCAGTACGTGTATCGTGGACAAACGAGTAGCTTCAAAATGCCGCGCCAGCAATCAAGCAATCACGTTTCTCACAAATGACATCATTTTCGAGCGTTCACGATACTCACGAGTCGGATGGTCCGCACCGTGTTGTCGCACCTAACCTTTACTGCTCACTGGTGGTCCGAATAATATGATATATTATATACAGTCCCTAGGTTCTACGAAGTCGCACGTTAAAGTCAGTGTACCAGCAGAACTACTTTAAGTATTGTATTGTGTTAATTTTAAGAAAAAAAAATGTAAATGGCGTGCTGGCAGCATATAACTTTCTCATCATGTTTCTTAATCTCCGTGAATTTGTCCGAACGAAATGAACTATACAGGGTGATTCAAAAAAAGTGACCGACCCGCAGTATGCCAATAGCTGAGGTCATTTTAAGCACAATTACTTAGCGGTTTTCCGAAAATCTCAAAAGTTTATTAATGAGATGCAATTAAAGTCAAATAATAAATGACCAATCAGGAGCACATACGCTTCCCGCGCCGGAAGTCGGCAAATGTTCGATGGAAACCGAGACCTCGGTCTGCGGCAACGTCGGACGGGATAGTATAGTAGAATGACGCATGTCATTTGTTCATTCGCATGGGTTTCTTTATGCGCGATCGAAGAAAATAATTGAAAGGTGATGTGCTCGTGATGTGTTCCAAAGTGAAAAAATGGGAATAAAATGTTAATAATACTTTAACCAGATGTAATTATTTATTATGTCTTAACCTTTAAACGTTCCAAATAGTGTTTGTAATTGTGTTTTGTTCTCTTTAAATAAATAATTGTACATTGAAATGTGTGGCACTCTATAACTGTTATCTCTATGATAATAATTAAAATGCAATGAATCTCCTAGGCCATGGTTCATTTAATATAGTATTTAATTATGATAAAAATTATGATGTGTTCATGACACAAATTATAGCGTATAAAAAGTCACAACTAGCGAATGCCTTTCGCCACTAGAAATGAGATATGTAGTAGGTATGCGTGACAAATGTCATATTTCGCACCTGACAATACAACTTGAAGCTTCAAATTATTAACGACAGCTTCATTAATATGAGGAGATGTTTTTACCTTTATAAGAAAAGTTAAGTAACACTTGATACATCGATGCATGGCAGAAGAGACTGCGATGCTACCAAAGGTGCCAAATCTGTCTGAAGCAGCTGCATTAGGACCAGAAGACGCTTCCATCAACGTCTATAAGACTTTTCTATTATACTTTTCTTATAGCTACGCACGACAAAATCAATCGCCCTGCCCTGCCGATGCTGCTTGAGTCTCCAAATTGTTGGTAGTTAGTAAGTATAAGGTGATAGCGAGATGATAGTGAGGTGCGAGGAAAGTGAAAGCAAGGTGAGCGGACGGCGAGAGTGAGGTGAGATCAAGGTGAGAGGAGCTTGTGATCAAGGAGAGAGCAAGTTAAGACGAAGGGCAATTTTCGGTGTCCCTGTAAATGTAGTAAAAAAAAAATCGGTCCAGTTACAAGATGTTATGCCGGTAACACGTAAATACTCGTAGCATATTACGGTTGACGGTATAATATTTTTAAGGGTTATTATTTGGAATCGTTCGCTTATAAGGAGTTGAATCTCGCGTGACTGAGATAAAAACCGACTGAGGATGCAATGGAATAGATTTGTAGCACAGTCTGATTTGGCACGTCTTGAGCGTTTCTTGAGCGTTCAAGCAAAGATTGTATAAATCGCGCAGACCTACCAGCATGGTTATTGCACGTACATGCATGCCGATAGAAAGGTCGTATGAATGTAATGACATTAAAAATTCATCACTCAATCAATAATTATAAAGGGTGATTTTTTAAGAGCTTGAGAACTTTTTTTTAAAAAAAAACGCATAAAATTTGCAAAATCTCATCGGTTCTTTATTTGAAACGTTAGATTGGTCCATGACATTTACTTTTTGAAGATAATTTCATTTAAATGTTGACCGCGGCTGCGTCTTAGGTGGTCCATTCGGAAAGTCCGCTTTTTTATCGACAAATTTTGTTCAGCGATGAGGCTCATTTCTGGTTGAATGGTTACGTAAATAGGCAAAATTGCCGCATTTGGAGTGAAGAGCAACCAGAAGCCGTTCAAGAACTGCCCATGCATCCCGAAAAATGCACTGTTTGGTGTGGTTTGTACGCTGGTGGAATCATTGGACCGTATTTTTTCAAAGATGCTGTTGGACGCAACGTTACGGTGAATGGCGATCGCTATCGTTCGATGCTAACAAACTTTTTGTTGCCAAAAATGGAAGAACTGAACTTAGTTGACATGTGGTTTCAACAAGATGGCGCTACATGCCACACAGCTCGCGATTCTATGGCCATTTTGAGCGAAAACTTCGGAGAACAATTCATCTCAAGAAATGGCCCGGTAAGTTGGCCACCAAGATCATGCGATTTGACGCCTTTAGACTATTTTTTGTGGGGCTACGTCAAGTCTAAAGTCTACAGAAATAAGCCAGCAACTATTCCAGTTTTGGAAGACAACATTTCCGAAGAAATTCGGGCTATTCCGGCCGAAATGCTCGAAAAAGTTGCCCAAAATTGGACTTTCCGAATGGACCACCTAAGACGCAGCCGCGGTCAACATTTAAATGAAATTATCTTCAAAAAGTAAATGTCATGGACCAATCTAACGTTTCAAATAAAGAACCGATGAGATTTTGCAAATTTTATGCGTTTTTTTTTAAAAAAAAGTTCTCAAGCTCTTAAAAAATCACCCTTTAGTATCGAATCCACTCATGGTGAATATTGTAGGGGAGAAACTGCAAAACTAAAGGTTTCATCTGCATTCTACTTGATATCAGAAAACTCGCGTATATTTACGTCTTTTTATACGCTTATAATAATACACGCAATAAATACATAAAAACTTTACTCCTGGAAGTCTACAGTGCTTGTAACTTGACCGACATTTTGTTAACGATATTTGGAGGCATCGAAAAATCGGCAGTCAAAGTACACACCATGATCCACGTTTGCATTCGGTAAAGATAACCCCATTATTGGACGAGCGAATAAACAACATATCATTTGACTCCTGTAATCGTACAAAACTTGTAACTTGGCAGATATCTTAGATCGGATGTGTAAAGAGATATAAAAAATTACCAGTCAATGTATACTCCGCAAACCATGTTGACATCCGAAAAAGATTAAATCTGATGATTGAAATAAGCAATAAAGAAATTAAAACTTAACTCCTGGCAGTGAACAGCGCTTTGTTATGCCGCGGAATATTCGACAAAATTCCATTCATTACTTTATTCTCCTGCGCTCAGTCGCGAAGTGTAAGGATGTGCTGAAGTACGAATCGAGTCGTCCTCAACGAACCGCGTTAAGTGCAATTTTTCAATTTCGCCAAACGTAGATATTTAATAATGAACCGACATGAGTCTAAAGTTTCACATCAACCTGAACGGTTCATCCGAGGTCAGACTGGCCCAAAATAATAAAATCTAAGGGTACATTCAAACAAGATTGTTTGGTTCCTCGTCGGTAACTCGAAAACATAGCAAACGCATAATTTGTACTTAATTTTCTATTTATATTTCGTAATTAATAACGCAAAGTTGCCGTTGTTTACAATAAACCTTACATTAACTCTGTTATCGTGAATGACGTTTTTATCTCAGTCACGCGAGATTCAACTCCTTATAAGCGAACGATTCCAAATAATAACCCTTAAAAATATTATACCGTCAACCGTAATATGCTACGAGTATTTACGTGTTACCGGCATAACATCTTGTAACTGGACCGATTTTTTTTTTACTACATTTAGAGGGACACCGAAAATTGCCCTTCGTCTTAACTTGCTCTCTCCTTGATCACAAGCTCCTCTCACCTTGATCTCACCTCACTCTCGCCGTCCGCTCACCTTGCTTTCACTTTCCTCGCACCTCACTATCATCTCGCTATCACCTTATACTTACTAACCACCAACAATTTGGAGACTCAAGCAGCATCGGCAGGGCAGGGCGATTGATTTTGTCGTGCGTAGCTATAAGAAAAGTATAATAGAAAAGTCTTATAGACGTTGATGGAAGCGTCTTCTGGTCCTAATGCAGCTGCTTCAGACAGATTTGGCACCTTTGGTAGCATCGCAGTCTCTTCTGCCATGCATCGATGTATCAAGTGTTACTTAACTTTTCTTATAAAGGTAAAAACATCTCCTCATATTAATGAAGCTGTCGTTAATAATTTGAAGCTTCAAGTTGTATTGTCAGGTGCGAAATATGACATTTGTCACGCATACCTACTACATATCTCATTTCTAGTGGCGAAAGGCATTCGCTAGTTGTGACTTTTTATACGCTATAATTTGTGTCATGAACACATCATAATTTTTATCATAATTAAATACTATATTAAATGAACCATGGCCTAGGAGATTCATTGCATTTTAATTATTATCATAGAGATAACAGTTATAGAGTGCCACACATTTCAATGTACAATTATTTATTTAAAGAGAACAAAACACAATTACAAACACTATTTGGAACGTTTAAAGGTTAAGACATAATAAATAATTACATCTGGTTAAAGTATTATTAACATTTTATTCCCATTTTTTCACTTTGGAACACATCACGAGCACATCACCTTTCAATTATTTTCTTCGATCGCGCATAAAGAAACCCATGCGAATGAACAAATGACATGCGTCATTCTACTATACTATCCCGTCCGACGTTGCCGCAGACCAAGGTCTCGGTTTCCATCGAACATTTGCCGACTTCCGGCGCAGGAAGCGTATGTGCTCCTGATTGGTCATTTATTATTTGACTTTAATTGCATCTCATTAATAAACTTTTGAGATTTTCGGAAAACCGCTAAGTAATTGTGCTTAAAATGACCTCAGCTACCGGCATACTGCGGGTCGGTCACTTTTTTTGAATCACCCTGTATAATATCAGGGGTACAAATTGAAAATGCGGGTTTGATAACAGATGGCGTTACTAACGCTATACGCATCAGGCAGTACTGTGACTATGTTCATGTCAAAGCTACGTCTTATAGCTTTAATTTTCAGTATGTGTCAATTTGTCGCAGTGTCAAATTCATAGTTTTTTTGAGCTCTCAATATGTCGAGTTTCGTGCCAACAAAACAGCATTTGCGGGAAGTTTTAATTTACTTCTTTAATTTGAAGAAAAGTGCTGCTGAAGCACATCGATTGGTCTCCGAGGCTTATCCGAGTCATGTTCCATCGGTTTCAACGTGCGAGAGATGGTTTGTGCGGTTTAGAAGTGGTGATTTTGACGTTGAGGACAAAGAGCGGCCGGGCCAAGTGAAAAAGTTTGAGAATGCTGAATTGGAGGCAATACTCAATGAAGACTCGTGTCAAACTCAACAAGAGCTCGCAGATTCATTGGGAGTGACACAACAAGCCATTTCCCATCGTATAAAAGCCCTCGGAATGATCCAAAAGCAAGGACATTGGGTGCCGTATGAGCTGAAGCCGAGAGACGTCGAGCGCCGTTTTTTTGCATGCGAACTGCTGCTCGAACGGCAAAAACGGAAGGGTTTTTTGCATCGCATTGTCACTGGTGATGAAAAGTGGATCCATTACGATAACCCGAAGCGCAAAAAATCATATGGTTACCCCGGCCATGCATCATCATCGACGGCCAAACCAAATATTCACGGCGCCAAGCTCATGCTCTGTATTTGGTGGGACCAGCTGGGTGTGGTGTATTATGAGCTATTGAAATCGAACGAAACCATCACAGGAGCACTATACCGAACTCAATTGATGCGTTTGAGCCGCGCACTCAAAGAAAAACGGCCACAATACGAGCAAAGACACGACAAAGTAATTTTGCAACATGACAACGCTCGGCCACATGTTGCAGCGCCGGTCAAAACATACCTACAAACGCTGAAATGGGAAGTCTTACCCCACCCGCCGTATAGCCCAGATATTGCTCCTTCCGATTACCACCTTTTCCGATCGATGACACATGGCCTAGCTGACCAGCGCTTCCATTCTTACGAAGAAGCCCAAAAATGGGTCGATGACTGGATAGCAGCCAAGCCGGCCGAATTTTTTCGCGACGGTATCCGTAAATTGCCAGAAAGATGGGAAAAAGTTGTGGCTAGCGATGGACAATACTTTGAATAATTCATTTGTTACCATTTTTTCAGAATAAACGTTCAAAAATAGAAAAAAATCCCGCATTTTCAATTTGTACTCCTGATACTTTTTTGGGCAAATTGTTTTTCGGTTATTGTTGGATTAATGGAAAAGTTTGTCGATATTTGTTTTTTGAAAATATGAAAAATAAAATTTAATATGGCGTTAGCCGATTTTTTTCAATTTTAATTATTATTCGAGACGAAGGGAGTGTATAGTAATTTTTTTTTCTCTTTAATTTTCAACTATAATCTGCTATTATCAATAACAATAAATAGTTTTCAGTAATTCCAGTCGAAAGAGAGACAGGCTGAGATCCATCGATTCTCCCCTGGTTGGTGATTGCATTATATGCGGATTTTGGGTTTTTTTTGTTATTAGTTAAATCTTTGGTGTAGATGTCCCGGTTTGAATCGCCGGAGTCTCGTACTTTCAGAGTTGTCTTCCACTATTCTTGCGGCTAGCTGGTTCGGGTGATTTTCGAGTCGATCCTAGTAGTTTTTACTCCACTTTTTTATTTCCTCATGGACGGTGTTGATTTTAAGATCCTTATGTAGTGATGTGTTCTTGACGCACCAAGGTGCATTTACTATCAGTATTAGCGTTTTTGACTGGAATCTCTGGATTACTTCTAGGTTTGAGCTGCTGGCTGTTCCCTTATAGTTGTATCCCGTATGCCCAGATTGGTTTTAGAATGGCCTTGTAGACGGTCAGTTTGTTGTGTAGGGATAGCTGGGAGTTTCGCCCAATGAGCCAGTACATTTTTTTCAACTTTAGGTCCAGCTCCGTCCTTTTAGTTTTTATGTGTTTGGCTTAGGTAAGCCTTCGGTCGAGGTGCATACCGAGGTATTTGACTTCGTTTACGACTGAAAGGGTTTTGTTTTTGAGTTGAATGCTGGGACAATTTCCTTTTCTTAGTTCGAATGTGATGTGGACGAATTTTGAGTCGCTTGCTTTAATTCTCCATTTTTCCATCCATTTTTAAATTTTATTATGTCCTCGTTGGAGTTTCTTGGTCGCTGTTTCAGGATTTTTGTGTGTGGCCAGAAGGGCAGTGTCATCGGCGTATGTCGCTGCTGTGATGTTTCTGTTAATTGGCAGGTCAGCCGTGTAGATGGTGTAGAGTACTGGACCTGAAACATTTCCTTGTGGTACACCAGATTTGAATGGGTGGAAACTTGAGAAATCTTGTGCATAGCGTACTTGAAATTTTCTGTTAGATAAGTAAGATTTCATTAATAGGAAGTACTGGGGCAGGTGTTGCTTGATTTTGAACAGTAGTCCGGTATACCATACTTTATCGTATGCTTGCTGTATGTCGAGAAACACTGCTGAGCAGTATTTTTTGTTCTCTAGGGTGTTATTTATGGTTTGTATGCTCTGTTAATTTGCTCAATCGTTGCATGGTTGTTCCTGAATCCAAATTGGTAATCGGGAATGAGCTTTTTTAGGTGTATTTCTGCATTCATTCTTTTAAGCAGTATTTCCTTGAAGATCTTGGAGAGAATACGACCGTAGATAGCAGGCTTATTGGCCTGTATGATGTTTTTTCGTCCGGTGGTTTACCTGGCTTCGGAATCATGGTGATTTGGGTGAACTTTCATTGGTTCGGTATTTGTGTCGTACTGATAATTCCGTTGAATAAGTTCGTAATAAAAACGAGTCCTTTGCGTGGTAATTTTTTTAATACTTGTCCCGTGATTAGGTCGTAACCGGGGGCTTTTCTTGAGCTGGTTTCTTTCAGGATTGTTTGCAATGTTTTTTGGTGGGCAACTGATTTAATGGGAAAGGATAGTGGGAGGGCTGTATTCAGGAAGTTGTTTACTTCGACGTCGACATCGCCTGTTTCGTTAGTTAGTGGAGTGAAAACTTCTGCTAGGTGCTTTGCGAAGACCTCAGCTTTCTCAGCGTCGCTGTTGGCCCAATTTCCATCATCTTTTTTGATGGGAGGATTTTGGTGTTGTGGCCGTTTCATGTTTTTGGTAACTTTCCATAGGGAGTAATCTGTGTCTTTTGTGTTGAATAGGTTCAATAGTTTGGCTTGGATGGTGTCATTGTTATAGTCTTTAATGAGTTGAGTCAGCTCTCGTGTGACCCTGTTTAGGGTAGTTTTGTCTGTCGGGTTTCTACTCAGTTGCCATTTTCTTCTTAGCCTTCTTTTATCTGTGATTTTGTTCCTGATGTGCGTTGGATATTTGATGCTATTGTCTTTAGGGTTTGCTGCTGGTGTTGCTGTCCAAGCAGCTTCTTGGATTAGCCGTGTGAAGTGTTCCGTTACGTCGTCGATTTCGGCACCATTTTTCATTAGATATCTTAAGTTTATTTTTTCGCTGATTATTTCTCTAAATAGATCCCATTCTGTTCTTTTGTTACAAAGGGAGGGATGGTTTTGTTTGTGAATAAATCCAGTACTCAGTGTCAGCTTCACTGGAGGATGGTCAGAAGATAGGTCATGTATCTCTTCTGTGTGGGTAAAATTGTCTGCTATTCCCTTTGTTACAAAAAAATCTAATAGATCTGGGATTTTGTTAATGTCCGTGGGCCAATATATGGGTTTTGAGGTGGAGAGTCGGTTGCATTTTTTCCTTTCCATGGCTTTTAGTAGTTCCCTACCTCTGGTGGTGATGATTCTCGAACCCCACCACTGATGTTTAGCATTATAGTCGCCTCCTGCTATAAAGCAAGGTCCAAGGCTCTTGAAAAATTCAATAAACATCTTCACCTTGATTGCGTGTTTTGGAGGGCGGTAAACAGCTGATAGGGTGATTGGTCTATTGTTTAAATCGGTAACGACTATATACGTGGCTTGTATGTGTTCTTTCTCGAATTTTTCGATCTCATAGTGTTTATTATTATTATTGCTGTGCCACCGTGTGCGGTGTCACCAGGGTGTTTCGTATCATATAGTGTGTATCCGTGGATTTTTAAGTAGCTTTTACTAGTGAAGTGGGTTTCTGAGACTAGCATAACATCTATTTTGTTTGTATGTAGGAAAGTGGTTAATTCTTGGCGTCTTTGCACCAGACCGTTGGCATTTCAAAGTATTATTTTATAAAACTTATTCATTTTTCAGTGCTTTTTGTTAGTACTGTGGTTAGTAAATTAACTATCGTATTTAATAGTTGGGTTTGTTGTTGTATCATTGTTCTAATTTCTTGGAATGTTTTCTCAAGTATCGCTACTACTTCATTTATGTTCTCTCTGTTGTTGCTGCTGCTGCTGTTGTTGTTGTTGTTGTTGTTGTTGTTGTTGTTGTTGTTGTTGTTGTTGTTGTTGTTGTTGTTGTTGTTGTTGTTGTTGTTGTTGTTGTTGTTGTTGTTGTTGTTGTTATTGTTGTTGTGGTTGTTGATTTGTCTGTTAGCATTCGGACGGGTCGCTTGGGTATCTGTCGGTTTGTTCGTTGTTGATTGTAGGAGTGCTTGTGTATCTTGTTGTGGGGTTTCTTTTTTCAGTTATTTCTCGGTAGACTCTGCAACCTTTATAGTTAGCAGGGTGCTCGCCATCGCATAAGGTACATTTGGGGGCTATGTCTCTTGATTTAGTGCACGTGGAGGTCTCGTGTTCATCTCCACATTTTACGCATCTATATTGTCTACGACAATATGATTTAGTGTGCCCATATCTCTGGCATCTAGTGCATTGCACTACCGTTGTTTTTTTTTCTTAGGAGGCTCGATTTCAATTTAAGCATTCAGCAAGGTATTAATTTTATATATTACTTTATTTGTTATTACTGGGTTCGAGGTCTACAAAAAAGGTTGGTAGAGCGTTTTTAGTTTTTGTGTGACGGACATTTATGATGTTCCATACTTGGTACCCAAGGCTTCCTTAATTTCTTGTGTGGGGGTGGTTGGGTGCAGTGATTTGATGACCATCCTATATGCTCGCATTTGTGAGTTGGTAGGTGTGGTAGGATGCATTTTCATTGTCGAGGATGCGGATTATTTTTCGGAATGACTCAGTATTTTTCGCCATTATTTTCAGTTGTTTTGTGGGTATAATCGTTATTTCGTATATTTTACTCCAGTTTAGCTTTTAGAGCTACGATGGACTTTACTCTGGGTATACCAGGTGTATGCATAAGTTTTTTCCGGTTTAACTAAGAGATGGCGCCAGCGAAAAGTACGCAGCGTATTAATTTGACACATACGTCATTTTGTTCGTCTGACATTAACCTACAAACACACACAAGTTGAGTCCGCCAAAAACTAGCGTCTTTGTTTTATCGTTCAGTGATCATGTCGAGTTTTGTGCCTGAAAAAGAACATTTGCGGCACGCATTGCTTTTCTTATTTAATCAAAAGAAAAAGGCTGCTGAAAGTCAACGTTTGCTGGTAGAAACATATGGTGAACACGCTCCATCGATTAGAACATGTGAGACATGGTTTCGACAATTTAAAAGTGGTGATTTCAATGTGAAAGACAGTGAGCGCTCTGGTAGACCACAAAAATGCGAAGACGAGCAATTGCAGGAGTTATTGGATGATGACCCAACTCAAACTCAACGGCAATTAGCAGAAGCATTACATGTGTCACAAGAAACAATCGGCAGACGTTTACGAGTAATGGGGAAGATCAATAAACTCGGTAAATGGGTCCCACACGATTTGAATGAACGTCAAATAGAAAATCGCAAAGTCACTTGTGAAGTGCTGCTTCAACGCCACGAAAGGAAATCATTTTTGCATCGAATTGTGACGGGTGACGAAAAATGGATTTATTCCGAAAACCCGAAGCGGAAAAAATCGTGGCTTTCACCTGGCGAAGCCGGTCCTTCAACACCAAGGCCAAATCGCTTCGGCAAGAAGACCATGCTCTGTGTCTGGTGGGACCAGAGCGGTATTGTGTATTACGAACTCTTGAAGCCCGGCGAAACCATTAATACAAAACGCTATCGCCAACAAATTATTAATTTAAACCACGCATTAATCGAAAGACGACCGGAATGGGCCAGAAGACATGGCAAAGTGATTTTGTTACACGACAATGCGCCGTCTCACACAGCAAAAGCAGTGAAAGACACCTTGAAATCGCTTGGATGGGACATCCTTCCGCACCCGCCGTATTCGCCAGACCTGGCGCCATCTGACTATCACCTCTTCGCATCAATGGGGCACGCGCTCCCAGAGCAGCACTTCAGCAATTTCGAGGAAGTTGGAAAATGGCTCGACGGATGGTTTGCCGCAAAAGACAAGCAGTTTTTCTGGCATGGTATTCATAAGTTACCTTAAAGATGGGCGAAATGTGTAGAAGCCGATGGCCAATATTTTGAATAAAACAAAAATTAATTTTTTCCCTTGAAAATTACGTGTTTTTTTTTACCAAAAAACCGAAAAAAACTTATGCATACACCTGGTAAATATACTAGGTGGGGGTTTAGGCTGGCCACTGTTCTCGTCGGGTGATTTATTGTCTTGTGTGTTTTGATTCGGATTTTGATCGTTGTTGATAGTAAGAGAGCCATATAGATTTTGCGTCGGGATGGCTTGTGTATTATCGTCACTGTCTAGACTGGCGTTTTTTCTAGCGCGCTTTCTGGGATGAGAGATTCGCCAGGGTGAAGAGTTTTTCGAGGAGTTATCCGTTGAAGGATTTCGTGTGAGGATAAGAGGTGGACACAATACCTCTTGCTGCCTCTTGGATGACCTCGTTGTCTTCATTACTCGTGTTGTTTCTTGGATCATACATCTGTATGTCGTTGTCCTTCGAGATTTGGTTTCTTCTAATCATGATGATAGGAGGTTGAGAAGGTGATATGTGAGTATCTTTTCTCTTTTCGAAGAGAAAAGATCTCTTCGTTGATTATTCACGGATGCTTGTGTGCTGTTAATCGTTCTTATTTTATTTCTTATTTCTATAATCTGTACAACGTACACGGTGTAAACACAGTATTCCTCGGAATTATCGGAGCGTACGATAGCACGTCCCTCACTGGCGACGGCTCGAGAAGCACTGGTTTAGTAATTTACTTTTTAATTACAAATCTATTCTTCAATTTTTCAATCATTCGTCCTATGTCAATGGTGTTCGAACCTTCCGGACAAATAATACAATCCCTTGGAATTATATCCTAAATATGTTTGAAGACTGTGTAATAATTTAGAGGTACCTATTTCTCGGAAGCCATGCGCTGAAAAAATAATATAAAATAAAAAATAGTAAAATAGTAATTTCTTATTTAACAAAAAAAAAATACATACTTCGATTATCGTTCTTTTATTTTCTCCTGCTGATTTTGAAGTGGTCTACCATGAATCATTGTCTCGCACAACGAATTTTTTTTGTTTAATAAAGTTTATCAAACACAAATTAATTATTAAATGACAGAATATATTTTTGCAATTGAAAGTGTAGATTGGCGAAATTCTTAGTTCATACGCACAATATTTAATATAATATTAAACAAAAAAGTAACAAAACCTTAATGTAATAGTTGCGGTATGAACATTTTAACAAAGTTCTTAAAATTTTGTTTACCTACGCAAAATGTATTAAGGATTTGCACATAATTTTTATACTGAATTTTTAAATAGTTTTAAAAAATCGTCAACCATCAATAGATACGAGGGTCGATCAATAAAGAGTCGGCTTGGTAAAGAAAATCGCGTTTTTTTGGACAAAAATCTTTTTATTTCTCAACATAATCTCCTTTTAGCTCGATACACTTATTCCAACGATTTTCCAATTTTTTGATGCCCTCCGAATAATACGATTTCGGAAGGTTCTCAAAATAGGTCTCTGTTTCGGCGATGAGGTCATCTCTGGAACCAAATCTCTTTCCGCCAAGCCATTTTTTCAGGTTTGGAAACAGAAAGTAGTCGGAGGGGGCCAAATCTGGAGAATACGGTGGATGCGAAAGCAATTCGTATTTAAATTCATGAATTTTGGCCATGGCAACTGGGCACGTGTGAACGCGTGCATTGTCTTGATGTAAGAGCACTTTTTTCCTCGCCAAATGTGGACGTTTTTTCTTCAATTCGTCGTTGAATCGAGTCAGTACGTCTGCATAGTATTCGCCATCAATCGTTTTTTTCAGCGGAAGGTCATCGATGTAGATTATGCCGCGTGCATCCCAAAAAACTGTGGCCATGACCTTACCGGCCGATGGCACCGTCTTCGCCTTCTTTGGAGCACGTTCGGTCGGTGAAGTCCATTGTTTCGATTGTTCCTTTGTCTCCGGTGTATAGTGATGGATCCATGTTTCGTCCACGGTTAGGTAACGACGCAAAAACTCAACAGGATCACGCTTATAGATCCCCAAACACGCCTTTGAATCAGCTACACGTTCTCTTTTATGGTCGACAGTGAGCAAACGCGGCACCCATCTTGCGGGTAACTTTTTCATACCCAACTGATCACTCAGGATTGAAATCACTGAGCCATATGATATGCCTGTGGCCTCAGCAATCTCACGCACTTTTAGTCTCCGACCATTTAACACCATATCGTGGACTTTTTCAATTGTTTCTGGTATGACGATCTCATTTGGACGACCTGGACGTTCATCGTCAACAATGCTCGTACGACCGCGTTTAAATTCAGCTGTCCACTATTTAATGGTTGATAACGAAGGTGCAAGGTGCATATAAACTTCGTCTAGCTCCGCTTTGATTTCATTGTTCGTTTTCTTTTTCAAAAACAAAAATCGAATCACTGCACGATACTCAATTTTTTCCATTTTTGTAAAAACACAAAAGTTGTTTGTCTTTCGACGCTGTCAAACGCAAACTAAACATCGCAGCGAGCTGAAACTTTGACAACAGTCATGTGAAGGATGGCACTACTAAACGTCGCTATTGATTTCTCTCCTCGACCAACAGATGACGCAAGGCCGACTATTTATTGATCGACCCTGGTACATTAACCTTAATTGGTTTCAACAATTATTATTATTTTTGTTTGGGTCATTATGATTATTATAACATAGATGTAATCAATACTCAATCTAATTTATAGAGAAAAAAAACAACAAGAATGAATCAGTTGCAGATGAATAATTTTAAACTAAAAAAAATTTCACGAACCGAAATTAGAACCTGGCACCTCGATACCCACCTGCATACGAAACTGATACGCTATCATCTCGACCATCTAATTTTTTTCAAAAAATTTTTTATTGCTTGTGGTAAGTACAGTCATGGGAAATACGGTGCAAGTAATATACAAGAAAAAAAACCGGCCAATAATATCACAAAGTTGTGCGTATAAATATCGTCATGCTGGTGATCGTATGTTCAATAATATGTGCAGCATGCATGTTGCATAGCATGATCTGCATGATTTCCTGTATAGCTAATTTTTGAGTTGCTGGGACATTCAATTTAGAGCATCTTTTGTCCAGACTGTAATTTTGCATAGCCACAGTTTCGAGTTCTTTAGCTTTTAACGACTCTTTCAATCTGGAGACTCGGCATTTCGCTCGGGTTTTCTCGCGTATTTTGTGCATAATTTTTTTCCGAGGCGCTTCTAATTCGTACTCGTCTATTGGGTTTGACAAGCCATATGTCCGATTGACGTGATGCGGATTTCGTGATCTTCTCTCCTTTGTCAGGACCTGCTTCCTCAGCTTGCTACAATAATAGCATCTTCTTATTTTCTATAGCAGAGCACATTCATTGTGATGCCACTGATCAATATAATTCTTGTATGCTTACATATAATGGGGGTTTATATCGCCGGTGCCACAACACAGCTTCATATGTTGGAATTTAATCAAAAGACTTGGGAGCATTGCCATGTTGCCCAACATTTGCACGAGATTGATCTTATCTGCTTTAACGAGGTGTTCATGCACGTAATAATGCAGTTTTTTTGCCCGTCGAGGATTACACATTTTTGTGTTATGAGCGAGCATATTTCCTGTTTATCTATCGCTATCGTATACGAGAATACTAGAGACTGATCAGGTTGTGTGGATTAGTAACCAGCAACCGACGGCATAGCATTGTATAATCAAAACAGTTAGGATGTACATTTGATCAACCTGCAACCAAATAACTGCTCGATCACGTTACACGTCTTTCAACAGGTACAGTGCGAGGACCACAAGAATTACAAAAAAACGAGGACAACGGGACGGAGAAGAGCGCGCGGATCGCGAGGTAGACAGCGACCAAAAAATGAGGATAGACGAGAGCAGCAAGGATGGACGGGAGCAACGAGGGGAGCGCGAGGATCGCAAGGATCACGAGGATCCCGGAAATGCGGGTAGCACGGGAGCAGCGAGGACGAGGACAGTGCGAGGATCACGAGGATAAAAACACGCTTCATTCTCGGGCTTAACTGTCAATTAAGAGGTTTGTATCGTTCCATTATAATGTAGCTCATATACCTGCTAAGAGTCTAGGGACAATTTCCACCAATCATGCCTTGCTTTTGAAATTGTCGCTGAATGTGCAGCTTGTGCGTGAGCTATTTTTCAGTGGAACTGTACAAGCCTGTCTATTAGTATTTCAATTTGAATAAAAGGTTTTTTTTGTACACTATTAAATACAGATTTTTCATATTCGTGAAACTTACTTTCGGTGAAAGTAACCGGTGAAATTTCGAAAGTTGTAGTCGAAGTTTCCCCAGTAATTGGCCCATCAGCGACATCTATCGGTGCAAAAATGTTGTGTGGCTCATATTCCGAGGCTATAACAACTACGGTTTCATTCATTAGAATATTGACTGTAATGAAAATGAAATATGAAAGTTTTAACTATATTGAATTTATATTGAACTACGAAGTACACACCTTCTGCGGCAACATCCACCGGCAAGTGAGTAAATTGTGTTCTTGCGGTGACATCTATCGAGACAGAGACATTGATCGCAACATCATACAAATTGTCGATTGGAAATGCTGCGACTTGATTCCCCAAGGTTTCGATGACCTTTGACTCACCATCGGCTACAGCCGAGCTCAAATACATTTGAGTCTCGTGTTGATTCCAAAGTTTCCTCGTTATTTTTTAATACAGTTGGAACAGCTGACTCGTGTAGACGAGAATGAATGTATGTAACCATGAACGCAAAATATGTAAATTAAACGTGCAATATTGGTTTTTATGAGCAATGGATTACAAAAAATTTAACAATGGTTTTTTTATCTCATCATTAAGTATGTGATAGTAGCAGATACAATAATATTGGGTCTGGGAAAAAGTTCGTGGCGTTTTTCCCGATAGATGGCATCAATTGCAAATAAGTCAGGAAACACAGATCGCAGCGGCACCACTAAACGCTCGTTGGAAAGGTGACACTTCAAGCGTTACTTTGAATATATAAACATCGAAATTGGTGCAGTGGTTGAAAGTTGTTTGCGTTTGAAAAAGGAGAAATGTAATGACAAATTGCGCTATTTTTTGCAATATTATTACGACAAAGGGAAGAACGCTGCGCAGGCTTGTGAAAAAATTTGTGTTGTGTACGGTGAAGGTACTTTATCAAAATCTACTGCGCGGAAATGGTTCGCTCGCTTTTGTTCTGGTAATTTTTATGTGAAGTATGAGTCACGTCTCTGGTCGTCCAGTCTCTGAAAAAGCTGATGAAATTCTTGAAAAAGTCCAGCAAGATAAGCATATCAGCAGTGTCGATATTGGTATGGAGCTAGGCATTGACCACAAAACTGTTTTGAACCATTTACACAAAGATGGCTACAAAAAGAAGCTCGATGTATGGGTTCCTCATGAGTTGAGCGTGAAAAACATGATAGACCGAATTCACATCTGCGATGCGCTGCTGAAACGCAATGAAATCGATTCATTTCTGAAACGTGTCATAACCGGTGATGAAAAATGGATCACGTACGACAATCGGAAGCGTCAAAGATCGTGGACAAGGGATGGTGAGCCGTCACAAGCGTTCGCGAAGCCAGGATTGACGACGAAAAAGGTGATGTGTGTGTCGTGGGACTGAAGGGAATCGTCCACCATGAGCTACTTCCAGTTGGTCAGACGATTGATTCTCAACTCTACTGTGGGCAACTAGAGAGATTACGCCAAATAATTAAAAGAAAACGGCTCGAATTGATTAATAGGAAAGGGGATCTTCCATCATGACAACGCCCGACCACACACTTCTTTGATGACCCGTCAAAAATGGCGAGAGCTTGGTTGGGAAGTTTTGATGCATCCACCGTATAGTCCAGACATGGCACCCTCTGACTATCACTTATTCCGATCTTGGCAGAACTCTCTCAATGGAATTAAGCTGCTTTCAAAAGAAGCCTGTGAAAACCACTTGATTCAGTTTTTCAACCACAGAAAACCACAGAAGTTCTTCACCGATGGCATCATGGCTCTACCCGAAAAATGGCGAAACGTTGTCGATAATAATGGAGCATACTACTGTGTTCAAAAAGTAAGGTGAATTTTGTTTTAAAATAAAATTTTTTTATTTATTCTTCCAAATCGATTTCGTCCCCCTCAAAATAATCCCCCCTAGCTACAATACACTTATGCCAACGTTTTTTCCGATCTTTGAAGCATGCTAAAAATTCGTCCTCAGGTATAGCCTTCAATGCGCGTAGCGATTCACGTTTGATCTCTTCAATCTACACAAAACGATTTCCCCGGAGTGATCTCTTGAGCTTTGGGAACAGCCAGAAGTGTGTGACTTCGGTGCTAAATCAGGCGAATACGCTGGTTGTGGAGCGACATGAGTGGAGATTTTGGCGAAAAACTCACGAAGAACCAAACGCGAATTTTGGCACCAAACGCGATTTGACTCTTCTGAAGCACAAATGATCCTTCAAAATTGCTTGTACTGATCCAATTGATATTGCAAGCATGTCGGCAAGGTCTCGAATTTTTAATCGACGATTTTCGAGCACCAATTCCTTGATTTTCTTGATGTGTTGCTCATCAATTGACGTCGATGGTCGTCCAGAGCGTTCCAAATCATCAACACGTTCTCTGCCTTCTTTGAAGTCTGTACCACTTGTAAACATTTCTCTGTGACATAGTCTCGTCACCAAAGGCCTTTTGTAATATTCGATACGTTTCAGCGGCGGAAATTCCATTCCGCAAGCAAAATTTAATAGCTCTTCTTTGCTCAACAAAATTCGACATCGTAAAAATCGCCAAATTAACTTTTCTTTGTTCACAAAACCAAGCGTAAACTAAAAACTAATGATGATATTGACATGTAATTTGTCACAGATGTCACTAACAGTCCTGACAACTTGAAAAAAAATTCATTTGTCCGATTCGGTTAACGCGGGAAGTTTAAATTAAAAATTCACCTCACTTTTTGAACACAGTAGTATTTGGTTTAAATAAATTCATTTTCATACTATAAGAAAATCAGTTGAATTTTACTAAAAAACGCCACGAACTTTTTCCCAGACCGGAAACTGATACTGACCTCTGCATGAACACTACACGCTGCCTGTTTCTCGTTCGCGGTCATTCCTATCGCATTGGCGTGTAAACGCCACGTCTTCCACGTCAGTAAGACATCATGGCATTATTTGCTTTATTATAATTTTTTTTTGGGATTTCGCCACATCATTTTGCATACCGTTCCACTAAACGGCAGTCATCGTGGCGGCCAAAAAGTCAATTATGGACACGGCTTCACTAACAAGCCTTCCCTTCTATAAGAGTTGCATGACCTGTGTATAAAACTATGCGAGGAAAACTATCCAATGAGTGAACCAAAGTTTAATGAGAAAAGTGAAAAGTTAGTTAAAAGAAACAATCATTGTTGGCCCCCTGATTGTAAAGAAACGGACGACAAGAAAACGGAGGTCTTGTTTCACTTGTGTGATTCTTACATTATGATATTTTTATAAGTGATATTTTAGTGCTTTACGGAATCGCAGTTTAATATTGCATTTCTACGAATTTTACAGGCCTCCCAAATAAGCTTCTCAACGAGAACTTTGGATTATCGCAACAGGTTGCTCTAATAAACCGGGAAAATCTCCAGAGTCGCGGGACTCCAGGATAGAATCCGACATCGAGTTTCGGGAGTCTAGGATTGGGTCTGGGGTGGATTCTGGAGAGTCCAGGATGGATAATAGGATCGGAATCAAATCTCATTGTGCATCCTGAACTCTCTCTTGGACTACTCAGACTTCATCCTGGACTCTTGGGAATACATGCCGGTCTGAATGCTGTGCTCCCGCGACTCCATCCGGGTTCCGCTTACTATGTCGGGTACAGTGTGTGACAGCGAGATTCCGGAAATCTCGGCCGATGTCCTTCCTGCAATCCTCCTGCCCAATGCTACCATCCTGCAATCCTCTAGGCTGGTCTATAGCTCGACCCATCTTGTCGATTAAGACATTAAAATTCCCGAGAGACGCTGCCTTAGTACACCTTCCAGGCACTTAATAAATGTCCCGGATATCATCTATTGTTTTCGGTTGAGATGGTCAACCTGTCTTGATCTACTAGATACATGATATCCCTGCGTGCCGATGATTTCTTTTTTCTAGCTTCTTTTTTTGGAAACATCTCCCTTAAAAAAGAAAAAAAGTCAATTCCGCTAGGTATCTCCTTTTGCTTTTCGCCTGTTTTAAATTTTCTGTTTTATTATTTGAATGATAGTGTCCTTTTTTACCCTGATTGCTGCTGCCCTTTTTAAGAATTAATTAAATGCACACAGTTAAAAAGTATAAAATCAGTCTTTATTTGTTGTGTTCGAGAATAATGAGGAATACCAGGTGAGTAGCGACAATTTAATGATTATTGCTAGCCTGTACTTGTTGATACACTGGGGGTGAGTTGTCTAGCAGGCTGCTGAGTTGATCCGTTAAGTCGTGTGGGTGATCCTGTTGATTTGACCTGATGTATAGCTCTTTTTAATATCGATACAACGTATTGGTGAGTCGACAATCCCTTGTGTAAACCACGAGACGGAGTGGTGGCTATGCTGCCAACGTTGCGTGAAATCGTTGACAGGTATTTGATGTTGCTGAGTCTTAGGTGTATACACGTAGTGTGCACTTACAATGAGTAGATCTGCACTGGATTTTACACTGAGTTGAACACATTATAGAACTGAGTTGGTAAAAATGAGTGGAACTATGGTGAAATTAAACTTTGAAGAGACGCGTGCTTTCTTGAGCGAAAACTCGTAGATGAATAATGACTACTTCCGCAGACCACGAGGCTCAGAGCGTCCTGAAGGCGGACATGCGTTACAGCTTGCATGAGCGTGGATTCGATACCCGGGATGGTATGCGAGTCCTGTGAATGGTCATGTCGCTGGGGTCACACTGCGTAGCGTTAGCCGCTGGGGTGAGCTCAGATCGAGGAAGCTAGCTGATCGAAGACACGACTGGGCTGTATCTACTCGGAGGTAAGTACGCTTGTGAGCCGTGCCATATGATGCCAGGCATCACAGTCCCGTGAGTGTAGTGTATAACAACCAGAATCAAAATGAAAGATTTCGCAAATTATTACACTACGCATCAGTTGCTCCGCTGTAAATCAACATGTGCAGGACGTTTAGTGTTTTATGATCCGTTACGATTTGAATTTCAGTTCCTCTAAGGTATGTCCAAAATTTCTTCAGAGCCTACACAATTACTAATAACTCTTTCTTTGTAGTCATGTATCGTACCGCCACCTTCTTCGTCGCCCATCTAGCAAACGACCTGACCTCACATTCGGTCTCTTTATTCCTCTGGGAAAGGATTGCTCTGAGAGTGTAGCCACTAGTATCATCTGTAGTCAGGATGTATGGGTTTCCGGTGTTCGGAAAATGAAGATCACAGTCTCGCAGAATAACATCGTGATCTTTCCAAAAGATTGCACGATTTTCATCCTAATTTCGACTTTACCCCCTTCTGTTATAATTTAAAACGTGATGCAGTCGCATGGGCATGCCAGTTAGTAAATATAGTGTAGAAATTTATTAGGCGAAGACATCTAGGCCGCTGTTTGAGATTCTTTGGCGATGGGCATTCTCTAATCGCCTTGACCTTCCGTATCGGAGACACGAAACTTTTTTGCAAAAAACTTCCAAGGCCCTAAATTTAAACCCGTTGAACTCGTTTTCAATCCCAAAGGTGTTACCGCAAATTCATAGCACTTTCCGTTGTACTGAAACCGCGTACTTTTGTGAATTCGTGTGCGGAGGAAATCGCCAGAAACTGCTGGTTAAATCGTACGTCAAGAAAACCATATTCCTTTACATCTCTGAAAGATCTCTACCAAAGGAGGTATATTATTGTAATCATTAACTAGGTAGTTATTTAATTCCTTGACATGTAGATGCAGCCTACATATTTATCTTTGTCCATCGTTACTGGCATCAGCGGGTTTACATACTGTCCGACTTCTATATCACTCCATTTTCGAGCATTCTTACGATTTCTCGCTGGACTCGCTCGGGCTGCAGTAGCACCATCGGATATGACCTGTGGAAATTCGGTTGCGGATCCTTGAGTGTCAATCGATGTAGATATCTTTATATCTTACCTGGTCTTTTGTCGAATACTTCCTAACAATGATGTGCTAGATTTAGATTAGATTCGTTTATTCCACCTGTATAGCTTTCGCTTTTTACAATAACTTCTTCTTTCCTCCTTACCGCTAGACAATTCTTATATTAGTCACCCTCTTTTTTACTGCTTTAATTCACTATTGCCAAGCCCTGACTTACACCCAAACACAATAGTTTTGTTCCCTCTCCATTAACAACTGTATCCTGCGAGTATCTCACTCCTTCCTCTCCCCATTGACTTATCGCGTACTGCCGCCTTCGCCGACCACTTGAACGCTTTGTCCAACCAGTTTAATGTTCTTTCTTCGTTCTTCTTCCAGCAAATCTCGTGCTTCCCTCAATTTCCCAACCCCCGCTACAGTCCACGTCACCGCTCTTATGACTTTGCTTTCCTCTTCTTTCCTAACAATCTCGTCATCACTCTCCATTTTTCCGTCTCTCTACCCAATACCACCAAGCTCCGTTTAGGCACATTTTCATATACCCCAAACTAGTAATTTTCCTCGACCGCTTCATCCTCTCCGCTTCTTTTTTCATCCATTCCGTCACTTCCGTCTCTCGCACGGTTAAGTTATCCCCGATCCAAATTTCTGAGCCTCTCAACCTCCTCCTTTTTCTCATGATGTTAATTTTGTTCTCCCGCGAGGCAAGCGTATCTACCGTGCCGCCACCCGTATTCATCACCCTCGTAGTTTTGGGTACAGTCCCCATTTTTGCTCGCACAATTTTTCATAATTTCTCGCGGTATTCCCCCTTCATTCCCGACTGTATTTACCCCCCTTACGACTATATTTCGCTTCCTCCTGTTCCTCTCCTGCACCTCCCAGTGCCACTCGTCATCAGCTTGCCCTCTCTCCTCTCTATACCGTCGTCCTCTCCCGTCTGCCTGATTGCATTGGTGCGGTAGACACGTTTCCACGTCCCTGGATTTCTCTCGTAACCTCTCTTCTTCCTTCCCGCCGTCCTCTCTGGGCGCCGATCCCGAAATTGAGCCAGCTACCTCCGTGCTCCCATCTTTTTCTTCGCACTCTCCACTTTTCACGTTTTCTCTCAATTCTCTCACTACTATCAGCAATTGTTCCTTCTCCTCTTCCCATAAATTTTTATCTCTATACCTCAACCATCTCCCTTCCTTCGTTTCCGCCCTCAGCCCCTTAATGATTTCGTTCATCCTTCCACACTTGCACGGCAGAGGCGTAATTTTCTTCCGTATTTTTCCGGCCAAAATTTCCTAATGATCTTTCATTTTCCTCTCCAAGTCCCGAATGGCCCGGATTATTTTCTCCATCATCAGTTTTTGTCCGTACTCATTCGTTTACATTTCGCTTACATTTTCGCTTTAAGCAAGATCTCGAAGCTCAAACCTTTATAGACTTAAATGTAAGCAGTAATGTTGCAAAGAAAATTGCAAACTGCAAGTCGGCATGCCAAGTGATTGATAAATATAAAAATACACTGTACGGAAAGAGGTCTGATATCACAATTGAAAATTTACAAAGACAGTTCTTTGGTTTTAAGTATGACACTGGCAAGTCAGTTATTGAAAATTGTATGATTATTCAACAATATGCCGAGGATTTAGCTGTTGAGGGTGAAGAGGTCAAGGAAATCTGGATCATGACCAAAATACTGGGAATGTTACCACCCAAACTTGATCATTTTCGTACTGCCTGGGATAATGTCAGTGGTACAGACAAGAATATAAACAAGTTGTTTGAACGTCTACGACTGGAAGAAGATAGACTGAATGAGAGCAAACAGTCAAATGATTCTATATCTCAAAATGCTCTTGTTTCAAAACGAGGCAAAAATTATGGTAAACCTCAGTCACAAGAAAATTCATCTGTCGAATGTTTAAAGTGTGGCAAAAAGGGACACGTGAAGAAATTCTTTAAAAATAAACCGTGGGCCAAGTATCTAGCTTATTGTAAAGATAACTATGCCTGCAATACATGTAATCAGAAAGGTCACTTTGCAAAAGACTGCCCAAAAAGAAATTCTGGCGAAAATAGCAACCAGAGAAGTGACAAGCCTGAAAAGAATGATGACAAGAAGTCAACTCGCCGCGCGTTTATAACAGTTGGTTTGTCGACTGCAAATGTAAATCACATAAATTCAAAGCGTGATTGCAATAGCTCGTGGTATCAGGACTGTGCTGCCACACAGCATATGACTTCTCACAGGAAATGGCTGATAAATGATGCTACTAAATTAAAAGGAACTGGAATAGGCGATGTAGAACTGGAAGCTTTTGATGGTAAAGAATGGTACCAAATCATTTTTAAAAATGTTTTGCATGTGCCTAAAATGACTTTCAATCTGTTTTCTGTTACTCAAATGTTGGATAAAGGTTATGTCCAGACTGCAAATGCAAATCAATCTAACTTTAAAACCCTAAATAAAAAAGAAACTGAAGCAATTGCTAAACGAGACGGAAATCTATTTAAAATGATGTTTCGCCGAGAAAAGTCTAAGAAATGTCTGCTGACTGCTTCTGTTAGAACTTAGCACGAAAGACTTGCTCACCAAAATGTCAAGTATGTCAGAGAAATTTTAAATAAAAGTGGAGTCAAGTTTGTCGACGACTAGAATGATTATGTCTGTACAGGGTGTGTTTATGGAAAACAGCACAAAAATACTCCCCCGAAAAATCCGAAAGTTGCCAAAAATCCTTTAGATTTGATTCATGTCGATTTATGTGAAATGAACATTAATTCTCTAGGAGGAGCCAAGTATTTTCTCTTGTTTAAAGATGATTTCTCACATTTCAGAACAGCATATTTTTTGAAATCGAAGGACGAAGTTCCTTTAAAACTCGATGTTTTCATGAAGATGGTAGAAAATCAATTGGACAGAAAGATCAAGTGCTTAAGGTCTGATAATGGTACCGAAATTAAAAATGCCGACACCAAGAAACTCTTGGAAGAACTTGGAGTTTTTCATACCAGATCAAATGCTTATACACCAAAACAAAACGGACGAATTGAAAGAGAAATGCGCACAGTTGTTGAGTCAGTTCGATCTGCTATACACACTCGAGACTTGAATGATGAATGAAAATTTGTGGGTTGAAGCTGTCAACTATGCAATCTTCACCATAAATCGGACTGGAACAAGCTCATTGGAAGGTAAAAGTCCTGCAGAACTATGGTTTGGACGCAGAGTAGATGTCAGAAAACTGAGAAGCTTCGGATGTGAATGCTATGTCCTAATTGAAAATTAAAAACGAGCCAAGACTGAAAAGAAATCGTAAAAGGAAATTTTCGTAGGTTATGAGTTGGACTTGCCTTGCTATAGAATCTACCAAGCTAATGTGGCCATGATGGAAGAATTTCAAGACATTTCTGTCTCAGAAGCCTTGAAAGATGAAAAGTGGCATAAAGCAATGTCTGAGGAATTCAGCTCACTAATCAAAATGAAAACCTGGGACTTGGTTGAACCATCTGAGGAGGTAAAACCTTTGATCTGTCGCTGGATTCTACGCCAGAAGTAAGATGGTCGATTCAAAGCCAGACTCGTTGCCAGAGGTTTTGAACAAAAGGAAAGAATTAACTATTCTGAAACATTTAGTCCCGTTGTTCATCATGTATTTTTTTTTTTTTTTTTTTTTTTTTTTTTTTTTTTTTTTTTTTTTTACAAGGAGTTGCGGAATCCTTTTTACGGATATCCCCCAGCCTTTCGAACTGGGGGGGTATGTGGGACTCCCAAAAAAGTAGGCCTACCCACTAAACCGCCCTCTCCTTGTTGCCCTCCCCCAGACCAGGAACTATTTCGATATTACTTCTGGCTGGGGGTTCTGTCTGTGTTCGTCCGTTCGTCTTGTTGTCTGTAACCTGTCGCGTCACGTCAGTCCGTCTGCTCAGTTAGGTGAGGCAGCCGTCTACGTTTTTTCGTCGCAGTATCGTCTCTGTATAGGTGGCAACTAGTTGCCACCATTCTGTTGAGTGGAGCATCACCTGGACAATGTTGTCCGGGGTGATGCTACCAACAATCGTCTCGAGTTCTAGTCGCAGTTCTGTCCAGTGGTCACACACAAAAAATGTGTGCTCCGCGTCGTCTCGTTCGTGTCCGCAGTACTTACAGTCTGGCGTCCGTACTCTGTTCATGTTGTAAAGGTACCTTCGGAAGTAGCCGTGTCCGGTCAGGAGCTGGGTAACGTAAAAATTCACGTCCCCAAACTCCCTTCCGATCCACGGTCTCAGGTCCTTTACAAGTCGTCTCGTCCAGTTGCCTGTGCGTTCTTCTGTCCATCGGTCTTGCCAAGTCTGTATTGTCCTGTTGCGCTCCGCAACTGCCGCATCCTCCCGTCTTATGTCCGCGCTTTTCCCGTAGATCCTCTTTCGCTCGAAAGCTAGGAGGTCCACGGGGATTACGCCGGCCACCACCAAAACTGCTTGTGCAGATACAGTTCGATAGGAGCAGGCGATCCTCAGCGCACCCCGTCTTTGTACCGTCGTCATCGCGTGGCAGTACTTCTTTGTCTTCAGGGCATCTGCCCAGATCTCCGCGCCGTAAAGGAGGATCGAGTGGGCCGTCGCCATTAAAAGTCGTCGTTTGCCCGGTCTCGGTCCAGTCGTGTTAGCCATCAGGCGGCTTAGGGATGCTATCCTCTCGGCCGCCCTCTGAGCTGTTTTCTGTATATGAGGCCAGAAGGTCATCTTCGTATCCAGAGTTACCCCTAGATACTTGACTTCCCCCCCGGCCACGATTTTGTCCGTCCCGACCAACATAGGAAGTCTCGTCTGTATACGTCTTCTACTAAGGAACGTCAGTTCGGTCTTTTCTGTCGCGAGTTGTAGTCCGTGATCCGTCATCCATCGTCCCACTCGTCGCATCGTCTGGTTCAGTTTTAGCTGTGCCAGATCCGGAGACCGCTCGGTGATCACCGCCGCCACGTCGTCAGCGTAAGCGACGAGTAGTACGCCGAGCGGCATTTCCAGCCTGAGCAAGCCGTCGTAAAGTCCGTTCCAAAAGTCCGGTCCCAGTATGGACCCCTGTGCAACCCCGGCGGTGATTTGCCTCGTCACTGGTCCTTCAGTCATCTCGTACGTAATCTGTCTGTTTTTCAGGTAGTCCTCCACCACCCGAGCCAAGTAAGCCGGAACCCCGAAGTTGCTTTCAAGCGCCTCCAGGATATCGACCCACCTGGCCGAGTTGAAGGCGTTCCTGACGTCCAAGGTTGCCAGCAGAACGACAGGTCGTGCTGCGTGGCAATGTCTTTCTAAGTCCAGGAAGGAGTCAACCACTTTTTGGATCGCTCCAATCGTCGATCGACCCTTCCTGAAGCCGAACTGCAGGTCTGAAAGGCCTCCACTGGTTTGTATCACGTCCGTCAGTCTCGGTCTCAGTAATTGTTCGTAGAGTTTACCCGTCGTGTCGAGTAAACTCAACGGCCGGTAGGCTGACGGCGTATTGGGGTCGCCCTTACCTTTGGGGATAAGAACTAGCCTTGCCGCCTTCCACCGGTCGCTAAACGTGCCCGTCGTCAAACATGTGTTATACAGGTCGAGAAATATCTCCGGCCTCAGATTGACCATCAGCCGGATAATCTCCGCCGGTACTCCGTCTGGTCCCGGTGCCTTACCAGTCTTCATTGCGTTGGATGCCCTAGTGAGCTCCTCCGCCGTGAAGATGGGGGCTGCCGGTGTGTCCGTATCGTCTGTAACGTCCGTCCGTATCAGGTGTGTTGGAAACAAGCTGTCGACGATCCGTCGTGCGGATTCGGCTTCTTTGATTTCTGGTGGTACCCGGGCCCCTAGTTTACCGGTCACGATTTTGTAACCAGTGCCCCAGGGATCCTGATCCACCTCCTCGCAGAGCCTCCTCCAGCAACGCGTCTTGCTGTCTCGTATCGCGCTCGTCAGTTTCTTCCGTGCTGTCTTATATGCGGCTTGGAGGTTTTCCCTTTCGGGTCTTCCCCCAGCCCTCGTTACGAGTCGTCGGCTCGCCAAGCAGACCCTGCGCAGCTCGGCTATTTCGTCCGTCCACCAGTATTGTGGCTGTCTGTTCTGTCGATGTCGTCGTTTCGGCATTGTGCTATTGCACAGCCGGTCCGTCAGTTTGGCCGTCTCGTCCGCGAGTCTTTCCGCCCTTCGCCGGCCAATCAGTTCAGGGGGGACTTTCGTCATTGGTGCTGGTGCTGCCGCCAGCTCCTCCGAAAATTTTCGTAAGTCGAGTTTGTTGAGGTTCCACCTCGGGGGGTACTGGGTCCTCGTCCGTCTCGTCGCCGTTTGTCCTGCCACTTCGAAGACAATGTACTGGTGATCGCTGGCCGTATAGCCGTCGAACACCCGCCACTGTCCTATCCGTGGCGATATTCTGTCCGATGTCATTGTGACGTCAGGGATGGAGTTTCCAAACCCTGGTCGTCTGTACGTCGGTACGTTTCCCGTATTTGCTACAACCAGGTCTAGCCTTGCGGCCATCTCCAGCAGCAGCCGTCCACGTTTGTTCGTTGTTGTCATTCCCCACTCGATCGCCCGCGCGTTGAGGTCTCCCCCGATGATAACGTCTCCAGGCAGATTCCTGATTCCGTCTTCAAGGAGCGCCACTTTCCTCTCGAAATCCGCCGCGGTGCAGTTGGGTGTCAGGTAAACGCTGACGTAAGTGACAGCGCCGACCCTTGCCCAGACGTAATCGTCCCCGACACCGCAGTTAATTATTCGAGATTGGGCAGCGCCCCTTACCCAGATAGCTGTGGTCTCTGTCTCGTTCGTAATGTACGTTTGTGTCGTTCTTCTCCTGTACGGTTCGCACAGGATCAGAATGTCGGCGTCATGTTCGTCAGCTATTTGTGGTAGTAGCATGTCTGCTGTCCTACTCCTGTTCAGGTTTCCCTGAACTATTCTGTCCGTCTTCCGACCTGCTTCCTGCACTCCTCCAGCGCAGCTCGGAACACCGCGCACCTCCCGGAACCCGCGAGGTGCGCCGCGTCCTTGTGCTTTGCCTCAGCGCACAAAGGACAGGCCGGTTTGTTTTTACAGTCCGTTGCGTAGTGTCCCGTTTCGCCGCATTTCCTGCAGCTTTTTGTCCGGTCCGTGTTCGTGCAGTTGACCTTGACGTGTCCATAGCCAAAGCACTTGTGGCATTTCGTCACTGTCAGTCGTTTTCGGACGCGGCAGTGCACCCATCCTATCCCGACCCGTCCCCGCCGAAGCAGCACCTCGGCTTCCCGCGACTCCACATCGCAGACCGCCATGTACTGCTCGGCGCGATTCGGGCCAAAGATATGGACCCCGAAGTCGCCGTCTCGTCCCGTTTCTCGTCTCAGCGCCTGGATCACGTCATCCGCGGTGGTGACGCAGTCCAAGTCCATGATTTCCAGTTGCGCCCTGGAGGTCATGGTCCTGACGGTGCCTGTGTCTCCGACCGCGTCCTGAATTGCGCGCTGAAACTGTTCTCGTCCGTCCGTGTCTGTCTGTATCTTGATAAGACACCGTCCGTCTTTGGTCTTCCTTAGAGCCGTCACCTGCACGTGACTGCTCGTCGGGTCGACCGTCGTCCTAATCTTCCGCACCATGTCCGAGTACGTGTTGTCTTTCCCAGGCTTGACCAGCACAGCCGTTCCCCTATGTTTGGGGGCCGGTCTGCGCTTTTCAGCCCGGGTCGGTGCGTTCGTCTCGTCCGTCCTGTTTTTCGGTTCCGTCGTTTTTTTTTTCCTTTTTTGTTTCGTCACGTTTGTCCAGGCTCCATCGTCCTCCGTCCTTGGGGGTCGCTTACGCGATGCCTCCGGAGGGGTCTTTGTCGCCTCCCGTTTACGCTTTGACGGTCGCGTTGTCGGTTCGTGTGTCTCCGTTTCTGTTTCCGTCAAGTCGTCTGCCGCCATTTGTCCCTTTGAGTCTGTCCTGTTCTGTATGCTTAGTGCAGCGTCGGCGGCCTCGAGAACCGTCTTTATGCCGGTTTTCACTGCCATATTCATGTTTTTTTGTATTGCCGCTGCCTCGGCCATTTTCGTCGCTGTCCTCTGTGTGAGCATTAGTAGCTCCGTCACGTCAGGTTCGTTCTGTCGTAGTGTTGTAGCGTCCGTTTTTGTATCTTTCATCTGTCTCGTCTGTGTGCGCGTACGTCTGTTGTCACTGTCGTGAGTAGAGGCCGCAGAGGTATAGCCTACCCCGCTCCCTGCACTCGACACGCTGTCCGTCCTGTCCCGTCTCGGAAGGTGCAGTGTTGCCCTGTCCGTATTTTTTGATAGTCGTACCCCTGACGGAGTACCACTATCGGTGTTTGTTTTTGTTTGTTGAGTTTTGTCCATGTTGTTCCCACGAGTAGCCAGGAATGGGCGTCCGCCCCCACAGAGCCTGATTGTGGGGGTAAGGCTTCATACTATGAGGTTTCGCCCGGTTCCCCATAGGCATCGTGCGCGACACTGTACCCCAGTGCCATTCAGCCCTCGGCACGCTGGCTCCCACCTTGGCTTGGGCAGAGCTGGTCCGCGACGGGGTTTTTGTCCACCTGATCCGGTTTTCACGCCAGCCCGGTTTCCTTATGGCGCCCGTTAACCGGGGAGAGCCGTGGCCGTTCCTGGCGAGGTTAGAGTCGTCGGTAGACGATCCCCTTCCCCGATACGGTCGGGCCACTTTGCGCCCCGGCCCTATCACGGGCAGCTCCTAGATTTTCGTCCACCCCGAGAATTCTCGGTACCTTCCATATCTGGAAGGCGTCCCCCTATCCGCGACCTGGGGAGGCGCCCGATGCGGGATCATCAACCCGACACGGGATGTATTATTATTATTATTATTATTATTATTATTATTATTATTATTATTATTATTATTATTATTATTATTATTATTATTATTATTATTATTATTATTATTATTATTATTATTATTATTATTATTATTATTATTATTATTATTATTATTATTATTATTATTATTTTTATACAAGGAGTTGCGGAATCCTTTTTACGGATATCCTCCAGTCTTTTGAACTGGGGGGGTATGTGGGACTCCCAAAAAAGTAGGCCTACCCACTAAACCGCCCTCTCCTTGTTGCCCTCCCCCAGACCAGGAACTATTTTGGTATTACTTCTGGCTGGGGGTTCTGTCCGTGTTCGTTCGTTCGTCTTGCTGTCTGTAACCTGTCGCGTCACGTCAGTCTGTCTGCTCGGTTAGGTGAGGCAGCCGTCTACGTTTTTTCGTCGCAGTATCGTCTCTGTATAGGTGGCAACTAGTTGCCACCATTCTGTCGAGTGGAGCATCACCTGAACAATGTTGTCCGGGGTGATGCTGCCAACAATCGTCTCCAGTTCCAGTCGGAGTCCTGTCCAGCGGTCGCACACAAAAAATATGTGTTCCGCGTCGTCTCGTTCGTGTCCACAGTACTTACAGTCTGGCGTCCGTACTCTGTCCATGTTATAAAGGTACCGTCTAAAGTAACCGTGTCCCGTCAGGAACTGGGTGATGTAAAAATTTACGTCCCCAAAATCTCTTTCGATCCACGGTCTCAGGTCCTTTATTAGTCGTCTTGTCCAGTTGCCTGTCGCTCTTTCTGTCCATTGTTCGTGCCAAGTCTGTATCGTCTTGTCGCGTTCCGCGACCGCCGCATCTTCCCGTCTTATGTCCGCGCTTCTCCCGTAGATCCTCTTTCGCTCGAAAGCTAGGAGGTCCACGGGGATCACGCCCGCAACCACCAAGACTGCTTCTGCAGAGACAGTTCGGTAGGAGCAGGCGATCCTCAGCGCACCCTGTCTTTGTACCGTTGTCATGGCGTGGCAGTACTTCTTTGTCTTCAGGGCATCTGCCCAGATCTCCGCGCCGTACAGGAGGATCGAGTGGGCTGTCGTCATTAGGAGTCGTCGTTTTCCCGGTCTTGGCCCGTTTGTGTTGGCCATTAGGCGGCTTAAGGATGCTATCCTCTTAGCCGCCTTCTGGCATGTTTTTTGTATATGAAGCCAGAAGGTCATCTTCGTATCTAGGGTCACTCCCAAGTACTTGACTTCACCTCCGGCCTCGATTTCGTCCGTCCCGACCCACATGGGTAGTCTCGTCTGTATGCGTCTTCTGCTAAGGAAAGTCAGTTCTGTCTTTTCTGTCGCGAGTTGTAGTCCGTGGTCCGTCATCCAACGGCCCACTCGCCGCATCGTCTGGTTCAGTTTTTGCTGTGCCAGGTCTGGAGACCGCTCGGTGATCACCGCCGCCACGTCGTCAGCGTAGGCGACAAGGAAAACGCCAAGCGGCAATTCCAGCCTGAGTAAGCTGTCGTAGAGTCCGTTCCAAAAGTCTGGTCCCAGTATGGACCCCTGTGCAACCCCCGCGGTGATTTGTCTCGTCACCGGTCCTTCAGTCGTCTCGTACGTGATCCGTCTGTTTCTTAGGTAGTCGCCCACCACCCGAGCCAGGTAATCCGGAACCCCGAAGTTGCCTTCAAGCGCCTCCAGGATGTCAACCCACCTGGCCGAGTTAAAGGCGTTCCTGATGTCCAAGGTCGCCAGCAGAACGATTGGTCGCGCTGCATGGCAATGTCTCTCCAAATCCAGGAAGGAATCGACCACTTTTTGAATCGCTCCAATCGTTGATCGTCCCCTCCTGAAGCCGAACTGCCGGTCTGAGAGGCCTCCGCTGGTCTGTATCGCGTCCGTCAGTCTCGGTTTTAGTAGTTGTTCATAGAGTTTACCCGTTGTGTCGAGTAAACTCAGCGGCCGGTAGGCTGACGGCGTATTGGGGTCGCCCTTACCCTTAGGGATAAGAACTAGCCTTGCCGTCTTCCACCGGTCACTGAACGTTCCCGTCGTCAAGCTCGTGTTGTACAGGTCAAGAAATATCTCCGGCCTCAGGCGAACCATCAGCCGGAGAATCTCCGCCGGCACTCCGTCTGGTCCCGGCGCCTTGCCAGTCTTCATCGCGGCAGTCGCTTTGAAGAGCTCCTCCGCGGTAAATATGGGGGCCGCCGGGGCCTCCGTGTCGTCTGTCACGTTCGTCCGTATCGGGTGGGTCGGAAACAGTCCGTCAACAATCCGTTCTGCGGTTTCGGCATCTTTGAGTTCAAGTGGAACTCGGGCCCCTAGTTTGCCAGTCACAATTTTGTAACCGGTTCCCCAGGGGTCTTCGTTCACCTCCTCGCAGAGCTGCTTCCAGCATCGCGTTTTGCTGTCCCTTATGGCGTTCGTAAGTGTTTTTCGTGACGTCTTGTAAGTGGCTTGGAGGTTTTCCCTTTCGGGTCTTCCCCCAGCCCTCGTAACTCGTCGGCGGTTTGCCAAGCAGAGCCTGCGCAGCTCGGCTATTTCGTCCGTCCACCAGTATTGTGGTTGCCTGTTTGGTCTATGTCGTCGTTTCGGCATTGTGCTGTTGCACAGCCGGTCCGTCAGTTTGGCCGTCTCATCCGTGAGTCTTTCCGCCCTTCGCCGGCCAGTCAGTTCAGGGGGGACTTTCGTCATTGGTGCTGGTGCTGCCGCCAGTTCCTCCGAAAATTTTCGTAAGTCGAGTTTGTTGAGGTTCCACCTCGGGGGGTACTGGGTCCTCGTCCGTCTCGTCGCCGTTTGTCCTGCCACTTCGAAGACAATGTACTGGTGATCGCTGGCCGTATAGCCGTCGAAAACCCGCCACTGTCCTATCCGTGGCGATATTCTGTCCGATGTCATTGTGACGTCAGGGATAGAGTTTCCAAACCCTGGTCGTCTGTATGTCGGTACGTTTCCCGTATTTGCTACTACCAGGTCTAGCCTTGCGGCCATCTCCAGCAGCAGCCGTCCACGTTTGTTCGTTGTTGTCATTCCCCACTCGATCGCCCGCGCGTTGAGGTCTCCCCCGATGATAACGTCTCCAGGCAGATTCCTGATTCCGTCTTCAAGGAGCGCCACTTTCCTCTCGAAATCCGCCGCGGTGCAGTTGGGTGTCAGGTAAACGCTGACGTAAGTGACAGCGCCGACCCTTGCCCAGACGTAATCGTCCCCGACACCGCAGTTAATTATTCGAGATTGGGCAGCGCCCCTCACCCAGATAGCTGTGGTCTCTGTCTCGTTCGTAATGTACGTTTGTGTCGTTCTTCTCCTGTATGGTTCGCACAGGATCAGAATGTCGGCGTCATGTTCGTCAGCTATCTGTGGTAGTAGCATGTCTGCTGTCCTACTCCTGTTCAGGTTTCCCTGAACTATTCTGTCCGTCTTCCGGCCTGCCTCCTGCACTCCTCCAGCGCAGCCCGGAATACCGCACACCTTCCGGTTCCCGCAAGGTGCGCTACGTCCCCGTGTCCCGCCTCAGAGCACAGTGGGCAAGCCGGTCTGTTTTTACAGTCCGTCGCGTAATGTCCCGTCTCGCCGCATTTCCTGCAGTTCTTTGTCCGATCCGCGTTCGTGCAGCTCGTCCTTGTATGTCCGTAGCCCAGGCATTTGTAGCATTTGGTCACCGTCAATCGTTGTCGTAGTCGGCATCGCACCCATCCTATCCCGATCCGGCCCCGGTCCAGCAGCACCTCGGCTTCCCGCGTCTCGAGGTCGCAGACCGCCATGTACTGCTCGGCCCGGTTCGGGCCGAAGATGTGGACACCAAAGTCGCCGTCTCGTCCCGTTTCTCGTCTCAGCGCCCGTATCACGTCCTCCGCGGTGGTAACGCAGTCCAGGTCCATGATCTCCAGTTGCACCCTAGAAGTCACGGTCCTTACACTGCCCGTGTCCCCAACCGCGTCCCGTAGTGCGCGCTCAAACTGTTCTCGTCCGTCCGTGTCTGTCTGTATCTTGATGAGACACCGTCCGTCCTTGGTCTTCTTTAGAGCCATCACCTGTACATGACTGCTCGTCGGGTCGACAGTCGTCCTAATCTTCCGCACCATGTCCGAGTACGTGTTGTTTTTTTCTTCTTTTTTCGTTTCCTCACGGTTGTCCATGTTGCGGCCTCCTCCGTTCTTGGGGGTGTCTTCTGTCGGGCCTCTGGTGGGGTCTTCGTCGTCTCCCGTTTCCGTTTCGTCGGTCGCGTCGCCGGTTCCGTTGTCTCCGTTTCTGTCTCTGTCAGGTCGTCTGCCATCATTTGTCCCTTCGAGGCTGTCCTGCTTTGCATGTTTAGCGCAGCGTCGGCGGCCTCAAGAATCGTCTTAATGCCGGTTTTTACCGCCATATTCATATTTTTCTGTATTGCCGCTGCCTCTTCCATTTTCGTCGCGGTCTCATGAATGAGTTGTAATAACTCTGTCAAATCGGGCTCGCTCCCACTGTCATCGTCGAACGAGGAGGTTCCAGGTTTTTCTCGATGCCTCCTTATATTTCCGACGACAGGTGGAACCGTTTTACCCTCTTCCATGGGTGGCGGTGTCGTTTCTCTCTTTCTGTATCTTAATTTCTTTTTCTTCTGATGTAGAGATCGATCTTCCGTGCCTGTTGACGAACATGACTGAAGTATACTTCTCTTTCTCAGGTTGACACCTTCGGTCACGTTCGCCAAGCTATCATCGTTCGACTCTCCCCCGATATTGTTCGTCGCGAGTTCTCCGATTGTCCTGAGCTCTTCCTCGGTCGATGTTTTTTCCAACTCCTTCTTCTGCTTAGGTTTTATTTCTTTTAAAAGTTTCTCCATATTAATCCCACGAGTAGGTCGGAATGTAGCTCTGCCTAGGCAGAGCCGCCTTGTCTAGGTAAGGTGTAAATACTGCAGGGTTCCACCCGGTGCCCTGCAGGGATCGTTCGCGACCGCTTTAGTTTACATCATTGCGGCCATGCAGCCGTAGGCACGATGCCTCTCACCGTAGCTTTTGATGTTGTGTGTTCTTAGTCTGCCTGCTCCCCATGGACCTGTCCGGCAAGGTTAGACCTGCCAGGGGCTAGAGCCCCCGCCGGCCGAGCTCCAAAGTTCATTGCAGAAACGCAAGCCCCCCCGCCGCGGCAAGGCGACACACTTGGGAGGTATTATTATTATTATTATTATTATTATTATTATTATTATTATTATTATTATTATTATTATTATTATTATTATTATTATTATTATTATTATTATTATTATTATTATTATTATTATTATTATTATTATTATTATTATTATTATTATTATTATTATTATTATTATTATTATTATTATTATTATTATTATTATTATTATTATTATTATTATTATTATTATTATTATTATTATTATTATTATTATTATTATTATTATTATTATTATTATTATTATTATTATTATTATTATTATTAATCCTCAGTCTTGCAGCTTCAAACAAAATGAAATTAATGACCTTTGATGTGAAGACAGCATTTCTGCGTGGAAATCTAAAAGAAGACATTTTTATGTATCAATCCGAAGGTTTCAACGATGGCACTGGTCGTGTCTGTAAGCTAAACAAAAGTCTCTATGGTTTGAAACAAGCCCCGAAAAACTGGAACGAAGAATTCTCGAAATTTTTGAAGTCTCTTCAATTTGATAATACCGATGATGACCCTAGTATCTACTACAACAAAGATAGAAGTATGATGCTCGCTTTACTCGTCGATGATGGACTTATAGCTGGAATAAGTGAAGATGACATGATTGAAATCTTAGACAAACTAAATTAAAAATTCGAAGTCACTTTTGACACTGCAGACGAAAGTCAACTGTCATATCTCAGCATTCAAATACAGAATGGTTCGAATGAAATTTCTGAAAATCAGTCAAAGTACGCAGAGCAAATCTTGCTACGGTTTACATTCAATACACTAAATCCTGCATCAACACCAATCGAACGATGAATGTTCACAGATCAGGAAAATCATATAAATAACCAACCACTGGAAAAGTCTGAACCTTATCGTGAAGCTATAGGAAGTCTGTATCTCGCTACAATATCTCTTTCTGATATCAGCATTGCTGTAAACTACTTGAGCCGATTTTGCAGTAAGCCAATAAAAAGTCACTGGAAGATGGTCAAACGTATTTTTCAATACTTGATACACACATAATCTACAACATCAACACTACTGGCACATTTACTGGATTTTTTAGAGTGCTGGTAGTAGAATTCCTTCAAGATCTAACGTCTGAGGACGTTATTAAAATGGGGGAATTTCGCCGAGTTTTGACCGCGTCTCTTTTCCTACTATTATCAGAAATAGATGAAGGTAGGGGTAGTCGTGTGCACTGAAATCTCGAGAAGTCTTGTTCTTTTAACTGGCTGAATAATTATTTGGATTTTAATTCAATTTCACATTTATTACGGCATACGTGTACAATGCATCAACTTTTAGAACAAAATATATCAATATTGTAATTAAATTATAAATACCATTTACTCGGAAAGGTGTTACTTCTTATCTGATGGTTCGTGTCCGTAGGCTGTTTTACAATATATACCTCGCGTTATCTATTTATTCAATGTTTAAAAATATAATTTAATAATATAATAATACACTTCTACAGAAAACCCCGAGTGTATAATCGATAGGATTGGAAATAGGAATAGAATAGGATAGGATAGGAAATATAGGTGTAAGTTTGAGATTACAAGGGTATAAAAAAATTCTTTGATTGGTAAAATTATAAAGAGTGATACACAGTTACAAATATGGGAATGAATGAATTTGATTATAGGCTAAAAATTATTCGACGCGGGTAAGATCTTGTATACAGGGTGTCCCGTTAAAAAAAATATATTCAAATATATCGAAAACAAAAATTTAATTGAAAAATGTTTCCAACAAAAGTTGTTGTGTATGAAGTAGGACATCGGATGAGCATATCAGTTTTTGAGTCCGAGTCCTTTGCTGGGCTCATTAAGATCCAACTTTTGTTTTATAAATGGAACCCCCTATTTTTTATCGCATTTTCTTATTTCTTTTTATAAAATGAGTAAGTTTTACTTCGAGTCATTTTCGTCATCGAACAGGTCCAAAACATTATTCGAAGTTTTTCCCCGGAAAGAGTGACACTACGTAAATATTTGCGAAGAAATTGAAAACCGAACAACTCAATTAAGAAGTAGACTTGACTAACAAATTTAGATGAAATCAGCCCCATTCAGGACTACATGATGTGCGAAATCTGATCGAGCAACCTCCCCGAGGTGTACATCGGGTAACGCTAATACCGGTAGTTTTTAAACGCTTAGCAATGCTTAAAAAACAATGCAAACGAACGCTCAAAAATTCTTCAATGTTTAACAATTCATTGTAGAACTCGTTGTCATTTTTAATCGATAGAATGGTAAAAATTCACCTGTTGCCTCTCTTTGAACGGGAAAACTTCGAATAACGTTTTGAGCCCGTTCGAAGACGAAAAACGAAAAATGACTCGGAGTAAAACTGACTCATTTTTAACGAAAAATAAGAAAATGCAATAAAAAACGGGTTCCATTTAAAGAAACAAAAGTTGGGCTTCAATGGGCCCAGCAGAGACTCCGGACTTAAAAACTAATACACTCATCTAATGTCCTCCCCCCTTCATATACAACAAGTTTTGTTCGAAACATTTTTTAATTAAATTCTTAGTTTTCAATATATCTAAGCATATTTTTTAAAATGTGACACCCTGTATATAGTTTGAGGAATTTTTAGTTATGCTATTCAGGATTTTCTGAAAATAATAAAAGAGTCGTGAAACCCGTCTAATTGTAACCTGCATGGAAGGCACAGCGGTTGGGCTATGATCCTGCGCGATTATCAACTCATCACAATCAAGTTATCACCACTACACCCTAGTCGGGTGATTCGTCGTATCTAACAAACGAGAACCATGCGTGCGTTGCGCAAGCGAGGTGTTAGAATGATAAAAATAAGTTGCAGTATTTCAAATATGAATCGCTTGTAATAGAAATACAACACACCTCATTTTCACTGTCAATTAAGCTCGTCACAGATATTCCCAAACCTGAAATTAGAGCTGATATCGGTCATTGAAAAGCACCACATGCAGATACTTGTAACTGCTTTCCTTTTATTAAATTCTTGCCGATCACAACTCGATCACATCGACTTTAAAAGAGTTAACAATAATCTGCCAAATATTGTAAACACATTTGAATATTCTTATTTAACAGTTCTAGGTTTAACCTCTTAGGATAGCTAATCAGAAAATTCATTAAGCCTTCGACAATTCCTAATCGCATTTCGCGATAGTTGAGTAATTTTTTAATAATATGAAAAAATATCAATCTATGACCCAATACGTTGTAATACATTATACGTCGAGTAAGATAGCTTGAGAAGCTGAAATATAAAAGGCGGTAGGTCACATAAAATATAAAGGCAATTTGAATGGAAAATTAGGCTTTACCTCACTCACTTTGTTGAATGAATCGAGATTCAAAGTTATGATGCACAAACTCGTGACCTTGATGGGTCTAAGTGTGCGAACCATTACTGTAAGTAGACTTGTCTTCGTCTTTGTACTCAAGGAACTCCAGTCCATTTCGTAAACAGCATCGCCTAGTTTTAAACTCTTCAGTAATCAAATGAACAAATAAAAACATTAAATTTAATAAGTGTATAAAAATATTCTAATTCACCCTATCATTTTTGCACAGCTTTTTTTCTCAGAAAAATATACTTGTCATTTACCTCGATTGTCACTTCGTACCCGCAAAAACAAAAAATAAATATCTCTAACAACATGCACGCTAGGTAAAAAATGATTGATGTTAATTCCGGACTGTTTAGCTTCATTCTGGAGAGCTCGAGTATGCTAACGCACAGAACCACGGTGCTGACTGCGCACTGAAGAAATATCATAACATCAAAAAGTTGATTCGTTGTCTTAGCAAACCTGAATATTGGGCAATAAGACAGAGAGTAACAATACACCTGATTTTCTTTAAGATTCCTAGATAGGAGAGTTCAAGACAACGTATAACTTGACCTCCGTTATCTCGGGTTTTGACCGTGCTTCAGCGAAATATACTTATAAAGTATCATTTTTGCGAGTAGATATCATAACGTCGATACCTCAGTATGACGTGTACTTAACTTGTTGATTCATGTAATACCTAACTTGAATATCTTAGTATGATGAGTAATACGTTCCGACAGTAGTTTTGACTCCAACTTTTGGATTAACAAATTTGATTTGTTCTGTGGCAGTTCGAGTAAAATCTGTGGCATTGTGTTAAATCGATATTTAAGTATGTTTAGTTGAGCACAAGTTTGCAACATTAACCCAGACACCAGGGTGTCAAAGGCAACGTGTACTGCCGCAACAGTCAACAGGGTTACTATCTGGTGATTGTAGGCCACTGAGTAACCCAGCAGAGATTGTTCACATTCGAAAGGTAGCCAGGACTCGTAAGGCAAAACTCTTCGAGGTACGTCTTTTATGATTGAAGTCAATGCGAGAAGAGAAGCTGTAACTCCCACCAGAGTAGCGTAGCATAAAGTGTTGACTCTTAGAATTTTATAGGAATGACATTGAACTTTTTGAATTCTATTAAATTTCTCTAAGAATCCCCATGGGATAAAAGTACATGTAATATATATCAAAGATAGATATTTCATTTATTTTTTGATACTCTTTTGAAAATATTTTTGCTTTCATATTTTAGAATACATCAGAAACATATGGGTGCAAACATATATTTAAAATACGTCCAAAGTACATCGAAGACACATTTTCGATATAGAAATGTGACAAAGTGTTACAAATCGAATTTAGTTCCAGATATATTTCCGTTTCAGGGGGGTGGCGGTTGATTTATAATATCCAGCAAGAATATTAGTTTATTGTGTATCTCGAAATATACTTCATTTCCATGTGGGATACAATATTAACTTTTTACAGACCTGATCATGCTATCGAATTTATGTTGAATCATCAACTCGTCCTTATTTCTTGCTCGACAAGGATCTCGTTGCAAAACGTTTATCAATTCAATGATGTCGCTTTTCTTCATTAAGATATTAACTGCTTTTCCACAGCCTCCGATCATTGTAAGTAGCATGAAAGAATTATTGGCGAACGCTTCGACGTCGCCCAACGACCTCAGGAGTTCGATGAATTCGGAAAAGGTGACGGTGATAATGAGAAACATCATAAGCCAGGTATAGTAATCGTAAAGTGTTGTTTTCCAGCCCGAAGGCCAGTGCACCGGTCGCCACAAACCGACATACTGCAGCACGATAAAAGTGTGCGTCAGTGTTTGCATCGTTACATGAGAATTCGAATGATAAAATTCTAAATTCGCGGACAACCGGACAACTGCTACTCGAAGAAGAAGTTCTCACTAAATTGCTAGCCCGTAAGTGGTATTGCGACGGATATGTGTCTTTTTGTCGGACGCAATATTGATGAGCAATTATCTAAGGCTAGGACAGAGCTCGACTATGAAGAATGCTTTTTCCACTAATGTACGGTACAAGCGACTGAAAATGCATTTCTCCTGCACCATGAGTGCATGCATTATTAAATCGATAATGATACCGCATACATCCGTTTTGCATCCTCCTCGTTTCGCTACTCGTATAATACTTCACCATAATTATCTGTCTACGTCCAGTAGTTGCTACAGTCAGGCTTAAACTCACTTATCGACGGTATAGAGCATGCAGTGGAGAATATTAGGTTCTCGGAACAACCCCTCCGACCTACTTATTGATTGTTAGAAGCATACGGGTAGAACATTTTTGCGGCTCAGATCGGGTCGAGAAATTGTAATTTTTGTCGAGTCGGAGCCCCGGTGTTTCCAAGCACTTGAATCATTGCGAATATTCGGGTCAACAAGGTAACTCGAATCTGTTCGAGAATACCCGAATACCATTGAGTACTAAAATCTTTTCGAATATCCAAATGTCTTGGAGTATTCGAATCGATTCGGATATCCGAATGCCTTCGAGTACTCGAATTCTGTCAAGTACCAGTTATAATTTATAACTCGAAGTTTTATGTAGTTAGTAACTACAAATGAAAAACGAACACGCGTAATGTATTAAAAAAATATATTTATCTGTCTTCTGTCTATCAAGAAACTATAGGAGAAGAACAACGAAATAGATTTTTCATGTACTCAATGGCATTGATAATCCGTTTAGACTGTACTTTAAGATTGGCGTGGACAGAGCAGAACTCCTCAACATATTATGTGAGTAGTCTGGAGCGACTATGTGTAACAATATTACCTGCTGTCAGAAGAATCGATTCGTTGAAAATTTGGCAATTCCGGGTGGACATCGGTGCTGATACGTTTTCGATCAGGAATCACTTTTTGTGTTTAATAGAGGTAGTCGGAAAAATATCGCTGTACTTGAGTGATTGACGTGCTTTCATTATTCGTCTTATTTTCTTCGTCAATTCCAGCAGGGAACTTCATGAATTTTATGGTGGTCCATCTGAAAGGTATACTCGTATGTTCTGTAATTTCCGAATCGTTCAGATATATATTAATTATTATTGTATCGTTTCAAGACACGTTGAATATCGTCTGAGGTCGTGTTGGTTAAGCTAAAAAGATTAACAAGGTTGAGTCATCTGAAAATTATGGAAATGGAATCGAGTTACAATTTCCATTGTGCAGCCGACATCTTGCAACTTCATTAAAAAATATTTCCCTTGATAAACACAAAAAAGTTTTTGTGTGTGTAACCCAATTTATCACTGCAAATCTCTTTTCATTTTCAACTTGTCATAAACTCGGTGTTGCAATGTTGGACCAAATTGGTTTTGCAAAGTTTCTTTCTTTTTGTAAAAAGACGTTGTTCGACCCGACTATAGGAATTTTTATTTGAGGCTCTTACGCAGTCAAATGTAAATTTTCATACTCGAATTATTTCTTTTCAACTACTACTATAGTAGCTAGAATATATACATGCAAGAAAATACATGTCGGATGTTATCTGCCAAAAAAGTGGAAAATCCTAGTACTTGAGTCTGGGTACTCAATCATTTGTCCGGTACTCGATTATGTCCAGTTAAATAAAAAGAATAAAAGTATATGCATTATAGACGTTTGTTAACACGGAAGATAGCGCCCGTGTTAAGCTACCGGTCCCTTTGTAACAATACTGAATTTGTTTAGAGTGGTGAATCTATGCGACATTGTTTTGACTAGATATTAAGATGGAATTTTTTTGGCAAATCGCAACTCGGGGTGTGAGTCAGCGCCGCCTGGATTCCTGTGTTATCGATCTCAGAAAGATCTCTAACAATCGAATTATTAATTTTAGTCAGCTCTGATTGCCGGGATCAATGCTGGGCTGTGGCGATATTTTTTCACGATTTCTTTAGAAGTTAAAAATCGTCAGGTCTGGTTGCCTCGTTAATTCTTAATGAATGGGTGAGGCAATCAGAGCTGACTAAAATTAATAATTCGATTGTTAGAGATCTTTCTGAGGTCGATAACACAGGAATCCAGGCGGTGCTGACTCACACCCCGAGTTGCGATTTGCCAAAAAGTTCCATCTTAACATCTGGTCAAAACAATGTCGCATAGATTCATCACTCTCAAGAGACATGTACATACTATATGACCGCGTATTGATTAATCAATCTAAAATACTGAATTTGTTACATAAAGAAGATGGTATGTATATACGCTTACACAATTTCGCAATTGTGCTTACCATATGAAATTAATTTGACGATTCAATTATATGTATTGTAACGCAGAACAAGTGGAATACATGAGGTACAAACACTTAGGGACGCTCCACTTTGGGCCGGGATTTGAAGCCGGGACTTTCTGATTATCAATCGATAGCTCTCACCACTAAGCTTCGCCAGACCGTTGAACACACTCAATTCGAATTGTCCTCAGATATTGAATATTTCACCATGTTATAAACTCCCCTGCCGGAGTCGACTTCAGTTCTGGCCGAGTCGAAATCCAAACAAACCAAATACCAAATGAAGGGAGAGGGGCGTATTACAAGCTGGGTCAACCTGGTTGACGGTAGGAGCCAGATTGATACAGGCAACACTGCCTGACGGAGTGGGGGCTATCTTCGGAACGGGAATCTCGGGGAAGGGATATGCGACCACTCGATAACCTCTTAGTTATTACCTGTTTGTTAATTAACAAAGGGCGACTCGAGTTTATGGTCGCATTCTGGTCACGACGTTACTTTGTAACTCAGAAAAAGTGGAATACATGAGGAATAATCCGAAAAAAATGTGGAGCGTCTGGGTGGGGATCGAACCCGAGACCTTCCGGTTGTCAATTGACATCACACTCAATTCGAATTGTTCTCTTCTTTGCATATGAGGCTCTCAGGATTCATAACGGAATGCCGTGACTATAATACCACGAATAATAGGGCTGACAACAAATCTTTCTTCGACGTAGGATTTTTAAACGGCATGTAGCGTGTATAGCATGTTATGTTGTATCGTTCGCAGTTTATTAATATGACGTATTTAATCAGTATATTATCTGCGTTTCGGAATCGATATCTCTCGGAGTGAACGAATTACTGAGCACAATGATAAAGTCGGTTCATAATTTGTCGATCGACTCGCTGCTGAACAACACCTACATGGCGAAAACAGGCAAACGGTTATGCGGCAACCGATCGTCTATGGTCATTAATCCCTTGAGCAGCAGAATTGTGTCTAAGCATAGCGTATCGGCACACCAGTGCGTCAATGCCACTCTAGGGAAAAAATAAGGAGATGACGAATCACCCTCTATAATCACGAGTACAGCGACTGTAGATGCGGCTGCGCATCCGGGGACACAGGTACATTATGCTGTGGATAATGATAAGGTGCGGAACAGTCAGTTTTCCACGAGCGCTGCAACATAAAGGACAAACGTAACAACAACAAAAAACACAATATGTAAAAACTTTGAGACAAGTACTTTTACGCGAGCAGCCTCCTATGTGCTATGTGTACGAAATCAAGTGACGTCATTTATGGCCAGTTTTGTATTTACGTGGACATATGAGACGTCATGATTCTTTATTCAATAATGAAGAAACAATGGAGTCTGGAATCCATAGATAGAATGTGATATAAAAGTGAGAGCTCGAACCAATAATACCCTGATTAGATATAATATTTAATACAGCATACTAGCGGACGACAGTCTATTTGTATGTCACTCTCACCGATAGCCAATATACGAGGGTCGATCAATAAATAGTCGGCTTGGTAAAGAAAATCGCATTTTTTTTGGACAAAAATCTATTTATTTCTCAACATAATCTCCTTTTAGCTCGATACACTTATTCCAACGATTTTCCAATTTTTTGATGCCCTCCGAATAATACGATTTCGGAAGGTCCTCAAAATAGGTCTCTGTTTCGGCGATGAGGTCATCTCTGGAACCAAATCTCTTTCCGGTAAGCCATTTTTTCAGGTTTGGAAACAGAAAGTAGTCGGAGGGGGCTAAATCTGGAGAATACGGTGGATGCGAAAGCAATTCGTATTTAAATTCATGAATTTTGGCCATGGCAACTGGGCACGTGTGAACGCGTGCATTGTCTTGATGGAAGAGCACTTTTTTCCTCGCCAAATGTGGACGTTTTTTCTTCAATTCGTCGTTGAATCGGGTCAGTACAGCTGCATAGTATTCGCCATTAATTGTTTTTTTTCGGCGGAAGGTCATCGATGTAGATTATGCCGCGTGCATCCCAAAAAACTGTGGCCATGACATTACCGGCCGATGGCACCGTCTTCGCCTTCTTCGGAGCACGTTCAGTCGGTGAAGTCCATTGTTTCGATTGTTCCTTTGTCTCTGGTGTATAGTGATGGATCCATGTTTCGTCCACGGTTAAGTAACGACGCAAAAACTCAACAGGATCGCGCTTATAGATCGCCAAACATGCCTTTGAATCAGCTGCACGTTCCCTTTTATGGTCGACAGTGAGCAAACGCGGCACCTATCTTGCGGATAACTTTTTCATACCCAACTGATCACTCAGGATTGCAATCACTGAGCCATATGATGTGGCCTCAGCAATCTCACGCACTTTTAGTCTCCGATCATTTAACACCATTTCATGGACTTTTTCAATTCTTTCTGGTATGACGACCTCATTCGGACGACCGTGGACGTTCATCGTCAGCAATGCTCGTACGACCGCGTTTAAATTCAGCTGTCCACTATTTAATGGTTGATAGCGAAGGTGCAAGGTCCATATAAACTTCGTCTAGCTCCGCTTTGATTTCATTGTTCGATTTCTTTGTCAAAAACAAAAATCGAGTCACTGCACGATACTCAATTTTTTCCATTTTTGTAAAAACACAAAAGTTGTTTGTCTTTTGATGGCTGTCAAACGCAAACTTAACATCGCAGCGAGCTGAAACTTTAACAACAGTCATGTGAACGATGGCACTACTAAATGTCGCTATTGATTTCTTCCCTCGACCAACAGATGGCGCAAGGCCGACTATTCATTGTTCGACCCTCGTAATACCAATAGTCGCCACCGTGATCACTGGCTGTCGATCTCCATTGACAAATTATTAAACCTGGATTATTTGCAAAAAATTGTTATCATGATTTAAGAAAAATAATTATGTAAATGGTATATTTTAGTGCTTATTATCGAAGTTGCACAAAAAAAACATTATAAAAAATATAGTCCATTTAGGAACCCATGAAAAGTTAATTGAACATTTCTTTCCATGTGCACTCTATTAAATGTTAGTTTTAAAACGTACTGCCTAACTTGAATATTTCAAGATAATATTTAACGCGTTATGAGAGATTAGTTGTCAATATAAATTATGAAGATCATATGGAATAACATCTGCGGCTCCTCAACAAATCTATGTTTGACGACATTCAATTGGGAACAGGTTTACAACATTAATTAAGAATTAATGAGGCAACCAGACCTGACGATTTTTAACTTCTAAAGAAATCGTGAAAAAAGAACTGCCACATTGCATAATAAAGCCAATGTCAGGTAATATTAATCCCACGAACTCTCAGGAAATTCACAACAAAATTGCCGTGATACGCTCTTATCAGCTGACGCGGTGAGACGGTATGGAAAAACAATTACAAGTAGCATCATCAGCTGGAAAGATGTTCAATAGCACCGTTAGTAACGTGCAGGTAAATAAAAACGCCTTAGAAGACTTATAAATATACATCAAGCATAGCATCACAAAGAACAGTCGAATATACGATAAATATATATAGCATCGTAACGAATAGTCGAGGCACTGCTGAACGACGTTCGAGAGCTGGTGCGACTGATAGCAGAAATCACGAGTGGTAAGGTGACGTAGTATTACCAGCAGATATTGTAGTACAGAATTTCATCCATGCGGCGCTAGAGCAGTATTCCTTATTGCAATAGCGTGTAGCGGCGCAGGAATACTAGTGCTGCTGGCTGATGCCTGGGTTTAGAGGCATGAAAACGTTATAGGTTTGATGCTAACATTAATAGGACAACAAAAATTTCGTGTGAACCAGGGATATCCTACACCGACGTGAGGAAACAACGATACGCATTACTACTCCGACACGAAACAAGATAATCGATCAGGAACATCGAAATTGTTCGCGATTGGTTAGTCTAGAACTAAACAACTATAAACACTTCGCAAAGAGATAAATTTGTACTCCATTGCCCGCGTCTATATATTTACGTGCCCACTGCTACTATTTACGCACTTATCGACGTCGAGCCGCTTGTCTTAAACGAACTAAGTTGTAGCGATATCGTACTGTCTACGCTATCGATTTATTTTACGCATTTGTATTACACTTCAGAGTCCTGTGTTTACGCGGGAGTCTTACAACACGCTGAACCGTTTAAGTTATACATTCAGCTCTTGACGTATCATCACATGTTATACTAATCGTAGGTTATACAAATTAGTCTGATTATCTAAAGTACATCTCGGTGTGTAAACAAAGTATATACCGCTCAAGGACGCCGCACCGTGTGAAGGACTGACGTATGCAAGAATGGAAACAGACAATGACTTGCACTGTCCGAAACGAGTCATGAGTCTCACACACACTATGGTAATAACGATGCAAGAGTCGAGTAGATGGTTATTTACTATGCCTACAGAAAACACGAACGGAAAGAGTTAAGTTCAAACGTCGAGTGAGGCACGACCGAGGATTTTTTTCCAATGCCCTGTATCGTGATATTTTTCTTAAAGTTAAAATCTACCAGATGTACAAGTATGAAATGCGGATTTTTTTCTAAAAAAACATGTTAAATTCGGAAAAATGATAAAATGTGCTTTATTCAAAGCATGCTCCATCGCTTGTTATACATTTTTCCCATCTTCCAGGCAATTTGTGAATACCACGCCAGTAAAAATCTTCCCCTTTTGCTGCGAACCATTCATCGAGCCATTTTTTCAAATCTTCGTACAAACCAAAGCGCTGCTCAGCAAGTGCGCGACCCATCGATGCAAACAAGTCGTAATCGGAAGGAGCCAAGTCTGGTGAGTAAGCCGCATGGGGTAGAACTTCCTAGCTGAGTGCTTCCAACGTGTCGCGAACTGGTTTTGCCATATGTGATGGAGCATTACCATGCAGAAAAATGACTTTGTGTTGCTTCTTTCGGTATTCTGGCCTTTTTTCAAGCAGCGAACGGTTCAAATCGGTAGATTGTTGTTGGTAACGTTGAGTATTAACTGTTTCCCCAGGTTTTAACAGCTCATAATAGACCACGCCCCTCTGGTCCCACCAGACACAGAGCATCGTCTTTCCGCAAAGCGATTCGGTCTTGCGGTCCATGTGGATGGTACGCCTGGGTCTACCCATGATTTTTTACGCTTGGGATTCTCAAAATAAATCCACTTTTCATCCCCTGTAACTATACGATGCAAAAACGACTTCCTTTTGTACCGACCGAGCAAAATGTCACATGTGTTTTTGCGCTTTTCCATTTGCCTGTCGTTCAACTCATGTGGTACCCATCTACCGGTCTTCTGAATATTTCTAATCTCTCGTAGCCGATCGGAAACAGCTTGTTGACTAACGCCAAGTCGCTCGGGACGTTGTTTTTGTGTTTGCGAATCATCTTCGTCCAACAATGCTTGCGATTCCACATCTTCGTATTTTTTGGCAGCTTTCCATGTTCCTTGTCTGCAACATCGAAGTCACCACTTTTGAAACGCCAAAACCATCGTTCACACGTATCTTGCGATGGAGCATATTCGCCATAAGCTTCTCGAAGTAATCGGTATGATTCGGCAGCAGTTTTCTTCAAATGAAAACAAAAAATTAATGCTGTCCGCGAATGCTCTTTGTTCAGTATATATTTCGACATATTGAACACAACAACAAAACACTACGCACACACTTTTCCAATTTATCACTCATGCGCGTCTGACACTTGTTGATGACACAAAAAATGGCACAGTGTCAAACCTTTATAGCACAAACTGCATTCGTGCGCCATCTGTTGTCTGAAATCCGCATTTCATACTTGTACACCTTATATACCAGGTCTATAAATATAAAATCGGAATTTGCCCATAGATGGCCCTAGCTGTGAATGTAGTCAAATCGTCAAACCGCGTCATTGGCGTCATTTCCGTGTTGACATCTCTGATAAAGATTTTCAACTCACAACAATACAAGTTTCATACAACAGAATAGCTTGTAATAGCGTTGAACATGTCGAATTTTGTGCCTGGAAACTACGATTTGCGGACAGCATTGATTTTCTGTTACCAATTGAAGAAAACTGCTGCAGAATCGCATTGAATGCTTGTTGAAGCTTACGGTGAGCATGCTCTTGGTAAATCACAGTGCTTTGAGTGGTTTAAAAAATTAAAAAGTGGCGATTTTGACGTGAGAAACGAAGAACGTGGAAGACCACCGAAAAAGTTTAAGGACAGCGAATTGCAAGCATTGTTGGATGAGGATGACGCTCAAACGCAACAACAACTCGCGGATCAATTAAATGTGACCTAAGAAGCCGTCTCCATACGTTTGAAAGCCATGGGAAAGATCCAGAAGATGGGAAAATGGGTTCCACATGAACTGAATGAAAGACAGCAGGAAAACCGAAAAACCACTTGCGAAATGCTGCTCGCCAGGTACAAAAGAAAGTCATTTCTCCATCGAATTGTGACTGGCGATGAAAAGTGGATATATTTTGAGAATGCTAAGCGTAAAAGATCATGGGTAACTCCAGGCGAACCATCGACATCGACTGCAAGGCCAAATCGCTATGGACGGAAGACAATGCTCTGTGTTTGGTGGGATCAGAAGGGTGTGATCTATTATGAGCTGCTAAAACCTGACGAAACCGTTAATATTGAACGCTACCGACAACAAATGATCGATTTGAATCAAGCTTTGCGTGAAAAACGACCAGAATATAAAAAAAGGCAACACAAAGTGATTTTGCTTCATGATAATGCAACATCGCATACAGCAAAACTGGTCAAGGAAACGATTGAGGCGTTTAGCTGCGAAATACTTTCGCATGCGGCTTACTCACCAGACTTAGCTCCGTCCGATTACTACTTATTTGCATCGATGGGACACGCACTTGCTGAGCACCGCTTTACTTCTTACGAAAATGTACGAAAATGGCTCGATGACTGGTTTGTCTCAAAAGAGCAACAGTTTTTTTGGCGTGGCATCCACAAATTGTCAGACAGGTGGGAAAAATGTATAGCTAGCGATGGGTAATAATTTGAATAAAATATTTTTTATCATTTTCATACAATAAACGTGTATTTTCTATACAAAAATTCCGGTTTCATATTTATAGACCTGGTACTTAAGCCTGGTGAACGTCGAGAAAAAAAACAGCGCATACATACAGAGAGAGAGAAAGTATTTTTAAAGTCATATAGTATGTATTATAAAAATAAGAAGAGCTTGAATACAGTATCAATAATATTTCATTTATTTTGTCAATTTCCACAGTATCATAATAATGATAAGCAACTATTATCCTACGCCTGTAGTTTCGACGAAGCTCGACAATGTAGACATTCTTTCATAAATGTACGGTAAAGAAGAGATGTGAAATGAATCATCTCTGCGACCCTAGTATTTGCCTAATTCAATCGCTAATAACGTCAGATACGTCTACGTACCAGATACGATCAGAAAGTACCGGGAATTTGTCAATAAAACGAAAACGGTTCAATTATTTATCGATATTTATTTTATTCCCTTCGAAGTAATCTCCATCGTAAGCAATACACATATTCCAACACTTCTTCCAATCTTTGAAACACTTTTCATAGGCCAATTTTGGAATCGCCTTCAGCTCCTTCTGCGAATTCTCCTTCATCGCCTCAATCGTCTCAAAACGCTTTCCGCGAAGTGGTAACTTAAGTCGTGAGAACAGGAAAAAGTCACACGGGGCCATGTCAGGTGAATACGGAGCTTGCGGAACGGTATTAACGTTGTTTTCGGTCAAGTAGTCGCGTACAAGATGAGATGTGTGAGCCGGTGCATTGTCGTGGTGAAAAAACTACGAGTTGTTTCACCACAATTCCGGCCTCTTGCGACGAACATTCTTCCTCAAATCCTTCAGTACGCTCACAGAATACTCCTTATTTACTGCTAGGCCGCTGATGCTCACACGACGATCTACGAGCGCAATTTTCTTAAATTTTTCGATGTTTTCGTCAGTCACAGAGGTGGATGGATGACCAGAATGAGGCAAATCATCAACCACAGTACGGCCCGCTTTAAACTCTTTGTACCACTCGTATGCTTGTGTTTTCGACATTGTCGAGTCCCTATAGGTTACCGTTAATATTTTCAACGCTTTCGTACATGATATTTTGTTAGAAACACAAAATTTCAGGCACAGTCTTTGCTCAACTACATTCGACATAGCGAAATTCACAGAGTACACCAAACAACGACTTGTTTAGAAAGCTATTACGCACAAACTATCTGACACATTGCACTTAAAAGTGTCATATAAACAATTGACAGATGTACCAACCTAGAAAAAATTATTTTTACAATATCTCAAAGGGGGCTTGTTTAAGGGGTCACATCTACTCAGCGGCCGAACAAAGGCGTGTTTTTGTGATTTTTTTTTTTGGAAAATGATTGCAGGTTTCGAACTTTTTTTTTTCACAGTAAGGAGAATATCTTTGAGTATGTTGCATAATTTTTTTTATTGGAAAAAATTCCTAAATGTAAATCATATAGTGTATCCGTCCGGACCGCTGTTCAAAAAAGGCCTTACGCGGTGACCACTGTAACTGCCCAACCAATCATCTGAAATAAAAAAACCAAATAAATTTAGTTTTTGTATAGTATTATTTAGTCTTTAATCGAAGGATATTTTTATTCGATGCGTACTTTTTTTAATATCGAGGAAAAATGGATTTTTTTACCGAATTTTTTTTACTGAAAAATCACTCCATTTTTCCTCGATGAGAAATTTCGGGTACTTTTCGGTTAGAGAGTATCATTCTCTCCGCTTCGCTACTGACATTAAAACCATCATAAATATCTACCTACTCCCAGCAGTTACCGTCGTTAATTATAATATAGTTTCCAAAGTATAGGAGTGGCTGAGGATACTGTTGACTACCTGGAGCAACTGTTATTTATCATGGGGCGGAGATAAGGATATGCGATCTTTATAAATTTTTATTCTTATTTTATGTCATCACTGTCAATTTCATCTCATCAATGCTGTTCGTATACCCGAGTGCGCTATCTTTCTCTTTCTTATAGAACTTTCTTTTCTATCCCACTTGGGAATGTGTGGTCGTGTACTATATGTAACCCAGAGCGTCTGCATTAATATATATTTTTCTGGCTTTATGCATTTTACTGAACTCATGCCTCGATATTATGTTCTTTCCAGGCAAGGGTTACAATCCTAGGTCCTTCGATCCGACCTTAAAGGGTGCGCAATGCTGCACCATGTGCGTGCGCTGTTGCTTGTTCCCTCGTAGATGGAATACAGCTTTGTATTCGCACATTATTTCTACGCGAACTGCTTGCTTTTCACTGCTGGGGGGCACCAAGTCGAACTTTTGTTGTTGCTGCTTGAGATGTTTGACCCTCCTGCCCATGCTCTCTGAGCTTACGTGCGGTATCTTGACCTGGCGGCTATGCACGGCCTTCGCTATCTCCGACGTCTCGAGTGTCACCGTCGGCTGTTGCAATTCTCCGCCGTGCTTAGAACTTCTATACTCGCTACGCGGCTATTGATATTTGACAAATTTATTCTTCTAGGCGGCATCCGTGTCAGACCCGTTTATAGACGGAAGGTTTATCTTCGAAAGCAGGCCTTTGTATTTGCATGTGGCTGCAGTTCTACTGCGTGATGACGAATATATCGTCGCGCCACCCTGTAGCGACATACACTGCCCATACAATTTGAGTATCTCGCCATGCAGGATGTCCGCTTTATGCTGCTTGATAAAGTCCATGCCGAGCAGCCCGTTGACCTCCAGGGGCACGTTGTTTGGAACAATGTAGAACCAGTGTTCTACGTTCAAAGCGGGCGTCTCGAGCGCAATCTTCGCCTTACCGAGGGGAGTGAATTTCTCTCCCGCTACCCCTTGCAGCTCTACTATGCTCTTCGTCACCTTAGTCTCAGGTTTCAGACTGCCTTGATTATGCTGCACTGCGCCTCCGTGTCTGCCTTGAGGGTGAGTACTTTGGTCGTCGCCATCGGTGCGATGATGTCGAAGTCACTTGCGGTGGCGTTCGACGCTGGCAACGTTACTTGGAGCTGCTGCAGCGTTGCTTCGCCTGCCGCCTTCTTCCTCTTGTTTATAGGCTTCTGCTGGGTGGTGAGCACATTCAATTTCAGCGCGCCCAGCGTTTTGGTCACTGTGGTAACTGGATCGGCGCCCGCAGTTATAGTGTTTTTCGTAACCTAGTTTCCTGCGTTTTCCGGCCTCCGGGGTTGGTGTGCGGACTGCGTCGGTCCGCTTTTGTTCAGCGCTAACCTAGTTCTGCAATCCCTCCACATGTGCCCCCTTACCCTGACCTTTCTGGAGGGAGTTGAACTCGACCTGTAGTGCAGGCAGCGATTTTCGCTTCCCGTATAAGTCCTCCAGCTCGGTCTTGAGCTGTGCCACCGAGAGGATGGTCTTGTGTTTTATCTCTCGGGCTGCCCTACCTTTGAGCTCGCTGCTGAGCACCAACTCCAGCAGTACCTCGTGATCCCCATCTGAGGCCTGCTTCAAGACGGTCTCGCAGGATCGTAGGAAAGTATCCAGCTCGTCAGCGTTGCTTCCATCGAAATGTTTTATGTTTTATGTGGGTTCCGTGTCCACGGCTATTCCTCTCGGAACGTGCGATCTGTCGGAGCGTGATCCTGCTCCTCGAATCGAGTTTGTCTCTGCCGTGGCAGTGGTGGCGAGTGTTCTCCCGACCTCGCCCTTTCCAGCTTCCGCACGAGCTCGGCGTTCTGCTCCCGTAGGGACCAGATGAGCTCGAACTCATCTGCCCCTACCTCATTTAGTATGTCGGCCAGGTTCCCTTGCGCCGACGGTTCGTCACCCTGGAGCCTGAACTTCAGCTCGAGCTCACGCTGGCTCTACTCGTGGTCGTGCAGCATCATCTCTAGATCGTGCTGCTTTCTTTCGAGCTCGCGTCGAGCTCTCTCCATGTTGCGGTCTTGTCGACCGCTTCGTACCGCTGTCTTACCCGCTCCGGCAGTAGTGGCCCCGCCGTCGTACCGGTAGCTGCCGGGGAACCTATGCGATCTGTTGTACGCAGGTGTTCGATCTCTCGTTCGATCATATCTTCGGTAATATGTTTTGGTGTTCGCTCGCCAGTAGCCATATTGAATAAATCGTCACTGATAGTACTGTCAGGATCTCCGAATGACACACCCCTAAGCGGATTTACTCCGAGCTGTGCTGTCAGTCGGCCTGCGAGGAGATCTTGCCGGTCGGCGGGAATTCGTCCCGACGGCGAGAGCTCTGACAACGCCCTGCGCGTCCAGAACGCAATGTCCCCGATTACAGCAGCTAATCCGGCCGCGGAGTCTACACACTCGCTAGGTAGCATAGTATCCAACGAGTTTTTTCTACGTTTCGGTTTCGCGTTGGTATTATCCGGCACGTGGCGCCCGTCGCGGTTGGCCTCAGCTTACTAAATACTCCCACAAAATCTCAAAAAAAAATTTATATTTTCCCCAAATATTCTTAATCAAACGTTTCGCGATTTTAATACTTGATGCTCTTTATTTTATCCCTTCCTCGAGCGAGATTTATGCGCGTCTGCTAAGCGGCCGCGGTGAAATCGCGTAGTTTTCATTTTGTTTCGAGCGCAGTTCCTCCTAGACCACCGGGAGAGGATTTGGTAGCTCGAAACAGGTTCGTGCTCTGGGCTGGATGGAAGGAGTTGAGTCTATTGTTTTATAAGAGTGTGTGATTGATTTTACTTTGTTTTCTTTGTTTTTTTTTGCTTTGTGGAGAGACCTCAGTTTGGGTTTATTGATTCGCACATGTCCGTGGACGTGCGATTTGTTACCCTTTCATCATTGGTCTATGTGTTTGGTGGGTAATTCTTTAATTTGTTGGTGCGTTAGGCGCTGATTGGTTTGTGCTTCTCGTGAGGAAATAGGAAGGATTGGCTTCGATAGGTGGAGGTGGTATCGAATGACTAGGTTGCGGTGTTACATCTTTGTACGCCTTTCTATTTCCGACCGGAATTTAATTTCGTGATTTGTGCGACGTGCGCTTGGATCTTAACACTCAATCGTCCTATTTATACGCTCTCATCTCTTCATAAATTACGTACGCGGAATGTTTTTCGGTATTTTCAGGGTTTGACTCGATTATTCGTATGGCGATGAGATATCGCCCATACGGAGCTTAACACTCAATTTTATCTATTTGGGTTATCGCGTTATACTTTGACGCGACTATCTTAAATTTACATATGCGGAATGTTTTCCGGTATTTTCGGGGTTGACTCGATTATTCGTATGGCGATGAGATATCGCCCATACGGAGCTTAACACTCAATTCTTTCTAATTGGGTTATCGTGTTTTTTACGCAAGATTACGAGGTGGTGGATCTTCTGGTATCCTGCCTGCACTTGTCCTCATACGGGGCGTCCCGTGGTATTTTCATAAGATATACCGGTCGGCCTTTCTATAATCATTGGACGGTGTTCTTTGCTGATGGTATGCTACTTTAGCGCTTTCATGTCAGGTGTGCCCGATTTGCGTGGTTTTGTCTCTCGAGGCTCCGCCTCGTTGAGTGTTTCCGCGGTGAGTTTAGCATGGCATCGCGAGATTTGTCATGTTGGGTAGGGGGAAAGATTTTACCTACCTATTATACTCGTCTTTGTTATTGTTTTGGTCCCTAGCTATAGCTTACTGTTCGCGCGAGACTCCGGGTTCGTAGCGATGATCAACTAGCTCGTCCTGTACTCCTGATACTGAAGCATTGATTTACGTTAATTTTAAGTTGCCTTGTTGTACCGTAAGAGGCTTGCAACTCGGTCTCTTAAAATTCCGTAATCTGCTCAGGTATCAGTATTTGCCAGGGGGTGGTTGGCCGCTGGCCCTGACGTGGTCCCACCCACGCAGGTACACCCTACGAATCTTGCGCGCGGTGCATTTAGTCGGGACGTCACTCCCTTGACCTCGTGTCACACGTGCTTCTTCACTCTTCAAGAGACGGATAGCGACGACGCCGTGCGTGGGGACCCGTTAGTGGAGCGTGCCCTAACGCTGTGAGTAGGGCAGCCAAGCGCAGTGCAGGGGAGCCTCACTCCTCATAGAGTACCTCTAATTAGTTCGTTCGTTCAACTGACGGCCAAGCGCAATGCGGGGGAACCAGTTGAGCGAAAGAACACTAATTTTTACCATGGGTGTACCAAAACTGTTATGCTTATTCATATCAGAGTTGCGGTGTGCTGTTGGGCAGCATTTCGCCTTGCAGAAGGTAGTTTCAACAAGAGCCCTGAGGCTTGTCCTGTCGCGGTTTATATAGTTTAGTGAATGAGGGGGGGGGGGGTGTTTTGTGGTAGGTCACGTGATGTTTGTCGCGCCTTATTCACTGGGTGAAGGGGGTGCGGGGTAACGTGTAGGTGTTCCGTTATGTCTTGAATTTTTATATTTAGCCGGTTCTTTGTTTTTCCTGGGGTTTGAAACAAGGTTCCAGTGAGGTTGAATTCCGTTGTATAATGTTAAATCTCTACCTGCTGGAGGTTCAAACTTCCTTTTGATGATTTTTGGAGTTTGGTGATGGTTTTTTGATATTTTTGTCACATGTGGGTTTTTGTCTTCCTTGTGAGTGTTGGTTTGTCTTATTTTTCATTAATTTTTGCCAAAATTGCTTTTCTCTGGGAGTTTTTTATGTGCTCCTCGCTGATTTTTATGTTATTTTAGTTTTCGTTTGTTCTGATGTTTAGGGGATGCCTTGATACATCTTTATTCATTGAATTTGGTGAGAGATCGGCTTGATTTATGTGTTTTTCCTAATGTTAATGTTTATCCGTGAGTGGGGATGTGTAGCGAAGCTTCATGTGGAGGTACTCTGTTGTTTTGTCTCAAGGATTTGTGTAACCTCGAGGGTTCCACTAATTCTTTCGTCTTTTCCCCGTAATGTGGCGTTCTTGGCGTTTTGCCGTCTGGGTGGTATGGCGTACTGGGAGGTAGGACCGACTGCGCTCGTCTTAGCACGGTAAGGTGTTTGGCTTTCCGAGTGGTTCCGCCCGGTCTTAGTGTAGGGGCGGGGGCTACTGCGCTGGGTCCGGTAGATGCAGCGCGTGGTATCGCTAGCCGTCCTGCCTCCTGTCTAGTTCGCTTCGTGCGCGAGTGATTCCCCTCGTGTGCTCTGCTTTGTTTTGATGGTGGTCTTCGTGCTAGGTGGGGCCTACTGTTGACGTCATTCTCTTTAGGGTGGATACTTGCGATTGCTCGTGTGAACCTACTGATCTTTTATGTTCTCCTTGTCCGATGGGTGCTTCTTTGATATGTTTTGGATTGTTTTGTCTACGGATAACTATTTGTTAACTATTTATTGATGATTTTCTTCCTTTGTCTGGTTTTGGTATGTTTTGTGTTTTTGTGTTAGTTTAATATGTTGGCTTGGTTAGTCTTTTTTAGTTCTTGGATGGAGGGTTTGCTCTTCTTTCTGTATTGTACATATTTTTTCCAAATTTTGTGTCTCACTGGCTTTGGCTCTGACTCGACTATATGTAATAGTAATAATTGTAACCACCACTTATAGATTGATGGCCTTGTAGACAATCCTCTCCATGGCGTTGAATCCTGGGTGTTGTTGATCCGTATCTTCAGTGGTTTCTGGACTCATCCTTCAGCGCGACGGTTATATTACAAGTTCACTCCCGTGAGCGCTTGCGTGCACACTTTGTGTGTTATCCTCGTCTTGACGTTCATCGTCAACCGGGACATTCAACGGTTTGATTGCTATGTCGAACCGCACCGATTACAAACCATGCGACTTCGCGGCCGATTCATCGAGTTTGTACGTACTACAGCAGTACGTCGGAAATGTCCTTCTGCAGTTTGGCCACGGTATCGAGAATGTCGTCGAGCGATTAGCCTGAGTTGGTCTTCACAGAGCCATTGAAGACAACCCGCAGCCTCGTTGTTGCGCTGGACTCCCGAAGTACCCCGTGATCCGGCAAATGGTAGTCCGTCCACGAGCCAACCTGCCCTTCCTGACGGCCATCGGAGACCCTCAACCCTCCTGGTGCTGCTCACCATGTGCCAAGGTCGCTTCGTCAAGCCGACAAGTGGTTGCAGGAATGCTCAGGAGAGCAGGACTAAGTGTGCATGTGGGTACCTGCTACATATGGCCGAGGAGCTCGTATTCCTCGAAGAACTCGTGGTAAAGCTGCCTCAGGCGAGTGTCACGATCGAGCCAGGCTAGCATTCGATGCTGGCAAGAGACTGCGGTATGGTGCCGACGAGAAGGTCGACGAGAGCTGCAACTCGGAAGGCCGGGTCAACGAGCTAGAATCCCTCGAGGTGAGCCTAGTCGAGATTTTGAGCTGAGAAAGAAGAAAGAGCCGTTATGAGATGATCGAGTTATTCAAAGGTGTTACCTGAGTGACACGATTTTAATACGAGACGAACAACGCCGGTGTAGTTCCGAACGATGAATCTCCTACGCCGGAGAGCAAAATGAAGGATCTCCTCCTCGTGAGATGCAGCTGGCGAACAAGCTGCGCAGAGATAAGCGAGAGCTCCGAACTTGAGTCAATGAGGAGCCGGACATGACGAACAGGCCCATGGTCGTCGTCGAGAAGGGCAACGCAAGTTGCAAGCAGAATGCCCGGACGGCAGCGACAAGTCGTTTCATTGAGTGGATGACGTCGACGGACCGGGGAGCGCCTGGCTTGCATCTCTGTGTGAAGTGTGAAGTAAACCTCACCGAGTATGGCTTAGGCAACGGAGTCCGAATCGGCTGCGGGGTAGTGCGAGGCTTCTCGTGAGGGCGCTCGCCCAAGTGCAGCAGAGTGAGGTGGCGTTGCTGACAGGTCTGGCAGGTGCGCGTCGCCTGGCAGACGCGGAGACTGTGGTTGCCCAGGCCATTGAAGCACAGATAGAGCTGTGTAAATGATGGATTTCCTTTCTGCAGGAGAAAGGCACTTGCACTAAGGACAATTTGCTATATAGTGCTCCTACTCACAGAGGAAGCACAGGTATCTTTTGGCCGTAGGCCATGCGCTGGCCTAGTGGACTGTACTGGAGCTGGTCGAGAAGCAACGGTGGCGTTGATCTCTGCTGCCGGCCGCGTGGACTGTCGCAGGCTAGACATCGTAGGCTGCTGTGTCGAGCTGGGCATGGAGGAGCCTGTCTCAAGCCTTTTCATCGCGCGAGCGCGCCTCTTAAGAAAGTCTAGGAGCTGGGTTAGAATCGGGTAGTCGGTAGACGCACAAATCTTATTCTTCCAGGCCTCCCTGAGCTTCGGACTTAGTCGACGGGCTGGTGCATGGACCACCACAGTGTCCCATGCTTGGTAGGTGAGCCCAGAGCACGGAGAGCGCTGAGAGCCTCGGACGTAGAGGCAGTGAGCTGGTTCAGCTCAGCAGCGGTGTGCGTCGACATTGCGGATGAGCAGAGGAGTCGGTCGAGCTGGGTTCACACAAGAAGCCGTTTATTGTCGTAGCCTGCCGTGAGCAACTCCCACACTGTATCCAAGGGCTCGTCAGAGACGGTCAAATTGGAAATCAACTAAGTCGACTCGTTGGCCGGCTGGTGCGGAGGTTGTACCAGGTGTACAAGTATGAAATGCAGATTTCAGACAACAGATGGCGCACGAATGCAGTTTGTGCTATAAAGATTTGACACTACGCCATTTTGTTGTGTCATCAACAAGTGTCAGACGCGTACGAGTGATAAATTGGAAAAGTGTGTGAATAGTGTTGTGTTGTTGTGTTCAATATGTCGAAATTTATACCGAACAAAGATCATTCGCGGACAGCATTAATTTTTTGTTTTCATTTAAAGAAAACTGCTGCTGAATCATACCGATTACTACGTGAAGCTTATGGCGAATATGCTCCATCGCAAGATATGTGTGAACGATGGTTTCGGCGTTTCAAAAGTGGTGACTTCGATGTTGCAGACAAAAAACGTGGAAAGCCGCCAAAAAAATACGAATATGTGGAATTGCAAGTATTGTTGGACGAAGAAGATTTGCAAATACAAAAACAACTCGCCGAGCTATTGGGCGTTAGTCAACAAGCTATTTCCAATCGGCTACGAGAGATGGGAAAGATTCAGAAGACCGGTAGATGGGTACCACATGAGTTTAACGACAGGCAAATAGAAAAGCGCAAAAACATATGTGACATTTTGCTTGCTCGGTACAAAAGGAAGTCGTTTTTAGATCGTAAAGTTACAGAGGATGAAAAGTGGATTTATTTTGAGATACCCAAGCGTAAAAAATCTTGGGTACCACTTGGGTAAGTGGAACCAGAGGGGCGTGCTCTATTATGACCTGTTAAAACCGGAGGGAACGGTTAACACTAAACGTTACCAACAACAATTGACCGATTTGAACCGTTCGCTGCTTGAAAAAAGGCCAGATTACCGAAAGAGGCAACACAAAGTCGTTTTTCTTCATGACAATGCTCCATCACATACGGCAAAACCGGTTCGCGACACGTTGGAAGCAGTCAGCTGGGAAGTCATACCCCATGCGGCTTACTCACCAGACTTGGCTCCTTCCGATTACCACTTGTTTGCATCGATGGGTTACGCACTTGCTGAGCTGCGGTTTGGTTCGTACGAAGATATGAAAAAATGGCTCCATGAATGGTTCGCAGCAAAAGGGGAAGATTTTTACTGGCGTGGTATTCACAAATTGCCCGAAAGATGGAAAAATGTATAACAAGCGATAGAGCTTACTTTGAATAAATCACTTCTTATCATTCTTCTGAATTTAACATGTTATTTAGAAACAAAATCCGCATTTCATACATGTACACCTGGTATATGCGCTCCACGTTGGAGAGCTCCGGATTTGTGTCCACGAGCGATGAAAAGAGATCCCGCAATGACCTTCACTTAGCATACACCCCAGCGAACCGAGGCAGCGTAATCTCTGGGAGAGCTCGTCGCATAGATTCGCCTGGTTGAGAGCTGGACAAAGACGCGTGTCGAGCACCGGGAGACGGGCTCTGTCGGCCATGTTGATGAGCTGCGTAAGGACGACCTTCATAGCTGAAAAGTGAACAAGAGTTCGATCAAATAATTTACGAGTGAAGTATGGTACGGCGGCTACCCCGTCCTCGAGTTTCCCACTGGACTCAACAATACTCTCGTGGGTTGACTCGAACTTCTACCAATATACGTTGATCAGCTGTAACCGAGCTCGTGCGTGGTCTCTATAAAATCGGCGCGGGACTGCTGCAACCCGATGGTCGCGTCGAGATTCGCTATGGTCGACTAGTTGGTGTTGGATGACAGGTGGCACGGAACGAGAGTTCGAGTGAGTTGCTCACAACCGCGCGCGAAGCGTGGATAGCCCGTGAGAGACGGCCAGGATGTGAGGGTCAGGCAACGCGAGCGAGAGAGATGAAGCACACCGACAGTCAAAATGGCGCGCACGGAATGCCATGCTAAGCGTGAACAGCGAACGAGAATACACGAGACACTGGATGCGCACCGAGTCCACGATTCGTCGCGCTGCGCGAAGCAAAGCACGCAAGTCGAACGCGAGAGTCCGTCAATGAGAGCGAGAGGGACGTAGCACACTGAAAGTCAAGATGGCGTGCACTGAACACCACGCGAAGCGTGGACAGCGCGTGAGAGACGGGCAACGCGAGCGAGAGAAACGGGGCACGCCGAAAGACAATATGGCGCGCACTGAACGCCACGCGAAGCGTGAATAGCCAAGCAACAGGTAGAGGAGACGTTCGTGCTTCCCTAGCGAAGCAAGTGCAAAAGAGATGCTGAACGTGGTCTACGCGCGTAGCTCCTACCGCGCACGAGAACTCGGCAACACAATGCTCCTTGGTACGAGCTGAGCAATTAATTCACACTACTCTCTCACCGATCCGGCTCAAAGGACCAAAAAATTTTTGAGCGCGGATCTGGCGTGGTGAGGAGAGAAAAGTAATGTTCCAGAATGAAGCGTGACATAGCATGAGGACTCACGTGGCGAGCGACGAGAGGCTAACGCAAAATTACAAACAAATGATTTTCGTCAGATTTTTCATTCTCGCAACCACGCGTATTATTTGTCCGTGGTACTTTATCAATACGATATTTGAGAATATTGAGTTGACCGCAGGTTTGCAGCATTAAACCGGGTATGAGGGTATCAAAAGCTACGTTTATGTGAGCTGTCATGGCGTGCGATACTATTTGATGGAAATAGGCAGTCGAAAAGCCAATTGTCGTATCATGATTATACGGTAACCATGTCGGGAAGAGCAATGCTTCTCGGGGGACATGTTTTATGATGGAACTCATTACTATCGCTGAGACTCCGACTCCTATCAGTGTAGCATAGAGGAAAGTATTCAACCTTTATACACAATTCGGCATTACAAGATTATATTTGTGGGGTGAATCGCCTAATCATAAATGAATAGTAAAGACCAATAAATGAACAGTCGATTCTTAATTCTTTTCAGACACTATTGAATACTAAATGTAAGTAAATTAATACGATAGTACGATGTTTGACGTTAAGGGACGTTTAAGGGACGAATCTAAACAAAGTATTATTTCGATTGATTAGTTAGTTCACGTACAGAAATGTATGATTTTTTAAATTCGTTGGTCGGTGTTCATTTATAGGCTTGTGCACTCTATGTATTTCATCTAAAGCCCTGTCCTATTTGAATTCAATGTCCACAAAAATATAATTTAATAGCCAGCTATTTATAGCACATACCGCTCAAAAGTGGATAACTTTTTGTTAGAAATTAACAGCACAGCCTATTTTGTTTTTAACAACAATGCACCTGTGTAATAATATTCTTTTTATACAATGAACTAAAACGAAACAAAATCCATTTTAAAGTAAATCTATCGATTATTACTAATTTTTGGCGATTTTTTGAACGTATTTTTTCTTTTACAATACACCTGTGCATGCATTTTCAATGCAATACATTTTCTTTTATACAGTGGCCTTTCCACAAATGCGCGCTGTTTAAGTGCGTACGCAATCCTTTACAAGGAATAACGCAAAATAAAACTCAAATAATAACGGGAAATAATCGTCAAAGAATAATGTAAAATAAAGACTCGAATATTGGGCGCCAGCTACGTAAGACACTTTAAATCAAAACAATATTCAGGAAAACAATTTGGGATCGCGCGATTTCATAATGGCTGACTAGCTAGGGAGAGGGGAAGAGAAGCTCAAGGGGAAGGGTATAAGTCCTGATCGACGGCTTGTTATAATATTACCTTAGTTTTTGGAAAAAAAGGGGAGATAATTGATTATCCAATAAATAAGATACGGAGAAGGGGATTCGAAGGGAACGGAAACTCAATAATTCAATTAGAATCTAAGCAATTACCACTCATCACGCGCACTAACATTCGTTACTCGACAGAAAAAAATGACGGTGCTGGCACCACGTGGCAGTAAATTGTCAAAACTAATAACTGATATGGTTCGAAGGGGAGGGAAACGGGTATAACCGTTAGGAAAAACGCACTCAATACTCACTCGAAACTGACACCAAAACGTTACAAACTGAAATCTGCACTTAAATGAATATTTTTTACAATCTTTACAATATATTTTCAGGAGACTTATACACACGTGCTCTCGGATGAACGCTCGGCTCGACGCTGACGAGATCCTCGTTGTCGTCTTCTTCCTCGGAGCTGGTCATCGGCTGAAGAGGGCGAACGAGAGTTGCGCGCGTCGGCTTTGCTTGGCGATCAGAAGGTAGGTGGCATCGGCAGCGTAGCTCGGGACGTAAAAGCAGGCTTCTTTATATACTGTATACACCAGTTATACTTAGTATTTCTAAATTTGCTTGAGTAAGAACAATCAGATATTACAAATAACTAAAAACTTCATTAAACTTATTGTTAAATTAAGTTACAAAAGAATACTTGCACGGTATAAAAAAGGAGCAGATGTTTTACTCGTGTTCAAAATTACAGCTTGTTATTAAATTAATGAATGATTTGTCATTTGCTCCGATCACTAATACACATTTTTACGAAATATGACATCTTTGGAACGTTCTTTATTTGCAAAAGTTAGAATGACGACTTTTTTGAAAAATTGGAAATCCTAGAAAATTCCTAATGCCGTACTAATTGTCAATAAAATTACACGTAACACAAAAGAGCAGTAAATTTAATTCCATACAAAATTTTAACTCGATTGGACTAAACGTTTCTGAATCTAGTTAAACTTCGTATAAAATTTTTGTTCGATGAGCTCATGATTTGGAAGAGAGTATCTCAACTTTTAGTTTTTTGTCGAATCTCAGTCAGAAGTACTAAAAAATTAATAAGATTAGTGACATTAACTGTTACAGATGTTTTCATAAAAATTTGACAAATTTATATTCTTATAAAATCTTAACTATTCGATAGATTTTCGCCAAATTCTATACTAATCATTGGTGTGAGTATATTTATGTGTTACGTTCCGAGCTGCGTGAAGTGTGGAAGGGTAACGTAACAAATCCCTGCAAAAATCGCAATGTTTATCTTTATTTTTATGTAGGCATGCAGGCCCGGCCTCTCTAAGATGAAGGTCTTAATAAACTATACTGAAGTTTTAATTTAATACACGCGTACAATTATATATTCAAGACTTTTCGATATAATTACTTACATACCAGTCCGAATTCAAGTAAAACTATTATTGAATATCATGACACAGTGCCGCACGAAAGTTGCTAAAGCCCCGGGCCAAGGCACCAGCATGTGTACTGGTTGTGGCATCACTCTCGAGAAGGTCAAGGATTATAAAATTGTACGTTTCGGCTGGGTCACATCAAAGAAAAATCCAGAACACGCATGCAGCAGTACTTATAAAATGAATTTAGGATTGGCAAAACTATTGCACACTTTCACAAATAATTAAACATTACTATATAGACTTAAATTACACAATTCGCAAACTCCCGATAGCCATTGCTATTAAGTTCGCAACACAACAATAGAAAGTGCATGTAGAATTACAATGCGATGCCCTAGTGCTCACGAAATTTGATACGGTTTGGTATAGGGTACGATGATCGTAGATTAACGGGGCGACGCAACACTAACGTAGAGTTAATTTTTGACGGAGCGACAAAAGCGAAAGCTATAAATATCGGTGGAAGACTGCTGTCCAGTTCGTTTGGTCGTGGATTCTTTATACTCGCTCAACAGAAGAAGAGGAGAATTATCCTTAAATCAGCGATTACTCCGGTGTAAAGTCCGTGTGTTAAGTTCAGTTCTTCTAATCGTCTCTGCCTGGTAGTGCTAATATCATTCGCAGGGCTACAGAAGAGGGAAGATATTAGTTTTCGCCCAGCTGCTTCGCGTCCAGAATCAGACGCGCACGCGAGATACTTGAGTGATTGCGTGCGTGCCGGATCCCAAACAAAAACAAAACAGAAGACGTTATTCGACGCGTCAGCTCGGGTGACGAGGGCGACCCGGGTTATCCATGTGCACATGCCGACCACGGCTCTCGGAAAATTTCATAAACCATGCACGAAACGTAACATGTATACAAATTTTTGGCGCGATATCAGGAAATTTGAGTGGGATCGAGCTCAAATGATATTTTTCCAAAAATAAAAAATGCTATATAATTTAAACCTTTGACCAATTTGTGATAAATTTCATGTGTGATTGTCGATTATCGTGTATTTGTGAATATACAATAATTAAAGCCGCATTGCTGAACGTTACATGAATGATTACTGACATTTAAAAAAATGTAATGTTCATCAAATTTGAACCACGTGATCGATTCTTACTGAATTCTATACCAACCATTGATTAATTTTATTATATTTATGCAGGAAATTTGAATCCAATATCTTAAAATTTACGTAAGCTAGAATGCGAACGTCATTTTTCAAAATATTCAATATGCCATTTAGGGGATCATTCCGCTGTCAAATCTTCAAAACGTGCAGAAAAAAATGGTGTAATTGTTCTATATTCACCTGGATTTTATCGAATGGCACGATATGACATCCCGTCTGGTTGAGAGAAACTGGCTGTCTCCTCGTTTATGACTGGACAGCATTGGCATCATTGGCAATCAGTAACAAGTGGCTCAACTGCTGCTCTGTCGCCTATTTTCCTTCGAAATTATTTCTATTTATTCCCGTCTATTCCCTGGCCAGTAATAACTACACTTTGCTAAGTGTTTCTTATCTCTGATAGTCGAAAAACGATGACATCGATCTCTGGTGGAATAGACAGTATCCTCGTGGGATTTTTACGGGAGGAAGCTGTCTGCTATGTACTCTCGTCATCCATCATTAGAAATACGAATGTAGTGCAGTCATACATCACAATGTAGAATAAATGATTGAAATTGACTTAAGGTAAAGGTTTCTAGTATTATAAAATATATAATAATATATATGAAATACACGGAGTTGGCATACTGCGGGGTAGCTCACTGGGCGCACGCACTTTGCGTCGCTCCCGGTGGCAACAGTGTGTTTAAGACGGTAGCCATCTTACTAACGAAATTGGCCGTTCGGTTTATCTCACCTCGTATCGCGTACGTGCTCAGCTCTTCAGCTTTCGGTGCTCAAATATTGAATAATCAGTCTCAAAGTACAGCTAAAAATACAGTGAACATCGGACTATATTAAAAAGGCTGTGATGTAATCGTGATACTCATTGGTGCATCTTGATAATCGGGCTCACCTCTTGTTATGTCGTGCTCGCGCGTGACCGGTGTCACCGCGTGACTAGTGAAAAGGCACACACCGGATAATTTGATCAAGCATGTACTCACCGATTGATATAATAATTAAGTGCAGTGTCAGCCCCACTCATTTTTTACTACGTTTATTTTTGTGTATTCAAACATTGACTTTTTTTGTTATATTTATTTCCTTGTTTATTTGTTAATGCGGTCATTGCATATGTTTGCTGTTGTGCAATGAAATGCTATAATTCTTATCATCTGTCTATCTCATATGTTCCATGTCTAATGTTATGCCAAGTATCTTACAATCTACTATCTCTACCAGCTTCGTTCTTGAACAGAGAATATCTGAGGAGGAGGTTAAACCTCCGGAGTACGAATGTATTAGGTGCGCAACTAAGTTTCCGCTGTTTTTTTTATGAAAATGCAACTTTATTGTGAAAAAATGTTTACAAATGAATCATTCAAAATATTGCCCATCGCTAGCGACAAATTTTTCCCATCTTTCTGGCAGAGCTCGAATATCGTCACGGTAGAAGTGTTCGTCTTTTGAGGCTATCCACGAATCAAGCCATTTTGAGATGTCTTCATATGAGCTGAACTGCTGATTAGCCAGACCATGTGCCATCGAACGGAACAAGTAATAATCGGACGGCGCAATATCTGGGGAATATGGCGGGTGGGGTAGGACTTCCTATTTTAGCGTTCCTAAGTAGGTTTTAACGGGTTTGGCAACGTGAGGCCAAGCGTTGTCATGCTGTAGAATCACTTTTTCGTGCCTCTGCTCGTATTGTGGCCGCTTTTCGCGCAGTGCTCGGCTCAATCGCATCAATTGAGTTCGATACCGTTCCCCAGTTATGGTTTCGTTCGGTTTCAACAGCTCATAATAAATAACACCGCCCTGGTCCCACAAAATACCCAGCAAAATCTTCGCAACGTGAATATTCGGCCGGGCCGACGACGTAGAAGCATGACCGGGCAGTCCCCATGATTTTGTTTTCTTTGGGTTGCTGTAATGAATCCATTTTTCATCACCCGTAACGATGCGATGAAGAAAACCCTTCTTTTTTTGCCGCTGGAGCAGTTGTTCACAGGCGAAAAAACGACGCTCAACATCTCTTGGCTTCAAATCATAAGGAACCCGAGTTCCTTGTTTTTGAATCATTCCCAACGCATGCAATCGCTTGGAAATGGCTTGGCGGGTAACTCCTAATGCTGAAGCAAGCTCTTTTCGCGTTGGGCGCGGATCCTCATCGAGCAATGCCTCCAATTCAGCGTCTTCGAAGGTTTTTGGCCTTCCTTCACGCGAACGGTCGTTAACATCAAAATCACCGTCTTTGAAGCGACAGAACCAATCACGGCATGTTGTTTCACTTAAAGCAGCATCTCCGTAAACTTTTTGGGGTTCTCGATGCGCTTTAGCCGCCGTTTTCTTCGAATGAAAGAAGAAAAGCAACACTTCCCGCAAATGACGATTATTTGGCACATAATCAGACATTTTCTCACAACCAAAAGTATATGACGCAAAAACAAAATCACTAAGGTGTCAAAGCGGTTTGTTTACCATATGTCTAAGCTTGGTTCATGACGTTTTGGTTATGTCTCAATCGACCAGCACTTACTACTGGAGCCATCTCTTGAAAAACAGCGGGAACTTAGTTGCGCACCTAATACAATAACAAAATCGATGGTTTGTTATTATTTTATTTGTGTGACTACATACGGTAACACTGCTTCACTAACGGCAGTGCTTTACTAAATCACTCAATGTCTACTGGCCAAGTAAATCTATCTTTTGGTCACTGAACAAAGTATAATAATTTTTTAGTGAGTCTGCGTGTTATGAAAATCTCTCACCGGGACCAGCTGCGACTCATGGCCACTTGGCAATAGCACCGCTCGGTTACTTGCACGCTGCGTACAACAGCCGTGTGTATTGCTGAGTGGCACCACTGCACGGGCACTGGTAGTTCGTGCAGTGGCGATACGCACTTCACAAAGGAACGGCACCACTGCACAGGTACTGGTAATTCATGTAGTGGCGATGCGCGCTTCACAAAGGAACGGAAGAGGGAAGCGGTGGCTTCGTTTCTCGCTCACCCGTTGATCGCACAGCCATCTTAGCGTCACTTACTTATTTGAACGCCGTACGGTACACATGTTGTCTGCTCAGCTCCGGTCATCTCATTCAACATTTTTTTGTGGTATATGCTCAAGTGCGCCTAATTTATTATTCACCTCAAGTGCTCGACTCACGACCTCAGTTCGGTCTATGAGGCTTACAAACATTAGAATATCAATAGCAAGCTGTGACTAGACATTTGTACTACTCGGTGCATCGTATTTTCGGTGTCACTTCTTGGTGGTTGCCATACCACAGGAATCGCATCGGGGCCATTATCAAATCCAGTAAAAACGAATCAATATAATCGACTCTCCCTTTGGATCGGCTCACTGTGCTCATCTTTATTTCCGCCTATTGCTGTAATTTAGTAAATGTATCATTAAATTCAGATGAAGCAGAGTGAATGAATGATGAGAGGACCCAACCATTCCAAGTCCGCTACCGAACAATCCAAAACATTAAATTCAGTCAGCAGCCGAAGTTGCACAAAAGTTTCTATAAGTTGCGCGACTATGAAGACACTGATGGTATACCAGAATTCGACTAATCACTTTACGCAAACTTTTAACTCTGACGCAACTATGATTTGATGGTCTCAGACGAACCCCATTGAACTATAAAATGACCGCGAAGCGATAGTCAGTAAACGTAGTTGCACAAGCGACGAAAGAAACGACGAGTGTTGTTTGTGCGACTAGCGCGAGTCTCCAGAAAAATGACACTGCAGCCAATCTATTTAAAATCCGACGTATTGTCCATACAATTGTGCGATTAATTTCAGACAAACTAATGCGCTATATAAAGACAGAAACACTTTTGACCAATACGTAATTTCTGCTTGAGTGCGTCTGCTCCCCCTTACTCTTGCGGGCTTAGGTCTTTATTTTTCTTGCTCCTCATTTTTCTTCGTACGTAGGATATCCTTGATGAACCTTGCCACCAAATCCCATTTGTGCTGGAATTCGAACATCGTCGCGACGATGTTCTCCGGTGTACGGTCTATGCCGTTGATTGTCCATAACTATCTCCTCACGTACTCCTATCGTTGACATACGATAATATTAAATGAGTTAATAATTTATTTCACCATGCGTCCTGCTCACCCCAAAGGATATGTTGCCAAACAATCTGCTCGTCCACCTGCCTACGCAGCCTTGCCTCTACCGCTCGTCACATTCCAGGAGGATGCATCTTTTCTGGAGAGCTCGCCCTCTGGACACCTTTTGGTGTAATAGTATCCTCTCCTTGGCCAACAGATTGATGGTAATGACTGCTGCTATGACCAGGACCGTAGCTGCGGAAACCGTTCGGTATGCACAAGCAACCCTCAGTGCTCCTCTCCTCTGCACCGAGGCTATTCTCTTGCAATACTTCTCAATGTTAATCGCGTCTGCCCATACTTCTGCTCCATAGAGAGTGAAGAGTACGCCCACAATTTCCTCCATAATCTACAGTTTTTTCGGTCCCTCCGGTGCTTGTCATCCGATGCTGCATGTGACGATTCAGTGGCTACGCCCTTATATGTTCTCATCTACCTTGTTGCACAAATACCTCTAGCAACTGGCCTGGCTTACATTCACAGCCATGGTCACGTATTTTTGGGCCTCCTTGTAAGCAAAGTTTTCCAGTTCATCGGCGGCTCTCCCACAGACCCTTTGAGCTTTGTGCCTGAGTTTCAGGCATTTTCTTCTTAGCGCGTCAATTTTTTTCATCCATCAGTACATTGAACTCCGCTTCCACTAGTAACTCCACACTTTCTGACACCACGTGGAGCAGTGCATCAGTATCAACCGTAGCGATGTCCCAACCTTTCTGGATTGCCCGGTTAAGCACATTGGGCTTTACTGTTCCGATTCGGAATCTTATATACTATTGGTCGCTGGCTGTGTAGTCTTCCAGCACTCGCCATTCTCTTATCCAAAATTGTATACCAGGTGTGGCGCGAGTAATATCAATAATGGAATGGTCGGACACCTCCTTCCCTCGTGTATCTGACCATTTCATACCCCATTCATGGAACTTGGTATCAAAGTCGTTCGTTGCGCGACTTCCCTGTCTGAGTTTTGGCAAGCGTCCTCGATTTCTTCGAGTTTCTCTCGGAAAATTGGCATCCCCCCATTTGGCGAAAGGCAGAAACTGACGGATGTGTTACTTCCAAACATCACCCATCCCTTTTCCACAGCTGCTAACCGGTAATCTTAAAAAGTCCCGTACCCATATAGCCGCTGTACCCGTGTTGTCTGCGTACCAATGACAGCTATCAAAATTTTTATGCTGTTCACTAATGATGAATAGACCTGCCCTTTTCTCGTAAGCCAGCTGAGACAATAGATACTGAGCTAATTTGCAGCGGCTTAAGTTGCCCTGTAAAATTACTGCCATCGTATCCTCTTGCCCTTGTTCCTTCGTCGAACTTCCTGGTAGAAGACTGCACACCTAGCTGATCTGGGTACGTGATCTTCTCGGCTTTCGTCTTGCTGCATGGTGCTCGTAGCCATAGCAGCGATAGTGTCGAGTCGTCCTGTATTTCAGCCGAACGCGACGATTGACCCATCCTATCCTGATGTGAACCGCTTTTACCAGTTTTTTCTTTTTTACCTCTTCAGGCACCATGGCTATCTCACATTTCCACCCTCACCGATAGCTTCCTGCAAAGCAGTGCCAAATTTTGCCTTAATTTCCGTCGTCGCTCGCAATTCTACCAGGACCTCGCTGTTTTTGATTTCCTTAATTGTTTTCACTTTGATGCCCAGGCCATCAGGATTCACCTTCTTGCGGATGATACCTTACGATAAAAAAATATCCGCAATTTGTCAATAAAATGAGCCACCCTTGAGATTCTGTCAAAATAATTTGTTTTCTACGTTGATACATCTGTCAGTTGCTTACATGTCACTTTTAAGCGCAATGTGTCAGATAGTTTGTGCGTAATAGCTTTGTAAACAAGTCATAGTTTGGTGTACTCTGCAAAATTCGCTATATCGAATTAAGTCGAGCAAAGAGTGTGCCTGAAATTTTGTGTTTCTAACAAAATATTATGTGCGGAAGCGTTGAAAATATTGACGGTAGCCAACGGGGACTTGACAATGTCGAAAACACACAGCTGATCTTGGTGTCTCGTTCGGATTAACAACGTTAATACCCGTCCGCAAGCTCCGTATTCACCTGACATGGCCCCGTGTGACTTTTTCCTGTTCTCACAACTGAAGTTACCACTTCGCGGAAAGCCTTTTGAGACGATTGAGGCGATAGAGGAGAATTCGCAGAAGGAGCTGAAGGCGATTCCAAAATAGGCCTATGAGAAGTGTTTTAAAGATTGGAAGAAGTGTTGGAATATGTGTATTGCTTACGATGGAGATTACTTCGAAGGGAATAAAATAAATAATTGAACCATTTTCGTTTTATTGACAATTTCCGGATACTTTTTTATTGTAAGGTATGTAATGACATCCGCATATTTCTTCCCCTTAGCAGATTTAGTCAGCACTGTCTCGGGGCGCACATTTTCAAGTTTTCCCGGCCACTTCTTTAGATTCTTTTCCTTCCGAACATTTAGGCGGTGGTTTTTCACTCTCGGTGACCTTGGGCTGCTTTGGAGGCTTCTTTTGGACTTGCGTTTATTCTCCCTTGTCCTTTTTTGGCTTCTTGAACTCGGGTTTCATCACTTTCACCTCCTCCGCGTTCAGGATGAAGTTACCTAGCCTGTCTCTTATTATCAGGTTGCGTGTTCGCAACACGGCACGCAACACGGCACGCAACAACAACAACAACAACAACAACAACAACAACAACAACAACAATAATAATAATAATAATAATAATAATAATAATAATAATAATAATAATAATAATAATAATAATAATAATAATAATAATAATAATAATAATAATAATAATAATAATAATAATAATAATAATAATAATAATAATAATAATAATAATAATAATAATAATAATAATAATAATAATAATAATAATAATAATAATAATAATAATAATAATAATAATAATAATAATAATAATAATAATAATAATAATAATCCCTCCCAAGTGTGTCGCCTTGCCGCGGCGGGGGGGCTTGCGTTTCTGCAATGAACTTTGGAGCTCAGCCGGCGGGGGCTCTGGCCCCTGGCAGGTCTAACCTTGCCGGACAGGTCCATGGGGAGCAGGCAGACTAAGAACACACAACATCAAAAGCTACGGTGGAAGGCATCGTGCCTACGGCTGCATGGCCGCAATGATGTAAACTAAAGCGGTCGCGAACGATCCCTGCAGGGCACCGGGTGGAACCCTGCAGTATTTACACCTTACCTAGACAAGGCGGCTCTGCCTAGGCAGACCTACATTCCGACCTACTCGTGGGATTAATATGGAGAAACTTTTAAAAGAAATAAAACCTAAGCAGAAGAAGGAGTTGGAAAAAACATCGACCGAGGAAGAACTCAAGAAAATCGGAGAACTCGCGACGAACAATATCGAGGGAGAGTCGAACGATGATAGCTTGGCGAACGTGACTGAAAGTGTCAACCTGAGAAAGAGAAGTATACTTCAGTCATGTTCGTCAACAGGCACAGAAGATCGATCTCTACATCAGAAGAAAAAGAAATTAAGATACAGAAAGAGAGAAACGACACCGCCACCCATGGAAGAGGGTAAAACGGTTCCACCTGTCGTCGGAAATATAAGGAAGCATCGAGAAAAACCTGGAACCTCCTCATTCGACGATTACAATAAGAACCAACCCGATTTGACAGAATTATTACAACTCATTCATGAGACCGCGACGAAAATGGAAGAGGCAGCGGCAATACAGAAAAATATGAATATGGCGGTAAAAACCGGCATTAAGACGATTCTTGAGGCCGTTGACGCTGCGCTAAACATGCAAAGCAGGACAGCCTCGAAGGGACAAATGATGGCAGACGACCTGACAGAGACAGAAACGGAGACAACGGAACCGGCGACGCGACCGACGAAACGGAAACGGGAGACGACGAAGACCCCACCAGAGGCCCGACAGAAGACACCCCCAAGAACGGAGGAATCCGAAACCTGGACAACCGTAAGGAAACGAAAAAAGAAGAAAAAAAACGACGGAACCGAAAAACAAAACGGACGAGACGAACGTACCGACCCACGCTGAAAAGCGCAGACCGACCCACAAACATAGGGGAACGGCTGTACTGGTCAAACCTGGGAAAGACAACACGTACTCGGACATCGTACGGAAGATAAGGACGACGGTCGACCCGACGAGCAGTCATGTACAGGTGATGGCTCTAAGGAAGACCAAGGACGGACGGTGTCTCATCAAGATACAGACAGACACGGACGGACGAGAACAGTTTGAGCGCGCACTACAGGACGCGGTTGGGGACACGGGCAGTGTAAGGACCGTGACTTCTAGGACACAACTGGAGATCATGGACCTGGACTGCGTTACCACCGCGGAGGACGTGATACGGGCACTGAGACGAGAAACGGGACGAGACGGCGACTTTGGTGTCCACATCTTTGGCCCGAACCGGGCCGAGCAGTACATGGCAGTCTGCGACCTCGAGACGCGGGAAGCCGAGGTGCTGCTGGACCGGGGCCGGATCGGGATAGGATGGGTGCGATGCCGACTACGACAACGATTGACGGTGACCAAATGCTACAAGTGCCTGGGCTACGGACATACAAGGACGAGCTGCACGAACGCGGATCGGACAAAGAACTGCAGGAAATGCGGCGAGACGGGACATTACGCGACGGACTGTAAAAACAGACCGGCTTGCCCACTGTGCTCTGAGACGGGACACGGGGACGTAGCGCACCTTGCGGGAACCGGAAGGTGTGCGGTATTCCGGGCTGCGCTGGAGGAGTGCAGGAAGCAGGCCGGAAGACGGACAGAATAGTTCAAAGAAACCTGAACAGGAGTAGGACAGCAGACATGCTACTACCACAGATAGCTGACGAACATGACGCCGACATTCTGATCCTGTGCGAACCGTACAGGAGAAGAACGACACAAACGTACATTACGAACGAGACAGAGACCACAGCTATCTGGGTAAGGGGCGCTGCCCAATCTCGAATAATTAACTGCGGTGTCGGGGACGATTACGTCTGGGCAAGGGTCGGCGCTGTCACTTACGTCAGCGTTTACCTGACACCCAATTGCGCCGCGACTGATTTCGAGAGGAAAGTGGCGCTCCTTGAAGACGGAATCAGGAATCTGCCTGGAGACGTTATCATCGGGGGAGACCTCAACGCGCGGGCGATCGAGTGGGGAATGACAGCAACGAACAAACGTGGACGGTTGCTACTGGAGATGGCTGCAAGGCTGAACCTGGTAGTAGCCAATACAGGAAACATACCGACGTACAGACGACCAGGGTTTGGAGACTCCATCCCTGACGTCACAATGACATCGGACGGAATATTGCCACAGATAAGGCAGTGGCGGGTGTTCGATGGCTATACGGCCAGCGACCACCAATACATTGTCTTCGAAGTGACAAGACAAACGGCGACGAGACGGACGAGGACCCAACACCCCCCGCGGTGGAACCTTAACAAACTCGACGTACAAAAATTTTCGGAGGAGCTGGTGGTAGCACCAGCACCGATAATAAAAATCCCCCCTGAGCTGACTGGCCGGCAAAGGGCAGAAAGGCTGGTGGACGAGACGGCCAAACTGACGGACCGGCTGTGCAACAACACAATGCCGAAACGACGATATCGACAGAACAGACAGCCACAATACTGGTGGACGGACGAAATAGCCGAACTACGAAGGGTCTGCTTGACAAGCCGACGACTAGTGACGAGGGCTGGGGGAAGACCCGAAAGGGAAAACCTCCAAGCCAAATATAAGACAGCACGAAAAGCACTGACGAGCGCGATACGAGACAGCAAGACGCGTTGCTGGAAGAGGCTCTGCGAGGAGGTGGATCAGGATCCCTGGGGTACTGGCTACAAAATCGTGACTGGTAAACTAGGAGCCCGGGTACCACCAGAACTCAAAGACGCCGAATCCGCACGACGGATCGTCGACGGCTTATTTCCTACGCACCCGATACGGACGGACGTTACAGATGACACGGACACACCGGCAGCCCCCATCTTCACGGCGGAAGAGCTTACTAGGGCATCCAACGCAATGAAGACTGGTAAAGCACCGGGACCGGACGGAGTACCGGCGGAGATTATCCGGCTGATGGTCAACCTGAGGCCGGAGATATTTCTCGACCTGTACAACACGTGCTTGACGACGGGGACGTTCTGCGGCCGGTGGAAGGCGGCGAGGCTGGTTCTTATCCCCAAAGGTAGGGGCGACCCCAGCACGCCGTCAGCCTACCGGCCGTTGAGTTTACTTGACACGACGGGTAAACTCTACGAACAATTACTGAGACCAAGACTGACGGACGTGATACAGACCAGCGGAGGCCTTTCAGACCTGCAGTTCGGCTTCAGGAAGGGTCGATCGACGATTGGAGCGATCCAAAAAGTGGTCGACTCCTTCCTGGACTTAGACAGACATTGCCACGCAGCACGACCAATCGTCCTGCTGGCGACCTTGGACGTCAGGAACGCCTTCAACTCGGCTAGGTGGGTCGATATCCTGGAGGCGCTTAAAAGCAACTTCGGGGTTCCGGCTTACTTGGCTCGGGTGGTGGGGGACTATCTGAAAAACAGACAGATTACGTACGAGACAACTGAAGGACCAGTGACAAGGCAAATCACCGCCGGGGTCGCACAAGGGTCCATACTGGGACCAGATTTTTGGAACGGACTGTACGACAGCTTGCTCAGGCTGGAAATGCCGCTCGGCGTACTCCTCGTTGCTTACGCTGACGACGTGGCGGCGGTGATCACCGAGCGATCTCCGGATCTGGCACAACTAAAACTGAACCAGACGATGCGACGAGTGAGACGTTGGATGACGGATCACGGACTACAACTCGCGACAGAAAAGACAGAACTGACGATCCTCAGTAGAAAACGTATACAGACGAGACTTCCCATGTGGGTCGGGACGGACGAAATCACGGCCGGGGGGGAAGTCAAGTATCTCGGGGTAACTCTAGATACAAAGATGACCTTCTGGCCTCACATACAAAAAACAGCTCAGAAGGCGGCCGAGAGGATAGCATCCTTAAGCCGCCTGATGACAAACACGACTGGACCGAGACCGGGGAAAAGACGACTTTTAATGACGACGGCCCACTCGATCCTCCTTTACGGCGCAGAGATCTGGGCAGATGCCCTGAAGACGAAGAAATACTGCCACGCGATGACGACGATACAAAGACAGGGTGCGCTGAGGATCGCCTGCTCCTACCGAACTGTCTCTGCACAAGCAGTTTTGGTGGTGGCCGGCGTAATTCCCGTGGACCTTCTAGCTTTCGAGCGAAAAAGGATCCACGAGAAAAGCGCGGACATAAGACGGGAGGATGCGGCAATTGCGGAGCGCAACAGGACGATACGGACTTGGCAAGACCGATGGACAGAAGAACGTACAGGCAACTGGACGAGACGACTTGTAAAGGACCTGAGACCGTGGATCGGAAGGAAGTTTGGGGACGTAAACTTTTACGTTACCCAGCTCCTGACCGGACACGGCTACTTCCGAAGGTACGTTTGCAACATGAACAGAGTACTGACGCCAGACTGTAAGTACTGTGGACACGAACGAGACGACGCGGAACACACATTTTTTGTGTGCGACCGCTGGACAGGACTCCGACTGGAACTGGAGACGATTGTTGGCACCATCACCCCGGACAACATTGTTCAGGTGATGCTCCACTCGACAGAATGGTGGCAACTAGTTGCCACCTATACAGAGACGATACTGCGACGAAAAAACGTAGACGGCTGCCTCACCTAACCGAACAGACGGACTGACGTGACGCGACAAGTTACAGACAGCAAGACGAACGGACGAACACGGACAGAACCCCCAGCCAGAAGTAATACCAAAATAGTTCCTGGTCTGGGGGAGGGCAACAAGGAGAGGGCGGTTTAGTGGGTAGGCCTACTTTTTTGGGAGTCCCACATACCCCCCCAGTTCAAAAGGCTGGAGGATATCCGTAAAAAGGATTCCGCAACTCCTTGTAAAAAAAAAAAATTTTTTTTTTAAATTAAAAAAAAATAAAATAATAATAATAATATAATTGTACGTGCAGCTCACGCAGTAAATTCAGTGCTCAGTTTTTATTTATATATTTTTATGTAGTTTGTTATTTGAGTGAATATAGACCTTTTTTCTTTCAACACCATCTGTCTGGTTATTTGTCACCTGTTACGAGTCAGTACTCATCCTTTTTCAATACATTACAGTTCACAACATCAGAACATCAGGATTATCCAACATTTGGTTCTTGGAGCCGGATACTGAACTCGTGTGCAGGAGTAGATCAGAGTTGGATAACTCTTCAAAGCTCATCGGTACAATTCTTCGTAGGGTAAACTCGCTGGGCTTTGCAGTCAATCTCAGCTCAACAACAGTCGTGGTGCTTCTCGTTGACTCGTTTGCGTAGCCATCACCTCATCGATTCTACTCGTCGCCTGTCTCACTAATATCGGTAAAGTACAACTCTGCGGAGTGGCTTCGTTCCTTTATGTCATTACTGTGTCGCATCAGAAAGAAATTCATCTGTTGCTCTCTGACGACACACAAAATATTTCAACTGCGATGCTCGATGCACTTAAAGACCAAGTGGACGATCTTCATAATGACTTCCGCAGGGAGCATGAATACTTTAAGAGAACGAGGCCAAACAATTTTATTAATCATGAGTATTTTTCAGAAAACTTGCAAATGGAAGAGACGAACCTCGCGCTCAACTCGAAGATCGCTGTGAGAACTGTTCGAGAGAAGTTGAAACCAAATCAGCAGTCTGTTGCTGTACAGCATACAATCTCGCTCTCGAACGAAGCTGCCGGACATCAAATTGTTATCTTTGAAGGGAGAGCATGCCAGCGGATCAGCTTTTCGAGATCTATTTAGTTCACTTATCCTTGTCAATCAACGACTCACAGATGTTGAACGACTGATGTATTTACGTGGCTGTGTTAGCAATTCAGCCTTTCAGCTTAAATCTGGCTTCGCCCCAACCGGGGAATCTTTCCAACTGGCGTGAGATACGTTATCAACACGATTCGAAAACAAGAGACTGCTCATCCAAGAGCGATTAGATACGATTTTAACACTCCGTCAGTTAGTGGTGACGCAAAGTCGCCAGCCACCCTAATAACCACAATCTCAGAGTCCAACAAAGTTCTCACTACGCTCAACGCTAAGGAATATCTCTGGGAATGTTTGCTGGTCCATCACATCGGCAATCAACTAGACAAGACCACTTGCACGGGAAACATCAGTGGGACGGGCTCAGGAATGCTCTACGTCTGCACAGATCGACGAGTCCATCGATACGAAGGTGAGAGCTTTGGAGATGATTGAAACTACTCCAGCTCAACCATCTATCTTATCAAAAACTGTCTCATCCAATCAGTCAACGGTGAACTCTCAAAAAGGCACTACTCATCAGGTTGCAGCACATCAAGCCTCTGTCAGTACGAGCGCCGCCAACTAAAGGGAGATTAGCTTATTCTTGTGACTGTTGTCGCTCGCTGGAGCATTACATAGCAATGTGCCTAGATTTTAGGCCGCTCGCTGTGGCTGCACGACGACAGTTAACAGACAAGAACAGACGCTGTTATAATTGTCTAGGATGACATAACGCTTCATCGTGCAGGTCAACTTACACGTGCAAGGAGTGCTCTGGGAAATGTCACATCACGCGGCACCAAACATCCACAGCCGCATCACCAGGAACAACTCAAGCAACCGCAGCACAGTCATCAACACAATAGGGTGTTGGTGCAGTCATTCGTTATCGGTACAACTCACCAGGTTTGCTCAACGCTACTAGCAAAACCACTCTCGCACTCAAATACTCACCAGCAGCAACTCATCAGGCACGTCTCATTGATCCAGGGTCGGAATTGACTTTTGTGGCGAAAGATCTCGTTCGTCAACTCAATCCACCACACAAGCACTCAACAATTCCGATCACGGGGATTGGTGGAAGACACTAATCGCAGACACGTGGATCGGTTCAACTCACTATATGCTCTGCTCACACCAAGGAGAAAGTCACGGTTCAGGCCTATGTACTCAAAGCTGTGACCACTCATTTACCAGCGTTCGAGTCGCCAGCACAAACATGGTCTCACATTGTGAGATTAAAACTGGCAGATCCAGATTTTCTCAAACCTCGGCCAATCGATATTATCATCGGTGCGGATATTTACGGGCAGGTTATCGGGCCCAATATTATCAAGGGCAAAACATCAGCGCCCATCGCACAATTATTGATATTTGGATGGCTCATTATTGGATCTTTCAATGTACATCAGTCGGACGCACTCACCACCTATCACACTGTCATACAGCATGATGATCAGGCATTGCAAGAGGTGCTCATCAAGTTTTGGGTTCAAGAAGAGCCATCAAAGGACACGTCGATCAACTCACACCAGAGGAGTAGGCTTGCAAAGATCACTTTCGTAGCACGTACCAGCGTGATTCTACTGGAAGATACATCGTTCGGCTTCCTCTTACATCATCACCTGCAAATCTGGGCAGCTCATACTCAACAGCTCACCGGTGCCTGCAGCATATCGTACGGAGAATCTCAAAGGATGTGGAGGACGGTCAACTCTACGCTCAGTTCATGGAGTTCATGGAGTCTGCGCAAATATCACACATGGTAACGGCTTCAACAACAACATCAGTATTTTATATAGGTATTTAATGGCTCAAGTCCAACCTCATCTGGGCAGTCTTTCAATTACATCATGCACACTGGCCCTAACTTGTTGCTCAACATCTCAGATGTATACATTGGGACCCGCCACAACAGACACATCTTTACCACGGACATTACTAACATGTATTGTCAAATCCGCATTCATCACGAAGACTGGAATCTTCAACGGATTTTTTGGAAGGATGATCAACTCAACGCAATATCATACCATTTAACAACTGTGACATATGGAACCAAAGTTGCTCTTTTTCTAGCAGTTAGGACTCTCATTTAACTCACTGAGGATGAGGGACCTCGTTTTCACACTTGCTGTGCCAGCTATCACCTTTGGCAGGTACGTGGATGACATCTTCGGAGGGTACGTGAATGATATCTTCAGCTCATTGAATCTGCTCAACAGCTCAAGGACTTGTGCATGGCGGGCGGTTTCCCACTCGCCAAGTGGCACTCGTCGGATTCTAAGGTCCTTGCTAGTATCTCAAAATCAACGTCGAGCTCATCTATCTCAATGGACGACTGCGAAACCAAAATTCTCGGTTTGACGTGGCTTCCTCACGAGGTCAAGTTTACAGTCTCTTCAAGGTTCAATTCAACTCCAAGAAATCTCACCAAACGCCTCGTTCTTTCAGAGGTGGATCAACTGTTTGATCCACTCGGTTTTATCTCACTTGTTGTAATCAGAGCCAAGATACTCTTGCAAGAGCTCTGGCTTCACAAGCTCAAATGGGATAATCCACTGCCATCCCAAGTCTCATCTCGTTGGATTGCCATCAGGGCAGAACTCACCAGCTTGGCCAAGCTATGAATTCCACGGTGTTTTAACATATGGAGCGACTTAACCGAGGAACTTCACGGCTTTTCCGATGCATCTCAATTAGCCATGGCTGCAGTGATTTACATCACTGTCAACTCATCATTCACAGGAAAGGTGGCTTCACTGGTCTGCTCCAAAACCCGGGTGGCACTACTCAAGAAACTCACAATACCACGGCTCGAACTGACTGCAGCGCTTTTGCTTGCAAACCTGATTGCATACGTTCCAGCCACTCTCAAGGTCAAAATCTCATCAACACACCTGTGGACAGACTCTCTGATAACACTCACGTGGATAAAAGCTTATTCATCACGGTGGAAGGATCTTGTTCGGAATCGAGTAGCTCAAATTTAAGATCTCACTCTCAATGCTCAATATCATCATGTCTCAGGTGCCAGTATTCAGCCTCTCAACCCTTCAGTCGACTAACACCCTCCATTGACCAGGAGGGCGGAGTTAGAGCGGGAGGTCGTCATCCTGCCATTTTGCCTCGCCACGCTCGGCTCTCAATACTCATCATTAACCAAGCTCATCAGCGAACTCTTCATGGAGGCACTCAGCTTACCCTTGCCCACAAGTCACTACAGCAACTTTTCATCAAGAACGCTCAGGAACACTAGATCATCGCTTCAACGCTCGTCAGTCATCAAGTTGAGTGGAAGTTCAACCCACCAGCTGCCCCACACATGGGTGGCAAATAGGAAGCAGCAGTGAAATCGTGTTACGTTCCCGTAACTCCACCACACTGCGCCTAGCATCCGACTACCCTTCGGGCACCAGAGCACACCCTGAGTGGTGGCCCTGGCGCTAGAGCTAACGGAAGGCGGATGACATGGACCTTGAACGTATAGAGATAAGAGCTATTCTCCCCAACTATCTGGAAAATTAGGAAAGGGAAGACGGTAAGTTCAAGCCAATGAGATGCCAAAGAACTTGCCCTCTCCAACCCCTAATTTTAGACAAGGATAGCATAAACACTAGTATAAAAAGAGCGAAATTGTGCTCTAAAAATCAGTTCTTGTAAAATATTCAAACGACACCGGAACAAGCTGAAACATTGTACAGCTCTCCGCTATTTTTCGAATCTCTAGTAAAGAGTAAGTTTAAATTCAGTCTTCGAAATTATCTAGAGTTGCGCGGACCGCCGCGAACTCTAACCACCTTCTCTCCCTTTCACTATAGTGTCGCGCGGACCACCGCGGACTCTAACTTCCATCTCTCCAATAGAATTGCGCGGACCACCGCGAATTCTAAATTCTTCCTTTACCATAGTGTTACGCGGACCACCGCGAATTCTAAATTCTTCCTTTACCATAGTGTTGCGCGGACCACCGCGAACGCTATTTTTCCTTCCTTACGATAGTGTTGCGCGGACCACCGCGAACGCTATTTTTCCTCCCTTACGATAGTGTTGCGCGGACCACCGCGAACTCTATTTCCTCTCAATTTAACCAGGGAATTGCGCGGACCACCGCGAATTCCTATCCTCCCCCAAAATAAGGGTGTTGCGCGGACCACCGCGAACACCTCTTTTCCTTTCACTCGAACTCCCGGTTGTCAAACAGGAACTCACCATTTACATTTTCTTTATCATTCTCAAACCCCTTCGTAAATTCAAATCTTTAACGATCAAATCACCGAGCCCGTATCCCAGACTAATTAGCCGTAGCTAAGGTCTAAAACAGGGCAATTTCTCATGTTACTTGGACGTAACATACCTTTTTGGTGACAGCGGTGGGATACTAACGGTAATTTGGTCAAATCATGCCAATTGAGCATTCACCGCAAAAGGGTGAAACCAATCCTGTAATTCAAACTGTTGACAACCTGTCGAGTGCCTCTAATCTAAATCCTCCACCTTTACCTACACAAGAAAATAACAGCGACGACAATCTATCCACAACATCCAACGAAGGCACAACACAAGAAGTAGACATGCCTATAGGAACATCACAAACGGTATCCCTTAAGGATGCAGTCAAAGTTGTTGTTAGATTCGACGGGACAAATATTCCCATATACCAATTTATTGAAAGCTGTGAGGAAGCTCTAGTTATGCTTCCCTCAAATGTAGAACAAAACTTAGTCAGGTTCATTAGAACGAAAATTATAGGAGAAGCAAAAAGATCGATACAAGGAGTTAAATTTAATACTTTAAATGAATTAACCAAATATTTGAAAGAATTATATTCTCCCGCAAAATCAGTGAATCAGGTACGACGAGAACTCGGGACGTTAGTACAGTTAGAAAACGAGGATATAATTAAATATATAAATCGGGTACGCGAAATCGGAAATCATATAATCGAAGCACATAAAAGCAATAACAACGAAGAAATAAGCGACGCAGATAGGACCGCCACGGAGAGCGAATGCATAGAAAGTTTTCTTGACGGGCTTAAACCCGAAATACAAATAAGAATGAAGCCCACTTATGCAACATTGACCGCCGCCGGGACGGACGCTATTAAAGTAGATAGAAAACAGAAGGCCATAAACGAGTTAAGAAATTCCAAACGCGTAGATAAACCAGCGCCACGTAAGGAAACTGTAGCAGCAATACAGAAAAACATAGTAATCTGCCAAATTTGTAACCGAACGGGCCACGCGGCGGACACGTGTTGGTTTAGGAACCAAGCGGCTGGGCCCTCTCAAGATAAGGGTCGGCCACCCGCTCAAGCTGTATACAACCCGCGAGACAGACGGACTGAAGATAATAAACAGACCCAAAAATCGTGCCGGTATTGTAAACGCGACGGGCACACTATCGACGAATGTAGAAGACGGGAATATATAAACAAACAGAAGGCGCAGGGAAACTCCAACAGTCTCCCGATAACCGGGGCTCATCCGAAGACACAAACAAAAGCAGCCCTTTGCAAGGCTCTGGTGATAAGCGAAACGCAGCCAGGAGACGAGTCCGACTAGCTAATGTTAATTTAAAACGGCGCTGTCGTCCTCCGACAATTATGATAGAGTCCTCAACTTTACACCCACCAACAACTTTATTAGTTGACACGGGATCCGAGCCAAACCTCATAAAAGAAAAATCGGTCAAACCAGGTGCCATAGTAGATGCAACGGATATTCTCGAGCTACACGGAATAACGACGAATCCAGTAGATACCTTAGGGTCACTCTCTGTAAACATCTTAGGATGTTCAGTCGTATTCCACATAGTTAAAGAGGATTTCCTCATCGAACAGGCTGGAATACTGGGAAACGAGTTCTACCAGAGATTTAAGGCAACGATCGATTATAAGAGACACTGTTTATATTGGAGGGACAGGCGTATTAACTTCACTAGCCCGGAAACGGTAAGAATTCCAGCGCGATCAGCTTCAACCTTTTATGTCAGAATAAAAAACGAAGAAATCTCTGAAGGTTACCTCCCTCGCATTAAAATCGGAGATGGCATTTATTTCGGTAAAGCTCTAGTTACGAACCAGCAAGGTATCGCGTATACCCAAGTATACAATACCAGGGAAGAGGAAATCGAAATAATAGTGCCAACTCTGACATTACAAGAATTCGAAGAAAAATCTAAAAACACAACTTCTAATTCCACAAAATCCTCTAAATCCGACGCGAATTGCCCGACAACCGCGTCAAATAAAAAAAATTATCAAGGAAGTAAGACAATCAGTGAAATTGTCGAACCTTCTAATTCCACAAAATCTTCTACATCCGACGCGAATTGCACGACAACCGCGTCAAATAAAAAATCAAATCAAGGAAGTAAGACAATCAGTGAAATTGTCGAACCTTCTAATTCCACAAAATCTTCTAAATCCGACGCGAATTGCACGATAACCGCGTCAAATAAAAAAATCAAATCAAGGAAGTAAGACAATCAGTGAAATTGTCGAACCTTCTAATTCCACAAAATCTTCTAAATCCGACGCGAATTGCCCGACAACCGCGTCAAATAAAAAAAATTATCAAGGAAGTAAGACAATCAGTGAAATTGTCGAACCTTCTAATTCCACAAAATCCTCTACATCCGACGCGAATTGCACGACAACCGCGTCAAATAAAAAATATACTCAAGAAAGTAAGGCAACCATCAATGTTGTCGAACCCTCTAAATCTAATAAATCAACAACATCCACTAAATCCGACGTTAGTTGTATGACAATTGCGTCATTAAAAGAAGAGAAAAAGAATCAAATAGAAAAAATAAAGGAACTACTCCGTCTCGATCACCTAAATTCAGAAGAACGCGAAAGTATAAACAAGTTACTCGAAGAAAGTTCGGACCAATATCACATCCCGGGAGATAAATTGGGTGCGACTACCAAGATGGAACATGCCATCACCACAATTGACGATCACTCGATTAATACACGACAATATCGGTATCCCCCAATTCACAAAGACGAAATAACGCGACAAGTGATAGAACTTTATAACGAAGGAATAGTTAAAACTTCACAATCTCCTTATAACAGTCCAGTGTGGATTGTTCCAAAAAAACCAGACCGCCACGGTAATAAACGATGGAGAATGGTGTTAGACTTTCGAATGCTGAACGAAAAAACAATAGGAGATTCATATCCCCTACCAAATATAATCGATATTTTAGACCAACTCGGAGGAGCGAAATACTTCTCGGTTTTCCATCTCGCATCAGGTTTCCATCAAATAAATCTAAATCCAAAAGATGCACATAAAACAGCTTTCTCGACGCCATTTGGCCACTATGAATTTTCTCGAATGCCATTTGGTTTGAAAAATGCTCCAGCGACGTTCCAGAGACTAATGGACCGCGTATTATGTGGTTTGCAAGGCGCGGGACTTTTCGTCTACTTAGATGACATTGTAATATACGCATCGTCGCTTCGGGAACACGAAATCAAGTATAGGAAGCTAATATCCCGCCTCAAGGAGGCTAATCTAAAGCTACAGCCCGACAAATGTGAATTTCTACGAAAGGAAGTCGCATACTTGGGACATTTAATAACAGAAAACGGAATTAAACCTGATCCAAGGAAAATCGAAGCAGTAAAAGGTTATCCGGCCCCCCGAAACGTTAAGGGAGTAAGGCAATTTTTGGGTTTAACCGGATACTATCGACGTTTCATTAAGGGATTCGCGAAAATCGCTAAACCTCTCACAGATTTGTTAAAAAAGGATACAACATTTTCATGGAGAAGCAGGGAACAGTTAGTTTTTTAATATTTGAAGGATGCTCTCTGCAAAGAACCTATACTTCAACATCCAGACTTCACTCGACCTTTTCTCGTCACGGCGGACGCTTCAGGATACGCCATCGGGGGTATCCTATCTCAAGGGGAAATCGGAAAGGATTTACCCATCGCATACATCTCTTGAACCTTGAACGACGCGGAGAAACGATACGAAACATACGAAAAGGAAGCTTTGGCAATCGTCTACGTGGTCAAACAACTCCATCCATATATATATGGACGCAAATTCACGGTCGTCACAGACCACAAACCTCTCGTATGGTTTAAAAACTCACAGGATCCAGCCTCACGAGTATCAAAATGGAGACTAAAATTAGGCCTGTACGATTTCGATGTCGTCTATAAGGCAGGGAAAATAAATGTAAATGCAGACGCTCTATCCAGAAACCCTGTCGAACCACAGAATGTCCATACCGTTCAAGGTAATAGACAATCAACGAAAGAACCGGAATCAGGGGCTAATAAAGAACGACCAAATCAGATTACAACCCAAGCGGAGATCCATCAAAACCCAGAATCAAGGAGTAATAAGGAACAACCCTTAAGAAGAAGTCAACGAAATAAACGAGAACCTCAAAGGTTAAGAGATGAACTCGACAAACAAATATCGCAAATTGAACCAACCCAAGAGAATGAAAGCATCGGTAAACGTAAAAACAAACCTAAGCGGCCTAAACAGACCAAACACGAAGAAGCTGACGCAATTACAAACCAACCTACCGATACAGAATCATCGAGCAGCGATAGCGAGATCGAAGAATCAACCTCAGAACCAGAAAAGAGAAGGGAACAGGGAACCACACCGGATCCTCGAAATGTATTCGAATCCAGAGACCAACTGTTCATGAGGAAGGACAATTATACGTATTTTATCTACACCTCGGGAGAACCATGTGATATAGGCTCAACTCAACTCCAAACACGCAACGAACTACCAAGGTTTAATGACTTACAGCCGGGAAAGGCGCAGATGAAAGAATACGGCAGTAAAATCCATATAGCGTTACCGATACGGCGATTTGAAGAAGGCCTCTCAGCTGTAGTATCAGATATAGAAAAATCATTGTGTAGTCTCGGCGAACTAGCTAATAAATTACAACTAAAAACAATCAGCATAGCAAAAACAAATGAAGTAGAGTCAATAGATTGGAAGATAATTAGAAGTTACCTACACTCTCTAGGTCAATCGACACTTACAAAGATAATAATCTGTACAGGTGTAGTTCAATACGTCGAACAGTCTAAACGAAGCGAGATTATTAAAGAATTACATTGTTCAGCACTCGGAGGACACAAGGGGGTATCAAAAACATTCAGTAGAATCAGGCACCGTTATTGTTGGGTAAATATAAAAAAGGACATACAGGCATTCGTTAGGAATTGTTTAGGGTGCCAACTAAAAAAATTAGTTAGAGTTAAAAATCGAAACCCGATGATCATAACGGATACGCCCGGTGTAGCTTTCGATAAGGTTGCAGTAGTATGTGTACACCTTTGCTCCATCCCACTCCTATCCCCACTCCTTCCCCCACCACGCGGCTACCCCCACCACCTCACTTTTCCACCACCGCGCTACCCACTCTGCTTGACCAGTGTCGGTAACATGGAGATGGTAAAGTGAGGTGGTGTGGGTACCTTGGTGAACAAGGAAGAGTAGAGATAAGAGTAGGATGGAGCATAGGTGTACACATACTTGGAATAAAATATTTGACTCACCCTTATGCTGACGGCAGCTGTGACGTCTCTCCAGAGTGACGGGACACACACACACACATATATTCTCTCTCGCACTCACTTACTCACACACTCACCCACTCACGCACTCACTCACTCAAAAACCACAGCTATGCGTACGGGTAATACGGATTACTCGCACCCATGGACCTTGGGCACCGTCGGGCGTGGGCATCCGTATCCCGATCAGCGTATCATCACCACGCGCTGCTTCGATCGGATCTAGATTTCCGGCCTCGTCAATTAAATCGTCGAGACCGAATACTACACACTTTACAAGCAGCACCGGTAACGCACTAATCGACGGCTCTGGGTAAAATAGGTGCTGCCAATCGATGTATATCGATTCCTCGAAATCGACCAGCAGTACCTCACAGTACCCGTCATCATCCGCGTCGATGATCGACCCGCGCATAGTCCTTTCATTCCATACAACCACACAGGACACTCCAGCGCACAAATCACTTATTACAAATCGTCTCCGCTCAGATTGCTCCTCGATATATAACTTATATAGTAAGGCCTCCAGTCCGCACAATTCCGCGCACATCACCTCCGACCGCAGACACATTGTATTATCGTCGGTGTCGCATACCACCCGACACACAAAAGCCGCCGCTAGATCGTGGCCTAGATTTAGTGGGTACATTTTAGTGAATAGAAATTCAGACTTTCGTCGCGCACTGCTAAAGACAGACTGGGTGCTCCGGATGAGGCTGGCGGTGATCACAGTGTTTGAAGATAACAAACCCCCTCTGAGTCATAACTAGGTGTGCAGCGCTTCGAATCCAATGTCAGCAGTTTTGCACGTGCGTACCGCTTTGCGCTGTGTTTCTCGTGAAGCGAATGCTCTGCAGTAAAAGACACAGAATATGATACCGTGCCGCGAGAGACCTCGATTATATTTTATATATAATTATAAAAGAAGAGACACAGTAAACCGATGTATTTGTTTTTAATTAATCAATATTTTATTTAAATCACTTTACAGATATTTACCGTCGTATGCAACATCCCTGCAAACACGGTAATCTTCGCTCGGAGACTCCTCTGCCGTTAAATTTATTTTTATCACTGTCTGATCGTCGAGAGGCAAAAGCATTGTAATATTCACGCACTAATCTGTCGTTTTTCGTTACATTATCGCTAAAGAGATTATTAAATCGCGACATGGTGAAGCCGCACGACATAAGGTGTAGGAATACGATGCAAAATTGTCCACACACATCCGACGTATTACTCTGTAGCTGCTTGAGGCCGTACCGATAGAACTTGCAGTTTCTTCGTAGTCGGGCGAGATGTTGAGGTATAACCGGTGGTAGCCCGTAGCTATCAAAGTACATTCCTTTTCCATGATGGTTAACGTACATTGCGATCCAATGCTCCCCAGGTCCGTCGTGGTTATCCGTGTTAACTACGAGTCCGGCTGGTAACGACCATACACGCGGAATTCTGTCAGCCGGGTATACGCCAACGGTTGAAAGTGGTAGATACTGCAGACTCTCGTAGATTTGTCTAGTGTTCATGCTGAACACATAGTCAATGATTAAATGATGACCGATACGCTTTGAAAGACGTATATATGCAAAATTTATTTCACAGCGTCGTCGATCGTGTCACGACCACACGATGAAGATTTCTCCTCTTTTTTATTCTCTTCCTCTTCGTCTGCTGACCAAACATCCACGTATGATTCTCCTTTAAATGGATGTTCGCGAAGCCAATTTTTTATTTGGAAAGCCTGGCGCATTGCACAATGCGAAGACGCTGTATCGTTTATCATAGCGTGTCTGAAGCATTTTCGCAAAGATTTCGGCATAAATGTGTACGATGGGGCGCCCTCCTCATCCTCCAGGTTGGAAATTTCACGACTCGTGATATCGCAAAGAAGTATAGCCTTCTCGTGACCGCGCGTATAGATGCGTCTTGATTTTCGCGAAATTTCACGCAAGTTAGCGTATACCTGTTTACAGCTCACATCGCCCTCGTACCACTCCATACCGTGAAAATATTTCGAGAGAAAATTATTCTGGCTTCTCGATTGCTGTGGTAATTCGGCAAAGTGACACGGCGGTGCAACGATCCAATGAGCAGAGTACGGTCTATCCACTGCTACCACGGCAATTTCTTTCGGAATAAATTCCGAGTCTTTACCACGCATTCCCTGTATATCCACGACGATATCCATTTTCGCGTCTAATCCGTACAGATGACTGAGTTCGACTGATTAGTTACTCGCGGACACGCTTCTACGTGTCTTAACACGAAATAATTTTATGCCGACATCAGCACATTTTTCGCTTATCCGGTAAAATCCACCATTACCTGCCGAGAGGCATCAATTTCAAGGACATTATCATATTCCGCGTAGACTACACAATTTATCGTTGAAGCAAGCGCATCCTCAAATCGTACCTCTATTCTCACACTACCGTGCTTTATTAAATTCCAATGTGTATTGCTGTTCGCCGAAAGATCGGGTGTCAAATCAAAAGCAAACAGACAGTATCCATCGCGATAATTATCGCGATCGATCGAATTACCGTCGTTCAAGAAATGTATTCCAGTTCCCGAAAACAACGTTTGAAAAGCATCCACATATAGATGATTTTTCGTGAAATCAGGTTGTAACGGTTTCGAAGGTATTTGAGCACCATCTACATACACCGAGAGATAATTTATCTTGTAATTTTGGAAATTGAACGGATTCATACTGAAGTCACCGTTAAACGCTTTGTTATCGACAAAACCGATAATTATACGCTTCGGCAACTGACCTAACACGATATTATCGATAGTCTCTCCATGAACACCCGAGTGTATTGAAACGGCTTTTACCTCGACTCTCGTAAGAAGATATTTAGCCGTAGATTTTGCCAGAGTTCTAGCATGTGAGAGCAGCACACCAGGAGCTATTTTTGTTCTACGAACGAGAAGCGATGCCTCGAGAATCTTTAAGCCGCATTGACCATTCTTTGTATCCCCCACAAGACAAAATGAATCTCTAGACCGAACCAACCGTAGACGCATCTCGACACCGTTTAATAGGAACCGCTCCTGATTGAATATATCGCAATGCAGATGACCGAGCAAGTCTACAGTTTTTGCGACATTTAAAAATTGTTTTCTCTTCGCAAGCCCCATATTTTCCGATGTTATATCATCCATTTTCCCAGGTGTATCATCGTACCAGAGAACGCTCGTGAGATGCGAATTTTTTGCTGCTGGACCGTAATTCAAAAGTGTTTCTATGTACGCTCGATAAGCGTAGGCATTATTTGGAGGTGAAACTAATTTTTGATTCAGGTATACATCCACCTGATTAAACATAGAATGCAAGAGATTGTTTACAGGGCCTGCACTTACTTTCGACGATGTGTCCGCGGCAATTTCCGTAACGGTGGGAGATGTTATTTTCACTCTCAGACTAAGCATAGTATGCGCGAGATCGATATACTCATCACCCTGTCCGGGGATAACAAATTCAATCGGTGAATCATCTGTTAGCGAAGATATTGGTTTGTAATACACCCAATTGGAGCCTTCGATAGTAGTTTGCGTCGGTGGGAGTGAAAATAATTCAAGTTCCGATTTAAGACACTCGCACGAGTGCGCATGTAGAAAAGCCATCTTGTTTCAGCTATCCAAAAATATCTGCAACTGTTCGTTGACGCGTCTTCTTCTTCTTATTGTTCTTATTATTCTTCTTCTTCTTTATTGTTTTTCTCTTTATTACACTTTTATTTTTACGAGAGGTACGTCGTGGTTTACGTTCGTTCGATGAATGAGGAGTACGTGAAATTTTGCGCTTTTTATAACCAGACTCCCGCATGAGAGTGTCAATTTTTTCAGAGGCTTTGCGTTTGAGATTACTGCCTGATTCTCGCGCTCTCTCGTGAATAGCATCTTTCACAGCTATATTTCTATCGAGGATATCACCGGCTACGTTTACACCAGCACGCAACGCCTCTTTTCCAACTGCTTTAGCGCCCTTCTTTAAAAGCGGTAACACTCGACGAAACAGGCCCCCGAGAAAGCTACCGATACCGTGTCCTCGCTGATTAGGTGTTCCGATATAAACATGGCTAATACCACCGTACCCGCGACGACCCCATCCGTGCTGCACGCTGTCAATATCATCCATAGTGGTGTAATCAATCGTGGGACCTTTTGAAATGTAGTGTCACAGTCAACGTTCCCTGCTCGAATGGTATAGGATCCCCAAATTCGTCTCTTATATCGATCTCGATAGTGTGTAAATTATTGCGCAAGAGAGGTATATATCGTGGCGTTGAAAACGATTTAATTTTTATCGAACCATACGGACAGTCATCAGTATCAATGGGAACAACTCGTAAGAGGGGTGTTTGTACATCGCCTGTAATATAGCTCTCGCAGATATCTGTGTATAAAAACATGCTGCCCGGTATAGCACCGGTGAGAGATGCAGGCCTCGACCCTGTGTATTCGCAATGCGGTTCTATCATTACGGGGCTACAAGCCTCTTCCGAGAATCCTAGTAGCCTTGCGATAGCGGGCGATACGCGAAAGTCATGGTAGCGTAGATCGTCGCATACGCGTGCCACTTCGACCTGCCCGCTCGGAAGCGATTTAAAGCGCAAATGATCGGCCACGTGAGGTAGCTGATTTATACTCTCCAAAAGAGCGTCTATAGAGCGATATACACCAGGTGCTACTTGGTCTCTATCAGTGCTCCTCCGTGTTAAAAGATTTAAACCCGATAAATCATAATCACCATCTTCAAAAGTTACGAGATTTTCTACAGTAGGAACATGTAAAAGAGTCATCGGATAAGCAATTTCCACAAGAGAAACAGCCCATTCTCCGTGCAGGCGTATCTGACGCGGTAGTTTTGTAATAAATTTCGTCGTCGTATTATCCGGAAAATACTGCATACTACTGTTGCTCGGTAGTACGACAAAGAAAGAGTTATCCTTGGAGCTCATATTTATCACGGACGATGATCCCGAGCGTTCTTCTTCTTCTTCTTCTTCTTTGTCCTCTTCTTCTTTTTCGTCTTCTCAGATGACGGAGGCACTCGTACTCGTGATAATTCTGCTTCGTAGAAAATACCGTCGATAGTCTCGTTATTCAGATCGTGTAAAATATACACGAATGGCTCTCGATTCACCGATATTCGTTGAATCTTGAATAATTCGTTACTCCAACCACGCTCATATCCTTTCACGAAAGCTGCTTTAGCTGTACTGATACGTACCAAGTAACCGATGCTGTATTTAGGCTTTTTAATTTTTTTCGCGTTACGCTCGTAACGCCGTGCTAAATTGTCTCGGGCTATAGAGGCATTTTCGAGGGTTACTTCGCTCGGAGGAATACGCGTTCCGCTGTGTCTAGTGTGATTATAAGCATATAAAAATTTTTGTAAAACATCGATGTAACGCTTATTTCGCGTGTATGTAAAGTAGCGCCACATTCGCTCTTTTATTGTTCGATTAAAGCGTTCGGCAATCGAGGCTTTTATATCAGGGTTACGAGCAGCGCGAAAATCGATATTCTTTTTCTTGAGAATTTGCTGAAACGGTGCGCCGATAAATTCTTTGCCTCGATCAGTTTGCAATTGTTGCGGGCGACGATTGTTACTGCGCGCGAGTATGCGTGTGAGACCGCGGGCCACGTTTGCGCTCGTTTTGTCACGCAAAGCCTCGACCCACGCGTATTTGCTCAACACATCAATAACAACAAGCAGATACGCGTACCCATCGTTGTACGTGGCTATCGAGCGAAGATCAGCTGAATCAGCCTCCCATACATCGTCTATATTACTCCCACTGTACGTACGACGGGGAAATCGTCGTCGTACGAGGCGATGCATGTTATATGAATCCTGTGTCTCGAGCCATGGTAAAACATTTTTTCGCGCTACTCTACGATCCACCTGGGCCAAATTTTTTGCTCGAGAATAGGAAGCAGGATGAGCGGTGTCATAATAGATTTTTTGAAGAATTTTCATAATTTTAGCGATGACCAGTTAAATGGATTCTTTTTCTTTTTCTTTTCTAACTGTGTGGGTGGTCGATATTCTACTTGTGCAAAGTTTTGCAATTGTTCGTCCTCTTCTTCATTCCCCTCCTCCCCCTCGACGATGTCGTTTTCAGCCGTGAGCATTAAATCTCTGTTTGAGTGTGCGGTCTCGGCCTCGTCGTCGTTGTTGTTGTTGTTGCTACCGTTGCTGCTGCTGCTGCTGCTACTATCGTTTTCGCGCGGTAAAATAAGACGCCGCTGTGGTGTCGAGGATGATGTAGGTGTAGGCTCGTGTAGTAACGCGGGATTACCGATAAATTCACGGGGCATCTGTATCGCTCGCAGGAGTTTGGCAAAGTGAGATCGTCCGATGGGTTTCTCGCGTTTTCTAGCACGCATAGCATCGTTAACAAGATCAACGATATTGGAATTTGAAATTCTTCTGCCGTCTATGGAAACAACGCCGTTACGGTCCCATGTCATTTTTTTACCAACGGCGCTGCGATGCAAATTGCGAAGCAACGATATTGCTTTAGATTTAAATTTTTTTGGTACGCTATCGATAATAAGTGTGTCATTGAGCCGCGATTTAGCTTTGTTCATTAAATCGTCGTCGGATTTATTCTCGTGGCTATCGAGTATTGCTACTTTTCGTTTTGATGAAATATTCGGTACGGCATTATCGTATTCGACCATGTGAAGATAACGCTGTAAAACCTGTTGGTACGCTATCCACTTCTCTCTCTCGCTCTTGTACGAGTGAGAGTTTAGAATTTCACTCAGCTCAGAGTCGAGGCGCGATAATGGCGTACCGGTAGTCTGTACGGAAGGCAACGGGTCTGCACTAGTAGTAGTAGTAGTAGTAGTAGCAGCGGCAGTAGCGGCGAGTCCAGCGAGACGATGTATGTTATCATGAGGAATAAGTACCATCTTTCTGGCATACTCCATGTCTCGCGTAGGCCAAGACAGGCGCAAGAAGCAACTTGAGAAATCCGACACAGTGCTCGACGATGATCTTCCTCTTACCGCTCCAATTTCCCCTTTTGGCGGCTAGTCGTCGAAGAATTGTCGCGTGCCTCCGAAGATGATTCGTTTGCACGTTGTTCAGACTCACGTTTCCCTGTAAAACGTTTAGAGCACACTCGCATATACAGCGTACAAGCGCTACATCTGCTTTGCGCAAAATTGCACGTCGTTGCTCTTGCTTCAGATAACACAACGCTTGCAATATAATTATTTGCTTTTTATCGAGAGGTCCGCGCAACGCCATTACAAGCGCATTACTGGTACATCGCGCGACGCATCGCGAACTTTTATTGCTTTTTGAGGCACGTAAACGTAATGGTATTGGTCATCGGGAAATATACAGGCGCGAAATCGACAATTATCAGGCGCCGATTGTTTCAAGTCGAATAATAGATAGCCGTGCGGTACGGCTGTTGCATCGAAATATACTTCCTGCAAAAATCGTGGATTCTCGGGACATACCTGTCGGGCTAGGTGTTGAATTTGCGCGCGATCTCGCGGATTTTTGAAGACAATGATATAATTAGCGTTTAAGGAGATATCGCGCTGCCCGTGACCCTGATGGAAGAGATTTTGCGTGATGAAAATGACACTAAGATTTTTATGATGGCTACCCTTGGTGAAAAGATCGACCACCGTATTGTTGGATGCCTCGCGCATTAGATCGTCAATGACCACAAGTTTAGGCCTTGCGTCATTCGAGTAGTCTACTGCTTGCGGTAAACCCTCGCGAAATTCGATTTTATCACCGTACTCTGAATACCCGGACTGCCACTCTGAGTAATAAAAAAGTATACGCTCGAACGGGACATCCGTCATTTCGCGCATGTATTTAAAGAATTTTTTTACAAAATATGTTTTACCACATCCCGTAGGACCGCTTATCACAGCTGTCCACGGATGTTTCCAACGTGTATCCATATCGATGAGTGTCTATCAAAATCAATCAGCATACTCTTAAATAAGCTTATACCGCGGCTGCGGCTGCGGCGGCGGCGGCGGCGGCGGCGGCGACCCCGCGGCATCAGCTATTTTCGCGGCCTTAAAAAGCTGATAAGACGCGGCGCGCCTGCACTAGCTGATGAGGCGCGGGCCCGCGGTATAAGCTGGCGTTTACGCTGTATGTATATTAAATAACGATAATTTTTATATTTTTCACAAATAAAGCAATATTTTTATTTCACTATGCATACATCTCTATATACAAATTTTACGAATCATCAAATTCTAAACAACGATATTATATCCACGGATGTAGCACTAGAAAGCCAGAACAAAAGGAAACACTCGATAAGAAAGACGGGACAAAAGGAATCAACGACGAGAAAGTCAGCACAAAAGGGAACGGTAGAGAGATAGCAGCTACTGTTACGAATAGCAGCACAAAAAGAACGATCCGATAACGATTTTATACATGATAAATCAATTTTTTCAATGTATTGTACACAGTAAATATGTTACATGAAATTAGACAAAAAGATTATTTTTAAATATCGCGAATTCACCCGTAAAACTATATACTTTTTGCGTTATACTAATTAGCGTATTTCACAATAGCCATACGGTACAGTAGAGTACAGCCCGTGCCGTTTTCGCTTCGTGTTAACAGGCTCGCATGATTTCGTTTCTTTACGCGTTACTACATGATGAAATTCCGTACGTCGAATAGCGTCGAATTTAAAAATAATAGGTACGCTCCTTGCTCCTGTCACGAAAGATCGTAATGCGTTATAATTTACGTGACGGCTATTCGCAAAGTTTAGCGTGATACCCTTCACTTTACATTTTTCAATAATCGTACCGTCGGGTTTACGAACAAGGTATGCGTAAAATTTTGGTCCACCCGAAACGAACGAAGTTATATAACTACCAGGCCCGTATTCACTTAATTCATCCGTAAGATCTCCTAGAAATTGACCGATTGGCGGCTCATACTCGTTACCACCGGGATGGCTCACGTAAATACAGGAGTCCGTATCGCAGTACAATATTCGCCGCCCGAGCCCCTCAAGATAACTGTATAATTTTAGGCGTGCCTGTGCCGTCGTGTATGCTGCAATCACGGCGTTTGATGTCGGTGATGGTTGGATAGCATCGCGGTTGCTCACATAGTTTACATACATAATCTTGTGATTAACCGGTAGCATCCCCGTCACCTCAATCTCCGGACTCGTTAGTAAATTCATTAACTCCGCGCGCGTGAAGACGATAACGGTTTTCGTGAGATTCTCTCGTTGACCAAACTTTCCCCAGAATGAATTAAGAGCCAATTTCGCTAGTGAACGTAAACCCGGATTTGGCTGCAAAGCACTTCGCTCGAGATATACACCCTCAGACTCGTTGTACAATGCTATAAAACGCTCTATTGCTTCCTCGTCATCGTTACACTCTGTTGGCGGACCACTCGCCTCCTGTTTTATTTTTAGGAATGTATCGATGTACTCGGCAAAATGACCGCCTCGTCGCGTTGTCGAGTCATACTGCGTAACAACGTATTGCCAAATTTCATAGATACGCGTCACTTTATATCCGAGCGACACAGCTTTTCTCAGTTCGTCCACGACCCATGTGCCGTCAAACGCTCGCTCAGTCGTGTCATCGTGTGTACAAACCTCGGATGTGTCCATATCTGTACAGCACGTTCTACACAGGGGGAACAGTAGTTTCCCATGCATGCGAACAGGCAGTACGGGTATATACAAATCGCGCGGCGCCAGCACGGTACACTTCACGAGACCCTCGACGACACTTAGATCGTTTTCAGGTCCTACGAGTTCTCGACACTCGTCGCCTACGTACAATTTCGGGTGTCCAACGGGATATTTTCCATTCTTACATACCCACGGATACAGCGAGCAAACATCCACATAGCGTATCTGCTCCCCATTCGCGACGTCGTACAAGCTTACAAAATTTTCCGTTCGACCGCCAAAGAATGCATCGCGTGGTTCGAGAGGCGCCTGCTTGACCATGGCGTGATTTTTCACGTATATCGACATTTCCTCGTTATTCTCGAGTAATCTGTCAAAATCGCATTCCCATATTTCGGTTAGAGTGTACCCTTTCGATCTGATTCGCCCGGAAATAAGAATGGTACGCTCGTATCGCTCATCCATTGTATCGCCGAATTTAGTTCGAGCATCTCTATTCACGCGATAACATCGCGGACAACCGTGCCAAAAGCAACCATGAAATTGAAGAACGTGATGGACCCCCGCATCCACGTAGTAACCGTCCACGGCCGGTAGGCCGGCCGGAGGGCGATACTCTCTCGTGCTTCCAGCATGAGCGATAACGCAGTTGAGCTCACGCTCGAGCCATACGAGCCATACGACGGCCTTGCGCGATTGCTTATCGCCCCAGCGATATCCTCCTGGTGGTAACACCGCAATGCGATCTTTCTGTAGAAAATTCTTTCGAAATACTCTCATACATGCTGATGCTATCGTGCATGCTTCTGTAAAGGGGCACACGCTCCCACAACGTATAAGTAACTCTCGAAAAGCTAAACACGCTCGTCTCAAAACCGTAACATCTGTACGACAATATTGCACAAATTGCGTCGCAAAATCAAATTTATAATCTACGCGGCTCGATTCTTCCTCATACCATTTTAAAAAGCGCTCGCGATCCGCTGAGAACATGGTATCGGGTGAGTAAAAATGCAAAGCCGGCAGAGGACCTGAGTAATTCTGATATTCCGGTGTGTTGAATAAATGGGGAAATGTACCTTTTGCCACCTCATCAGCGAAACCAAAGGCCTTAGGTAAAGCACTAAGAGCCATGGGTAAATAGTTTAGACTATCGAGAAAAACGACATCGCCAATTTTCATCGAGACAATCTTCGTACCGTTCATAATCAGAGAGGGCAGCTGTGTTTTTTGCACCTCGATTAAATACCGTAGAATAAATTGTGCGTCGAAACCTCTAGCATTATGGGCGATGCAGATGGTCTTTTTAAATTTTTGCGATAATGCCAATTTTACGAGATCCCCAACAGGATCATCGATAAACACGAATTCACGTTTACCACAGTTAGCACAATCGGTCACTATATCTGTGATATCCAGACATGCCATACATACGCATTGTACGACACATAAATTCGGCTCGTGAATTCGTGTCGATTTATCATCATGCAATTGCTCGTGTTGCTGCGTCTCAAAATCATAAAATAAAAATCTCGTGCAAGACTTGTCTTTTTTCTTCTCCTTTTGCGCATCTGATTTCTTAAGAGGTGCTATAAAACATGCATGCGTAGTCGGCCGCGTTTGTTTGCATGTAGTACAAAACGATATACCACATACATGCATCTTTTTATCTGTGGTTTTAATCATACGCGAGCAGCCTCTACAGATTTTCAATGCGTTACAGACGCTGTACCGTCTATATTTACGAGACGTGATACCCGCGGAGCCCTCACTCTTGTGATGAGCGAGGCAAAAAGCACCAAAGAACGAACGATTACAGTCTGCGCAATACTCAGGCTGAGAGTCTCTATTACCGTTGCAATAAGTGGATTTACATCGAGCACATTGATAGCTACATCGATGCTCGAGTACTCGAATATACTTGGAATTACATTGCGTGCAGAACCCCCGACTACCTAGCGCACCGGCGAGATTTAATATCGGTTGATAGTGATGAGAACGCTCGTAATAGCGAATAAAGAGTGTATGATTAATTTTACCTGTTGCAGTGAGTACGTATTTTCGCCCATCGTACAGAGCCGGAACGCGTTTTCCGAAGGTGAGAAATTCATAAACAACAATCGCTATACCCTCGTGAACCAAGTACTCCTGAAAGAGCTGAATTTCGCGCGCACCACACCCCCTAGACGGTGTCGTTACCCCTGCATTACGTGTGAGCTCTATCGCCGCTGTATATTGCGCACCTCGAAGCCCGTTCCGAATTTGACACCATCGTCTGTGTAGCACACCCGTACGTATTTGACCGCGTTCGGCATGCGCTCGGGCAGTGACAAGGGATCGTTGTAGACACAAATTATCGCGATTACTTATGCGTAAAATTGACTTTTTTGCTATAGACTCGTGTGTAAGCCTAGTACCCGCACCAGCTCCTTCGACGCCTCGTACTATACATGTCGTCATTCTACATGTACCAGCGTCTATTCGAAATTCGCGCGCGCTCTGAGCTACACTATTAATTAGTCGCCATATATCGTCGGGAACGATGTCACGAGCTGGTCGAAATGATAATCATACAGGTCCTTGCGCAAAAGACGGTACGCTCAGAGTCATACCCACATAATCATGTCCTTCGCACGATTCTGTAAGACGTGTGAGAACATCGCGTACACCTCCCTCGAACCATGTCAGATGATCGATACCGACCGGTGGCTGGCGAAAATAAAAATCTGTCTCTCGACCCTGCATCCTAAAGCGTGAAAAATAACGTCTCTGCTCGTTGTCGATACCGAAACGTTCACCAGGAGGCAAAATATCACCACCCCGTGCAGCAGTCCTTCCATCGCCAGTCTGTCCACCTGCAGGCATAATTAAACCATTTATTAGAATTTTTATTTAATTTACTTTAAATTTTCGTTTGTCGCTGGCTATATACTTTGCATATAATTCGTGTAACGTAAGAATTACAAACTTATATTTGCTTCTAGTCCTCGAATCCGTCAACTGCACCCGGGAACCGCCGACGCATTTCGTAAACCAACTCGATTGTCGGCGGTCTCGGCACAGTGAATCGTGCAAAGCGAAAAACGTTTGGGTCCGTCTCGTACCCTGCTTTTTCATTTTACTATTATTATCCGCGTAATTTTTAAATTTTTGTCAACGTAGTTGTATTATTAAAAGCTTACCTGAATCTACAGGGTCCTCCTCCTCTTCCTCCTCCTCCTCCTCGTCGTCATCGTCTACGTCTTGCTCCTCCTCCTCCTCCTCCTCTTCTTCTTCTTCTTCTTCTTCTTCTTCTTCTTCTTCCTCGCTGTCTGTATGGCTGTTGGCATCATCGTTTGAACTGTATGGTCGCGATGGGCCTGCGACGGATTCATCTGATTCTCTCGAGGGGCCTGCCATGAAAAGACCGTTTGTAGGCTTATAACCGCAGAATGGTTGGGTAAAATTTATCCAGCGATTCCCTACTGTGCTGTCGCCATCGTTGTCCCTGCTATGATCATCTGAATCGGTTCTACCCTCTTCATCGAAATCATAGGTGTCGGATCCCATTTCTGCGTCCTCATACCGTCGAACTATATAAAAATCTTATGAAATAAAGGAAATAAAATAAAAGTAATTAGCGCTGTATATTACTTACGTCTTTCATTGAGTATGGGTTGCAGAGCCGTCTCATTCAGCCAACCTCGTCGACGAATAACACGCACCACCGAATCAATAATTATTTGATTATCAAACAATCCAATATTATACGCGTCAACTAAATCGCGCTGATGACACTCGCACAGCATACCGCGAATTTTACGAACAACCGCCTGTGTCGGAAGTTCCCATAGGGTGATCTGCAAATTTCTTCGACCCCAGCGCGAACGCAACGACGGTCTACGCTTCAATATAAACTCTATCAATTTTCTTATCAATGAGCGCTTTACCACTCTGACCATGATTGTGCTGTTAGAGTAGTAGTAGTAGTAACCACAGTAAATCAGACAATTAACTAGAGAATTTTCAAAGCGGCTTACTTTTATATATATTCCTTTAACAAGCTCTCTCTCTCTCTCTCTCTCTCTCTCTCTCTCTCTGCATATACTGCAGCGATGTAATGAATACGACTAACCAAGAAGATGGGCGCACACGATCGCTTTACAAAAGCAAGACCTAGGGAAATATTTAGCGATGGTGATGTACTTAGTTATCGAGTTTCGCTGATGAAAGTCATATTGTTTTCATCTAATTTCAAGGCACTCGGCCATGAGGAAAATCATCAAATTTCACCGACGAATATTATCTGTATGTCAATGTGTGCGTGTGCGCATAAGTGTGCGCGCGTATGCAAGAGTTTTGGGATATATCTGCTGCTGTTACTAGGCTGTTGAGGAGAATACGACAAATATCAAAGGATATTGGCTAGCAATTTTCAGGCGTATGATTTGCAGTATCAAAAGAAGAGGCAGTGCAGTTAGGTGGTGGAGGAAATCTGTATAAAACGGAGTATGAACATCACCGACGATTCATTCGAAAAGTTACAGTCTACAGGAAAGCAATAAAAATGGCAAATAACGGTGCTAAGCCTCATGCGATATCGCAGTATATAGTGAGCCCCGTTATGTACGGTTTAAATAAATCATTTGGTAAAATAATCGTAGCCGGGTTCGAGTTGAACTCTACGTGTACGCTTACACCGGTGGTGAAAATATTGTCGAATACTTTTACCGGAATTACACTCGGTGCGGACGAGTGGCGAGTGTTTAAAAGTGATTTTTCTCGCGTACAACAATATTTCGAAGCTCATGGGACTGATGCTGAGAAAATGTGTAATACCCGCATAGAGCACACAACGCATTACACACTTTTAACCTCGTGTTACCAGCACAGAGCTGTGTCATTTGGTAAAATAAGCGGTAGCGCTGATGAGGAATACGAGAATCAAGAGGAATCTGGAGAATCGAAACGGAAACGCTTCCGAAAATACTCTCCAAACATTGTTCTTCAGCGGTCTACATTTGATATGCTCGTCGAAATAAGTAGAAGAATTGATATTCATATGCAGGCTCTAGAGAGCAAAAGTGAAACGATTCAGAGGTGTATGAACGAGGTGGTATCATATGTCCGTGAACAGATAGTTGCCAGTGAAATGCCTCGTGCAGTAGCGTATGAGATCATCGGTTCCAAGGACTTCTTTGAAGAAGCGCTCGAACACATCGCGATCTTGCTAACGCCAGAGGATACGGAGTTTATGAAAATTATTTTGTCCGAAATAATTGTGCTGTTTCGTGGTCATATCGCTGATCATGCATCGGGTGTTGCGTTGCGAACGCAATAATTCTACGTATGTGCAGCTATTTGTGATAAAGAAACTGTTGTAAATAATTGTATATAGTGTACATTTCGCTCGAAATATTATAAAGTATACACCGATGTCAGTCACAGTGAGAGAGAGAGAGAGAGAGAGAGAGAGAGAGAGAGAGAGAGAGAGAGAGAGAGAGAGAGACAGTCGTAAAACTGAAGCATCAGCAAAGGTCTGCGCTAGAAAGAAGACGGATCGCTCGTGTCTGTTTTATTAACACAGCAGATCACGGAATACGTGCCAATGTCGATTAGCAGCAAAGCAGCTGAGCTTGGTAAGTAAAAAATATAAAATAATTTTAAATCATGTGATATTTATTTTTAATTAAAAAATAATGTTTTGCAGAGCGAGCAGCCCCTGCATATGAGCCGACACCGATGGTTCGTTATTCGTGTCATGGAGAACGAGAGGAAGATAGAGCTAGCTTCGGGAAAGAAAAGTGCCACCCGACATCCTCATCCGCAGTTGTCGTCGGTGGCAGAAGATCATCAACGCTGCCAACTTTGTATAATGAGTCGTGGCATATCAGGTAAGACAATATCGATTATTCTGTACACGATGTTTTTTATTGATCAGTGTGCTCAATTAAATAGTTGTTTCGTTCTTTTTTCAGAAGTACACTATGATGACAACGTCCACAGCGAAAAATAATTTAAAAGCAATATTACGAGTGACAATACAAATTAATTCCATATAGCGATAAAAATAAAATTAACGGTGAAGGAATCTCCGAGCGTGGATGACCGTGTTTGCAGGGCTGTTGCATACGACGGTAAATGTATAAAGTGCTTTCCATAAAATATTGGTTAATTTAAAAATATCTGATCTTACTGTGTCTCTTATTTTTATAGCATAATAATTGAAGTCTTTCTCTCTCTCTCTCTCTCTCTCTCTCTCTCTCTCTGTGAGGGAACATATTCTATATCTTTTACTGCAGAGCAAGCACTTTGCGAGGAGCATAGCGCAGGGCTATGCATGCTCGAAAACCTCTTTCGTTGCATTCAAAGTGATGGATACCTAGTTATGATTCATAGGAGGCTGTTATCTTTATGCCCGTGATACTCTCTAGTAGCGTCTCGAGCATTTAGTCTGTCTTTGGCATCCTGTTTGGAAACAATAAAAAGCAATATGTATCCACGATACGGCAAGGAGATTTTAAGCGACGCGTTTTGGTGCCGATTAATGTTTGTCGAGAGTGTAATGAGTGTGTTTCTGCGTACGCAGGAAATGTGCGATGCATACGACGAGTTGGAAGAACTCCTACGTAGTGTGTATTTAGTGGAACGTCGTGGAAGATCCATTGAACTTGGGGAGTTGCATATCGGCATGTCCTGTATTGTGCCTCGTTTCAATAACGTTGCCCGCGGGGAAGTGGTTTACCCGGACTTTGATGGGTACTGCGAGGTGCTGCTAGTCGATTTCGGCGAAACTATTTACATCGACTGGTCTCACCTATTTCATTCGGATCCTCTAGCAAGTATGCTACCGGTTCTTGTCATGGAGTTTTCCATATACGGACTCGACCGCGTGGACGTTGCAGGTATCGAGCAGCTCGTCGAAGAAGCGTGCGGTGGAGATGACTTAATCGCTGTCATGATGCGACCTCTTGCCGGCGATAGCGTTCCGCGGGTTCGCTTATCGAACGGTGAACGCGTGGATGTGGCGGCGTTTATTATAGAAGCCCTCGGTGATGAGATAGATATCGGCTACGATATCGATGCCGTGGACGAGGGTTTTGACGAGGACATAGTAATGAATTAAAGACACTGTGCATGTGTATGTGTGTGTGTGTGCGTGTGTGAGAGAGTACATTCGAGAGACAGGAGTTTAAAATCGCTTTGGCAGGAGGGTGGATGCCTACAACAGCTGCGGTGGTGGTGAGTACATAATTTTATTCATTTTTCCAAGTATGTGTACACCTTTGCTCCATCCTACTCTTATCTCTACTCTTCCTTGTTCACCAAGGTACCCACACCACCTCACTTTACCATCTCCACGTTACCGACACTGGTCAAGCAGAGTGGGTAGCGCGGCGGTGGAAAAGTGAGGTGGTGGGGGTAGCCGCGTGGTGGGGGAAGGAGTGGGGATAGGAGTGGGATGGAGCAAAGGTGTACACATACTACTGGTTGCAATGGATATCGTAGGTCCTTTAGCTAAAACCAAAGACGAGAATGTTTATATACTAACTATTCAAGACCTGTTGACAAAATATACGTTAGCAATTCCACTGCAGGATGCAACAGCAACGACTATAAGTAATGCTTTAGTAAAAAGATTTATTTGCACTTTCAGCGCTCCGAGATCTGTTCTAACAGACCAAGGTAGCAATTTCCTCAGCAAGGTATTAAAGAGTTTAGCCAAACGATTCAAAATTCAACAATATAAAACAACAGCATTTCATCCCCAGTCAAACGGATCCATTGAAAGATCTCATCATGTATTAGGAGAATATCTTAAACAATTTGCAAACCAAGATCAAGCATGGGACGATTGGTTAGAATTGGCAACCTTTTCATATAATACAAGTACTCACGAAGGTACTCGACATACACCATTCGAACTAGTATTCGGTAGACTAGCAAGACTTCCATCGAGCGATCCGATAACGAATGAAGAAGAAAACACATACGACGATTATCTTACTAAATTAGTAACTCGCCTATACAAACTCCAAGTTTTAGCGCGAGGTAATTTAATCAATGCAAAAATCAAATCTAAAGAAATCTATGACAGAAAAATTAATCCTCAGACACTTAGGGTCGGTGAGTTCGTCTTTTTACTAAAGGGGCCTAAGCCAGGAAAATTGGAAGATCATTATACTGGACCTCACGAGGTTTTAGAAATACTCCCAAAAGGGAATGTCAAAATCCAAATAAAGCGGAAACCTCGTGTTGTCAACATAAACAGACTGAAATATTCTTACATTTCAACAACGAAAACGACGGAGCAGTCAATTCAATTTATATATGTATATTTTTCTTTTCCAGCTTAACTAAACAATAAATAACAAAATGAACAAACAAATAAGTCAATAAATAAATAAATAAATAATTAAACAAATATAATAGAAGAAAGAAAATTGAATATTCAAATCGTGTTGCAACATGATCAAGGGAACATTGACCTTCCTGATACTGCTAGGTGCGGTAGCAGGTACAATGGGAATAATCGGATACGATTGCGGATCATCGAAACTAAATATAACCACACTTTCTCTAATCGACGTAGGTGACTGCGATATAAAGAGACCAGAGATAGTAGCGACTCCCGTGTATATCCAAGTGCTACAACTGAACGAATTTATCAACAATAAAGTTATCCAATGTAAAGTAGAAATCCATCGAGTGATATACCACTGCGGTATGAGCTCGCACATCTCAGTAGTAGCACACGGACAATTAGAATATCTAGCAGATGTAAATCGAGACGCATGTGAGCAGATGCATTTAACAGGCATTTTAAAAATTGGAAACTCTCTGATAACTGAACTACGTAAAAATCAAACCGCAACACGAAGCATATCCTTAGCAGGCTCGATTAAGAATGACGGGACTTGTTATGGTGCGCAATACTCAGACCCTTATGGAAGCTGGGACGATGTAGTAGTACAAGCATCTGTAAAAATCACTCTCGTAGAATATTATGCAGCAGTAAATCTAAATACTAATCACATAAATCTAAGATCAGGAATGACGTGCCTATTAACAAATCAAGATTGTGTAGACCTTGAGGGTGGACAAACTTTTTGGAATTCACTTCCCTCAGATAATTGCAAATTCAATCGGTACGATGTACTGTATGAAGGAGTGGCAAAGAAAATTAAAGATGTCGGACATAGCTTCACTCAAACAGTCTACACACTTTCAACTCAAGACATAACATTCGCATTAACTAAGAAATCTGAACAACCACTATGCGGTTACACGTTAACACGCACAGAACATCCGAAATTACTAATATTTGAAACCAGAAGGGGAGAAACTTTCGCTAAACCAAAACCAATAGCTGTAGAAAATTTAGACATATTCGCCTATGTAAACTCTAAATTTGTATTCGTCGAAAAACACATTCGAAATCAAATAAATCAGTTGTACCTCGACGTGCTGACACAACGATGCAATCTGGAGCAGCAAGTGTTGAAGAACGCCCTCATCATCGCAACACAATCCCCGGATGAATTCGCCTATCATCTCATGAAGGGACCTGGATACATGGCAGTAATTGCCGGAGAAGTCGCCCACATCATCAAGTGCGTTCCAGTAGACGTGAAGGTACGGAGAACCGAAAATTGCTACCACGAACTCCCGATCTCCAGAGGTAACCAGAACCTATTTCTGTCACCACGTACTCACATCATCATGCAAACAGGCATAGAAATTACGTGTGACGTTTTGTTACCATCTGAATATCTTTTGGGAGACGCCTGGTACAAACTCTTACCGGGACCAGTTCAAAGTCTACCACCAACTATCATCAAGCCGATGACCAAACCAACATGGACATATACTAGTCCAGCATCCTTGGCAACCAGCGGCATCTATAATCAAGAAGATCTCGAGAAGCTCAGAGATCACATTATGTTCCCAGTGGAGAAACCAGCAGTGCTTAACACAATTGCGCGAGGCATCACTGGCCAACCCATTGGCAACCAAGACCTTGCATTTTCAAAAATGCTGGGAACAGATGGGCTAAAGAATCTCGTCGACTATGTTTGGGAAAACATGTGGAGTCGATTCATGTTCTTTGGTACCGCAAGCGCTGGCCTCATCGGGATCATACTTCTAATTCGAATAATAAAACTCATCGTAGACACGATCATCCACGGTTATGCACTTCATACCGTATACGGATGGTCGCTATTCCTCATCGGAGCAATCTGGGATTCCGTAACGCACCTTCTACTCCATTTAAAAAGGAATTTAAATGAACCACCGGAACCAGCAACGGGACCAAACGAAGACCACGAACTCTTGGCAATACATGTATCCACCCTTCAAGTTGAAGCGGAGCGGGGCCAACAACAGCCGGCAGCCATAACAACTCCAGGACACTCTTCTGCCGGTCCATTCTCCTTAAAGGGCTGACATCAACCTCAACAACAAGCATCATGTTAGCACGATCGGGATTACTATTTTGATCACGACTATAATTATATAGAATCTTATCGCATTTATCACTTAATTTAAGCTACATTTAAGAGCTTCATTCCATTCTTTCAAATTTCAAATGTCGAATACACTTATAACCCGACATTTGATCTCAGAAGGGAGGTGTTACGTCCCCGTAACTCCACCACACTGCGCCTAGCATCCGACTACCCTTCGGGCACCAGAGTACACCCTGAGTGGTGGCCCTGGCGCTAGAGCTAACGGAAGGCGGATGACATGGACCTTGAACGTATAGAGATAAGAGCTATTCTCCCCAACTATCTGGAAAATTAGGAAAGGGAAGACGGTAAGTTCAAGCCAATGAGATGCCAAAGAACTTGCCCTCTCCAACCCCTAATTTTAGACAAGGATAGCATAAACACTAGTATAAAAAGAGCGAAATTGTGCTCTAAAAATCAGTTCTTGTAAAATATTCAAACGACACCGGAACAAGCTGAAACATTGTATAGCTCTCCGCTATTTTTCGAATCTCTAGTAGAGAGTAAGTTTAAATTCAGTCTTCGAAATTATCTAGAGTTGCGCGGACCGCCGCGAACTCTAACCACCTTCTCTCCCTTTCACTATAGTGTCGCGCGGACCACCGCGGACTCTAACTTCCATCTCTCCAATAGAATTGCGCGGACCACCGCGAATTCTAAATTCTTCCTTTACCATAGTGTTGCGCGAACCACCGCGAACGCTATTTTTCCTCCCTTACGATAGTGTTGCGCGGACCACCGCGAACTCTATTTCCTCTCAATTTAACCAGGGAATTGCGCGGACCACCGCGAATTCCTATCCTCCCCCAAAATAAGGGTGTTGCGCGGACCACCGCGAACACCTCTTTTCCTTTCACTCGAACTCCCGGTTGTCAAACAGGAACTCACCATTTACATTTTCTTTATCATTCTCAAACCCCTTCGTAAATTCAAATCTTTAACGATCAAATCACCGAGCCCGTATCCCAGACTAATTAGCCGTAGCTAAGGTCTAAAACAGGGCAATTTCTCATGTTACTTGGACGTAACGTCGACCAAGTTTTACCTTCGACGTGCAGTGGCGGTACTACACTTACCTTTGAGGAGCTCACCACACTGCCAACTCAAATCGGGGCCGTACTGAACTCTCGACCTCTGGAACCACTCAGTGATGACACTGGTGATATATCAGCGCCGACGCTTGGACATTTTCTCATCGGAGCAGCACTCGCAACGGTCCCAGAATCATCTTTAGAGGACTTGGCGACCTCACAACTCTCAAGATGGCAACTACGGCAGCAGAAGGTGCAACCTTTTTATCGCCAATGGTCCGCTTATTATCTTCAGCGGCAGCAGTCAATCTCGAAGTGGCACCACCTCAAAGACAACATCCAAGTCGGCTCTCTGGTTTTTCTCACGGATGAACGCTTTCCACCGTGCGAGCGGCCATTTGCACAGGTTACGGCACTGCATCCAGGCAACGATGGACTTACAAGGGCGGTGACACTGAATACTCCTATCATGCTCACCCGGCCAATCTTACAATTAGCAATTCGGCAGCAGAAGGTGCAACCTTTTTATCGCTAATGGTCCGCTTATTATCTTCAGCGGCAGCAGTCAATCTCGAAGTGGCACCACCTCAAAGACAACATCCAAGTCGGCTCTCTGGTTTTTCTCACGGATGAACGCTTTCCACCGTGCGAGCGGCCATTTGCACAGGTTATGGCACTGCGTCCAGGCAACGATGGACTTACAAGGGCGGTGACACTGAATACTCCTATCATGCTCACCCGGCCAATCTTACAATTAGCAATTCTGCTCGTCGCATCGGCCGAACAGCATGAGGAGACTAATCAGCAACTCTGTTGCTAATGGCTAGCGTAAATGTTGAGAAAACCAGCTGGTGTGCTGCGACTATGGTAGCTGCGCGGTATCTCATTATATTTCATTATACTACTGTGTTCAAAAAGTAAGGTGAATTTTTAATTTAAACTTCCCGCGTTAACCGAATCGGACAAATGAATTTTTTTTCAAGTTGGTAGGACTGTTAGTGACATCTGTGACAAATTACATGTCAATATCATCATTAGTTTTTAGTTTACGCTTGGTTTTGTGAACAAAGAAAAGTGAATTTGGCGATTTTTACGATGTCGAATTTTGTTGAGCAAAGAAGTGCTATTAAATTTTGCTTGCGGAATGAAATTTCCGCCGCTGAAACGTATCGAATATTACAAAAGGCCTTCGGTGACGAGACTATGTCACAGAAAAATGTTTGCAAGTGGTACAAAGACTTCAAAGAAGGCAGAGAACGTGTTGATGATTTGGAACGCTCTGGACGACCATCGACGTCAATTGATGAGCAACACATCAAGAAAATCAAGGAATTGGTGCTCGAAAATCGTCGATTAACAATTCGAGACCTTACCGACATGCTTGCAATATCAATTGGATCAGTGCAAGCAATTTTGAAGGATCATTTGTGCCTCAGAAGAGTCAAATCGCGTTTGGTGCCAAAATTTCTCAATTTTTTCGAAAAAGAGCGTCGCGTTCAAGCATGTGAATCAATGATTTCTCACTATCAGGACGTCTACAAACAAATTATTACGGGCGATGAGACTTGGATTTATGCCTATGATCCGGAAACAACCGATCAATCGAGCGAATATCGTGCCAAAGGTGAACCGAGACCGAAAAATCCATGCCAAAGTCGCTCAAAAATCAAGGTCATGTTGACAGTTTTCTTCGATTATCGTGGTGTGGTGCATTACGAATTCCTTCCAACTGGCCAAACTGTCAACAAGGAATATTATTTAAGTGTTATGCGTCGTTTGCGTGAAGCTATTCGCAAGAAAAGGCCAGAATTATGGAAAGACAACATAAAAATTACGAGTATTAAGGTTTATTCGAACTATTCATGTATTTACATTTATTTTATTTATTTTTATTTTATTCCAGGCTGCACGAGGGCAATAAGAAGGTGCTGTCGATGGTGAAAATACTATCTAAATAGTCCGAATAAACCTTAATACTCGTAATTTTTATTCCTTTATTGTCCTTCATTGTCGTGTGCAGAAGGTATCACCACTTAAAATGCACTACCTTATATATAAAATATTTTTATATTTATAAACTATCATTATATACTTTCCTGTCAAGCTGGACATCGAGAACAGTGTGACGGAACACCTGGACGACGAGGAACACTGTCCGGCCAAGCTAACAAAATCAGCACCGGGATGATTTGGTCAGTAAAGTCGCAGGTCATCCCGGTCGTCTAGTTTTGACCCTACGCGAAACCGGCGACGTTATCATCACCGGTGCAAAGCTCTCGAGCTAGCTGAAAATTATTATTTATTTATTTATTTAGGGCCCCCACCGGTCACTCCCAATTAATGTTTTATAAGCTACGATCCTGTCAGAACGCTATATATATGGTTTTTCGCTATCAGCGTCCTCCTACGGCGTACCGAACATTCGTTCATTCCTGTCGGTCAAAAGTAATTCGAGAGTTTGAGACTTCGAGACTTTGATAGTCACCCGGATAAATTATCTAGTGAGCCCGGCAGGTGAAAACAATTATCGACCGCACTCATAATTTTACTCTAAAGCAGATCATATTATAAAGCATTTTTTAATTCTTCACCTCAACGTACACGATTATAGAGGCATACAAAAGCCCGGGAATAACCATTGTAAGGCGCGTGGTAGCCAGAATACCTGAAAAAGGGATCGAAGTCGTACAACTGGTCTTTAAATGCGGTTTTAAGTGTGGTCGCACAATTAACAATACTACCGAAGCCTATATTACTTTCCTCCCTGCTCGAACCCGAACTTAAACCCTTTCAGGGTAATGTCAACGATAAATACCGTCACAATATATATATAGTATATACTTACAAGGTCAGGGGATTGCCGATCGTGCGACTTTTGGATTTGTAAGCAGACAGCACATTTCTTTTTAAATCCACATGAACACATAAATAATGAACAAGTCTTAAAAACATAATTAATTATACATCACGTATAAAATGCACTCGCTGAAAAAGATCGCTGGAAAAGATTGCAGACGCGCAATACGAACACGGCTACATACGAGTACTATAAAAGTTATAACTTTGTTGCGTATACAATATATTTGACTAATAACCTCTCTTCCTATACATATAGTATGTTTAATCAATTATTGCTGAACTCAAACAGTGACATTAAAGCGCAAACGAATCGAATAACTAAGCTGCAAATAAGATGGAGTGAGGTATCACGTAGCACGTGTACCTGAGCAGAGAGAGATGGGAAAGACAGAGAGCGCACGTATACCCCAAGCGCCAGAAACCAGATGCAGCATGGAAAAGAGTGAGTACGCATGAGTACTCAACCAACCATTAGCGGCCTTTGCGCGTGTATACGTAGATTCCGTGTGTGCGGTCACATGCATATAAATTGGTGTCTCGCGCCATCCTGCCGCTGGCATGTATACTACATTTTTGTGCCCCACAAATCATACCAAATTTTAACACGAAGCCTGTTGTTCTATGAACGTTTTTCTTCTTTGGTTAGACTCACCATGTCTTTTTGATTGACGTAATCAATTGTACTTTATCGCACTGTGTCACCGATGATGGACAATAATCATGCCAATTCAATACAAGTGATAAAAAATAATACATTCGAATAAAAAATAAAATTGTGAATCGATTATAGTAGACGATGATGTTTAGTTATCCGACAATGTGAAATACTATTATGTTATTTTACACGCGTTTAAACTTAAACAAACCAATTATTTATTAAAATGATCGTGTCTGGGAAAAGTACACGGTGTTTTATAAACAGTTCTTGGAAGCTGCATATCACGATTCACTCAATATCCTCATATCTGCTGAACAATTTGTTATTATTATAATCCTATATGAGTGGATGCATAATGAAATGAGTACACTGCTGAGAATCACATAGTTTCAATTATCTGTATGAAAGTAAGAAATCTGTGGACCGAAATAATTATTATTACTAATTCTAACTGAAAAATTTGTTTCACTATTTGAAATAAAGTGTTAAGGGTCTTAATTCTGACCTTTGCATTTGTCAGGATTTATGCTACTGGTGGTCACATCGACGGATACAAAATAGTGGCCTCGCCACCTCGTGACGTGGACTACCTGGATCGGTCGGGTAGAATGAATGACTGGACACTCACGTTTCGTAGATAATATCAAATATACGAGATAGACTTTATTCAAGGTTTGTAGTCTTAGAGTTATCGTTATACAATTTACACAGTAATTATCGTGGTCGCGACGGTCGAAGTCTCTGTGCACGCGGCTCCCGTGCGCGTCCCCAAAGATGTCTGCTAACCGTTGTTACGGCGTCTCGTTATCCAATATCCCGCTAGCCAAGCGAAAGCGTCCCCCGTCGCTCGAGTCTGCGCAGTGGCATCGGTTCAGTTGATGGTGAGTCAGCCCACTCCGTGGCGCATAATTCACGGTTGGTAACATCCGGTCATCCTTAATGCGGTCTCGTCTTCGAGAACGTAGTCATCCAGTCGAATTGGTTGCCGAGGACGCTGCGGTCGTCCGCCGCTTGTCGTCTCTGCCGTCGTCGGTGCTGGTCCTGGTTCGCCATTCTCGTCGTTTTCCGACTCGGCTATCCTTTGATTCGGAGTCTCTTCTTCGGAGTCGGTCGAGAAGGTTTCGTCTTCGCTCTTGACGTGCGGTTTCTAATATTTAAGTTGGCTAACATGCGCCATCGTGGCATACGAGTATTTCCGTCCTCCTCGTCTAGTGTGTAGGTTCGTGATAAAGTAGGTGTCTGGCGAATTAGTTCATCGGCCCTTTCCACTTCGTTGCTAGTTTGTTCGAGCCTCCGGTGGCTGGCGCCGGCACGCTCATGTCGAAAAGGTTTCACTGTAGGTATAATACCGTCTGTAGTCGGTTCTGGTCGTATTCGTTGGCTCCAGAGTTTTTGCTGTTTTGCAATTTGGTTACGTGCGTCTTCTTGCAGTTCTTCCGGCCTTACATACGTGTGGGAACACACGACATGCGAAACGGGGTCTCCTTCCTTATAGCGTTCTGCGTCTCGTTGAGGTATCGTTCGATTAGATTCAGTTTCTTGTCCCCCGTCTTGCCTTCTTCGTCACTCAGGTTTTGCTGCAACATAGGAATTAGTGGTGCATTAACGCGTTCCACCTGACCGGAATTTTCTTGAGGTGAAGCTTGTTCACCTGTCCGTCACTGGGACTTGTGGGGCTCCTTGAGTGTGTACTAGATGCTCTACCACTCTCAGCATAGGCTTCATCCTTGTGTTCTTCATGGCGTATAGATGTGCGAATTTTGTCAAGTTACCTATGGCAACTAGAACGTATTTTTTTCCTGTGGTTGAGGTTATGAAGAGGCCCATGTGGTTCAGCTGCACCGTTGCAAACAGCCTGTTACCTGGCGGCATGGGATGCAGGACCTCTGCCTGTTTCCCAGTCATCGCTTTCGTGAGGATGCATTGCAGGCACCCTCGGATGTGGCGCCTTACATAACGTCTCATACCCGGGAAATAATACTGAGTTGTTAGTTTTTCACACATTCTTTCGATTTCGGGATGTCCTTGCATGTCGTGACTTCACACAACTGATACTTTTCGCATTGCTGCCGATAGCGCCACTTCGTCCTCACCGTGTTCATTTGATAGATTACTCGTTCGTCCTCTTCGTCGACTTGAATCTTCGTACTTTCAGTAGGTGCGTGGCTCAGTGCGTCGACGTGCTGCATCTTTTTGCCTGCTCGATGTACAATTTTAAAGGAGTACTGGCTGAGATGGTCCGTCCATCGTATTAACTGCTGGTTCAATGTTCGTTGGGTGCACACGTACATCAGTGCTTGGCAATCGATAACAATCGTGGACTCTACGTTTGCCAGTTGTGACCTCAGTCTTGTGTCGGCCCTCACCATTGCTAGGAGCTCTAGTTTGCTCGAGTGGTAATTTCTGTCCAGCGCGTCCGTGCGTCTACTCAGAGCATATACCATTTTCCATTGATGATCGTCATCTCGTTGAAGAAGTATTGCGCCCAGCCCTATTGCACTTGCATCTGTGTGTAGTTCCATTAATTTTTTCGCATCGAACGCTTTTAGCGCGGGGTTTTCGCTGAGAGCTGTCTTGAGGGCTTCAAAATATTTTTGTGTTTTCTCGTTCCACGCGAACTCTTCGTTTTTACATAGCCTTTCAAAGAGTGGCTTTGCCGTATGGGCAAACTTCAAAAACGTTGTACTCCGATTAGGGTTGCGGGCGGGGAAAATCTAATATTGTTTTCAGCTTGCTTTGTCCAGTTGTATCCCGGTCGTGCCGATTTTAAATCCGAGGTATGATACCTGCTTATGCATGAACTTGCACTTCGAAATATTGAAAGTCAGGCCTGCCGTCCTAAGTGCATCAAGCACTAGTGTGAGCCTCTTTTTCATTTCCGTCCAGTCTCGTGAAGGAATTAGCACATCGTCCAAATAATATAACACTACGTGGTTTCTTAATGACCCCAGGGTCCTCTGCATCATTTTTGTAACGTATGCTAGTCCATTCATTAGTCCAAAGATTATTCTTGTAAATTCGACTGTTTTGTCTGGCGTTATGATTGCACTTTTCTTCTTGGCTTCGTTGGTCAGCGGAATCTGCTGGTAGCTATGAGCCACGTCGAGCACCGTGAACATCCGTGCGTCTCTTGACTATGCCAGATGAGAGAAGTGCACCCGCTCCAAGTGAATTCCGCTACCATTCTTGGCTGACGTTTTTCTTTTTAACCAGTAACACCAGGCTTGCATAGGGTGACTCTATCTCGGTGACGATGTCTGCTGCTCGCCAATCTTGGATGATTTCTTCCATTGTTTCACATTCCCTTCGTGTTGCCCTGTACGGTTTTGTACACACGGGTCGGCTTCCTTCTTTGTTCACAATATCTATCGTTATATTCGTGGATTTACCAATTTCTCCCATGGTTAATGCCACGCAATTTATATACTCGTTCAATAATCGCAGCAGTTCTTCGACCTCTTCATTGGTTGCCTGCTCTCCTACGTCTAGTTGATCTCGGGTGATCGGCCGATAGTAGCTGCTATCCGTGAGTACCTCTAACTCGTGGGGACTTCGCAAAATTGTGTCTGAGACGTGATCGGGTTCCACGTCGTTGGTCATCGATCCGGTTGACACCCTCACGCAGCCGTCACCTCCCCATCCCCGTAAGTTTGTTTCCTTGGGTTGCACAACAAAACCTCCTCGCTCGGCACACGAAGCGTTTATAATGCATATGGCGCTGTCGCCATCGATCAGCATGTTTACTTCGATTCCGTTAATCCGAACTTGTTTTACATATGTATTATATTAAAATTCTTCTCACTCATCACTATATTCACGATCGCTGGTTTCTGGTTTATTGCCGCTCTGTACATGCTTTTAAAATGTCTGGTTTTCTTGCAATTATGGCACTTACCTTCTGGCTTCGGTGCAGGACATTCCCTCGATAAGTGTCTATACTGATTGCAACTAAAACATTTTGATTGACCATGCGCATTCCGCGATGGTAACCGCTTTACTTTGGCCTCCCTGTGTTTCGTGTTGCCCAACGACGTGTCTGCTGGCGCTCTTGCTGTTTGATCGTGTCGTTATATTAGGCATTTACCCTGTGGTTCGTGGTACCACACCGTTCACCTGTCTTGTTGAATCTTCGTACGTTCGGTTTTTTCGGGTGTCCCTGCTTCCTGAGCCCGCCTCAGATGCGCTGCCTCGAGCAGAGCTGTATAAAGCTCGTCGGTCGAATCGCGGTATTGGGCCACTAATCCGATATAGACATGTATTATTTGTTCATCCTCCCGATGACTTAGCCCCTCCAACACTTCCTTTTTTATCTTTTGGGTTGTTGAACCAAGGTCCATGCACAAACGCACTTTTACGTGGAAATTTTTCTGTATCATCTCGGCCTGGTGCTGTGTCAGACACGCCAACTCTCTTCATTTTCCCCCTGCGTTTCGGCTTTAAAGAATTTTTGCAGGAATGCCTCCTTGAATTTTGTCCATGCCGTCAATCTTCGACCTCGGGATGATACCAGTATTCTGCTGGACTGATAATTCTTTGGCCATTGCCAGATCTTCTCTATTTGTTCGATATTGCGTAACCACTCCTTCGGTGGGCAAGTCCTCTCGTTGCCCGTAAGTACTTCTAAGGTTCTTGATAATTCCGGGATCATGTGATAAGTGTAGACCGTGTTGTGCCGCGAATTATTCGATTATAATTATTCCGCCATTATTCCTCCTTCGCGTAAGGCCACTCACCCGAAGTAGAAAGGATGTGCAAACGTAAGCTACGAGCCGCGAGCAATGACCGCTCGAGTGACGACTTGCAGCAACTTGCAATAGCCATTCTTGCAAATTTATCGAGTTCGCCAATCGAAGTGAATAACTCCTTTGCCGAAATCAGTCAAAAGTTTAACATTAACCTGAACGATTGATCGTGGGTCGGGCTCACCTGAAATATTAAAGTCTAAAAGTAGATTCGAACAGCAGAGGTTGGTTCCTCGTCAAAGGCTCGAAAACAGCTAATTATTGTAACATTCTTTTATTGTCATTTAAATAGATAACGGAAAGTTGCTATTGTCTATAATAAATATTTCACTATTATTTTTCCGTAAATTCATGTGATCACTTTTTACTAGAGATCTATCTCCTTATCGGCAAATGATCCCAAAAAATAATAACTTTTAATATTATACCGATTACCGTAATAATCCAATTACGCGATACTGGCATAACAACCGGTTCAAATCGCTGATCATTCGCGTAGCGTTGTTCGCGATCCTCCCGTTCTGTCGAACTATCTCTACGATCGCGTTCTCTCGCTGCACTTGGTTTTATTTCAATATTTTCTAAATTGCGTTGGAGTCGACGAACTACGCGCGTTACATTTCCTGCGCGCTTACTTTCTCTCGACCCACGATTGCTTCCGCTTTCACTCGTTTCGCTTTTACGTCGATGATGTGTGTCGTCTGCTTCGCGCACTCATCCACGGTTGTTCATTATTTCTTTATTTGCGAATATGCGTTAACTTTATCTACACCGTGCCGGCGCACTGCCTCACACGCTCGTTTACTCAGTCTCTTTGCTCATACTATTTACGTACTCGCGTCCCGATATGCGTGTTCGTTTCCTTGATCATCCGCCACTGCACGGCGTCACAGCTCTCCGATTCATGCACATATCGTACAACCGTCACGCTCGCCTTCATCACTATACCCACGCGCACGCACTGTATTGTTCATCCCCATGGGCGGGACCTGCCACGGCCTGTGTACCCCGGCTGCACTAATCGCGCGGGCGTGGTCCAGATCCTGCCACCAAATGGATCACACCCGTCGTGCAGCTCACCACCACCTTCCCGTACGCTGCTTCTCTCTAGCGTTTCCGCTACACTCAGTTGTATATTCACGTACCTTTCTCGCGCGTCCAACCTCCTCAATCACACGGCGTCTCGTTATCCAATGTCCCTCTCGTCTAGCCACTGCGTCTTCCCGGTCCCAGCCTATCCAATCTCAAACCTTGTGCAATTCATTACCCGACCCTGAAAGTGCGCGTCTCGTTATCAAGTGCCCGGTACCTCGTGGCTTGATCTTGTGCCTGGTGCTTAACAATAATATCAATACGTGAGCGCAGATGAATACAATCCGCCTCGCTAAGCATTCTCGTATACTCAGTGCAATATATTGATTACTGTGTACCATTACTCTGCTTAAATCTACCTGCCGTGTGGTTCATTTATTGCTTTGATTTTTATATGACCACCAGTGTCGATCCACAACTCATCCTTATTTATAACTTACAGTCCACACCACCAGCAGCGAAGAAAACATGGAGTGTGATCTCGAACAATCGGAGAGTACAATTTTTTTTTGGATTACAATACTTTTTCATATATGTTTTAAATCGTCTATGATTAACGCGAATATGTCGTAACTCGTCGAATAAAGGAAAACAGTCCTCAATCGGAGCCATATTTTGATCCATTAATTTAAAAAAAATTAAAAGACTTAGGCCACTGAAGAAATTTCACATATCTTGGATGTTCATGCGATAAACAGTTCTGAAATGATAATTATGCTCCCTCCGTAAAGTACGCTTCGCAGGAAGCTACTACAGCAGGACTCCCTAGTACGTAATCAGCGGAAACATGTATTATTTTCTCAGCAGCCTAACTATTTTTGTTCATTTCAGATTGAATTTTGCACATGAAGTTCCGATTGGTGACTGTCTTCACTTGATTGTTTTCTTCCTTCCATCTGCACATTTTTTCCTGACGATTCTTATTGTATGTGATATTAAGTCTCAAATTGACGTCGCTTTAACTATTTGTTAGTTTATTATTACTATTAATGGGATTCGTTGTTCGATTGAGGCTTAAAACTCAGATTCTGAATTTTTAAGCGTATTTGTAATTCTTCACTGCTTACAATGTTGAAGACAGATTCCGAGATAGCCAATGCTTATGGCCAAGACTTAATAATTGAATTCATCTCATCTGATCACATTTCATGTAGAGATTTGTAGTTATTTGTTTGAAGTAGGAATGAAGTCTAACTGAAAAGATTGATAGAGTCAACGAGGAAAGCATGGATGGTAGAGAAAGTGGGGACTTATATAGGTGGGCCGTGAAGTGGCCCCAGAATGCTGATGAAGCGTGAGACTTGCAGCCTGCATTGTTGCAGAAAGATGGAAAGAAGAATAGTCGGATTTGAATAGACTAAAATTAGTCCTCTAACATTCGACGCAGCTGAATAGCTGGCGTTTCGGACGACAATTTGGTGCTAGAGGTATAGTGTGTGAAATAAGGGAAAAATGTCGGAATGCGATGAGAATTCGTGGTATTCCGCGAATGAATATGAGTCAACACAATAGAACAGAACAGAAAATGGATATGTGCGTCCGGTATAACCGCATGGTTAGCATTTGGACGGTTTCTTCTAGGAAGCAAATGAAATGTGAATGTGGTGAGAGAAATATTTTTTGAGATAATGAGTGATAACTGGTTGTGGAAAGATGAAATATAAAGATTTTATAGATATGTTGTATATTTTATGATAACTGGCTAATTCCATACGCCTGCACAACGTGCGCGGCATCCACGAAATCACCCAGACATTTCTGAAGTAAGTGTGCAGCGTCGATGACCCGTTGAAGAGACACGCAAGAAGAGCATCACCAGGCATTGCGGAACAGGTGAGACCTGGGGCAGACGTGCCACACAGGGAGAACCGCGTTCAATAAAAGGGATGCCACGAGGCTACCGGCCAAGTCGTTAGCGACCATATTGGTGCCGCGCCGCGCATTTAATTCTAGACCAGTTTGTCTAAAGTCAACATTGGTACTTTTACTGTAAATAACCAGTCTGGTCAAATACTGGATAATAAACGTGAACCTTTACTTGCTTTGTATATCTGAGAGTTCCATTCCCACAGCTCAATCACTAGTGTATCATATCCTGCGATCCAACCACCCCATTACCGAGCACGAGACCGGCAACGGCCATTCGAATGGCAAGCTACGCCTGTCGAATTCGCATAATAATCGATAGATTTAATACCTTAACAAGTAGTGATCTCGAATAGCGGAGGAATATGTAGGGGAAAATGGCGAAGACGTAACAGGTGATATCTTTAGTACTGCGTCTATAGTTTCTCTGAAAATTCTTGCTCGGCCTTTAAGTATCTACCGAATACCCAATGCAAAAAAGACACGTGGGTGGAGAAATACGTTCTTATTATTATAATCACGTTAATTGTCTTTGAATTATACGAATGACGAATTCGAAGATTCATTTTATTATTATCATCATCAGGTACTATCAACAAAATGAGGATTTTTCGACGTGTCCGCTATTCTCACGACTGTTGAAGCATGTTGTAAGCTGAGTACGACAGCTTGATTAGCTGTATGTATATATACACACACACATACATATATATATATATAAACATAGGTTTACACACATAATAATACTTAATTATAACAATAATCATAAGAGAAATATTGGAATTATTATTAACCATTTATACTCACAGTGTTAAACGAATCGAGAGAGAGTGTGATGATATTTGAGCAGGTGAAGGTAATGGGACGTAGGGAGCGTATCATGATTGTTACAAGACTCTTCTTAGCCCTAAGACTGAACGATGACCAGTCCGTTTGATAAACTGAATCGCAAATCTCCGTGCTCTGTATTAAAAATTACTCATTAGTACTAAACGCAATAAGGCAGTTGAAAAAACACATTTTTAAGCTAATTAACTGGTATTTCGTATTTGAAACTTAGAGGGAATGAAAGATTCTCGCGAAAACTGTTGTGTGGCAATATTTACTACTACCTCAAATATAATGAACGTTCTGCTAAAGAACTTTTTTCAGTTATTATATATATTGTAACGGTAAATTTGTTCCTCAACGCACCACGTTACCTATGACTGGTCCAAGTTATTTTTCCTTCCTTTTTATTTTCTCTTTCGAGATGGGCGCCAGGCGCTTTCGCGCCGGAAGGAAAAATACCGAGTTGGATGACCAGTCTCGACCCAGGCCAGCTACAGCTGTTCAAGGCAGAGTGGGTGGTTCGGACTATCAAGTCACCAATTAGTCAAAAATAAAATATGGTCAGTTAGATGAATAGCAAATACATAAATAAAATAATAACAGTAAATAATTTAAACAACAATAGCGGGTACGGGACTTACAAACTTCTTTATTTCTCCAATAAACATCAATTTAGAATTTAACTAAAATGTCCCGTAAAATTATTCTCTCCGGTGTTAACAATTTTCCCAAATCCAGTTAGATATCATAATTGGAATCTCTAATTCGGCGGCGTACGTTATCCCACGCTCTCACTCACTCTCATGCCCGGCATATGTCGTATAGCCGCTCTCGCCTATTTCTAATTTCAAATAATATTCTTCGATACCATATCGATGCCTGGTAGTCCTTGTTCTCCGTCCGCGATACGGCCTATCCCGAGCTAATCCCACATACTTTCAACAAAACCAAAACAACGGGACGTCGAGAGGTCACGTACGCGAAGCGACTCACGGCTGGCTATTACAATTCCGAATAAAATATGCCGTGCAAAAGTCCGACCACCGGGATTTCCTGCGATAGGTATGATCACAAATACCGAATAAACGATCGTCGATAATTTGATAATAATAAAGAATAGTAATAGTACTAAAATAATCAATGTGAGAGTAATACTCTCGAACGGTACCTCGTGGCTTGAATAAAATATAATGAATAAAATATAACGAATAAAATATAACGCATAAACTATAACAAATAAAATATAACCAATTATAAAAAAAAGAGTAATAAATAAGAAACAAATAAATAATAAATAAAATAAAAGAAAGAATAATAAATCAGAAACAAATAAATAAGGAATAAATAAATAAATAAATAAATGAATAAATAAGTAAATAAATAAGTGGATAACTAAATAAATAAATAAATAAGAATATAAATAAATAAATAACTATGTAAATAAAGAAATGAATAAATAACTAGATAAATAAATCAATAGATCGGTAAATAAAACAACGAATAAAACGATAAATAAAATAAAGAAACGCCGATGGGTCTATTCGATACGCGACGAGGTCTATAACGTGCTAGTCCCACACACCAAGCATACAACGGGACGACGTACTAACGAGCGCACGACCTTCTAAATGAAACGAAAGAAAACTCAAACAAAATCATGTAAATCTAAAACCCATAATTCGTTAAAATCCGTGACACGGTCTATTCCGTTCAGATCCCACACAACCAACTAATGAATTCAAACCACTCCGGGATAACGGCCTAACGCGCGCACGATTTAACTACCAAACAATTAATTAATTTAGTGACTTTTCCCCGGCTTCTATACGTTACACGATCTCGAGTTATTCTTTCTAAACGCCGCGCTACCCAGTACAAATTAATACTCTGCACGCGGTGTGCCAGAGTCGCAGGGGTGACCAAGCTCGAAGTAATTAACCGACAACAATTTTGAATGATTAAAATAATAAAATAACAGCGAAAGACCGTAGAAGGGAGAAGCGCTCACCGGCACGATGACGAAGCGATGTTCTCGTGATCCAGGAATTCTTGAGAGGACGTGGAAATAGTTATCCCTCGATTTCTTCCTTCCTGTACGATGGTGGACAGTAATAGGCCCGTACGCGTGATGCCTCAGAATAGAGCGGGACACAGATATAAGAAGCGCTACGTCTGCCTCGCTCAACGGTCACCGGGAAAAAGCCTCGAGGTCCGTTCGGCACGCGTGCCCGTGAACTATGGCCCCCCCTTAACCCGCTAGACTCGGTTAATTGGGGGAACCTGCCTCGCACGATAACCGCGACTAGCGCCTTAGCTGGACAACGCATAAATTAACCACCGATAGTGCCGAGAGTAGCTGATAGCCGACGATGGATAACAGTGTATCGTTGGTAGATGTACGTTGAGCGGGACAGTATCCTCCAACAGGGAGAGGTGTAAAATATCGGCGAATGTAAAATATCGAATCCCGCAGTCAGCCATCGATGGATACGGCGTGGTCCTCCTCCTCCTCCCTCCATCCCTCGGTCGTATCGGACGAGTTATATATATATAAAAAAAATACAACAAAAAAAAAAATAAAAATAAAGAATAAATAAAATACGGAAATCACCCCCTGCAGCCCTGGGCGATCGTGCTGGTAGCCGTTGAGCGAGGAGGACGCAGCTCGAGTATTCTGCCACGTTACAATATTCAGTAATTTATGGGTTCATCATGTTGTCGCTTAACACCTTTACTGCATTATCGATCTTGAACCTTCAAAAAGTGACATGCTGTGGCACTGCTCATCATGACTATTCCACCTTGTCACTTAAAAAATTCACTATGAAGTCCGAGGTCCCCTAAAGAATTATTATTATTGTCTGATTAATAAAAATTATCTAGAATGAACATTTTCTTTGAATATTGGAATGTTTTATTACTCTTAAATGGTCTCAACCTTTATGACAATTTAACGTCCTTGTAAAAAACGTATACGGTCTACTGCTCGTATACGTTTTATAAGGGCCCATGCTTTCCCGAACAGTCTGCACAACATATACATTAAGTTGCTCGTATACTTTTTTAAATGTATATGTTCGAACATTCGTACATGTTTCGAAACGTCGGTGAGCTGCCCAACGCCTAAGTTTCAAACGTAACGCTCTTTCGTGATTAAGCAACGAGCCGCGCGCTTTTATCTCGAAATTCATTGCATTTCCTGACACAGCTTGCCACAATATCGAAATATATAATCGAATATCAGCAAACTATTTATATGAATAAAATTAATGTTTTTGATTTTGATTTGAAAAATCCAATTTTTCAATTTCTCATCTTTTTCTTGGCCAAATATTCTCTTTTTGCTTCCTCATAGAGGAAACTGTTTTCGTGAAAAACATTTTCTCCAATAATTAAATAAAGTTGATTAGTGAAAGTGTTATCTATGAATCATCACAACTAAATATTACTAAATATTAGTAAACATAACCATGCATCCTACTGTTTTCGCTAGAATCATTTTATTCTCTCCAAGTTTTTAAATATAAATGAGCAACTAATTAGAACAACACATTAAGAAGTCCTTGAATACAATAAATAATAAATAAATTTTAAAACAATGAAACAATCCTATATTTTTCTATATTCTTCGTCAGTGCAGCGACTTTTTTGGACCCTCTCAGACATTGCTCATATCCGGCTTCATTTTAATATCACTTAAAAGTACTCTGTGAATTTTTGACCGTTTTTTAATTGATCCCTTTAGTAGAAGCATTTAAAAAATGTTATTTATATTACTTGGAAGTAGTGAATGGGGCAACAAAAATGTAAATGCAATAAAAACTGGTTTTGTTATTAACAATAAAAATATAAATTTGCATTGAAAAGTTCTGTAAAGAACCATTTCTTTTCTCGTATCTACACTTCTATTACCAACATACCACTTGAAGGTAATATAAATAAACGGTATTTCTATTTGCATATTCACATATAAGGTATCTTGTGTACAAGGTGATAAATAGTGAAAATCATGAGAAAATGACTGTGCCTCCAAAAACCGTAACTCTAAGAGGTACTAATCATAGTAATGTACCGTGACTCGACAACTTTTCAATATTGCAGTTGATGGATCCGTGCCGGTAATTTAACTTAACTGCAAGAACTTGTGATAATTTACCTGAAGACTCGCAGTCACGGTAATTTATCGTGACTTTCAACTCTTGTAATCTTAATAGAGAATGTAGTTTAAAATCTTAAAAAGGTTGAACATCATCGACTAATTCAGGTGCGTGGACGGTCACTATTTTGCGGTCAACGGCGTACGACATATCTGAAGACAATTTTCACTATCTTATTTGCAAGGTAGCCGCCAAAGTTGTATCCACAGTAAACTTATTGCGCCTGCAATGTGTTGCAGTTATAGCATAAACTGAAATAAAATACACAATAAGTATCCAGCTTAGCTTTTCCTAGGGACTGCAGGACATTGACGCCTGCGGGAGAGCTTGTGTGTCGCAGGGACCTGACAAGCTATGCCGGCAGGAGGGGGGGGGGGTTGCTCCGTGATAGGGTTACCCATGCCATACAGGCTGATAGATAGAGACCAGGCAAAAAGTCCGTCAGTGTGGGGAAGGTGGCGCTCCCGTTGCCTCGATGCCGAGGGCTAAATGGTACTGGTGAATAGTGTCACAAACAGTGCCTTTGGAATACCAGTTTAAATTCCACAGTATCTAGACCTTACCCCGACAATCGGGGCTCCGTCAGGGTGGACCTATATTTCACTGGATACTCGTGAGACTAACATAGATAACGGTAACAAAAACAAAGCGCAATAGAAGACAACTGGGATCGGAAAGAGATCAGATGAACAAGCGAGTCTTCCGACGGATCGTGATATTATCCGACAAGAGACTTTCGGGACCCCTAAAGTTTTCGTTGCTACTGCCGAGAACTGGAAAACGATCCCGAAAACACTAGCGGTGTTCTGAGAAGCAATGTTACGGATCTCGCTAGGGATATCGACCAAATATGGCTGCGACCCACGCACTTTAGGGTAGCTGCCAGGCGTAAGTTCAAGAACGCTAAGGGACCTGAAGCCGCAGCTGCTGCATCCACAGCGACGGCCGTGTCCGCGACTGCATCTGGAGTAGAGAAACTACCGGGCACTACGTGTAGACGGGGGGAAGGGCAGAAAAGCGAAAGGAGATACACCCTATCCGAGAGGAGGTAGGGGTATAGGAAGCGACAGTAGGAGTCCAAGGAGACACCGCTGGGCGCCCTCAGCGAGGCCAAAAAACCGAAGGCGGGAGCTTTTACCGAGAGCGTTTTCCTTTTGTGTAGGATCATTTGACTGTAAGATTATACTTAAAGGCTCCTACGCAGCAGCGGCCATTGACCTGCTTAAACTGACCATCGTGAATTCAGAGTTAAAGGCCGATATTACCAAAGAGCGATTAGCGCTGATACAAAAGGGTCTGATGAAGATTGAGAACGCGATCCCCATAGGGGAATTCACGCCACGCTTCGAGAAGACCTACCTATATAGATGGGTCCTGAAGTTGGTTTGTGCAGACTCCGAGTCATCGGTACAGCTCAGTGACCAGGTAAAAAACCTGCGCACACCTCGAGGTGATGGGAGCAGACGTACCACTAAAATACGTCAGAGTCATGGCCTGGTTACCCGGGGTGCCGACAAAAACTGCTACAGCCCTGAGGAGGCTAGAGAAGTAGAACCCGGGACTGGCAACGACGAGGTAGATCACCCATGAGCGACATGAGGAGCCATCTGGAGAGGGAGGCCGCTTCGTATTGGGAGTGGAGGACTGAGCCATATCGGTGCTCGTACAGACCCAAGAATGCAGCCGTACCTGGGGATGGACAGAGCCAGTTTTAGGCTGCCGGATGCACACCTCAACAATGTACAGGAAGTACATACATATGGTTAGTACTCTTCGGATCATGCAGATGAACCTACATAAAGCAGCTGCACCAGCCGTGTTCGGCAGACGCATTATTGCAGAGAAAATTGATCGCACTGATACAGGAGCCGTGAATATATCGCCGCAGCATCAGGAGAACTAACATCAGACCGGGACAGCTTCACTGTTGTACCTTTGTTGGCAGGTCCAGTACTTTCATCCTCACCAGAGAGTTAATCGTCACCGTAAAGGACGAGTAAAGGACGAGAGCTCATCATAAGATGTGATGCCAACTCCCACTACACGGTCTGGGGTAGCACGAACATCAATTCACGGGGTGAAGCTCTACTGCAATACCTGGCCGAAACGGGACTGGAAATTATCAACAGAGGTAAGAAACCGACATTCAATATTACAAACAGGACGGAGGTTATTGCCTTAAAATTAGATACACCAGATATGGCGGATAGAATAGAAAAATACAGAGTGTCTGCTATCGCATAGCGACCATAGTGGCCGCATGCCATCTATTTTCTCAACAGAGATCAACCTCGAAAATAAAGAATAAAATATGCCAATTACCAGGAAATATAAAATTACGCAAACAAGAATAAAACTAAGAAACTATAACCGACAAGATAGATAGAACTTTTATCGATAGAGATCTCCATCCATAAAAATCACAAAAGTGATAAATTATTGCTTCGAACCAATAAATAAAGTCGCGAATAGGCGCCCGCAGTATCAGGCAAACAAGTAGAGCAAGTCAGCTCACCGCGCTCAGCCGCGAGTACCACCCGAAGGATAGTACGTAGTAGTAGGCAGAACCACTGGCGTACTCACACTCCGTGCCACGCGTACACCTAATGCAGCATGCTGCGCCTGTGCGCCAAGACCACACGCGAAGAACATACCCGAGGCGCCAAGACCGCTATTCAACGGGCCGAGGCAGAATCACAACCAACTCGTGGAACCCCCAAGGTTCCCCGAAACTCGGTCAACCGAAATGTCACAGGGTACGGTCACATGCAACTGCTCGAGTAACGACCCCTACTCCGCAACAAACGTTAAAACATGAAAAAGTCATTTAATAATGACTTTTCTAAACAAATAAAATCATAGAACCAGCCCTCAAGACACCACCAACATCTAGGACGCAACTAAAAAACCGAAGATCGTAAAATAAACAGAAGACAAACAAAAAACGCCGAAAGTACGATTTCTTAGGCTGAATCAACTAAAAACCAAGGAAAACCAAATCAGATAAACAAATGCAAATACCGGCATCGAATAAAAATATTTAAAATACGAGCAATTACGACAAAACCCTGAAAAGAAAGACTGAACTTACAACCGGTAAGAAACTAACACAGAAGTGAGAGATTAAACCTCGCAAGAACCTCGGTTAAAACTCCAGAAAGACAAAAACAGGCCAAACGACCAAAATTCAAAGAGCTAACGGGATTTTTATCCCCCCCTCCCCATGTACCTGCATGGGTGGCACCATGCAAGGACCAGTGATCAACAAACTCCTGTCACACACTGATACCTCGGCGTAACTTTCACATTAACTAACTTTCACAGAAAACTAATCATAACGACCTTAGGGGTAATGACAAAGCATCTTAATGCGATGAGTTCATACGCTTCAGCATCAGGAGTACAGGACGCGTGAGTTGGCTAACACTGCGAACCTCGTGTCTTGCGCGATCAGAGAGCTTGTAGCATAGAGGACCAAAACAATAACAAAGACGAGGACGTCGAGTACGTATATCCCCGACTGGACATGACAATACTCACGACTCTATACTCGTAGTACGAAACTCGAAACTCGCCAAGTAAACCCGAATATAAAAAATTCCCGAGAGGCAAAATAATATCATCGCGTTACACGTACAATGTGGATAGGTAAACGAAGATCGAATTACATAATCGTCCGATGATTATACTCAAGCCACCCGGTAGCTCTCACGAGTCAACCAAGGGGGACTACGTATGAGGATGAATACATGTGGTTCCATAATTATAGGAATAGCAAAAAAAGCGTAGTCTGGCATAAACGATCGTAACATTTTTTATTAAATTTATACCACTTAAAAAAAATAAGAAAATATTCCTGCATATGTAGAATTAAGAAATTGCGTAAAAACAATGGCGTGAGAATTATCTCGATATGATAAATTGAGTGTTAAGCTCCGTGTGAGTGGTATCCGTTCACTACACGAATAATTAAATCCTCTCAAGTTAAGTGGAATAGGAAATATTCCTGCATACGTAACATTTAAAAGACCGTGATCTGCAAAGATTAGGTTCTTAAACCAAATAATAGGTCCATCTCAAATAGTTCGACTAGATTAAATAGAAATGATACCGAAAAGTAGACAAAACGCGGCTAAGCCACAGACTGTAAACCGATAGAAACCATGAATCGCTTTAAAAAACCGAATCGCTTCAAAAAACCGAATCGCATAGTATAGGCTGCTGATTGCAACGCATCGCGCTGTGGCCGCCAAACGCCTCGTTAAAACAAGTCGTACGCCATACCGCCTACCTTGTCGACCTACATCCTATCCTTACATAATTATTGAGCACCCTCAAATTTACAGGAAGACCAATGATGAAAGGGTGATAAAACGCGCGTCTACCACAGACTCATGCGAAATCAATAAATCAAAACTGAGGTTTCTCGCCAAAAACAAAAAAAAATAATAACTACAACCAGTCGAAACCTAGCCTGAAGATCCAGCCCAGAGTACGAACCTATTTTGAAGTCAAACCTTACCAATCTCCTTCACACATTTGTAGACAGGCAGAATTTACTCAAAAATAATCTAAAAACAACTAAGTCGGCCCTGACTTATTAAAATAAACGCGAAATAGGAACTAAGGCAATTTTAATAAATCCATCTTAAAATATCAAGAGGACCGAGAAGTGCGAGACGTTTCAATATATGCTGCATTCAACGAGAGGTCGACACAGCGCCGCGCAGCTTTGAACCGCCTGTGGGTCGGGTAGAGGTAGTGCGGCTTGCTGCTCCGTACCGTAGCTAAATTATTGTACATTCGGGCACTGCACTAAAAATCTACTCTCAGTAAAAGGTTATCCATTGGGTTTACGCGATTGGGACCGCTTGTTGGTGTAGGCGGGTCTGGCAATCTGTAGAAGGTAAAAAGGGCGACACATTAGGCGGGGTCTGATCGTAGCGGACGAATTTAGTTTCGGAAGCGTGTCGTTCTCTCGTTGAACGCAATATAATAAAAGTAACGGTTTCCATACCATTCATCTACGTATGCGTAACTGGCTCTGTGTCCGTTTTAATGTGCGTGCTCTATTTAGCTGTATACATAAACTTCTTTGCCACGGAACGAGTGACTAAGATTTATGCGGCCAGCGTTTTCGGTGTCAAATCATGCTTATGTTTGTAGCAGTTATAAACTGCATAGCAGACCAATGCTATCGGGGCCATAGTACCCAGAAAATAAAATCCAACATTGTAGTAATACTGCTTGCGATAACTAAAATTGGTCTCTAATGTATCTTTGAAGTTTTACACATATATTGCAAGAATTTTTAATTCCTCGGGAATTCGCTATATTCTTATTATTTTTTATTTTGCACTCTTACTTCCCACTGGGGATAAATCCGACGATTAATATTCGTTGCTGACAAATGTAATAATGACCAGTAATCTTTGCTGGCCATTTGTGTAATACGATGGACAGTTCCAGGTTGATATCCTGGGCTTACCGAAGTCAGTATTCCCAATTCTGTTAAGGTTTCGTGACATGCAGCTTTGCCATCGCACTCTACTCCTATCAGCTCTTCGGTGGAATCAATGTATAACCATTTTTCCGGTTGCTGTATCGTGACGATGAGCGTATGTATAATTATTATCACTAGCTTTGGACAACTTAGTCCTTGGTCCGTGTCCACTTTCATAAATGTCAGCACCTCAATGGTAAAGTATTGGTGAGAAGCACAGACGCGTGTAACAGTATGCAAATACAGTGTTTCGCGAAATGTTTACAATTTCCATTTAGCTTGAGGCCTGACATTCGCCAGTAATTTCAATTTTCTTGATCGACGATTGCAAGGTCCTCCGTGGTATCGATATCAAATTGAAATTCTATTAACCTATTAATGGTAGGTCGAGTCCCCAGACTACTGAAAGGAAAGGGTGGTTCCCTGTCCATAGTCCTATGTGTCGGCCAGCTACATAAGCGTTGAAACTTTGGTGCACCCTAATGTAACGGGGAAACCGCTACCCATTCGCAAGTGGGAAAAAGGCGCTGGTATCACCCGCTTGCTTGGTGCCAATCTGTTGGCGATACTCACCTTACCGGTCGCGATCTCGGATACAAGCATCACTAATTTATTTACGTCACCGAGCAATACCACTACCATCACACTTACGGCAGTGAGCCTCATCAAGTTCCCGTCTCCTGATTATCTGACCCACGCTCGAAGTTATGCTGTCGTTTATGTATGTAATTAAATAGTTCGCGTTTTAAATATTTGACTGTGCGTCTGCCTTCTCCTTGCGCTCCATAATATTTCGTCTCCTGTTGATATTAATATTCGATGAAATCCTTAAGCCAGTTCGCACGAACTTCCTTCGTCTTCCGACCCTCCTTGATCGCGGAGTTAACTAGCGATTCTTTCTCTTTAACCTCGGATGGCCCTGCCCATTTTGGAGACAATTTTACTGATCTACCGCACCGTACAACTACATCGCTTATGAATACCTGGTCTTCAACATGGTATTCGCTTTCTTTTACGTCCCGGTCGAATTGCGCCTTCGACTTTCCCTTATAGCGTTGTAAGTTATTTTGCGTGATAGCCCTTGGAGCTCGTAGCCATTCGCTCGTAGATATAGTTATCGTATAAATAGGTACTCCTCGGCTCTTGCCTCACAGCTAAATACGAGTGCTTACGGTGTCCGTTTCGTCTCGTGCGTGATGTGGTGTTGTATGTAAACATCTCATCTCATCCATTCACCCTATGTAGTACCCCTGATCCGCGTTTATACAATTCTTCAGGTTCTTTGCGAGCGATCACCCTACGGTAATACGCTGTCGTCTGGAGTTTCTTCACCCCAAACAGCTTGCATGCCTCTGTGGTTGTAGCACTTAGAATATTTGTCCCTTGATCGGACAGTATCATCTCCGACGCCCGTATCTACATATTATTTCCTCGACGAAGGCCCTGGTCACGGTAATAATCGTCTCTTGGTTCTACACCGCCACCGTTGCGCTATATTTGGTGAGTGCATCCTGGAAAGTAAGTATAAGCTTATTTTCAGATGCAAACTCGGGTAGCGGTCCCAATAGGTCGACTGTTACCTTCTCGAATGCCCTTACAGCAGTATCGGTAATTACCATCGGCGTTATCTCTTTCCTGTTTAGTTTCTTTTTTTAGCATAAGGTACGCTTACTATGAATAAAATGCGAGATGATATTTGAATACTTCGATTATGTTTCGGTGTTTTGAAAAGATTTTTAATAACGGTCTATATCATTAGTGCGAGACTTTGAAGGCACGGTACGGCACAATAACGGTAGATAGTTGCAGCGGTAACTTTGCAAGTGAGATAATCAAGTTCAGGGATACAATACGTTGATAATCGCGACTGGATAAACACCAATATATAAAAATAGATGAATTACAGTAAAGTTTATTCGTTTGGTACTTCAGGGCAGTCTATGCTGCGACTGTGAGACACGAACGATAAGTTTAGTGTCGATACACCTTTGGTTAAAGTAAAATATTGCAAATTCTCTTCAGGCATGTCGCTTTTTAAGTTTAAAAATTGCAGGCTATATTAAAATTGCAAGAGTTTAGAATCCCGGTAAATTAGTCGTACAGTTAAGGTGAATCATCGTGACTCCATCAACTACTGCATCGACAAGTCCTGAGTCACGGTAAATTGCCGTGATTAAAAGCATTTGGAGGCACGGAAATTTTCTCATGATTTTTTCTATTTATCGCTTTGTATACAAGGTACGTTGAACAAACGGGCTGGTGCGAGTAGTCACACCGATAAATTAAAAACCAATAATGTACTTCCTAAAATGATTCATAAAAATATTTTTTTAAATACACAGTGTACTTTTAAGTCGTACTAAAATGTGACCAATTATGAGTAATATTTGGGAGGGTCTGAAAACAAAGTCACTGAACTGATGGAGAATGCCCCTATGCAAGGTCGTTTGTTGTCATATTTTATCAATTTTCTTTTTTTATATACCTGAAGTGTCATTTCCCCGCTGTAGAAGCAAATATTAAACATCTGTACGAGCATACACGCAAGGTATAAAATAATAGCGGTAAATCCGGAGCTGAATAATGGCATCTTCGAGAGTTCGTAGACACTAACGCAAAGCACGATGGAGCTTACGAAGGACTGAAGAAAAACAACGTGACCAAAGATGTCGTTGGAATTTTCAGCAAACCTGAATACAGATAAGCCTATTATTTAGAGAAAAAAAAATCATAGTAAAATAAAAAAAAATATCGGCCGAATGTGTTTATTTAACTTGAATATTTCGAGATGATGTCTAACGCACTCGGCTAGCAATTCAGACTCCAAAAATTGACTTTCCTGCTGACATTCTTGGCCGTCCTCGTTCCAGCATGACTTTTGTCTCGCTTCCACGATTTTTGGTATGCTGTTGAATCGATACTTGAGAATTCTTATCTGAGCACAAGTCTGCATCATCAGACCAGGCACAAGGGTGTCGAATCCGATATTTACAGAAGCTCCTGCTGCGTGGGCGATTAGCTGGTGAAAATACGGGATCCAAAAACCAATTGCAGATGAATCGAGACTAAAAGGAAGCCAGGCTTTGAAGGGCAGACTACGCAGAGGTATGTCGACAATGAGTGATCTCACTGTTATTGAAACGACTGCAGACCCAGTTAACGCGGAGTACCACATAGTATTGAATCTGTAATATTGAATCAATAATATGAATAATAACTGAGAGGGCTCCATCCCCCTGGGCGCTTTGCGCACCAACCCCCCAGGAAGAACCCTGGTTTTGCCCTCTTTAGCTCCCCTTGGCCCCTCTTGCCCCACTTACTGACCGCCTCCTGACCCACTTTCTGAACCCTGACCTACTTTCAGATATCCTCTTGGCCCAGTTTATGACCTCCCCTCTCGATTGTCCTACACGGCGGCAGCGGCGACGAAATATTTTTATAATATAGAGAGCCAAGCACAACTCGTCCCGTGTCTTGGGCAGTTTGGGCTTCGGCTCTTTCGAGCTCTTTCTAGCTACTAGCGTCACTGGAGCGGTCTGGGTTAACCATCTTATACACTCTCCCGTTACCTTCGACTTAGAACTATCCCAACTTAAGAACCCAATCAGGGCCACTGAGCACAACTTCCTGTTAGAGCGACATGTCGGCAAGTCTATGCACGGAGTGTTCTGGCCCATTGATAATAAAGGGTGGTTAAATTTTAAGGGCCGATGTTGAATGTGAACCACACCTAAACGTCAAGTTTTTTTCTGCATTTCATTTGACATTTCTCAATTTCAGACTAACTCAATTTGAACCATGGAAAGATACACAATCGAGCAACGCGTTAAAGTTATTCAGGCTTATTATGAAAATGGGCGTTCAAATCAAAATGCATATCGTGCACTTCGTGATTTTTTCGGTCAATTTAATCGTCCAAATGTGCGTACAATCGGAAAAATCGTGCAAAAATTTGAGCAAACCGGGTCTGTAGGAGATATTAAAACACCAGTGCATGCTCGTACAGCTCGTACTGCAGAAAATATTGCTGCTGTTCGCGATAGTGTGGCTGAAGAGCCGTCCACCTCAACTCGTCGTCGTGCCCAACAATTGCACCTCTCACGCTCGTCGTTGATGAACATTATGCATAAAGACTTGCATTTACACGCTTATAAGGTGCAATTGACTCAAGAACTAAAGCCTCTTGACCATTCCAAACGTCGTCAATGGTCAGAATGGTGGCAAGAAATGGCAACAGTGGATGATCAATTTTCGAAGAAAATCATCTTCAGTGGTGAGGCACATTTTCACCTCAGTGGATTCGACAATAAGCAGAATTGCCGCATTTGGGCGAATCATAATCCAAGAGTGATTGTCGAAAAACCAATGCACCCACAAAGAGTGACTGTTTGGTGCGGTTTACGGGCTGGCGGCATCATCGGGCCGTATTTTTTCCAAAATGAGGCCGGTCAGGCAGTTACTGTGAATGGTGTTCGCTATCGTGAGATGATAACGAACTTTTTATGGCCCGAATTGGAAGATATGGATGTGGGCAATATGTGGTTTCAACAGGACGGTGCCACTTGCCACACAGCTAACGAAACAATGGCTCTTTTGCGCGACAAATTTAATGGCCGTGTTATCTCACGTGGTGGCGATGTCAATTGGCCATCAAGATCATGTGATTTGACACCGTTAGACTTCTTTCTTTGGGGTTATTTGAAAGAAAAGGTGTACGTCGATAAGCCAGCAACAATTCAAGAGCTAAAGGATGAGATAATTCGGCACATTAACGGCATAGAACCTCAATTATGCCTAAGCGTCATCGAAAATTTGGACCATCGGATGGAGGTGTGCCGCCGAGGTCGCGGCGGCCATTTGGCCGATATTTTGTTCCATACATAATTGAACCATACCATATTATCATAATAAAAAGAATTGACAATAATTTCCTAAATAATTTGTGTTTTATTCAAAATCAACATCGGTTCTTGAAATTTAACCACCCTTTACGAGCTTGATAGTACGTCTGACTTTTGCGGCCTTGCATTCAGCTGACCCCATATCAGAGATCGGGAGATTCATTCTTGCTTGCCAGGATAGCATAATCAACATGCTCGCCTGCCAGAGACATGTGGTGCATTGCAGGTTCTTGACGCTAGATACAGAACATGGAAGAGATCGAAGAGATGGGCGAGAGATTCTGGCTATATCAATCGCCACAATCCGACCCATAGAGTGTTCTTCTATGATCTTCTACACTCTTATACCACTGTGACTCTATGCCTCCGGAAATATTCAGTCTGCAGTGAGGAATGAGAAGTGCCCAATTTACTGAAACTATTCGTTCTCTACTGTCAGGCATATTACAGCCAACAAGCCTGACATTGATATCTTTGATTACGGAAGTAAGATGATTTAGGTCATCGAGTTCTCGGTTCCTAGCGAGGCCTGACCACCGTTGAAGAAAACGACATGCGGACAACGTATCAGGATTCCCTATTCGGACTTTTTTAAAAACTCGAACTTCTTGAAGGATGGCACGTGACTGTTCTCTATGGCAGCGCACTTACATGATGTGTTGCCAAATCTTATATGATAGTAAGCCATAGTGTGCGGACTCTTCATCACACTCAGCGCTCAGCAAAATCCTTGCGCTAGGTGTAGACTTTGTACGTCGTTGGTGCTGAATCGGAAACTGAGTTTCGTTTCGGTTGTCCGGGAATCTGAGAATCCTCGTACAGGCAAAGAAAGTCAGTCATCAGACAGCAACGATTAATTTTGCGTCAATCTGTTGTATTCCGCGTCTCTGTTGCTACACATAGGCATGTGGATCTCCGAGTCAACTTATGTCTCCCTTATTTTTAAGGCGTAGAGTTGAAAAACTAACTCCGTGAGTGAGTTCTACCATAGTGTAATTCAAACCGTGTAGTAATACGTGAGTGTTAAACCATAAACTATTGAAACGACTTTGCAAGGACTTTAATGCGTATGTATATTTATATTAGGGACCTCTACTTCCCTGCGCGCTACGGACACGAACCTCCTTTCCCGGTCGTTGTTTGTTCCTCTACTAATTGTCTTCAACCACCCATTCTAATCATCTCTTAGTTGATCTTCTGATTATCCATTATTTTTCCTTTGTTTATTGGGTAGGGCTTCACGTACGGGTCGGGCGCTACGCGCCCTCGCACCCATGCTCCCCAATAATAATAGGGGCTCATATCCCTATTATTGTTTTTTATCCAAGGTGGAACTAGAATATTTGTAACTTTGGCCACATAATTTTACTATCAATAAAAATTATTAAGCTTCCTAAGCTCTTTCAAAACTTATTGTGGTTTTGGATGGATACAGACAGGCGGACGGACGCCACGGACGGACGGACGGGCGAACAGTAGACGGGTGGACAAACAGGCAGATGGAGAGGCAGCGAGACAGATACACAGATAGAAATAAATAAATATTTTTTTCGTCCTCTTCGGCATTCAAAACATGTATTTACATCGTAATTGGACCGTCGCTTTTTTGGAGTGCTATATTTACTTCTTTTTCATACTTCGTACGTGATGAGAAAATAAGAACAACGTCGGATTCGTTTTTTGTTCAGGCAGGCAGACAGATAGCTAATTGAAAGGACAAATAGACCGATAGAAAAGACAAACTTCGTATGCAACGAGTTGTATTAACAGACGGTACAACCAACATTAAACAATTTTTAATATGCTTCTACAGGCGGGGTTGTGAGACGTTGGTTTGAGAGTAAACTGTTTGTGAGCGTGAAATGGAACAGTGACGAAAAAGATTTATTTCATGAATTAAAGGTAATACCATTACTCGTTACCCGGGCAACGAGATTTATATAAAATATTAATTCATTAATATTTAGTTCCTGAAATAAATCTTTCTTATCCCTGTTTAATCTCATGCTCAGTTTGCTCGCACGGCCGACGTCTCACAGCGACACATGTAGAGGCATATTAAGGGTATTTTAATATTGCTTGCACCATTTGTTAATGCAAAGTACAAATAAAACGTTACTTTCCAGATAAGTAAGAAGTGTTCAAAGTAAAACTTTGTAAACTGCTTCCTAGCTATTTCCCATTTTTAACAAAGTTTCCTTTATGAGGATGTATGTTTATCAATTTTGGCTTCCACATAAAAAAAGATTTGTGGAAAATATTATAATAAAGACGTAATGTGCAATATTCACTTTTTCAGGTTTGTTTAAATACTGTGTACACCAGCTTGTTAAACTTTTCGACTTTTAAGTACAAAATTCCTCTATATCGTGCTTCGAAATTATTTTTATATCTATAACACCGACAGAGGATAATACCGATGGGTTTAATCAGAGTAAATTTATATCGCTTGGAAAGTTGTGTTTCAGGAGAGTTGTGACATGGTGAATATTTTTAGGTAGAGATGAGAGAGCTGTTATATCGGGTAGAGTTGTTATCTGGTAGAGTTGTATTGTGGTAGAGATTGAGCGGGAGACTTTTTTTGTTGTAGATTGTAACATAGTAGAGCTGTGACTGGTAGAGATGTACGGTACCGATTTCTTTTATAGTATCGATACCGACGTCTGAAGATTCTTTTAATTTTACGGTGCAATAAAGATGGATTTTTTAAACCAAAAAAAAATAGTTTTCTTTTTTTATCCACAATGATAAATTTTAGGTCGATAAATTAAAAAAAAATCATTAAAAGCTGATAAGAAAATACAACTATCATATTCAGCCATTTCCTTCTGTGATAAGTAGTTGTTAAGATACATTGATTGTTTGAAAATGTAACATTTTCTAAAATAATGGATTCAGATTTCTGAAAAAATGCACAGAAAGTACCATCAAGTAGCAGTAAAATGTGGCCAATTATGTAAAATATTTGAGAAGGTTGAAAAAGAAAGTGAATTGACAGAGAATGTCGGGCTGTGTGAACTTGGAACCCGACTATGGAAAATCGAAATTTATTTTTTCATTCTTATAGAGTTTTGTTTGTAGTTGATTATAGTAAGAATTTTTTCGTTTGTAGTAGCTCTAAAAAAATGTATAGGACTTTGAAAAAAGCTCTGCACCCGACTTTGTCGGCGTTCAAATTTGGTAGTTCGTTCTTATACAAAATCGTTTGTAGTTAGAAGGAAAAAAAGTTATAAACATTTTTTGTATTAATTTTTTTGTATAAACAAAAAAATGCTACTACAAACGATTACAAACAAAACTAAGTTACTACAAAAGAAAAAATGCTACCACAAACGACTACAAACAAAATTAAGTTACTACAAAAGAAAAAAATGCTACTACAAACAACTATAAACGAAACGAAATTACTACAAACGAAAAAAATTGTACTACAAACGACTATAAACATAAAAACGCTACTACAAACTACACATGTTTCATTTGTAGTTGTTTATAGTTGGTTATAGTATTTTTTTCATTTGTTGCAACTTAGTTTTGTTTGTGGTCGTTTGTAGTAGCGTTTTTTCATTTGTCGTCGCGTTAGTTTCGTTTGTAATAGCGTTATTTCGTTTGTAGTAACGTTAATTTTGTTTGTAGTAGCGTTAATTTTGTTTGTAGTAACTTCGTTAAGATTGTAATCGTTTGTAGAACAATTTTTTCGTTTGTAGTAACTTCGTTTCGTTTGTAATCGTATGTAGTACCATTTTTTTCGATTGTAGTAACTTCGTTTTATGTTTAAAGTTAATGTTTATAACTTTTTTTCTTTCCAACTACAAACGGAAATTCTTTCACTACAATCAACTACAAACGATTCTGTTTACCATAAGAATGAACTGCTCGGGTGCAGAGCTTTTTTGAAAGTCCTATAACTTTTTTTAGAGCTACTACAAACGAAAAAATTGTTACTACAATCAACTGCAAACGAAACACTATAGAAATGAAAAAAAAAAATTTCAATTTTCCAGAGTCAGGTACCAAGTTCACACAGCCAGAATGCCCCATATAACAATAGATAGAATTTACAAGAAATACCTCGTATGCATATCGTCTATTTAAAGATGATGAAGAGCTAGTTTGCATGCTAGTTTGTAATGAGAAAAAAATGCATAATTATTTGTGCAATTTATCCTTAAACCCATCATCACATTTACTCTATCTGATCCTAGAGAGGATCATTAACAAGATGTCCTGCCAATGTATTTAGGCTAGATTAACCTAAAATTGGGAAAACATGTCTGCGGAGTTACTATTAAGAATTGCATACATTTCTGTCATGACATACATTATTAATCATTACACCGAAAAAATTAATTTCAAAATATAGTTCACTATTGTCTACAATTCGTTAATAATTACTTTTAAAAAATCACCTGGTGTTTCGATCGCACTCTCTGCGTATTTTTATTTCTTCTGAGTCCCGAGGTCTGCACAGCTCGTTTCCCAGCATATTTGTTAATGCAATTATCGCGTCTCGTTTTTTGAACAAGTTTGCGACTTTTCCGCAGACTCCTATCATGGTCAGTAGCATAAACGATCCATTAGCTAGTTCCTCGGCAGTTTCGAACGATCCAAAGAGATCAACTAATTCCGATATCGTGAAAGTGTAGATGAGGAAAATCATCAGAAAGGTGTAGGAGTCGTAAAACATAGTTTTCCAGCCAGATGGCCACCAAACCGGTCGCCACATTCCGCAAAATCCAAGAATTATAAAGCTCGAGGGTAGCGTATGCATTTGTATGTAGCGGAAAGTTTCTCATAGAAAAAAGAAAGATGGAATTTTATTGCACGGTCGACAACTTACTGACAACTTCTCGTATAAAGTTAACTATTGTCCCAGGGAAGCTTTTTGCTAATATTTTATTTAAAGACATAAAAAATGGAAGCTTATAGGTTGGGGGAATGATAGAAAAGTTTGTCCTCACAATATATTTGCATCATATATTCAATGGGTAACAATAGAGGAGAAGGAAATACATTGAGGGTTTTGTCTGTGCAAAGAACTAAAGGGTATCATTGACTGGGGCCTGGAGGTAGATCTAAGTCCACGTCGAGCTGACTGAACATTTATTTAATAATGAGACAGTATGCGTAAGTCTTCACCGCGTTTCCCCAAACTCTATAGTCATATCGATCGACTGGAGTAACCATTACTTAAGATATTTGTATTCCGTTAGCGACTGGTATCGCCAAGAATTTTCCGACTTCCCACAATACCGTGTATGCTGAATGAGAGGCCTGTAGGATCTGTAAATATAGTACACGAGTCACATCATAATATAATGTTCAGCTGCAACTAAATTCTACGAATCACAAGAAAGCCATAAGTGCGTTAGCTACTGACACCGAGCTATTCGAGTCAGTAGCTGTTCGAGAAAGCCATCGCGGGGCCACTGGTGAAGATAATCGGATTTCTTGCACGCACGCAAACATTCCATAGATTTTTTGTATATCAATCTTAAGAGTGGTCCAATTGATATTATATATGGTATAGCATCAGCGACTTCCAGGCTCTAATGGTACAAAATAATGTTAGAATTTCAGAAAAGAAATACACTGATAATCCAACCGCGTATTCAGTTTATTGCCTAGTCGCATGCATAGGGATCCAACTGTATTCAATTTTGTCTTTTTATCTTAAGATGCACTTCGTTTCCAAATCAGCAGTAAAGAAACGCCTTGGATACCATTTATCCGACATTTAAACATCCGGACGTAAACTCTGGGCTCCCAATGCTACATCGGGGCAGCTGGTAACAACCTGCTATGCTTAGAATATCTCATTAAAACCGATCGAATCTCATTAAATGGACAGAAATACCATTGAAAACTAATCCGTTTCAATGTGGTTTTTGTCCGTTTAATCAGTTTCAATGGGATTTTTTAAGTAGGGTGTGCAAGTACCAATGAGGTTAAGAAGCATTTGGACAGCGAATGTCGGTACTAAACATCGTTTAGAAGCTTTGTCTAATCTGAATGAAAATATTTTATGCAATAATATAATGAAACTCGGTGATCATCGAGGTCCATATATTTCGTATGCGATCAGTTTACGAGTAGTGCGGGAAAATCTCACTCAAATATTAAGAGATAATGCTAAACGCAATGGCCAAGTTTGCTTTTGATCAATTTTTCATTGTTTTTGCTTGCTCTTAACGATCCGATTCTACCAAATGAAGAAAACAATCGGTGAGTAGATCCAGCTGTTCGGATATTTGCATCATCATCGATACAGCAAAAAGATAATTCGCTAGGTTTGCTAATCACACTACCGTTGCCGAAAGACCCTCCCCGATGGAGGTTACCCAAAATATTACTCGCTGATCGAAAAGTACCCGGAATTTCTCATTTAAACGAGCCACCCTTGAGCTATTGGCAAAATTATTTTTATTCTAGGTTGGTACATCTGTCAGTTGTTTACATGTCATTTTTAAGCGCAATATGTCAGATAATTTGTGCGTAATAGCTTTGTAAACAAATCATTGTTTGGTGTACCCTGCGAATTTCGCTATGTCGAATTTTGATGAGCAAAGAGTGTGACTGAAATGTTGTGTTTCTAACAAAATATCATGTGCGGAAGCGTTGAAAATGTTAACGGTAGCCAACGGGGACTTGACAATGTCGAAAACACAAGCATACGAGTGTTACAAACTGTTTAAAGCGGGCCGTACTGCGGTTGATGACTTGCCTCGTTCCGGTCGTCCATCCACCTCTGTGACTGACGAAAACATCGAAAAAGTTAAGAAAATGCTCGAAGATCGTCGTGTAAGCATCAGGGAGATAGCAGCCGATCTTTGTGTCTTGTTTGGATTGGTGCAGAGCGTTATGCACGATGTTTTGGGCATGAGACGAGTTCAAGCGCGAGATACAACTTGTGGTTTCTTCAACACGACAATGCACCAGCTCACACATCTTATCTTGTACGCGACTATTTGACCAAAAACAACGTGAATACCGTTCCACAAGCTGTGTATTCACTTGACATGGCCCCGTGTGACCTTTTCCTGTTCTCACGATTCAAATTACCACTTCGCGGAAAGCGTTTTGAGAGGATTGAGACGGTAAAGGAGAATTTGCAGAAGGAGCTGAAGGCGTTTCCAAAATCGTCCTATAAAAAGTGTTTTAAAGATTGGAAGAAGCGTTGGGATATGTGTATTGCTTACGATGGAGATTACTTTGAAGCGAATTAAATAAATATCGATGAATAATGAACCGTTTTCGTTTTATCAGTATCTACATCGTAGGGAATCTAACAGAGAAAAGGCAATCTTCTGGCATGCTAGTTTGTCATAAATAGACTAAACACCATACATTCGAGAGTTACAATGATGTTGTCATCTTTTCACACTAACTAGAGTGAGTGCACAAGCGAATATACATGTTTACATAGCTATTCTGCACTTATTTTGCACATTTTATGATTGATCCATTGATTCACTAGGGTTTTCATAGTTTTCGACTTCTATACTTTCATTACGTATTTTGAGATTAAGATACACGATTTTTAAAATTATTTCACATATATCGGGTTACCAGCTGAGTGGCAATCCTCCCATTACGGTAGTCATTGATTGAAGTGGACCAACCGCTTTTTCGCCGATTTTAGCGAAACTTGAGTCACTTGGGCTGAATTCGAAAAAGGGCATTCCAGGCAATTAAAATTCCTTTCAAATGGCGTTCGTTTTATCAAAATTATATTTAAAAAATAGCATTTCTAAAGGCGATCGTGTGAACGAGTTCAGAAATCAGTTGTGCGATGACCTCGAAAAGTGGTATATGCCGTTAGAAAACCACTGAACGTCTCATGCCAAATGAAAGAGCAGATCACAACGTGAGCCTTTCCCAATGTGTCTCAACGGGATAATCTTAGAAGAAGTTACGCCCTCAGGAAGCTTAAGTGGATGTTTGGCGGTCGATCAAAATCGCCTTCACCAATTCGGTTGAAAATTTTCAGTGTACCCTTCGACCACGATAAATGTTTGTGGCAACAACTTTCCCCATGGACGAGATCCAGGTTTAGCCCGAGCGGGGCGTATCCTTTCTCGACATTTTTCGTATTGAAAGACTGTGGTCAGGGGGCTGAACAAACGTTGAAAAAAAGAATTCAACGACTGAAGGGAAGGTTCTCAATGAACGCAACACGGCTTTGAACAATCATTTGATTGTTGACTAAATGACTGTCGTCAAGCTACTTATATCTCTGCTGCATAATTTGTGCTTATTATAATCCTATAAAAGTGGATGCATAATGCAATGAGTATACTGCCAATCAATCACTCAATTTTTATTATTTATTTAGAAAGAAGAAATCTGCGGACAGAAAAATGTTTCAATTTTTAATTTCAACTAAAACTTCTTAAAAACTATTTCAGGTAAAGTTTCCAAAGGAGTCGTGCTATTGCACTGCAATGCAATACAAGAATTATGTTTTCTTAGTAGATTATACATGACAAATTTGCTCGTTAACGGTAGTCTGTTTTAAATTTTTTTGTACTTTCGGACGGTACAGACAGACAGACACACAAATGAATAAATTCTTTTTTCGCGTTTTAGATTGGTTGGTATTCAAAACATGTATTTATATTATAATCTGTGAATTGATTTTTTTTTTGGATTACACTGGTGCTTGTCATTACATATTTCGTATATAAAGTATTTAAAGTACGAGGTTGGATCGACAACTCAGTGTCTTTTTAAATTTCCCGCGTTGTAACTTGAAAAGCAACACTGCTTCTGTCATCTGTCATCTGTCGATAGACTGCTGTGAAATTTTAAGCAAGCTACGTCATTTAGTTTGTGTTTGACAGCCATTGAATGCAGACAACCTCGTGAATTTTGCGAAAATGGAAAAAAGTGATTTTTGTGTGCTCATCAAGAATTATTTTTTGCGGAAAAAACCATTACTCAAACCAAGAATAAGCTTGATAAATACTATGGCGATTCTGCACCATCAATTTCAATGGTAAAGAAGTGGTTGACTGAACTTCGTTGTGGTCGTACAAGCACGAGTGATGCCGAACGTTCTGGACGCCCAATTGAGATCACTACACCCAAAACAATTGAAAAAATCCACGATATAGGGTTGGCCGATTGAAATTGAAATTGCGCGACATCGTAGAAACCATAGGCATATCACATGGCTTAGTGTGACAAACGCAATCGTGTGACAACTTCGAAGGAGTGTTTGGCGTTGTTCAACCACAATCTGGACGACTTTTTCCGCCGTTTCATAACCGCGGACGAAACATGGATCCGCCATAATACACCGGAGACCAAGCAGCAGTTGAAACAGTGGGTTTCTGCGGGCGAATTGGTGCCAAAGAAAGCCAATATGGATCTGTCAGCCAACAAGGTCATGGCGACAGTTTTTTGGGATGCACGAGGTATAATAGACACCGTTTACCTTCAAAAGGGAAAAACAATCAACGACGAATAATACGCCTACTTATTGGACCGGTTCAACATCGATTTAAAGAAAACACAACCGCATTTGGTCAAAAAGAAAGTGCTTTTCCACCAAGCCAACGCACGGGTACACACGTGCGTAGTCGCCTTAGCAAAATTCCATGAATTAGGATACGAATTGCTCTCTCATCCACCATATTCTCCGGATTTAGCCCCCAGTGACTATTTCCTGTTTCCAAACCTGAAGAAATTTTGTTTATTACCTGGCAACGGCAGGGAATTTATCGAAAAATTACCGATATAATTTCGTCGTGCTGGTACCACTTGATGTTAGATACCACGCTCCTATTGCTCGAAATTCATGTGACAAAAATAATCACGTGTATTCAACGTCAAAATGAATCCAGCAACAGCCCGAAGCAACCATGTTAGAAAATAAGAACTAGGCACTAGTTGGGTCGCATGCCAACAGAGCGCGCAAGAGTCGACGGCGCGTCTTTATAGGCTACGAGTTAGCCTCTCTATGTTTTCGACTTTTTAATGAGCGTTCACACCTGTACTTTTTCTCTCCGATTTTCCGAGGTAACGCCGCAATTACGGCACCTGTGCAATATATTAAATTCACTGTTAAAACTTATCCGGTTCATATTATCTGATAACCCTGCAATCCTGCTCTGCTTTAAGGGGTTATACGCAGTTATGAGGCAAAAAAAAGACGGTTTTTCAAGGATTTATCCTGAAGAGACTTTTGAATTTATTAATTTGAAAATTTTTGTAGTTATAAAAGCATCCTTCAAGAACGTAAACAAATTTTTTATTTATAAAAATGTTGATTATAGAGGGCGCTGCAGGCGATTTCCGGAACCTCCTCTAAAAAAAGACGATTTACGGTGTACATCGTAACTCAAGATTGGATTATCTGAAATCAAAAAACCAAACAAATTTCGTTAATATATTAGATTATCTAGTAATTAATCGGTTGGCTAATCAAAATATTGAATTTTCACAAAATGGCGGCTTCTCAAAAAAATAGTTTCGATTTTTTATGTAAAATTTGGCATTAAATTGTTTATAAAATAGAAAATAAGTATCGGATTGACAAAAGGAACGACTAATTACTAGAAAATGTATCTAAGAAGATTGTGTTAAAATTTTAGACCGATCGAACAAGCCGTTTTTGAGATATCGTGTACACCGACTTGAAAAATGCTGTTTTGAGAAAAACGCGTTTAAAGTTTCAAAACCGGTTCGCACATAGAAAAAAAATTTTTTTTTAACTTACATGGTGTCGTCTATTTCAGGGCCATATAATAAACCCTCCATTCCTTCAGCAGCCTCCAGCAATTCAATTTGGTGCTGTCTTCGAGCCATCCTTCCCTCTCATGTCGCTTCGTGCGCTCTGCGCTCGGATAGCGTAACGCGCTCTTTGTCCTCCTTTTGTACATATGCATGCGCATTGGGCCCCAAAGACAGTCCCATTGCATTCATATGGTACAAAAGTGAAATTGAACCTTCATTAAACATACCGGCGGCGATATTTGCGGCCATTTCAACAATTTTTGAGCCACTCGGAATGATTTTCGGCGTAATTTTCCAGATGATTTGGTTGTAACTCTCAGGTACAAGGAAAACACTACTACACTCTCACACAATGTATAAGAATACAATACACAGGTATATAAAAGGAGCAACGGTCCAGGTAAACAGCTGCCGCTTGAGCCTCTGCCCCACCTACTTTCAAACGCGCCGAGGCGTCTCTACATATATAGGTATAACTCCGAAAGTATTGCTCGGATTGACTTGAAATGTTGTGTGTATACTTTTGAATATATGTACATTACAAAAATGCAATAAAAAAAATGAATTTTTTGAAAATCATAACTGCGTATAACCCCTTAATAAAACGCAACAAACCAAATGCGCTTTGAAGATATCTGACAACCATAAACAACCCTACAACAATCTACAACTACTAAGTTCTCTATATTTTATTCTATTCATCAAGATCTGTCAATTTTAAAAGAGTTTAATCAACTATGTCGAGTGCACTTTCATCTCGCGTATTAATAAAAAAAAAGAATGTACTTTCTTCTGCCATATCTTTACTTTGTTGATCTTTTTCCCGCTTTATGTTAATGCGCATGATTTGTACAAATAAACAAAGAAACAACTATCAGTCACGAATATGTTTCTATTACTAATGAAACTTTATCGTCGGAATTAAAATTAATATTTCGTTTTTATATTAGGATATCTATTCATTTTCGTAAGAAAATAAAAAGTCATTGTAGCTTCTATCTTTTGTCTATAATTTAATCAAAGTAATTTACAGTAACAAACCTAAATTTAAAAAATGTATAATCAGGATGAGTACGACGCATACGACGACAATGGTGCTGTAATCGACGACAAGTACGACGGCGAGTATGGCGAATACAACGACGGAAATGGTAAAGAGCAGGGCAACTGTATAATACGATGACAAACCACCATTTTATATATCCAATCGTTTTAAAATATTTTAACAAAGATGACAAGAAATAAAAAGAACTTACGGCTCTATTCGTGCAGCAAATTTTAAGTTGATTATCTAACTCATTCTAGAATTACAGGTCTTTTCATTTTACGAGTTAGATCAATCTGGAATGAAAAAAGGTGGGAAGTATAACTTTGCAAGAATGGTTCCTCATTATTTTTCTTTTGTCGCAAAGCCACCTTCATGAAGTAGTATGTTGATACATTTTTTGCTTCTCGTAGAGGAAGCTTTGTTAAAGGTGAAAAACAATAAGGAAATAATGCGCAAAATTTTACTTTGTATCCTTGTTTATAATGTGACGTGGTGAAATATTCAATATATGAGGACGATTAGAATTGAGTGTGATAGCTGCATGGCGTATCTCAGTGGGAGCTGTCGATTGACAATCGGAAGGTCCCGGGTTCTCTCGCAGGAGTTTACTGGTTTTTTATTTTTTCTCTCGCTATCTCAATTTTGTATTGGTCTTTCAATGTAATTTTGCTAGCTTAATTTTGCTCTCGTTATCTCAATTTTGCTTAGCTTTCTCAATTCGGCTTTCACCTTCTTCATGTTGCTTCCACTGTCTCAATTATGCTTTCGCTCTGTCTTTGACTTTTGTCCTGTCCATTTTGCTTTCGCTCTCTTCATTTTGCTTTCCCTCTATCATTAGCTTCCGGTTATAGTCTAGCCATCTCGACTTCGCTCCTTTTTGATTTCGTTTATTCGTTTATCCTACCATTCCCGTAAATGCGCATTTCATTTCCATCTAGTGCCGCCAGCAGTATTTATATTATATTGTAATCGTAATAATCATAAACTTTACTTTGACCTATACAAATGCGAGCACGACGTTTATTTGGGATATTTTCCAGAATGAGGCAAGTACGAGCTCGTAGCTCGACATATTCGTTAAAACTGTCCGTCAAGATTATTGACTACTTAGTGCACTGTTTTACTTAAGCGATATATTAACCAAAATAAAGGCAACACTGTCGCCACCGTAAATGCATACAGAACATAGTTCCTCATGCTTTCGGAGAACATTGTTCATGCATGGACTGGTGCCATTACCGCAACTCCGAAAAAGACTAAGTTTACGAAAGTTTGCCACGCGATAAACCACTATCAGACCTGGAATAGAGAGGGTGATACTGACGAAAATTTTTTCAGAGAGTAGTCAATAATACAAATAAACTCGCGCATGTGGTCCAAATGAAACAAACGAATCTGTCATTTACCCAATAATGGTCAAGCACCCAAATGCGCATCACTACGCAGTCTCTGAATCTTTCAATTTCAGAGTGACATCGGCGATCGTCCAAAAAGATGTTAGTCGGCTGTATATTGTAAATACCTTTTAAAAACTGAAACTATAACCTGGTTCTGAAACAATGAAGTTCCGTGAAAGAAAGGAAAATTCGATGAAGCTAAGAGCCACGAAATGAAAGATTCTTCCTTTCAAAAAGAGAAGACTTTTCAATAAGATGAAACCATCTCGCAAAACTTCCACGCTTTCACTGACCCTTGGTACGTACGAGGTGTGTTAAAAAAATAACGAGAATTTTGTAATTTCACATGTTGTATTGGTCTGATTTCGGCGATTTTTTCGTTGTTGTGTCGGTAAACTTGTCCGGAAAGTTGCTGTACTGTGTTAGCCATATTGGATATTTAGTCTATTGTCAGCTGTCAAAAAGGTCACATGTGTTTTAGTAGGATCGGCGATTTTGAAAATGGATCAGAGAATTTGTATAAAGTTTGCTATAAGAATGAAACAATGTGCAGCAAAGTTTTAGAAATGTTAAATATTGCTTTTGGTGAGTCTGCTATAAGTAAAACAAGGGTTTACGAGTGGTATAAGCGTTTCCAAGATGGCCGTGAAGACGTTGAAGGTGACGAGCGCCTTGGACGCGCCTGCACATCACAAGTCGATTAAAACGTGGAAAAAGTGAAAGAAATGATTATGAATGATCGCCGAATCACAATCAGAGAAGTAGCTGATGATGTTGACATATCAATTGGTTCAGGCCATGAAATTTTTTCGGAGGTTTTGGGTATGAAGCGTGTGGCAGCAAGATTTATTCCAAAATTGTTGAATTTCGAACAAAAACAGCGGTGAATGGTAGTTGTTCAGGAGTCGCTAAATGAAGTCAACAACGATGCAGAACTACTGAAACGTATCATAACAGGTGATGAAACATGGGTTTGCGGATATGACGTCGAAACTAAGGCAATCGTTCCAGTAGAGGCATTTTGGATCGCCATGAACGAAAAAAGCTCGACCAGTGCGGTCGAATGTGAAGGTTATGCTTACTGTGTTCTTCGATTTTAACGGCATAGTCCACTATAAGTTCTTACTACAAGGTCAAACGGTCAATAAGGAGTACTGCTTACAAGTTCAACGCCGTTTACGGGAAGCAATCCGAAAAAAACGCCAGGATTTGTGGCGAAACAATTCATGGCTGTTGCACCACGATAATGCACCTGCTCACACTTCATTGCTTGTTTGTGATTTTTTGGTCAAAAACAACACTGTAATGATGCCCCAGCCTTCATATTCGCCAGACATGGCTCCGTGTGACTTTTTTCTGGTCCCAAAAATAAGGAGAACCTCAAAGGGCGGTCATTTTGCAAGTATAGATGAGATTAAAAACGCATCGCTGAGAGAGCTAAAAGTTATCCCAAAGAACGAGTTCCAGAAGAATTTCAAGGAATGGAAAAGGCGCTGGCATAAGTGTATAATATCTAATAGGGACTTTTTTTGAATGGGATAACATTGTTATAGACAAATAAATAAAATTCTTTCCAAAAAACGAAAACTCCCGTTATTTTTTTAACACTCCTCCCATACATATGATGATCCGTAGGCCAATAGTGATCAACCCGAGCGCCACCTCTCGGTTGAATTTATCTTCGTTGTACTGGTGTCAACACCAATAGTCATTGTATACTTATCTCAGTCGTTCACCTATCAACCATGGGTTAACGGGTGCAACACTCCAGTAATATTATACACGCGATTTCTCACGTATGAGAGCAACTCTTCAATTCCCTGTGAATGTGTGTGCCTCAAGCAAATTGTAACAGGTAAGAAAATTATTAAAGATAGCACCTTTAATAATTTAAAGATACTATTAGCTAATAATAATAATAATAGGTTTAATATCTAATGCTAGCATCTTTCATAGCTAATAATAGGTAATAATAATAATAGCTTTGATATCTAAAGATAGCACCTTTAATAATTTTGTAATATATGCGAACGCCTATGGTAAAACTAGTACAGTATTAATTATGGTCCACGTATTTCCTTATGATCGTCGGACGATTGGGCCTTCAATACCGGTAATTTCCGGCATTTTGCTACTGCAGATCTGAGATCGAACTTACTCATTGTTCGCCCGAGATCATGTTTCCCGGGCTCATTGTTGACTTCAACTCGGAGTCGATCGAACCCGTCGATAGAAACGTTTAAGCTAATTGTGGACGGTTGCCTGCAAATGCTTGGAAGTCCTCATCTTATGATTTACGGCGAGATCCACCGTATTGACAAACCCACCAGATCTCCGAGGAATAACTACCAGCACACAAGGTAATAACACAGTGCCCATTGTAACCACAAAATCGCCACATTACTTAGTCAAGGACACCTTCAAAGGTCGAAGCAGGATGTACCATATATACCAGGTATACAAGTATGAAATGCGGATTTTTTTTCTTCAAAACATGTTGAATTCGGAAGAATGATAAATGGTTCTTTATTCAAAGTATGCTCCATCGCGTGTTATACATTTTTCCCATCTTTCGAGCAATTTGGGAATACCACGCCAGTAAAAATCTTTCCCCTTTGCTGCGAACCATTCATCGAGTCATTTTTTCACATCTTTGTATGAACCAAAGCACTGGTCAGCAAGTGCGTGACCCATCGATGCTAACAAGTGGTAATCGGAAGGAGCCAAGTCTGTTGAGTAAGCCGCATGGGGTAGAACTTCCCAGCTGAGTACTCCAACGTGTTGCGAACAGGTTTTGCCGTATGTGATGGAGCATTGACATGAAGAAAAATGACTTTGTGTTGCCTCTTTCGGTATTATGGCCTTTGTTCAAGCAGCGAACGGTTCAAATCGGTCAATTGTTGTTGGTAACGTTTAGTATTAACTGTTTCCCCAAATTTTAACAACTCATAATAGACCACGCCCCTCTGGTCCCACCAAACACAGGGCATCGTCTTTCTGCCAAAGCGATTCGGTCTTGTGGTCGATGTGGATGATGCGCCTGGGTCTACCCATGATTTTTTACGCTTGGGATTCTCAAAATAAATCCACTTTTCATCCCCTGTAACTATACGATGCAAAAACGTCTTCCTTTTGTACCGACCGAGCAAAATATCACATGTGTTTTTGCGCTTTTCCATTTGCCTATCGTTTAACTAATGTGGTACCCATCTACCAGTCTTCTGAATCTTTCCCATCTCTCGTAACCGATCGGAAACAGCTTGTTGACTAACGCCACATTACTCGGCGAGTTGTTTTTGTGTTTGCGAATCATCTTCGTCCAACAATGCTTGCAATTCCACATCTTCATATTTTTTTGGCGGCTTTCCACGTTCCTTGTCTGCAACATCGAAGTCACCACTTTTGAAACGCCGCAACCATCGTTCACACGTATCTCGCGTTGGAGCATATTCACCATAAGCTTCTCGAAGTAATCGGTATGATTCAGCAGTAATTTTCTTCAAATGTAAAACAAAAAATTAATGCTGTCCATGAATGCTCTTTGTTCGGTATAAATTTCAACCTATTGAACACAACAACACAACACTAGGCACACACTATTCCAATTTATCACTCGTGCGCGTCTGACACTTGTTGATGACACAACAAAATGGCGCAATGTCACATCTTTATAGCACAAACGGCATTCGTGCGCCATATGTTGTCTGAAATCCGCATTTCATACTTGTACACCTGGTAGCAGGTCACAAACCGATCTGAGAAACATTATCGTCAACTCAGTGTTAAAATTTCGAGAACTCTGTTCGATGGTCCGTGTTTATTTATTCATAGCGGCTAGTCAAGAGCGACTGATCTATCCTCTCTGAGAGACATAAACGTGTTGATGCTTACTTCGAGCATGAGTAAGCTTGTAGATAGAATAGCCTTATGGTGCCTTAATTTTCCAGCCGATACCATTTAGAAATTATTGATACTTTGAAAAAAAAAACAAATCTTTACACAACGCAGAGCACATCAGGCTATTGTCTAAAACTTGTTTTTTTCTCGAAATGTCTATAGTATATAAAATTCATAAGTTACAGTTTTTGTTACCCACTGAGTAGGTTTCGACTCGCCTTAATGTTTAACAACTATTTCGATCTGCATGCAAACGTATGCATTTGGTACAGTAAATTAATTGTTTTATTATGTACACATAATTTTCGATCGTCGAGCGGCCTCGGGGCTAAATAGTGGAAGACTCGAGCGTTCGAAATATACTTTTAATCTACAGTGTATTAATCTTAATAATATAGTGATGATTTTCGATCAGTAAGCGCTCTCCGGCTGGGCCAGAGATATCTTTTTCCTGATACTATTTTTAAGCAAGATTCAGCTCGTCGGTAAAAGACCTAAAGACATAAAAAAATTGTTTCAATCTGCGGTCAATTTATATTTTATTATACAGGAATCATTTTCGATTGATAAATGGTTTTCGTCTCAATCAGAGACATTCTTCCATTGAATCTTGTCTCTCGTATGAGAAAGCTTGTCCCTCAAAAAACCTATAGTTTAAAATCACATTGTTACTGCAATAAGTTTGGTTCAAAAGCATAGGCATTATTTATCAATCGATGAAGAGTCTTTAGCGAAACCAGAGGTTTTCACTTCCAGAAGCTTGCTTCCTTGCTTGAAAAAGTTCGTCGATCGAAACACCAAATTTTTTCTTAATCTAAAGCACGCTTAAGGCTAAATAATACATTGCTCATGCTATTACACTATTTCTCATTAAGGATAGAGAGCCTTAGTTTCCTAAATAATTACTCTGGCTGATCTATAAATACATAGATCTCATAATTTATCACTTCCTAACAGGCTGCTCAAAATCGTCCCTTTGCCTACCGTTGATATAAAAATCTGATTAGTATTGTATATATGTTTATGTTTTCAATGATTAAACTTCTGTAATATTATTTATAAGCATCTTGTATAAACGAACTAGCAGTGTAATGGAGTAAAGATACAATCATACCTTAAAGTCCTTTTGAAAAATTCTTTCGAAGCTCTTTGGCAACCATCTCTAACGCTAACCCACTTATTACACTACACATCAGATGCCAAAAAATGCTAACATTATAATAGCTCACACAAGAAAAAAACTGATTAATTAATCATAGTAATAATTATGAGGAATCCACGATTCGGCATTTGAAGCGAGAGAATTTGTTGTTTGATTATTCGTTATAACAGTTAAACATGAATTTACGTATCCTAGCGTTTAAATAGCGCTGTATATAGCCTATATATAGTGTAACGAATCGGTCGTAATAGGTCACTTATTATTCATATTTCGCGCCCTGCCGTCTTTCGGCGTGAAGGGTCGCCACCGCCGCGATTCCTGTTCGAGGTTGGATTTTGGACTATCCCTAGCAGATTGAATGACCATACTTTATCCTACAAAAGACCACAAAAAGACGTCTTTTTTAATGGTCGATAAGTGTTTGAGAAACGACGTCTTTTCATGGTCTTTTTCCTTGTAGTTATGACCTCTGGAACGGTCTTTATTCAGCGGTTTGGTCTTTTCACGGTCTTTAAAAGAAAAGACCTTGAAAAGACGCAAGGTCTTGCACGATCTTTTATGACTTTTCATGGCCTTGGTCGTCTTGCGGTCTTTTTATGGTCTACTGTCGTCTTTTTGCAGTCTTTTTATGGTCTAAAATCTCGCACTTTTCGACGGTCGCTTTTTCGGTCTTTTCAGCGTCGTCCAATCTGCTAGGGATCATGGAAGACGGTATGTGAATCCCGAAGCGAACCGGTAGAATTAGTAACCGAGCGGCACTGCTAGAGAGTAGTCAAGACTCTAGCCAATTAATACTCGCCACTAAGTCATATATCCTGAAGTCGTTCTCGGAAGTAACACGGCTTAAGAGCACTCAGAGTTTCCATGTTTCAACAAGAAGACCTGTAGGCTGCTCACAAAACATTGGATCATAAGTCTCGACCAAAGGGAATCATCGCTGAAAGGATCAACTCATTTGGTGAACGAATAACGCTTACTCCGGAGTTTCAAACGCCACCAAGGAATTCGAGGAGAGTCTAAGATTTCTTTATTCCGAAGGATTCGCTTGAAAGGAAGATACCAGGGTATAATTTTCCACTATCAAAATCGATCCATTCGATCCATAGACGTGAGCGAGAAATCTTTCATTCAATGAACGAAGAAATCCATAAGGGAATATTCGATGAAGACGGGTGAGCGATCTAACCATTAAATTGAAGGAAAAACGCTCAAGCATACAACGAACTCTAGTCAAAGAGGCGTGTATGACATCATAACAAGTTTTTGTATGACCTGTTCGAGACATTCTTATTGCCTGGCTCGGTGAAGAATGTGTTGTCTTACAATTAGAGTTTCTAAAGATATCAACACCAAGATTATTGTTCCTTGACGTATTATGAAGCAAATTTATGTAACTGTATTTAATGCAGATTGTACTATTATTATTATGTTTGTCGAGCATTTCGACGAGTTTCTGGAGTAGAAACTCAAAACTATCAATCTGTCAATGTAGAGATTATTATCTCCTTGAGAAATTCAATGCGAATACTTGTGCATATATTTCATGCAAACTTTCCTGTGATTATTATGTTTGTCGAGCGTTTCGACGAGTGTATTAAATTAATTGTGTGAACTATCAAAAATCTATCAATGCAGGGCTTCTAATCCCTTACCGTAATTTAATGCAAATGTATATGGAGATATATCTTGTACGAACAAATGTGTGAAGAAGGTCCTGTCGGTTAAAAAATTGCTCAAGTGAGAAGCACACCAGTAATCAGTCATCGTTCGTGGATCCGTAAAATAAATGGTGATTTTCTGATGAAATACTGTCTCCGTTTATTTCTTCTAAGAATCTGAATAACATCTTTTGCTTGTTTTTCTGATATTTCAAAGATAAAACGCGGGAGACTGGCTGAAAACATTACACGGCCAACAGGCAACTTGTCCGATAGATACGCATAACAACCTGGTTGCTTTATTTATCCTGTGCGATTACACGTGTGACCTCCGTCGTTGTAACGGTCATGTGCCTCAACGCCTTAGCTACCTCCTTGCGAGTGCTAGCTAGAAAGACGAGATGCTGCCGTACAGCGCACATCTCGTCCCAGTCGCTGAATAGTCGTAGACGCGTGCACTCGCTCTTCTATCAGGCTCACGTCCCGACATTACTGATATGCAAAATCGCGTGTGTGCTAATTCTAATCGGCTACGCAACATCCTGAAATTATAATCAGGTATTTATCGTCGAATGTTTTAACTATTATGAGATATCGTAATCTGTACTGTCAGTTAAGTAAGAGCTTGTTTGGGTTAATTTGGATCAAAATTTATTTTTAAAAAGTTTTAAATACGTGGGTAGTACGTGTTGTACTACATTAAAAGAAAAATTCTATTGTATCAATAATGTGCCGCGTCACCACCGACGTCGATAATTGCCTGACATCTCCGAAGCATGCTTTCGACCAAGTTGACGGCGTATTTATTCGGCAAGTACCTTCAGATGCGACGAATTTCTCGTGCTAACAGCTTCAAAATGAATTTTTCTTCCACGAAGCTTAGGCTTATTGATATATGTCCACACATTCTCAATCGAATTTGCATTGGGCGACTGCAACAACCAATTAAGTTTAACAATGCCAGACTGCTCTTTCTACTAGGTGCAAAGCTTGCTGCGGTGTTTGGGATCGTTGTCCTCTTGCAAAATCCAGTCGTCGCGTTTCTCCGGCACCAAATTTTGGTAGTCGATTACGAACATTTCTTATAAATCTCGAGCATTTTCGGAGCATTCAGGTTGTAATTAAACGAATACAAAGCTCCGAAACCCAGATTTGAGAAGCAACCTAAAATATGGACTTTTACCGAGTCTTTAACGGTCCGCTGTACCAATCTGTTACTGGAAGCTGGCCAGGCTCGTGGGACGATAACTAAAGGGTGGTTGAATTGTAAGGGCCGATGTTGAATGTGAACCACACCTAAACGTCAAGTTTTTTTCTGCATTTCATTTGACATTTCTCAATTTCAGACTAACTCAATTTGAACCATGGAAAGATACACAACCGAGCAACGCGTTAAAGTTATTCAGGCTTATTATGAAAATGGGCGTTCAAATCAAAATGCATATCGTGCACTTCGTGATTTTTCGGTCAATTTAATCGTCCAAATGTGCGTACAATCGGAAAAATCGTGCAAAAATTTGAGCAAACCGGGTCTGTAGGAGATATTAAAACACCAGTGCATGCTCGTACAGCTCGTACTGCAGAAAATATTGCTGCTGTTCGCGATAGTGTGGCTGAAGAGCCGTCCACCTCAACTCGTCGTCGTGCCCAACAATTGCACCTCTCACGCTCGTCGTTGATGAACATTATGCATAAAGACTTGCATTTACACGCTTATAAGGTGCAATTGACTCAAGAACTAAAGCCTCTTGACCATTCCAAACGTCGTCAATGGTCAGAATGGTGGCAACAAATGGCAACAGTGGATGATCAATTTTCGAAGAAAATCATCTTCAGTGATGAGGCACATTTTCACCTCAGTGGATTCGTCAATAAGCAGAATTGCCGCATTTGGGCGAATCATAATCCAAGAGTGATTGTCGAAAAACCAATGCACCCACAAAGAGTGACTGTTTGGTGCGGTTTATGGGCTGGCGGCATCATCGGGCCGTATTTTTTCCAAAATGAGGCCGGTCAGGCAGTTACTGTGAATGGTGTTCGCTATCGTGAGATGATAACGAACTTTTTATGGCCCGAATTGGAAGATATGGATGTGGGCGATATGTGGTTTCAACAGGACGGTGCCATTTGCCACACAGCTAACGAAACAATGGCTCTTTTGCGCGACCAATTCAATGGCCGTGTTATCTCACGTGGTGGCGATGTCAATTGGCCGCCAAGATCATGTGATTTGACACCGTTGGACTTCTTTCTTTGGGGTTATTTGAAAGAAAAGGTGTACGTCGATAAGCCAGCAACAATTCAAGAGCTAAAGGATGAGATATCAGGAGTACAAATTGAAAATGCGGGATTTTTTTCTATTTTTGAACGTTTATTCTGAAAAAATGGTAACAAATGAATTATTCAAAGTATTGTCCATCGCTAGCCACAACTTTTTCCCATCTTTCTGGCAATTTACGGATACCGTCGCGAAAAAATTCGGCCGGCTTGGCTGCTATCCAGTCATCGACCCATTTTTGGGCTTCTTCGTAAGAATGGAAGCGCTGGTCAGCTAGGCCATGTGTCATCGATCGGAAAAGGTGGTAATCGGAAGGAGCAATATCTGGGCTATACGGCGGGTGGGGTAAGACTTCCCATTTCAGCGTTTGTAGGTATGTTTTGACCGGCGCTGCAACATGTGGCCGAGCGTTGTCATGTTGCAAAATTACTTTGTCGTGTCTTTGCTCGTATTGTGGCCGTTTTTCTTTGAGTGCGCGGCTCAAACGCATCAATTGAGTTCGGTATAGTGCTCCTGTGATGGTTTCGTTCGATTTCAATAGCTCATAATACACCACACCCAGCTGGTCCCACCAAATACAGAGCATGAGCTTGGCGCCGTGAATATTTGGTTTGGCCGTCGATGATGATGCATGGCCGGGGTAACCATATGATTTTTTGCGCTTCGGGTTATCGTAATGGATCCACTTTTCATCACCAGTGACAATGCGATGCAAAAAACCCTTCCGTTTTTGCCGTTCGAGCAGCAGTTCGCATGCAAAAAAACGGCGCTCGACGTCTCTCGGCTTCAGCTCATACGGCACCCAATGTCCTTGCTTTTGGATCATTCCGAGGGCTTTTATACGATGGGAAATGGCTTGTTGTGTCACTCCCAATGAATCTGCGAGCTCTTGTTGAGTTTGACACGAGTCTTCATTGAGTATTGCCTCCAATTCAGCATTCTCAAACTTTTTCACTTGGCCCGGCCGCTCTTTGTCCTCAACGTCAAAATCACCACTTCTAAACCGCACAAACCATCTCTCGCACGTTGAAACCGATGGAACATGACTCGGATAAGCCTCGGAGACCAATCGATGTGCTTCAGCAGCACTTTTCTTCAAATTAAAGAAGTAAATTAAAACTTCCCGCAAATGCTGTTTTGTTGGCACGAAACTCGACATATTGAGAGCTCAAAAAAACTATGAATTTGACACTGCGACAAATTGACACATACTGAAAATTAAAGCTATAAGACGTAGCTTTGACATGAACATAGTCACAGTACTGCCTGATGCGTATAGCGTTAGTAACGCCATCTGTTATCAAACCCGCATTTTCAATTTGTACCCCTGATAATTCGGCACATTAACGGCATAGAACCTCAATTATGCCTAAGCGTCATCGAAAATTTGGACCATCGGATGGAGGTGTGCCGCCGAGGTCGCGGCGGCCATTTGGCCGATATTTTGTTCCATACATAATTGAACCATACCATATTATCATAATAAAAAGAATTGACAATAATTTCCTAAATAATTTGTGTTTTATTCAAAATCAACATCGGCCCTTAAAATTTAACCACCCTTTATATCCCCAAACAGAAGCTTCGTCCGTAAAAATGACATTGCTCCAATGTCGGTCGATATTGTCCTTCCCCAATCGAGTCGCTTCGTCACGTGATTTTCACCTGACAAAGGTTTCTTCACTGAACTGCGCCATTGATATCATAAGCACGGAGATTCAGATAGTTATGTACGATATATCTACACCTTTCTGTTCAATTTTGCTGCTCCTCGACGCAATTATAAGCCAGGGTCCCGCGAAAACAAGTTCTCGATTTATTTTTCGAATTTAGGGGACACTTCTTATTGGGCCATGTTTCGGCAAGTCATTGGCAGTTTGTGTCTACTTTTATCGCTGCACCCACTTACTGACGAATAACTTCGACTTCCTCATGTACGTATTAGCCGCTGCATGAGACATTTTTTGGACCTTTCGGATGAGTACGGACGATACAACCTCGTAGCGCGACGCGTACGCGGCACTAATGACGCTTCACGTGTTTCTCTGATGAGAATTCAATACCAACTGTATCTTTCGTGACAATGCATCAAGGACAAAAGTTCTCTCTATCGACTCATGACAGAATAAGGGCGATAACTTTCTCCAACTGATAGTTATACCGAACACGCTCTTAACTGACTGTAAAGCGAACGAAAGAATTATCACTCCACCAGATAGCTACACTGAAAACCCTGTTCCACCATTTACACAAGTTCAGTGGTTGGGTCGTTCATATAGACGTTAATTTTCGTCCGTTAATTAGAGGACGCGAGTTGCGCACGTCCATTAGAGAAATAAGTTAAAAGCAATTTAAAACATTGCCAGAAGAGCATTATTCGTTGCTGTGTTGTAATTACGAATATTATTAACCTTAGCGACATTTCAATAGCTAAGTCTTCGCGTCATCTACCTGTATCGATACATATAATATAATGTTAAAGTAGGGGGTAGTCCCGTAACGCCGGACGCAACCTAGTACCGGACACTGCTATATCAGACGAAAAATAATAATTATAGTTCTCGTGTGGGATTCGAACGTGTACTGCAGTGGTACCGGTGGTGTTAAGGGATTCTGCGTTTAAAGGTCAAAAAATCGTTTTTTTATTGCCTAAATCGATAGATAAAGTATCTAAGAATATATTCACAAAGTTACAGATGCCAATTTGAAGTATTTTCGGATATATAAAGCCGAACGCAGAGGGGCGTCGAGTATATATGTGCGCGCTCGGCCAGACTCGGGCACGTTTTCTCGAGTTTTCATTTTTCGATTTTTCTGAATTGGCGGGTGTGATAGCAAAAAAACTAAACGACCTATCGACTCGAACCAAAGTTTGTTCTCTTCAGTATTGAATTCTCTTGTAGGTTAACCAACAAAATTGTTAAGAAAATATTTTTGAATAACTTTTACAGCACGTTAGTGATTTCTTTTGTTAAAAAACCCTTTTTATCAAACCTAAAAAAAAATTATTTCATGATTATTTCAACTTCTACTTGGTTCATCCAGAAGAAAAATATATGATAATTGGAAATCTTTTTCGTTTTTTTGTTTCAGACAAGAATTACGAACTGCATCTGGCCCGCCAATTGGAAACTACAGTGACAAGACGCTCACGGAAAGGGCTCATTGCTCTATATTTTATTATTGTATCTACTTCAAAAAAATATTTTTACACTTCAAATACATAAGAAAATATACCCCAAAGTTCACTGGGCTAAGTTGTATTTTTCCATTCCAAAAAAATCCTCGAAAAAAGTTATTTTTGGATCTTCTAAAGCAGGATCCCCCCTCCCTTAAACGGCCAGCGATAGCGTGCATGCGTGCATTATCGAGAGTCGATTCACGTTTGAGCCTGCATAAATTTACGATACCTTCAAATTTACGATAATTTCAAACACGTCCATATTTTGAAAAACTAGTGGTTTTGCTGCTTCGTTTTCTGATCTGGGATGCTTATTGGTATGTATTCTTTCAAATAATTTACAATAAATTTTAATATACTTGTGAACTAGCACGCATTTTATGATTTAATCATGCATTTCATGTCCCTAATACCGGACACTGGACTTGGCTCCAATACCGGACACAGATTTTTTTTTGTTTTTCGACTATTTTAAACGAAACTTGTTATGCTTTGTTGTAGTGAAAGGAAAATGGTTCGGGGAAAATATGGAAAGGGCGGTTGACAAAGTCTTGTGTGGAAAGATGACGGATAGACAAGCGGCACTACAATACAGAGTACCGAAAAGTATCAGGAGTACAAATTGAAAATGCGGGATTTTTTTCTATTTTTGAACGTTTATTCTGAAAAAATGGTAACAAATGAATTATTCAAAGTATTGTCCATCGCTAGCCACAACCTTTTCCCATCTTTCTGGCAATTTACGGATACCGTCGCGAAAAAATTCGGCCGGCTTGGCTGCTATCCAGTCATCGACCCATTTTTGGGCTTCTTCGTAAGAATGGTAGCGCTGGTCAGCTAGGCCATGTGTCATCGATCGGAAAAGGTGGTAATCGGAAGGAGCAATATCTGGGCTATACGGCGGGTGGGGTAAGACTTCCCATTTCAGCGTTTGTAGGTATGTTTTGACCGGCGCTGCAACATGTGGCCGAGCGTTGTCATGTTGCAAAATTACTTTGTCGTGTCTTTGCTCGTATTGTGGCCGTTTTTCTTTGAGTGCGCGGCTCAAACGCATCAATTGAGTTCGGTATAGTGCTCCTGTGATGGTTTCGTTCGATTTCAATAGCTCATAATACACCACACCCAGCTGGTCCCACCAAATACAGAGCATGAGCTTGGCGCCGTGAATATTTGGTTTGGCCGTCGATGATGATGCATGGCCGGGGTAACCATATGATTTTTTGCGCTTCGGGTTATCGTAATGGATCCACTTTTCATCACCAGTGACAATGCGATGCAAAAAACCCTTCTGTTTTTGCCGTTCGAGCAGCAGTTCGCATGCAAAAAAACGGCGCTCGACGTCTCTCGGCTTCAGCTCATACGGCACCCAATGTCCTTGCTTTTGGATCATTCCGAGGGCTTTTATACGATGGGAAATGGCTTGTTGTGTCACTCCCAATGAATCTGCGAGCTCTTGTTGAGTTTGACACGAGTCTTCATTGAGTATTGCCTCCAATTCAGCATTCTCAAACTTTTTCACTTGGCCCGGCCGCTCTTTGTCCTCAACGTCAAAATCACCACTTCTAAACCGCACAAACCATCTCTCGCACGTTGAAACCGATGGAACATGACTCGGATAAGCCTCGGAGACCAATCGATGTGCTTCAGCAGCACTTTTCTTCAAATTAAAGAAGTAAATAAAAACTTCCCGCAAATGCTGTTTTGTTGGCACGAAACTCGACATATTGAGAGCTCAAAAAAACTATGAATTTGACACTGCGACAAATTGACACATACTGAAAATTAAAGCTATAAGACGTAGCTTTGACGTGAACATAGTCACAGTACTGCCTGATGCGTATAGCGTTAGTAACGCCATCTGTTATCAAACCCGCATTTTCAATTTGTACCCCTGATACATTGTTCAATCGGGTGAAAATGATGAAAAGTGGAGGTAAATGTTTTTTCAAACCAAAAGTGGGAAGTTTTCATAATATATTCAGTTAAAAGTACAAAGAAGGACTGGCTGATCACGTGATAAATTTGTCCAACAGATGTATGCCACTGAAACGCAGAGAATTCCTCAAACTTGCCGATGAGCTCGCAGAATCACTAAAACTAAACCACAGATTCAATAAAGAACGAGCGGCCGAACACAAAAATTGTAAGAAAAGTAAGAACAGTAAGAGTGTTCCGATAAATATATTTGTGATTACTGCACAATGTAACGATTTTTTAATTCATTTTTCTATTATATACGCACAGTGTCCGGTACTAGGTGTCACGCATCAGACTCAATAATTTTAACGATTAAGTTCAAAGATATATTAGGTGCGCAACTAAGTTCCCGCTGTTTTTTTTTTTTATGAAAATGCAACTTTATTGTGAAAAAATGTTTACAAATGAATCATTCAAAATATTGCCCATCGCTAGCGACAACTTTTCCCCATCTTTCTGGCAGAGCTCGAATACCGTCAAGGTAGAAGTGTTCGTCTTTTGAGTCTATCCACGAATCAAACCATTTTGAGATGTCTTCATATGAGCTGAACTGCTGATTAGCCAGACCATGTGCCATCGAACGGAACAAGGAATAATCGGACGGCGCAATGTCTGGGGAATATGGCGGGTGGGGTAGGACTTCCCATTTAAGCGTTTTTAAGTAGGTTTTAACGGGTTTGGCAACGTGAGGCCGAGCATTGTCATGCTGTAGAATCGCAGCGTGAATATTCGGCCGAGCCGACGACTCTTGGCTTCAAATCATAAGGAACCCAAGTTCCTTGTTTTTGAATCATTCCCAACGCATGCAATCGCTTGGAAATGGCTTGGCGGGTAACTCCTAATGCTGAAGCAATCTCTTTTTGCGTTTGGCACGGATCCTCATCAAGCAATGCCTCCAATTCAGCGTCTTCGAAGGTTTTTGGCCCTCTTTTACGCGAACGGTCGTCAACATCAAAATCACCGGCTTTGAAGCGACGGAACCAATCACGGCATGTTGTTTCACTTAGAGCAGCATCTCCGTAAACTTTTTGGAGTTCTCGATGCGCTTCAGCCGCCGTTTTCTTCGAATGAAAGAAGAAAAGCAACACTTCCCGCAAATGACGATTATTTAGCACAAAATCAGACATTTTCACACAACCAAAAGTATATGACGCAAAAACAAAGTTACTAATGTGTCAAAGCGGTTTGTTTACCATATGTCTAAGCTTGGTTCATGACGTTTTGGTTATGTCCCAATCGACCAGCACTTACCATTGGAGTCATCTCTTGAAAAACAGCGGGAACTTAGTTGCGCACCCAATATTTTCGTTAGTTTAAGGTTAAATAAAAATATGAAATGTTATATTACCAAAGAATACTCCGAAGATTATTAGAGAAATAAAAAATATCAAAGTTTCTATGTACATTATGGTTTTATTAATGAATAACCTTAAGTGTCCTGTACTTGAGGACTCCCCCCTATTCGAATTACGAGAGTTAGGGTTTATTCAAGCTTATTATGTATGTATATTTATTTCATACGTTTTAAAATTATTACAGGATACACGAGGACGTGGAAAAGCTGCTGTCTATCACGGAAACACTGTCGTCGAAGCAAGAAAGGAGTCGTGAGGGCGATGGATTAAATCAACACTGGGGATTGTACGAAAAGCTCGACAGGCAAGACATAAAGTTGTTGCAATTATTATGTGTTAAGAATCACCATGATGAAGTTACATTTCTTTGGTGCACTTTGGCTTCTTCCACTGCCTGCAAAGTAATTTACAAATTGCTCGCGGTGATATCCAGTTTGCACTTGACTATATCAAGCTCTGTGAGCTTGATTTCTGCCACGGCAATGTTATTGTACATATAATTGTAGGTCTCTTGTACACCTTGCGCCTGTACCAACTCAATCTTCCGATTCTTGATGCGTACTTCATTTTGGATTCGTTGGATGTCCGCTAAGCACTTTGCAATTAACCAACAAACACAGATGATCGATGGTTTTTATTTTGCTTTACTGCGACAGAGCACAAAGGCTCATCTATGTGAACTGACAACCGAGCTCAATCAGTCTAAGTAAGAGAGTTGTAGACGGCTGTTGAAGCGGCTCGTGATAATAATATTAATGTTGCTAAGCGAGCCCAGGATCGGAAGTGCAATACGCCAGAGAAGTGGAGCTTCATTCCATTGATTCTTAACACATAGTAATTACAACAACTTCATGTCTCACCTATTGATCTTTTCATACACCTCCTGGTGTTGATCAACTCCATTGCCGTACCGACTGCTTCCCTGCCTCGACGAGTATTTTCACGATCGACAGCAGTTTCAGATTCTCTTTGTGCTGCCTGGAATAATGTCAAAACAAATAAAATAAACACTCTCTCTCTATATTATAAAAAAAGAGGGGGGCAAGAAAGAGGGGCAAGGGGGCGAAGCACTGACTTTTTCTCAGAGTGCTAGTTCTTCCACAGGTGCTGGTGCATGAAGCGCACCGAGAGGCGACGCCTCCCCCCACTTGTAGTAAATACATGAGAAGTTCAAATAAAAACCTTATCCCTCGTAATTTTTATACCTTTATTTTCCGTCGGCAACTCGACCTTCATTATCGTCTGCAGGAAGTATCACCACTTAAAATGCACTAATACGTTATACATAAAATGATACAATACTATAAACTATCATTACATACTGTTCGGTCAAGCTGGAAGTGGAGGATAGTCTGGTAGAACACCTGGACCACGAGAAACACTGTCTGACCGAGGTAGACCTGATCAGCAAAGTCGCAGGTCATTTCCATCATTTAGAATAAGCCCTACAAGAAGCTGGTAATGCTATCATGACCTGTGGAAAACCGTCGAGATATCTGAACATTTTTATAAATTTATTTGGGGCCTTAAGTATTTACTACCCTTTAATGTTATGTAAGCTACACTTTTGACAGAATGCCATTTTTGCGACTGTTCGCTATCAGCATTCTCCTACCGCGTACCGAACAATAAGTCGGTACTGTTGGTCAAAAGCAATTCGAGAGATAGAGGATTACCACCCATATTTTCCTATACACTTATAAAAATATACGCGACCATACTACCGTTTAAAACCACGCTAGAAGGTACATGTTGAAGTAGGCAATATAATGAAAAACGTCCAATACTTCCTTTTGTCGTCTGCTCGATTACGTTAGTGAGTTTGCCCGTCTAGATATAGTTTTCTTTTGTCTTATGTTCTTTTTCCACACTAGAGGGAAAAGGTTTCTCTCTAAACTTTATACGCCTGACAGACGGAGGACATATCATCGGTTACAATAAAACAGTTCTTTCGAACAAAGGTTGTGTTCTGTTATCCGTTGATTGTCATGACCTAAGCGCAACTCCTTCAGTACAAATAAACGGACTGCGATACGAATCGTGAAGGCGATGTGCTACATGGAACCATGGGGTCCATGGGGATGCATCAGCCTATCTCTCCCACGTATAAATGTCATGAAAGTTGAAAACGGCTGTGACGCGGCGCTAGTAGTAACTTTGTCCCAAAAAAGCATATGATGTATAGGAAAAATTCAGGGAAAATACGGTAAATACTAAAGTAACAAGAAATAATCGTTCGAAATCATTTTTCAAAAAATGTAAAAAAGTAGCATATTTCAACACTTCAATCAATTACAATGATTTCAGTATAAATAGAAATTGGTTTTTATTCATATGATACATGAAGGTGGTTTATTATAAAATTTCTATAATACAAAATATAATATAGCAATACAATAGCAATACAGTACTAATACAGTATACAGTAGCAATAAAATATAATGTTTTAATAAATTATAAACTAGTTGTTAGAAAGTAAGAACTAGGCACTAGTTGGGTCGCATGCCAACAGAGCGCGCAAGAGTCGACGGCGCGTCTTTATAGGCTACGAGTTAGCCTCTCTATGTATTTCGACTCTTTGATGAGCTTTTACACTTGTACTATTCTCTCCGAACTGTCCGAGGTAACGCCGCAATTACGACACAACGTTGCAATATATTAAATACACTTAAAATTTATCCGGTATATATTATTTGATAACCCTGCAATCCTGCTCTGCTTTAATAAAACGCAACAGGTTATGGGCCCAGGGACGTGTTCAAATCAATATTTTTCGGGTAATATTTTTAAAATATAATCGTTTTCATCGCAAGAAAAAGCGTTTGAACTTTTGGGTTAGCCAGCCACGTGCAAAGTGCAAAATAACCAGTAGACTCGCGTGATAGCGTACGATAAGAAAAACAGTTTGTGAAAAACAACTAACGTTTATTACGTGTGAGCGTAATACAAAGCGAGTGAAACAATATCGCGAAAAATAGGGCGAAAGACAGTGTTCTCATAAGTGAAAGCGTGTACTTTTGAGGTTAGCCAGCCTTCGTGCGACAGTGCAATGGAACCGAAAATGGACAACGACATTTCAAGGGTAGAGAAACTAACAGGAACCGAAAACTGGAGCTTATGGAAGTTCCAAGTGCGAGTTCTTAACCTCGCAAGCGGAGCATCGGAGATTCTCTCGGGAGATTTTTTGAGACCACAGCCGGGAGCGGAGATGAACCCGGAAGCAACAGCCGAACACGAAAAACGTCTCAAGGAATGGAAAAGGTTAGACAAAATCCTTAGCACAAAAATCCATTGTGACAACCGTAAGTCTAAATTGTATGCTACATATAATAAATTGTAACTCGGCACGTGAAATGTGGGTCAAGCTCCATGAAATATTCGAGAATCAAAGCCAGAATACGAAGCACATGCTACAGCAAAAATGGTACTCGCTAGGCAAAGACCCAGCAGATGATGTAGCTACGCATGTGGCAAAAATCAAGGATTTGGCGTATAGATTGGGTGTAGCAGGAGAAGCTGTATCGGATGACATGATAATCACAAAAATTCTGTTAACCCTTCTATCTTCCTTAAAACATTTTGTCACAACTTGGGAGTCTACGAGCCAGAGTGACCGCTCTCTGACAAATCTCATATCAAGGCTTTCGATGGAGGAAATTCGAGCCGGTGTGGATGAGAGCGCAGGCAACAGTGCTTTCTCTGCGGTGACAAGGCAAAACAAAGGCTCGAAGGGGAAATCGATGAGAAAACCAGGAAAATGTTTCAACTGCGGAAAGCCAGGACACTGGAAAAGTGAGTGTCGCTCCAAGAAAAAGTCACCCGAACGAAACCATCCCAGCGAAGGTTACGCAGCAAGAGGAAACGCTTTCGTCAGTGAAACGGTCACTGCGAATACTCTTCTCACAAGAGAGTATAAAGAAGATTGGTTCATCGACTCCGCAGCGAGCCAACATATGCCTTCGAATTTTGACTGGTTTGTCAACTACAAAAAACTCACAACGCCGGTGAAAGTTAGAGTTGGGAATGGAGACGAAATGCTCGCTCCTGGTTTTGGAGAAATAGATATTCTCTCGTATAACGGATCTCAGTGGGAGAAAAACCATTTACTGCCTGTTCTCTATGTTCCAGATTTGAAATTTAACCTACTCTCTATGTCATCGTCTCTAGATAAAGGAATGACCTTTGGATCTGACAAAAGGAAATGTTATCTACAAAGGAACGGGACAACATTAGCAGTGCGAGACCGATTCGAAAATCTCTACAAAATGAGGTTCAAGGCCTGGAAGCAAACATCTCATTTTGTTGGTCCTCAGCACGCACAAGCGCACGTCAAAGACAGTGAGTCGTTGAAAACGTGGCACGAGCGTCTAGCGCATCAAAATATTACACACGTACAAAAAATTTTAAAGATGTGGAACACAGAGTTTGAACCGACAAAGGATTGGTTCTCCGATGGATGCACACGAGGAAAGATGAGCAAGAAGCCGTTCAAAATCAGCCAATCTGAATCAAAAGCGCCAGGTGATCTCGTTCATGCTGACCTCTGTGGACCAATGGAGCATCTCAGCATCGGAAAATCGAGGTATTTCCTACTCCTCAAGGATGACTACTCACACTATAGATTTGTTTATTTCCTAAGTCAAAAATCTGAAACAACAAAACTTTTTGAAGTTTTTCTAAAAAATATTGAGACTCAGCTAGGAAGAAAAATAAAAAGACTGAGAACAGATAACGGCCTAGAATTCGTAAACAAAGAAATGAAACAAATAATGTTGAAGAAAGGAATCAAACACGAGACGAGCACACCATACACACCCGAACAGAACGGCGCGATTGAGAGGGAAAATAGGACGATTGTTGAAGCGGCACGCAGCATGCTTTATGCCAAGGATTTGGATCTGGTACTGTGGGCAGAAGCGGTACACACTGCGACCTACATCATCAATCGAACTGGAACCAGCAGCAAGAAAGGAAAAACCCCGTACGAGCTATGGTTTGACGAAGAAACGAAAGGCCTAAAATATAAAATCTTTGGAACCGAAGTATACGTACACATTCCGAGTCAGCAAAGAACAAAATGGAGCGCAAAGGTCAAGAAAGGGGTATTCGTCGGATATGACGAGTTCACCAAAGGATATAGGGTTTGGCTAAAACCTGAAAACAAGGTAAAAATTTACAGAGACGTCGTTTTTTTGCCTGACATCCAGCCCATGAAAAAAGAAGAAGAAAGGATCGCTGACCTAAACTTACCAGAACGCAGCGACGATGACGAAGACGACCTCGAGAAAATTCCGATAAACAATAGAGGAATAAACGAAGAAGAAAACCAAGACGCTCAAGAACACGCAGAAAAAGAAGGATCGAACGACGGAGAAGAGGCTTCAGACGAAGAATGGCAAGACCCCATCGAACTCCAAGATCACCAACATGTGGAAGAAGGACGCCAACTTCGAAACCGGCAAAGTCTACGACCACCATCGCGATTTAGAGACCACATTCTCGACATAGCAACTACTTTCCTAGCAGAAAGTCAAGAGCCGAGAGACTACGAAGAAGCAGTCAATAGCGAAAAAAGCGGCGGCTGGTCAACTGCTATGGCTGAAGAAATGGACTCTCTATTGAGAAACAATACCTGGAAGCTCGTTGATACTCCGGCTCAAGCAAAAATACTTCCGAATCGGTGGGTCTACCGATACAAACCAGCAGCGTGTGGGCGTGGTGATAGATACAAAGCAAGATTGGTTGTCAAGGGTTTTTCACAGCGTATCATATCAAATCTTCTACGTCATCTAACAGCTGTACTGGAGATCAGTACCGCACCTTTAGGATTGTTTCTAGGTATGGAGATTGAACATCACTCGGACAGATCGATTTTTGCACACCAGGCTTCGTATGCAAAGAGAGTGCTGGACCGGTTTCACATGGGCAACGCAAATACAGTGGCTATCCCGGCCGATCAACATACTGATTTAAGTCTTCACGATTCGCAAAGTGGAAGCGAGTACGTCAAAGTGCCTTACAAAGAGGCAATAGGGAGTCTTCTGTATCTGGCTCTGTGCACGAGACCAGACATTGCCTACGCAGTTCACGCAGCGAGCCAATACGCAGAATCACCCGAAAAGGTTCACTGGAACGCAATAAAAAGAATTTTTTAATACATTAAAGGTACAATCAATCACGGTATAATGTTTTCGAGTAACGCGGAGAATACAGATCTGTTAGTTTACAGCGATGTTGATTACGCGGGAGACAACCGCACAAGAAAATCCACCAGTGGGTACTTGATAAAAATCGCGGATGGACCGGTAGCGTGGGGGGCGGTAAAACAGAGATCCGTCTCTTTGTCCACAACGGAATCCGAGTTCATCGCGGCATGCTTAGCGACCAAAGAATTAATATGGATTAAAAGATTAATTAGTGAACTAGTCAAAGACCAAAGGAAAATTCCTATATTATTCACAGATAACCAAAGCGCTATTAAACTTATTAAAAATCCGCAATTTAACAAGCATTCTAAGCACATAGATGTAAAATATCACTTCATCAGACAACATTTCGAGGAAAAAGTTTTTGAAATAGAATATGTAAGCACTACTGGGCAATTAGCTGACATTTTCACAAAACCGCTTGGCAAACGTATATTTGAAAGTTTACGACAAAAAATAAATGTAATAAGTAAAAAAGAGTCAATTAGCATGGCAACCCAAAGTGGGAGTGTTAGAAAGTAAGAACTAGGCACTAGTTGGGTCGCATGCCAACAGAGCGCGCAAGAGTCTACGGCGCGTCTTTATAGGCTACGAGTTAGCCTCTCTATGTATTTCGACTCTTTGATGAGCTTTTACACTTGTACTATTCTCTCCGAACTGTCCGAGGTAACGCCGCAATTACGACACAACGTTGCAATATATTAAATACACTTAAAACTTATCCGGTCTATATTATTTGATAACCCTGCAATCCTGCTCTGCTTTAATAAAACGCAACACTAGTGAGAGAACAGAAAAACAAATATTTGAAGTCTTATTAGGTGTAATAGTTAAAATGCAGCTAATTTAGCTTCTGTTTGAGAAGTTCTTGGATGTCGTTGGAACAACCTGTGAATGTATTGAAAAAGTTATGAGTCTTCACTCACGACAGGAAAAAAAGAAACCAGACACATAGATGTTAAATTAGAGAAAGTGGTTTATTACACCTTCCGCATGTCAGTACAAATTACTCAATTTAGAAAATACACCAAATACAAAAATAAAATATAAAAGCAAAGTAACACTCAATTATATTAATTGAGTGCTGGCTCTGTGAAGTGCTTGAGTAGCACACAATTGTATTAAACGTGTGCTGTATCTAATGAGGAACGTGTACGCGTTGCAGCCAGTGCTGCGGAGCACGCCACACAATGAGATATATGAGTGCGTAGATGAATTTCATGCCTGTCAGCAAATACTCAATGTGATGGTGAAATAGAATTTACAGGTAGTGAGTGCTAGCACATGCAAATCTGACAATTGAGTGGAATTCTACACTGACAGGCTGTGATGCAGTCTGCACTGCAGAGCACTGAAATGTGAGCTTGAGGATGCACAAGATGATTAGAATGAATTTACAACACTTACCCAGCAAGTTTAATTAGGGGAAAGTGCAGTGAATTGGTAAAACACACGCAATTATAGTAATCGAGTGTGCCACAGGTTGAGTGAAAACGTGGTACAGCCCGCGCTGCAGAACACGCCACAGTGTGAGACCTTTATGTTGATGCACCGATGTATATAAACCTCTTCACCGTCAGTGAATTATGTTAAATTATGACGGTGTACTCTTACCTTAATTTGAGTCCTGGTGAGCAAGAAAGAGTTGAGATGATCCGGTGTAGAAAGCGAAAATTGTCCGAGCCTTGCAAAATGTGTGTGCTGTTCGAGCGGGTCTTCACGTAAATGCCAAGATATTCAATATGGTTGCGTTTTACGAAAACGACGTTGAGCGCTGAAGTCAAGCAAGACAGATATCCTCGCGCTTAACGCGGCATGCCTGCGAGGCACGGCCTCGGCTCCGCGAGTCCCTGCTTCGGCTATCTTCGGCCCAACCGAACGCCGCGTGCTAGACCGCAGCAACAGGTCGACGCACGGCGAATATCGATCGCCGTGCGCCAGCTGATTTTCCAACAGCTTCTTTTTTCTTTCGCAAATTAGTTTTCTTTCAAACGGCCAAAGAGATTTTAGCAAATTGTCACATTCTATATTGTAAATATAAATGAATAATATAGGCCAAAACTTCTGTACCATGTTTGGCACAAGTGAAATGAAACTTCTTCTTCGTTACTTCATTTATGACTCAGTCAAAAATATCACGGTGCTTGCTGTAAGTGACAAAAGATTCTTATACTTGATTTAAAGAATCAGCACTAGTTTCAGCAATTTTTTTTTTTTTACAAGACGTTTCCATTGCTTTCAATACATGAACTCTGCTGAGCTCTTAATTTTGCTCTTGCTCCTGCCCTCAAGTGATTTTGTAGACTTTGAATTTTCTTTTCTATGAGGACTGAGATTATGGGTCTTAAGACATTTTGTTTCATGTTCTCTTATTTTGTAACTACGTAGAAGTTTTTGGTTTAAAGTGTGCTGTGAGACGAACTACCGTTCGTATTATATTTTCAAGATCCTGAACTGTAAAAGCTATGGCTTTGGAAACCAAAATCCTCCACTTTCATTCTTCTGCCCATTAAAATGATGCGAATGGTCATATTCTCTGCAACAAGAACTTCCTTGGTACAAATTGACTCAATGTTGTTACCTTTCTTTTTAATCTTCCATTCTGTAAACTGAATTGCACGGATTGAGTCAGAACAAATGTTATGTTGGGACTACGAAGTCGGAGCAGAGATCTCGGATTTGGAGTAAAAAGTCAATGCGAACACAGATTCTGGATTGTGCTGATTGTGAGTGAAATTATTTGCAGAGCTACAGGTGCCATCTCTATCCTCAAAATGTCTGCTTTGAGGTTTGTGAATTAGTTTTTTTTTTTTTTGATGTTGCACTTCGGTTAGAATTACTTTCTGATCCTAGTTTTGTTGGCAATTTTTTTGATTTTGCAGCAGGCTTCCATAAATAAGAAGGGCATTCAGGAAACAAGATGGGAAAAGCCCCTTTCCTGAATCAAGCACATTGTAAGGACTCTGAAATAAAGAAACTTACCTGATTATTCGATATTTATTTAAGACAATAGAAAAACATAAACATCTTCATAAAAGACTCATACACAAACTTTTTTTGACATATTTAGACAATATGAGCAAACAAGGAACAACAAACAATAAAACTAGAGAAGTAATATAATAGTTTTCAAAGTCAAAACATTTACAATCTTAGTTTTCGTTTAAAAAAATATGATAGATGCATATGAATGTAAAAACAATTACTTACTGTTACTAAAACGGTTCCATCGGGTCCTCTCAAAACTTTCTCATGGAGAATATCTTCCGTATGAAAATGTTTTTCACACACAGATTGTCCTGCTTTTACCGTGAAATTTTTCCTCCTTATCGCGTTTTGCCATACTTTTATGGAATAGCCATCCTTAGGAACGGCGAAAAAGTGTATTTTATTGTTCTTCCTTTTGTAACCTGACTTATATCCAGGTGCGATTCAATTCACCATGCTTTAATGTTATTACGGGGATCACAAAGATTGGGAACACTATTAGACACTTTTATCGAGCCGTTTCAAACTGTACTAGAGATATTAAATCACAATAGCCTTTCTTTCTAAAACCAGTCAACAATTTTGGCGGGACAAAGCCGCAAAGCCCACCGAAGCCATGCTAACCACGGGACTGCATCAAAATAATTAGACCAAAGTTACTACTAGCGCCACGCCGCGGCCATTTCAACTTTCGCGACACCAGTTTACTTCGCGACGCACGGGGCTGCATGGAAAAATGTCGAACTGTACTTTCGGAGACACTAACTTTACGATCTAAGAGGCCACTCACAATATTTTGCGCACTAATTTTTGGATCCGCTTTAATCTTACGCAGAATAAAACGTTTGTCTCTATCTGTCAATGCACACGGCCGACCGCTTCTACGTTGATTTTTCAATGTTTTCCGTTCTCCAAATTGATCAATTATTGATTGTATTGTCGAGCGAGGTCTTCCAACGATCTTCGATATTTCACTGAGGGTTTTGCATTCATTATGCAAGTTTATAATAATTTTTCTTTCTTCTTCAGAAGTTTCTTTTCCTTTTCGACCCATTATCGTTAATAATTCGATGCAAACTGCTGGTTTACAAGACTCATACAGAGTGTCCGAATGTAAACAAAATTTAACTCTGACTGAGACGAGCGCGTAACGTATGTTAATTTGCGGTCGATGATAATTCGAATCCACGCAGTGACAAATTTTTTTTTCAGTACTTATTGCATTTTAGGATTAATTAATTATTGTTATTTTATATTTTACATAATTTTGCTATTTCTTGTTTTATTACGTATGTGATACGGGCCATGTTATACCTCATAAAAACCGTATCAGTACTATTGCTGCAAAGAATGGACTATAAAATGTAATGGTTGCTTAAAAAATGTAACACAACGAGAACTCGAACTTTCATCGGCCGCGGATGAGAGATATAACGCGCACGCTTCACTGATTATCGTTGTTAAGTTGCATTAGCAAATTAAGATACCCAAATTTGATTCAAAGCTTCTGAAAACTAAAAATATGACAGTTAATCCAACTAACCGCGTTAACGATTGTTGGAAGAATTACCAAAAGAACGCAATCCACTCTTGGCCAACGTGTACGTTATTTTCTTCTTTAGTATATATATTTTTTTACAATATATGTGCAGAATGTACATAGAAGCGAAGTTTGCCGAAGTAACGCAGTTGACTTCGTTGTAATTCAGTCCAATACTTGACTGAATTATTATCTTAAACGACCCAACGATAATTGATCGTTCGTTTTAAGTTGTGCTGTTTGCATTTATTTGAAAAAGATAACGGTGAGTCTATATACATTTATCTCTTTTCTCTTGAAAAGTATATTAATAAGCCATTCATAAACATTGAGAATACTTTAAATTTCCTTTTGTTTACAATAAGTTAACAAAAAAGGTTTATCGAGTTTTATGGAATTTTTACTTGACATGTGTCGCTGCAAGATTGTCTTCCACATATCGTCGAAATTAAATTTAGAAATGATCTTTGCAGTAAAATTGACAGGTAACGCAAATTGCTGTTCTTATTCATTCATCATCAAAGCCACCAGTACAGTTCTCGTTATGTATGATAGTAACAATATTGAAAAAGGAGATCTATTTTCATATTTGACAGTTCAATTCATGGTATTAACTTTACTACAATCTTTCACGTTTATATTGATCAATTTTACAAATTGCGAATATTTATTGTCTCAGGATCTGCGTATCAAATGAAACATTAAAATTATGTTTTGTTCCACAGATGTGTAAAGTTTTATCAATAAAAACAGAATTTTCTTCTTTCAGGTTCATGAACGACATATTTATTTTTAACCACATAAAATCCTGTTTTATTACTATTTCGCTGAAACAAATTGCAAAATAGTAAAACAATGATCTGAAATATATTGAAAATAAAAGATTAATTTATCTTTTAGGAGCTTCCCTGACAAAAAGAAAAGTAATTACGATAAACAAAAGTGTACGAAGTATATTTTTTCAAAAAATAGTTTTAGAGTCAAATTTCATAAGCCAAAAATCATAAGCTGTTAGGCGTTCTAAAGATAAAACTCAAGCAGGAATATTTCTATTTCAAAAACAAAGTATAATAGAAAAATGTTGCTATCATATCAGTCAAATTTTCCTTCAGGCACCCAGCTACTTTGTAAGCCATTTTTAGAAAAAATACACAGAACAAACATTAAACGTATACCCAAGGAATACCTAAGAAACACTTAACTGTCAAAATTATATTATTTGAAGTCAAAATGATGTCATTTAGACTGCGATGTATTCCTTGGGTATATGCACTGTTGACATAAAGTGTATGGAAATCTATTTAAGCAATTAATTCTCCTTGCAGAAGTTGAGTTTTCGTGATTAAGCTGTGCATACTAAAAGTAAGAAAATTCCATAAACATTAAGTTCTACAAGGAATATCGCTACTTGGAAGGAATATATATTAAAAGAGCTTATAGAATATACAATATGTACTCTAATTTAGAAAATGCAAATGTTTCTCGGTGTACATTGCATTACAGTCTGTGGCATAAAAGCATGGGCAATATTGATGAGAAATGACAAACAGATTATTATAACATATTTGCACGCCAGTATCTCAATTTAAATATAAATGTACAGAATAACTATTCCGGCTAGTACTTTTTAATGACATTTAGAGATTAGTATTTTTCAGGACTTTTTTTATCCACACACAATAATACTGCTGAAATATATACTTAAATAATTGTTTCACTTCTAAACCATTTTTTCATGGTTCACACAAGCATTATAAATTATATAATACGTCTTATAAATATTAAAAATATTTCAAGAAAAATTCAAAAAACTGTTCCTAACAAGAAATATCATATTTTAAAATGCAATAATGTGATGAAAAAACTACATGGAACAATTTGTTATATAGCACTTTTTAATTGAACATTTCTCAAGCGTTTTTTATAAATAGCTTATTTTGAAATAAATATTTTCCTTCATAAAAGTGAACATTATATGAAATAAAATCAGCAATATTCTTAAAAAAATGATAATTTATAAATGTGATGTTTAATAAATCTTTTTCGACAACTGCTTTGTAGTAAGAGGAAATTGGAAGAATTCTCTATGTTTATAAACAATTATTGAGATATTTTTAGCGAATAAAATGTATATCGGCATCGTTATTGTTATCCTTTTAAAACGTTAATACGGATACTACGAATACAACAACATACAAATGAACGATAATTGTTGCATTGCCTAGGATATTAAATATTCTATCGATTATTGGACCGCATCACGGAATAAACTCTATTACTTCGACAAACTTCGCTTCAATGGAGAGATGCATGCGACATAATGCACATAAAAAGTATTATGTTTGTTGTTGATGCTGATATGTTGCCAGGGCGCCTTTGTAACGTTCATGTAGTGGTGAGTAAGCATTTTATCAAGACGATACATCGAATATATAATATTATCTGCATGAACAATAGAAGTTGAAGAGTTAATTAAAAGAAGAGGATCTGTTCGCACTGTCGCTTAGCACAACTTACAAGAATCAACGTAGAAATGTGTCATTCATTACTTTTGTATAGATAATTCTTATTATCACCCAATCCGCAATTTGTGCATTGGTGTTTCTTCAAGAAACAAGAGGGAGTAACAATGGAAATTATTTCAATTGAAGCGCCCAAGAAGACTAACAATTGTAATCATCGCTCCGTGTGGATTTTTCATAAGAAGACGGATAACTACGCAAAAATAAAGACTGCAACAACCTGCACGCAGATTATATAAAATGTAGTTTGCACATACAGTTCATAATGTAAGACAGCGAGGCCAACATCAAGATACATTACAGATACATACATATTGTACGTGAGGATATACACTATTTTTGGTGCGATTTAATTTATTGTAGCACTTTTGTCAAGCAAAACAGCTGCATAATCTTATTGGATGTATGTGACAAGAAAAGAAATAGCATAAGAAAGAACCATGAAGAATTATGCATGTATATCCTACGATAAACTTGCACAAAAATCGCATGCAACGTTATACAAACATCCAAGGAAACAACTTCGAGAAAACATGGAACAACCTTAGGACTACGTGATTGCTATGAAAAGAAGCACGACGTTTCATTCAAGAAATAAGGGACACCCTATTATTGTCATCCATAGACACTCGAATATAACTAAATCGAGCAACGTGAAGTGTATAGATTTCGTAACGTTTAGTGACATACATTTATGCTAAAAAGATATTGGCTAAAAAAATATTCAATTTTTTCATAAATCAAATGTTTACATATAAAACGAAATATTTGAAATCGCAATCTTCAACTTTTTTCTTAGTTGCAATGCATATCATGCCAAAATGTTTTCAATAAGAATGTGCAATAAACGCTACTTTTTGTAGGAGAAGAATCTCCTATTTCATAATGTGCAGTCTTATGAGGAAAAAGCGTAATTATAAAAACACTAAACAATACAAACTTAGTTTTTAAAAATGCTATTTGAGAATTGTTAATTTTTTACATATATGAAAACGTACACAAATATGATATTTCTTGCTGGATACAGCATTTGATTACATGTATCAAAAAATATTTAAAGCAAAAAAGAATAATTGGCGAAGCACACACATACACCTAAAAACTAGGTATGACGTCCGAGTTGGACCAGTGTGTACATGATTTTTGCAACCGACGTTTCGTGAAGATTTCTTTTTACTTTACTTTTTCAGGTTGATCCTAATTCAGATAAAGTGAATTGACATATTCACAAAACGCATCGGATTATAAATCAATAACATGACTTCAACCCACATGTCTAACCTAGTGATGCAATTTATTTACCGCAAAGAAACCACAAATTCACCGCGAAAGTGTTTGATACAAACATAACAAATTTTCTGGAAACCAAAAATAAAAAACTATTTATTTTGCATAGTGATACGTGTTAAATAAATTGTATTTCATCTCCGTTGTCTTCAGTCAATTTTATTAATGTAATGTGTTTCGCTAATCTGGTGCTTAATGTCCTGTTATTACTTAAAGTATCATGTTAGATATAGTACGTGAAGTATGAACGCTTTATTCAATGTTAGTAATGAGAACTCTATCGTGCTCTTGCATAACTTTCGCGTTTCTATGAACTAACGTAAGAAAATATTAAATAATTGTTTGTTTCATTTATTGATACTTGAATATATTCCAGTTCAATGTATATATATACATTACAATTTCCAGTGAACATCAAATAAGAGTAATAGCATCAATGTCATACTTTCCTATTCGATAATGTGATGTTACATATACGTTATAATCACAACGTTATACGTGATACTTATATACGTTATATTTACACTGTTGAGTACGAAATTAAAAGATTGGTGTTCTATTATTAAAAGAAGAAACCACCACCTTCTCGCGGTTTCCGTCGAGCAACAACATGTACGTCGTACATTTATGCGATATTATAATAACAAACACATGTATATAATTAAAAAGAACATAACGTTGCTTTCATTTAATTCGTGTTAATAAATTATTAACTATATTGCCAAACATATATATATACTAAAGAAGAAAATAACGTACATGTTGGCCAAGAGTGGATTGCGTTCTTTTGGTAATTCTTCCAACAATCGTTAACGCGGTTGGTTGGATTAACTGTTATATTTTTAGTTTTCAGAAGCTTTGAATCAAATTTGTGTATCTTAATTTGCTAATGCAGCTTAACAACGATAATCAGTGAAGCGTGCGCGTTATATCTCTCATCCGCGGCCGATGACAGTTCGAGTTCTCGTTGTGTCAAATTTTTTAAGCAACCATTACATTTTATAGTCCATTCTTTGCAGCAATAGTACTGATACGGTTTTTATGAGGTATAACATGGCCCGTATCACATACGTAATAAAACAAGAAATAGCAAAATTATGTAAAATATAAAATAACAATAATTAATTAATCGTAAAATGCAATAATTACTGAAAAAAAATGTGTCACTGCGTGGATTCGAATTATCATCGACCGCAAATTAACATACGTTACGCGCTCGTCTCAGTCAGAGTTAAATGTATCGCGCGACAGCCTGAGCACTAGCAGCAGTAGCAGCGCGAGCAGCCCGAAAGAGACAGACAGTCATATATCTGTCTCCTTCTATTGTCCGATGCTCCACGAGCTCGGGCGGTCGCACGTACACGGGTGTGCGCTTGTGTGCGTCGTGCTGCTGCGGCCGCTTTCTGGCAGCTCTGCCTCCAACTCCTAAGTATCGTTGGTTCTGCGCCGAGTCGTATCCCACCGATCCTTGTGGCCGGGTACAGTAAATAAACTTTCAATCGAGAAACCAAGATAGATTCTACAGCAACATTGAGTCAGAATTAAAAAATGTCTTGTCTCGGGGCCCGCTTTACGCTTATGCCTTCACGCCCGCTTATCCGCTTATACTGACACCGTGAATCGTGAATCTACCGTCAGGAGCTGGAACTAACAATTAGATAGCATAGACTGCAATATGGCCGCGAACACGACTTTGACATATCCGTTCGTACTTTTCGGATTATCGCTTGGATTTGCAATGAAACAAGTTAGAATTTTTTTGTTTAAGTGCAGTGCAATGGTAAGATTTGCGGTCTGGTCCAGTGAAGTGTAGCAGATATGCGTGAAAATTGTAGTTAAATGAATTAATGAGTTCGCGAGAAAAGCGTCATGGCTAACGACAGCTGCCACGAATTTTCGATAATTTATTGTGTCTATGCGAAAAAAATTGCATAGAGAGACGGACCAGATCGCAAATCATAATAAATGAAAGAATTCATTTTTTATGTTTTTTTATATAATACTATTGTATTTTCGACGAAATCCGAAAACTACGAAATCGTAGTTTGCTATTTGGCCACTTGGCGCTTCGTATGCCCTCGCTCGATGACTCTTAAATTCTCCCAGTTCAAGAATAAATTTTAACTGCTGAGAGTTAAGTGTACGAATACTTTTCACACGTCCAAAACGGTAGATTTTTGGATTGTAATCGTTTTTTAAAAAAACAAATAAAGTTATTAATTGTTTTTTGTAAAATTATGGTTAATAAATGGATGCTTCATTATGACCAGTGGTTTTCCAGTTGTTATCTTTTACCATTTTGGATAAAAATAGCAAAAGTGCTGGTGTACCAATACTTTCTGCACTCAACTGTATATCCTGCACATATACATTTATCCCGTATCATGTTACATACAAGCGTTGGGAAAGAAATATTCGATAATCCACTATTTACCGTGTATCCAATATTTAACGTGTAAATTACCTATATTTCGAGGTGGCTACGGCCTCCAAACAATTGAATATTAATACAACTCATTAAAAATGATAATTTTAATTCCATTAATCTTCGATTGCTTTAACACACGAAGGAATTGACAAAGGAACGGGTTTACTTGATATTCCTCGCCAGCTCGCTGACTACGGTACGAGAAGTACGGGGGGTGCGCTGTCGCCTAGGCCATTGCGACTGTTCGCCAGAGTAGAGTTATATGTTGAGGCGGGTTTCGAATTCCCTAGAGCGCGTGCGCAATCCGAACATAGACAAGAGTTCACGAAGCGAAAAACGACGCTCACACCGTGTGGTGACGGGAACGAGTGGACCTTTGTCTTTAGTCGAAGTCGAACAATAGTACAAAGGAAACACGCATTACTACAAAAGTAAACTATATTTCTTTGTGACAATAAAAGACAGTTTATTATAGCTACATATTCTTCCTGTACCTCATTTAGGGGGGAGTCCCCCAGTACCGGACATTTAAGGTAATTCATTAATAAAACCATAATGTACATAGAAACTTCGATATTTTTTATTTCTCTAATAATCTTTGGAGTATTCTTTGGTAATATGATAATATTTTAGATTTTTATTTAACGTAAAAATAACAAAAATATATCTTTGAACTTAATCGTTAAAATTGTTGAGTACGAAGCGTGGCACCTAGTACCGGACACTGTGCGTATGAATAGAAAAATGAATTAATAAAAATCGTTACATTTTGCAGTAGTCATAAATATATTTATCGGAATACTCAGGAATGTCTGCGCACGCCTCATGAGCCCATTCCTTACAATTGCAGCACTGGATCCATTCCTCATTATTATCTTCAAAGTACACCACCCTACTTAGAATATCTCATTGAAACCGATTGAATCTCATTAAATGGATAGAAATCCCATTGAAAAGTAATCGGTTCCAATCGGTTTTTTCGATTCAGCAGCTTTTTCTTTATTGAATCTGTGGTTTAGTTTTAGTGATTCTGAGAGCTCATCGGCAAGTTTGAGGAATTCTTTGCGTGTCAGTGGCATATACATCTGTTGGACAAACCTATCACGTGATAGGCTAGTGGGTCTTCGTACTTTTTACTGAATGTGTTATCAAATCTTTCCACTTTTGGTTTGAAAATACATTCACCTCCGCTTTTCATAATTTTCACCCGATCGAACAACGTACTTTTCGGTACTCTGTATTGTAGTGTCGCTTGTAAAATACCACTACAACACGGCATAACAAGTCTCGTAAAAATAGTCAAAAAACGAAAAAAAAAATCTGTGTCAGGTATTGGGGACCAAGTCGAATGTCCAGTATTAGGGACCTGAAATGCAAGATTAAATCATAAAATGCGTGCTAGTTCACAAGTATACAAGGTGTGTTAAAAAAATAACGGGAATTTTCGTTTTTGGCAAGAATTTCATTTATTCGTCTATAACAATGTTATCCCTTTCAAAATAGTCTCCATTAGATATTATACACTTATGCCAGAGCTTTTTCCAATCTCCGAAACACTTCTGGAACTCGTTCCTTAGGATAGCTTTTAGCTCTCTCAGCGATGCGTTTTAATTCTCATCTATGTTTGCAAAACGACGGCCCATTAAGGTTCTCTTTACTTTTGGGAACAGAAAAAAGTCGAATGGAACCATGGCTTGCGAATATGGAGGCTGGAGCATCATTACTGTATTGTTTTCGACCAAAAAATCACGAACAAGCAATGAGGTGTAAGCAGGTGAATTATCGTGGTGCAATTAAAGCGATGAATTGTTTCGCCACAAATCCAAGCGTTTTTTCGGATTGCTTCACACAAACGGCGTTGAACTTGTAAGTAGTACTCCTTATTGACTATTTGACCCTGTGACAAAAACTCATGGCACTATGCCATTAAAATCGAAGAAAACAGTGAGCATATTTAACCTTTACATTCAACCGCACTTGTCGAACTTTTTTCGGTTTTGGCGATCCAAAATACCTCCACTGGGACGATTGAGCCTCAATTTCGACGTCATATCTGTAAACCCATGTTTGATCACCTGTTATTACACGTTTTAGTAGTTCTGCATCGTTGTTGACTTAATTTAGCAACTCCTGAGCAACTTCCATTCGCCGCTGTTTTTGTACAAATTCAACAATTTTGGAACAAATCTTGCTGCCACACGCTTCATACCCAAAACCTCCGAAAAAATTTCATGGCCTGAGCCAATTGATATGTCAACATCATCAGCTACTTCTCTGATTGTGATTCGGCGATCATTCATAATCATTTCTTTCACTTTTTCCACCTTTTAATCGACTTGTGATGTGCAGGCCCGTCCAAGGCGCTCGTCACCTTCAGCGTCTTCACGGCCATCTTGGAAACGCTTTTACCACACGTAAACCCTTGTTTCACTCATAGCGGACTCATCAAAAGCAATATTTAACATTTCTAAAATTTTGGTACACTCTATTCCATTCTTATCGTAAAATTTAATACAAATTCTCTGATCCATTTTCATAAATCGCCGATCCTACCAAAACACAGTGACCTTTTTGCCACCTGACAATAGAATAAATATCCAATATGGCTAACACAGTACAGCAACTTTTCAGACAAGTTTACCAACACAACAACGAAAAAATCGCGCGAATCGAACTACTATACACGTGAAATTACAAAATTCCCTTTATATTTTAAATACACCTCATACATACCAAAAAGGATGCCAGATCAGAAAAGGAAGCAGCAAAACCACTAGTTTTTCAAAATATGGACGTGTGGAAATTACAGGTGTCGCAAATTTATGCAGGCTCAAACGTGGATCGACTCTCAATAACGCACGCATGCACATTGCCAGCCGTTTAACGCCCCCGCTACCACTGTGGTCACGTTCGAACCACACACGAGAACTATAATTATTATTTTCAGTTCGGCCGATACAGCAGTGTCCGGTACTAGATTGCGTCCAGCGTTACGGAACTTCCGCCTACCTTTATTGTACTTCATTACTTGATTGTCGTCGACAAGACGACCTTCATTGCCGTCTACAGAAGGTATTACCACTTAAAATGCACTACATTATAGGTAGAATGTTAATATACTATAACCTATCATTATATACTGTCCGCGGTCAAGCTGGACAGTCTGGTGGAACACATGGATCACGAAAAACAGTGTCCGGCCAAGCCAGACCTGATCAGCAAAGTCGTAGGTCATCTCAATCATCAACAATAATCCCTACAAGAAGCTGGTGACGTTGCCGTCACCTGTGCAAAACCCTTGGGCTATCTGAAATTGTTTATTCTATTATTTAGGGCCCCCCGTATTTATTGCCCATTAATGTTATATAAGCTACGCTCCTGACAGATCGCAATTCTTGCGGATTTTCGCTATCAGTGTCCTCCTACGCGGCGTACCGAACAGGCGTAGACGTACGTAGGCCGTATGCGTTGTCGGTCAATAGCAGTTCGTCAGACTTTGAGTCGCCCATTATTTATTGTACTTGCTTACTTGTTTTGGTGACTATCTTGTGATTTCTCATATGCGTAGTTATCCCTGTGCGGTAGTGATAATACGCGAAAGATGACGACTAGCCTCTCTGTGGCTCATAATGGTACGAATGTCTGACATTGATATCTCCGTCTGAGGCACCGCGAAATATTTTTTTGTTGAATTCATGAAAATGATTACTAGCCTTCTCATTTTGTGGCCCATATATCCTATGCGAAGATGTCTGGAGTATTTGGTTTGATCAACAAATTCAGTTGGAGATAGTGAAAATGAAAAATCACTACAATATATGTATTAATTTCTTTCAGTTGACGGCGGAAATTTCGATGATGCCGTTATTGTCATATTTGATCTGGAGACAACTGGCCTATCGAATTCGGCGGAAGTATGCCAGGTATAGTAAAAGCCAATTTTAGCAGCGCTTTTTTCGTATAACAAATATCTTTGCGATTTAATTACTTAATTTATTTTATCAGATTGCCGCTGCTTATGACAGCAAAAGCTACAACGCTTACATTCTGCCGTCAGGAGAAATGACCACTGATGCAGCCGCTGTAACAGGCTTAAGTATTGTCGGAGGAGCATTGTTTCTAGAGGGTACCCAACTTGACACGACACCACCTTGTGCAGCTATAAAAAACTTCATCGAGTTCTTGCTCGATGTAAGCAATAAAAAAGGTGTTATTTTAGTCGCCCATAATGGCTTCAGGTGAGCTTGAAACTTGGTTGATTTCGTATTGTATACAGGTAGCTGAGAAGAGTAGGAATAGCTCTGCAGGTAGTTGTTAATAGAATTTTGTATTCATCGTATCAAATGTTACTTTATTGTACTAGATTCGATGCTCCATTGATACTGCGGACAGCTCAAAGGTTCGGTCTTCTTAAGGAGTTCATGCAAGCAGTGAAAGGTTTCGCTGACACACTCCCAATTTTTCGACATATTTTAATCGATAGAAAGAAACAGAACAAAAGATTTAATCAATGTGCTCTCGCTAACGACTACTTAGGTCCAGCAGCGGTTGAAGGAGCTCATAATGCTATTCACGACGTACATGTTTTGAAGCAATTGATCGAAAAAATTGGTTTAACGGCAGAAGTAATTAAGCAGGAAACTAAGAGTGTCTCGCAAGTTATCAAGGAACAAATAATTGTCTTTGATGAGGCGAGCGATAGATAAGTGACACTCGAAGTTATGAAGAACAGTGCGTCACCTGACATGCGGTCAAAGATAGCAAAAGCAGGTTGACGATGATGACATTGCTTAAAGCGTTGAAACATAATCGAGCACCAAAAATAAAAATGTGGCTCGACGAAGATATCGGGGGACAGGATGTAATAGAAACAGTAACGAGTAACAGAAAGTGTTAAAGTGGTAGATGGCATTGTTGGGCATCAGGAACTTCTAAGTAAAGTGAAAACTTTGCAGGTGTTCCCTGTACGTCTTCGCTAAGTCTCTTCCACATTATCGGTTTGTTATCTTATTGCTTTTTATATTTCACATGTTTAACGTTTATAGTTATTATCTTAGAATTGTAATGAGAATTGTAATGAGAAACCTTCATGTTGAATTAATTGCCTTTAAGGGAACTTTACATAATTGACGACTATCTATTATTTTAGAAGTATTAATAAATAATGCAAAATAAACGTTTATATAGCGTCATTAAAATTGTGTATACCATCAATATCTCTTCCACTGAGGATGTTTAAGTGCTTGGGCCCACCATGTAGGCTCCCGCTACTGCGTAGATAACGTGATGCGCTGTAGCCCCATTTCGTCTGTATCCCGACGCATATCGGTAATTGGTAAACATATGGAAATCAAGATTAAATGTATAACCACGATGCATATATTGGGTCTGGGAAAAAAGTTCGTGTCGTTTTTTTAGTAAAATTCAACTGGTTTTCTTATAGTGTGAAACTAAATTTATTTAAACTAAATATGCTCCATTATTATCGACAATGTTTTGCCATTTTTCGGGTAGAGCCATGACGCCATCGGTGAAGAACTTCTGTGGTTTCTGGTTGAAAAACTGAATCAAGTGGTTTTCACAGGCTACTTTTGAAAGCAGCTTAATTCCATTGAGAGAGTTCTGCAGAGATCGGAATAAGTGATAGTCTGATGGTGCTATGTCTGGACTATACGGTGGAAGCATCAAAACTTCCCAACCAAGCTCTTGCCATTTTTGATGGGTCATCAAAGAAATGTGTGGTCGGGTGTTGTCATGATGGAAGATCACCTTTCAATTCGGGCCGTTTTCTTTCAATTGCTTGGCGTAATCTCTCTAGTTGTCCACAGTAGAGCTAAGAATCAATCGTCTGACCCACTGAAAGTAGCTCATGGTGGACGATTCCCTTCCAGTCCCACCACACACATAGCATCACCTTTTTCGCCGTCAATCCTGGGTTCGCGAACGCTTGTGATGGCTCACCATCCCTTGTCCACGATCTTTGACGCTTCCGATTGTCGTACGTGATCCATTTTTCATCACCGGTTATGACACGTTTCAGAAATAGCTCGATTTCATTGCGTTTCAGCAGCGCATCGCAGATTTTAATTCGGTCTATCAGGTTTTTCGCGCTCAACTCATGAGGAACCCATACATCGAGCTTCTTTTTGTAGCCAGCTTTGTGTAAATAGTTCAAAACAGATTTGTGGTCAATGCCTAACTCCATATCAATATCGACACTGCTAATATGCTTATCTTGCTAGACTTTTTCAAGAATTTCATCAGCTTTTTCAATGATTGGACGACTAGAGCGTTACTCATCTTTCACATAAAAATTACCAGAACGAAAGCGAGCGAACCATTTCCGCGCAGCAGATTTTGATAAAGTGCCTTCACCGTGCACAGCACACATTTTTTCATAAGCCTGCGCAGCGTTCTTCCCTTTGTCGTAATAATATTGCAAAATATATCGCAATTTTTCATCACTTGTCTCCATTTTCAAATGCAAACAACTTTCTAACTACTGCACCAATTTCGATGTTTATACACTCAAAGTAACGCTCGAAGTGTCACACTTCGAACAAGCGTTTAGTGGCGTTGCTGCGATCTGTATTTCCTGACTTATTTGCAATTGATGCCATCTATCGGGAAAAACGCCACGAACTTTTTCCCAGACCCAATACATTTATACCTTGATCAGCTGCCCAGATAAGAGCAAGCGTATAATCTAAAATAAATCTACAGCAAGTGTGTGATTAGCAGCGCCCATAGTGGCCGAAATTCGCATCAGAAGCTGGAGTAGCACTGCGACAGTCCATCGCAATGGAGAAGCCGCGAAAGGGAAACTTAAATTGTTGCGTCCGAACATGTAAAAATGTATTTTTTAACACACGTGCTTTGAAAATAGCTCAATTTTGACCCGTTTCCATGGTAGAAAACGAGTCATTTTTGTTTTGCAATCAGCTGTTTACATTCCTCCCCTGTTTTTATATTCCTTCATTTTTATATTATGATTATTTCATTCCTTCACTGTTATTCTTCTGTTTTTCTGTCAAATCGAGAATTGTCAAATCAGTTAACCCCACAAAGACAGGAATTAACACAACTGTTTTGTTTACGTCAACTGCTAACCTAGCAGACGCGATGGTGTAATGATGTGACGTGGGAAAACGTTGATTAATTGTCGAAAATTGAGCTATTTCTCGCACTCGTGTCAAAAAGCACTGTACGCAACTGTTTCAAAATGTTGGTCATTCTGAAAGAGTTGCGTAATGTACTATTACAATACAAGTTCCGAAATCAAATTTTACACATTTCCTAAAGCTGACTATAAAGTCGAGCAGCGGAAAATGTGGGTAAAGTGGGTGCAGGAAACGAAGTAAGTATATTTTTGTGAGGTAACATTTTCATATTTCACCTCGTTTAAAAAATGCGTGTCACTTTGTTATCATGCAAATAATTTTTAACTCATTTATTGTTAGTAGCGCCCATGATTGGGAGCTAGTAAAAAATTCATGAATTTGCAGTGAACACTTCGTAGGAAATCATTCCTCGTTAATGCAGTTAAGCCCCAGTTACGTTCCGAGCATCTCAGCCAGAAAAAATCATGAGTTAAGTTCGGTCGAGAAATCTGCAATTCAACGGTAATTAAAAATGATTATTTTTTTAAGTGAAAACTTCTTTAGGGACGTTTGACGATTTTTGGATGGGTAAAATCTCGTGAGTTCGCGTCACCGACATGCTCCCCACTCGTTAGGCCAGCTCGAGCGATTCTTGCGTGGGTAAAATATCGTGCGTCGCGTCACCGACATGCTAGTGTTAACAGTACGAGGTCTGAATTTCCGCGGGCTACGTATTTTCGATTTTTTTGTGGCGTTAGGTTGGTACTCATGTCCCTCACTTATGCTGACAAATTCGGCCATTTTTAATGTTTAGTTAATTGTTGACAGCTATTTTGGTTGGACGTGTTTTGTCTTGTCTTCGATTTTTGCCTATTCCAAAAAATGGATTAAAGAATCTGTATCAAATTTTGTGTGAAAAACAAAATTAAGTGCGCGGACGCATTCCGAATGTTGACTGTGGCATATGGTGAAACTACCTTGGACCAAAGCAACGTTTATGGGTGGTACAAAATGGAAAAGCGTGCCGGACACCCGAATACATTAACAACAGACGAAAACATTAATGAAGTGAAGAAAATAATATTGGCCAATCGTCGAATCACCGTAAGAGAAGTTGCTTAGGACCTAAACATATCGATTGGCTCGTGCTATTCGATTTTTTCCAATGATTTGGTCATGAGACGGGTCGCCGCGAAATTCGTGCCAAAATTGCTCAATTTCGAACAAAAACGGTGTCGCGTTAACATTGCTAAGGAGCTGTTGGACTCGGTCCGCGACGACCCAAATTTGCTCTAAAGGGTCATAACTGGTGACGAATCATGGGTTTATGGTTATGACGTGGAAACCAAAGCTTAATCATCGCAATGGAAACTGCCGCATGAGCCAAGACCGAAAAAAGCGCGCCAAGTTCGGTCGAATGTGAAGGTTTTGCTCATAGTTTTCTTCGATTGCAGGGGCGTGGTGCATCATGAGTTCTTGCCACAGGCTCGTACGGTCAATAAGGAATATTACCTGCAAGTTACGCGCATTTTGCATGAAGCAATCCGTCAGAAACGCCCGAATTTGTGGAAGAACAAAAATTGGCTTTTGCACCATGATAACGCCCCTGCTCACACATCGTTGCTTGTGCGCGAATTTTTGGCCAAAAAAACACTCTAATGATGCCGCAGCCACCGTATTCCCCAGACCTGGCCCCCTGTGACTTTTTCCTGTTCCCAAAACTGAAGAGGCCCATGAAAGGACGACGCTACGCCACGATTGAAGCGATAAAGACGGCATCGAAGGAGGAGCTGAACAAGATCACAAAAAATGATTTTTTTAAGTGCTTCGAGGATTGGGAAAAACGTTGGCATAAATATATTATATCCGAGGGGAATTACTTTGAAGGGGACAAAATAGATATTAATGAATAAATAAATACTTTTTGAAAAAACACAAAATTCGCGATACTTTTTTAACAGACCTCGTATATCTGTAGCTGTGACGAGGCGCGCGCAACGAGTACGCCAGCACATAGCATATGCATTATTAACTCCAGTCTTCAGTCCTCGTGGAAGGTTATACATTGTAAAACATCGTATCTACGTACAGTTTATTGCTTATCTGGACTATTTTACATTATTCTAAGAGTGTAATATTAGTGCAGTGTGAATGTATAGAAGTATAATTAAATTGACTACGTGGAAAGATTAAAGTGTGTATACGGTGCATTGATTATATACAACAGTGAGTATCTAACATGTTACTATTTTAATATAGAAAAATGAATAACATAAACACAGCATGTATACATATTTTCAATATTGGTATAAATATCGTTAATTTTGTCGACAATCGACAATTTTGTCTTTGATATTTTACCTCTGGCATACGTCATTCAATGGGTACTTCGTAGTAGCTTAGGGGTTATTTTACTAGCGTGGTCAAATAAACTTCTAGTTGTTCAATCATATTTTTGCCGCGAATTTTCAAATTACAAACTCCGTAAAATTTTATAATATTAGATTTATGAGTCGAACTCTGAAAATATGGTTACTAATGCAAAGTTATTGTTTATTAGCTTTTGTTGTCGAAATTTTTTATCGAAAAATTTCCTTTTTATTTGAAATTTGGCGTTTATTAGCATGTACTCCGAAATTTCCGGTTGAAAAACATATAAATTACTCAACAATTCATTCTTTATCGCCTCATGTTATTGAAATTTTAAGTTGCCAAAATCGCGGAGTCAAAATCAAAAAAATCTTTTTCATCAACATTTTTATTTCAGAATATATGTTCTTATATTGCAAGATTGATTTTTCCGAAATGATTGTTTATAAGTTGCAGTTATCAAACATAAAATACGTGTTTTGCAAAAAATTTTGTAAAATAATTAGTGTTCCTCAATACCACTTTTTCATTTGTTTAGATCCATACTACGTGGAAAAAATGGAAGATGTCTTCAAACGGTGGTAAAAGAAAATCACACGAAGTTGAAGACGAATTAGTAGAAGCGGATATCTCCGATGGTGATATGAGTCAAGAAAGAAATGATGAAAATATAGAAAAGAAAACAAAATTACAAAATAAAATTAGATGCCAAGGATATAGAGATAAGAATAAGACGAAATCTAGTGCAATAATTAGTTCACCTAATTCTCAACCATTAACAACAACAATAACAACTGAGACAGAGGAAATGATTATGCGCCGTAGAGAAAAGGACAAACAAAAAAGTCAGCGTTATAGAGATAAGAAAAGGGCCACAAAATTGAATAACCTACAGACGGATCAATCCTCAAAACCAGTTGCAAAGCACGTTTCTAAGTCTCAGTATTACCATATGGTAATATGGTATTTGTGAGGTATATACCTCACGAGATGTGCCACCTACTCATACTGCTAGTCTATTAAAACGTAATGAACTGTACGTTCCAGTATTACTTTCAGATAATGACGATGAAATGCCCAATGATCCTCCTTTACCAGTTCAGATGAACCACGTTCTACACTTACATCAACCAATGGCAACAAATTATGAATCAAATACTCAAAATATTCCTTCAAGTAATGTTCTACATAATACACAAAATATGGATTCTCAACATAATCTATCTGTGCAAACATACTCTTCTTTCGAACGAAACTCCAGTGCACATCGAGAATTTCAAAAAAAAGTTTATTGAAAATGATTTTGGATATGCTTGCGACATTTGCGATAAACTGTAGTTTGAAAAAGACTTAAAAAATGTTCTTAACAACCACACATTTCCTAATATTGAAATTATAAAAACAATGCTTATCAACATTGATATAGTAGAAGTTAAAATATGCTCAACTTGCTTAACAACAATTAAGAAGAATCGTGTTCCACCACTTTCGGTATATAATGGATTTAAATATCCACCATTTCGGGAAAAACTTAAAAAATTTCCATTAGATTTGGTAACAGAACGGCTTATATCTCCAAGAATCCCGTTTATGCAAATTCGAAGACTTCGGCACGTTCACGGTCAATTTGGAATCTATGGGCAAATGATAAATGTTCCGATAGAGGTAAATACAATGGTACGTGCATTGCCACGAAATGTAGATAGCGATTATAATATTATGGTTCACATGAAGAGAAGGAAAATACACAAATCCAGCTATGTTCATGGTTTAGTCAACAAAAGAAAAATAAAAGCGTAGTTGCAATACTTGAAAGATACACCTCTTTAGATGTCTTATGGTATTACGATTGATGATAGTTTCTTGAACGGCGAGGATCATATGCAAAATGAAACTATCTACGATGAAGATGGTGACAATGACATTTCTGAACAAATACCAATTGATGAAAGCTTAATCGCACAGTAACAAACATTAATGTGGAACGACGAAATGTACCTAAGAATTGCTCCTGGAGAAGGCAATGTTCCCATTAGTCTAATATTTGATGAACACGCGGAAGAGCTATCTTTGCCGTAAATCTACTTGGGTCAATTTAGAACCTTTCGTGACGGCGTTACAGTCACACCTTTTATGATGGCAACAAGTGAGCTTAGACGATCTGATCGACGAGGAGTTACCCCTCAACATTTGTTATACTTGGCCATAAAAATAATGAGAAGAAGAATACGAGATTGGCTTTCTATTACGTTCAAACACATTGGAAAAGGTACTACTATCACTAAAGAACAAGTAGAATCAGAAAATTACATACATGCATGGCTGTATTGAAAGTAATTTGGCTTTTCTACGCACAATTCCGAATTCCACATATTATTCGTCAGAAAGAAAAAAGTATCTGTTTGCAATGATAAGGCAATATGGCAAGCCAACAATTTTTTTTACAATAAGTGTTAACGAAATAGGATGGCCGAAGTTACTTCAATTAATGCACTATTTAAAACATAATTCTGGATTATCCGTTGAAGATGCAGCAGCCTTACATTGTATAGAAAAGAGCACACTTATTAATGAAGACACCGTTACTTGCGCTATATATTTCAATAAATTGATCAACGTTCTCTTAAAAATACTGCAATTGAAAAAATTTAGTCCTTTCAAGAAATACAGAATTTTGCATTATTTCAAGAGGATCGATTTTCAACTGCGGGGAAGTCCTCATGCGCACATCTTAGCTTGGCCGGACAATGCTCCTGAAGACGCACTTGGAAAATATTATAATAAAGCCATCGATTTCATAGACTTCCTCATATCAGTATCTGCAGCAGAGGCATCTGGTAATCTTAAATTACGGACACATAAGCATACCTTTACATGTTACAAAGGAGTAGCATCAAAAAGGATGCAGAAATGTAGGTTTGAAGCTCCCTTTATGCCAATTAAGGCCACAATGATTTTAACACCGATGAAAGACACCGAAGATGGATTTAACGAGTATAAAGCAAAATACAATGCTCTCAGACGAAATCTGAAAAATTATCAATACGATGATTTTCAAACATTTTATGAATATAATAATATTAATTCAGATCAGGAATATGTTAGTATCATTCGTGCAGGAATCAATAGACCAAGAGTTTTTCAGAACCGTCAACCTTATGAGAAATGCTTCAATACTTTAAATCCATTTATATTGAACGTTGTCAAATCTCATACAGACTTTCAATTTATAACAGAAGAATATTCGTGTGCAACTTACGTGGTGGAATATGTCAATAAGACGAACCGAGGTGTTAGTAATTTAAAAAGGAAAATAATTGAAATCATGGATGAACACCCGGAATTCGATATATTTGACATCACTAAAAACATTAGTATCAATCTTTTAAATCACACGGAGATAACAAGCCAAGAAGCTGCCTGGTATTTGTCGAAAGAGCCTATGTCAAAAAGTTCAACTATTATTGTCTATATACCGACTGCATGGCCCATTAACAGACACTGAATAAAAAAGACCATGAAGGAATTTAGTGAATTGGATGATGACTGCACAGATATATGGCAAGAAAATTGGTTTGATAAGTATGAAAAAAGACCTGCAGATTTAGAAAATATTTCTCTCGCCCAATTTGTTTCTATGTATTACAAACATGATAAGGGAATATTTATCAAATGAGATGCACCAAGAGTAATACGTTATCGTAATTATGACATGGCTACTGATTTCAACGAATATAGGCGAGAAATGGTAACTCTACACATTCCATTTCGTCATGAGGAAGCAGAAATTCTCGAAGGAATGAAATTTATTAATTTATACGATGAAAATGTAGGTCTAATATTACAGCGGAGGAAAGAGTTTGAGTCCAACATTGACATTGCAAAAACATTATAAATTTGTCGAGAATTATGTCGCGAAAAAGTTGCAGATGATAATGAAGAAATAAGAGATGTTGTTGGTACACTTCCTGATGAAATTTCATTTCAAGATTTATACAATGATCCGAATGCAGTGATAAATGATGATTTACAACTTGCAATGCTGAATAAACTTAGAGCTATCGCTAAAAAGAAAGAAAATATAATGTCCAATAACGATTTTTATGATCTTATCCGCCGGACCAATGACGAACAACGAGAAATCTTATTTCATACAATGCACCACCTGATATCTGCAGATGAGCTAATGCGAGAACCATTGCTTGTATATTTGATTGGACCAGCCGGTAGTGGCAAGACATTTGTAATAAAAGGAATGGTGGAAATATACAACAGATTTTCAGATACTGATGGCATTTTCAATGCTTATATAACGTGTGCATCAACCGGAAAGGCTGCGATAGCTATAGAAGGTACAACAGTGCATAATGCATTAAGCATATCATTGTCCAGGCTAATTGCACTTAATGTTGAAAAGGCTAATCAGTATAGAACTTTGTTCAAGTTTGTTAAAGTCCTTATTATAGATGAGGTAAGCATGGTTTCCGCTGAATTATTAGAACAGATTGACACTCGTCTGAAGCAAATTACTGGTTTGTTTCCGAAAGACTTTGGAGGATTAGATGTTATACTCATCGGGGATTTACGACAATTACCTCCAGTAAAAGCCACGCCAATATTCAAACAAATTAAAAGGAGAATGACTGGAGAAATACCTTGGCAAAAATTAAAAAATTTTGAATTGAAACAAGTCATGAAACAAGAAGATCGTCAGTTTGCCGAAATTTTAACGAAGATTGGAGATGGCAATATTTTAACGAAGGAAGAAATACAAGTGATGGAATCAAGGTTTGTTACAAAGGAAGAAGCTCAGTCAGTATGTCCTGAAGGAATAAGACTCATATTTAGGAACGCAGCGGTAAATGAGTACAATCATTCCATTTTAAATAGTGTAGAAAACAAAATAATATCTTTGGCATCGGATGTTTTTGTTGGTTGTCATAATGTTGAACAAGAAAATTTCGTCAGGCAGAAGTTGCATAAAATGAGAACTGATGATACTGGTGGATTGCCTTATGAACTAATTTTAGTTCTCAACCGAACTTACATGATAACTAATAACATAGACGTTGCGGATGGATTATCAAATGGCACTGTAGGAATATTGTATCATGTGGAGAGACGTGAGAATGGTGACATCGTAAGAGTTTGGATGAAATTTCCAAAATCATGTGGACGACATCGGGCAACAAAATCAAGAAATCTTAGTGCACGCTTAATAATAGTAAAGCTATATTAGCGCAACGAAAACATTTTTCACTTGTTTCTGCTCTAGCAATGACCCTTCATAAATCACAGGGAGGTACTTATGATGCTATTGTTTATGAATATGATCGCAAACATCCTAGAGAATAAGTATACGTAGCTTTGACAAGAGTAATAAGGATTCAAGGTTTATTCATGGTTTCTAAAGAAAATACTCGAGACAGCTGGAAATGTTGGATTGGTAGAACAGGAATACCTCTGAATAATTCAGAAGCAGATAAGCATCACAAGAGATCAACAAGTTATCAAGAGGATCTAACGTTAGAATTGAAAAGGTTACAAAACAATACACTACAAACTGTCACTAGAACTTTTCTTGAATTCATCTCTAAGAGGCCTGGATTATCTATATTTTCATTCAATTGCCAAAGTTTACATGCACATGAAGCTGATCTAAAAATGTCAAATTTTTTACTTCTATCAGAAACTCGTATAAAAAATAAAGAACCAATCGAAGTTCCGAATTTCAATTTTGTTGTCAGTTATTATCGATTGCACCGAAGTAAAGGTGGAGCATCCAAATACTGTCGACAATCGGGTGTACCTAAACTCGCGCTACAAAAAAGGCCTTACCGCTAAAATTCTCGTTGGATACACTCCATGTGGCTCAGTTTCATTTATCTCGAAGTGTTATGGAGGGCGAACTTGTGACTGTCAAATGATTATTGATTCCGGGATATTAGATTTGTTGCAACCTGGTGACATTGTCCTCGCCAATAAAGGTTTTCCTGGCATTCAAACTGTTCTCAACGAAAATGGAAACGGCGTTCTAATTGTTATGCCACCCTTCCTACGCAATCCACAGTCTTCGGCTGAAAGCGTTGAGAAAACGTATCAAGTCGCTAGGGTGAGGATTCACATTGAAAAAATCATACGATTGCGAATGTACAACATTTTTAATAAATTTTCAATGGATATGCTTTCTCATGCCGATAATATTGTATTCATGTGCGGCGCTCTCGTTAACTTGCAGACACCGATTATTAGAAATAGGGATGTAGAGGAAACAAAGATCAGACAGGTAGATTAGAATACACGCGAAGTGTTTGGTATATGTTATGTTCAGGCTTGTATACAAATATAAAATTATTAAATAACGAAAAGTGAATTAAAACATCGTCTAATACTTTATTCCTTCAGACGATTACGCATTTCGCTTTAGAGAACAGAAATAAGTTACATTTATTATGAGTAATCTGTTAATTATTGTTATTATCAGTCATTTTCGTCTGAAAAACGCGCCAATGTTCCCAAGTGCTGAAAATCGAAAGTTTCAAGCTTGGGAATCAAAACTTTCAAAAAAATTTCATTTCTGAGCACTGACAAGGCAACCTCCTTAGAAGTTAAAACGTAGAGGTCGCATACCATTAAGCCAGTTACATACAATTTAACTCCTTGTCTCGCACTAGACAGGACAGACACTTGATTTCGACCAGTTTTGTTTATAAAGAATCACTTGCAGTATCGCGCTACAACTTATCAAGTTGCTCATATTGCCACTACTCAGTTCCTTCGCCTGAACCACATGTAAAATTGCTAAAGCTTTGGCTTTCAGTATTACACCTAGATTAAATTTAAGGTGTCTGCAGGTAATGTTAATCAACTGACGCACTATTGTGGACAATTTCCAATACATAATAAACATTTAATTTGTATTGTCCATCGCTCTGTATTATTCCTCTTCATACTGTACAGTGTCGACAAAAGATGCTATTTATTTCTAATTTTTTAAATCAAATACGAAGTGCTGAGTCACTTGTTTGGCTATTGTGCCAACTGTTACGTCCAAGTAACACGAGAAATTGCCCTGTTTTAGACCTTAGCTACGGCTAATTAATTAGTCTGGGATACGGGCTCAGTGATTTGATCGTTAAAAATTTGAATTATTGAATTTAGACTTTTCCTCCTGCCCCCTGATCTTGATTTGCCCACTAAAACAATGAATTTACGTAGGGGTTTGAAAATGATATTTGATAAAAAATGTAAATTGTGAGTTCCTGTTCGACAACCGGGAGTTCGAGTGAAAGGAAAAGAGATGTTCGCGGTGGTCCGCGCAACACCCTTATTTTGGGGGAGGATAGGAATTCGCGGTGGTCCGCGCAACACTATGGTAAAGGACGAATTTAGAATTCGCGGTGGTCCGCGCAATTCTATTGGAGAGATGGAAGTTAGAGTCCGCGGCGGACCGCGCGACGCTATAGTGAAAAGGAGAGAAGGTGGTTGGAGTTCGCGGTGGTCCGCGCAACTCTAGATAATCTCGAAGACTGATTTTAACACTTACTCTTTACTAGAGATTTGAAAAATAGCGGAGAGCTGTACAAGGTTTCAGCACGTTCCGGTGTCGTTGAATGTTTTACAAAAGCTGATACTGAAACTGAAAACTAACTGAATTTTAGAGCACAATTCCGCTCTGTTATACTAGTGTTGATACTATCCTTGTCTAAAATTAGGGGTTGGAGAGGGCAAGTTCTTTGGCATCTCATTGGCTTGAACTTACCGTCTTCCCTTTCCTAATTTTCCAGAGAGTTGGGGAGAATCGCTCTTATCTCTATACGTTAGAGGTCCATGTCATCCGCCTTCCGTTAGCTCTAGTGCCAGGGCCACCACTCGGGGTGTGCTCTGGTGCCCGAAGGGTAGTCGGATGCTAGGCGCAGTGTGGTGGAGTTACGGGGACATAACACAACATAATTTTCGAGGACTAATGTAGCTTGGCTCATACAGTAAATGCTGAGCGAAACGCATGGCAACTTTGCACATATATTAATGAGCGCAGTAATAAAATTTAAAAACCTAGCGGTTTATTCTTTGAAAATAAAATATTATGAAACAACTCGAACCTCGAAAATTCTTTCAAACATTCTTGGTATCTCTGCCCAAGACAAATTAATTTATGGAAAGGTTATATTTGCTCTGTCGCCCTGCAATTCTCTGTGTGCAGTGTTGCCATGTTTCTTGCGTCTGTTATTAAAACGGCCGAAAAACACTCGTTGTGGTTCATTTCAGCTTCATTTATGATGTATTTTTTGCGGTAATGTATGCATTTTTTGTTTTCAACGATTCACTAGAGATTAAGCTGTCACTTTAAATCCTTCTTTTTTGTTGATCTTCTATTGTAAAGCATATAATAAGCAGAAGCAGCGTTTGTTATCCACACCCACCATTAAAAACCATGTTAAAAAAGGCTTCTTTTAATTTGGAATATTTACGTTTCTAGACGGTTGAAATTATTCTGCTTCTTCGAGTTGCTTCATGTCTCGATCTCCAATATACATAAATTTTATGATTTCATATTGTAAACTGATAACTGCAGATGCCTTCTTAATGTCGTGAGTGATGAGTACAAACCCCGTTCGAAGGACAAGCCTCATTTGGAAACGCTTATCAGAGGCAAGTTAACCTAAAACTGAAAACAAAGTAGCGAAAAGCCTATTTATTCAATGCCTTTGTAATATACCGACTTACTAATAAATTTAGTTATAATTCAAGTTATCTTATCAAAATGTATATAGCACAATTAATAGTACAATCCGTTGATTGACATAAATCCGAAATATTTTCACCGTATGTACACAAACGATACAACCTCCGGCGCTGCAGCCTCACAATTCACATTACGAATTACGCCGGCTGCGGCACCACTTGGCTCTTTACAACTTAAAAAGTTTTAACCGGCTAGACCACTAACTTTGGGGGCGGATTTCTCCTCTTAATCCGCTTAGGCATTTAAAAAAATACGTCTTTTATTTCATCAAGGCCTACAACATATCCGAAGCTCATCGAAATCGAAAGGAGACACCTTGCAATGTTTCCTAGTCAGGTTCAGACATATGTTGTTTATGTTCTTGCTGGTGTGCTGACGATCTGCTTATTCTAAAAGCTTAGGGATCTTCGCCACAGTCCCCTAGCTGCGATTTTCCTATCCTTGATTTTTCTCTTCCAGGTCTAATTTATCTCTTTTCCTTTTGACAAAATATTACAGGCCTCTGCGTTCTTGCAAAAGTGATGCGAAACTATTTACCCTGGGTCTTTCTTTTACTGTCGGTGGGTAGTTTCCAGTTTCGACTTTTTTTGTTTCCTCTGTCTCACTTACACTCATGCTGTTATATCAACATTGTCGGATTAGTCTTTTGTCACATATCGATACTTGAAGGCTTTTTTATATTATGTACCATGCAATGAACTCACAGGCGTATTTACGATACGCTTCTCCATTCCCCTTTTAGTCCCTTATCTCAATTTGTTCCTCTTTTCTCCCTCTTTACGTTAATAGTTTTTCTTGATCAGTTTATTGCATGTCTTCTATTTTTACTTTTCGTCAGCACTCAATGTTTATATGTGTATTAAGTCCGATTACACACGTAACCACCCTGTATTAAGAAATAATAAACAGTATATATTTGAACGACTCACAACGGACAAATGTAATATTACACGTCAAACATCAAATACGTACTTTGTTCCTCTGAAACAGTCGACGTTTATATTTTAACAGAAGAATGATCAGTGAAACAAAGCTCACTTCAATCAACACATAAATTGCAGTCACTTTCACTATTCAAATAATTAATAATAAATAAATCATAGGATAACTCGAAAATTCGAGAACTTCGAGAATGCACGCCTCATGTTGCTAGTACTAAGCAAATAAAGGAATGACGTTTTTTTCAAATACAATTTTCGTGATCAAGTGATTTAAATAAATCTTTGTGTAGCACAACAATTCATTGCATTGTTATAATTTAAGTTACTCGTGAATCGTCAATAGAAATTGTGTTAATTCGTGCCGTCAGGCTGAGAACGGCCAACAACCTTCGGCATCTTCTTGTTCGTCGAATCTTCCAATTCCTTTGGCTTATAATAATGAGGTGCGACTTCTAAAAGCCATTTACTCTCAATCTCAGTCACCTGTGTAAAAAAAAGTTTGCGTAAGTCGTTTCGATTCCCAGTCGGTAATACGCAATTACTCCACATAAAAATGAGTATATACTTGTCGCATAAACTCCTTTGTCGTAAAGACCAGCTCATGGTACAACAGCCAGCGAGGTAATTCCTGAAACAGTGAGCTATTGGGATGTATCGATACTGTTTGGTTGTGTTTAGCAGTTTTATAGTGTCCGCCCTTTGACAATCGCGCTACATGATAGAAGTATCCAGCCGTTATTGCCTAAATACAATTAAGGAAAATTAACGTCACGCCTCATGTCTGTTAAATGCAGCTAAATTGATTACAACGAAATGATATATGTCACCCTACCTTCCGAATATTATCGGTTTCGGTGAGTCCAGAAACAAGTTCCATTTCTACTCGCTGCATCAGACCAACCAACTGTTCCCTAACGTCCCGTGCCCGTTTCAAAGACCGATGCTGTATAAAATTCTCATAGCACCAGTGAGTGCTAAAATCTGTCTGCTGCCACTGATTGTAAACATTGAGGAGCGTCAGATGATCGCCTCCCGGAACATGAAAATTTTTTCTCGCGGTGTCAGCGTGAATTATTTTTTCTTTGGGTCTGTAGAATATAGCGCCGTTAACCGACAGCATAGCGGCAACCGTTGCGATTTCTTCCGAGCATCGATACTTTTCGCTGGCGATTAGCATCTTTGCCATCATAGGATCAAGAGGAAATTCGGCCATTCTTCGGCCCAATTTCGTGAGTTCGCCTCGATGATTGAGAGCGCCAAGAGCATAGAGCTGTTCGAGAGCGAGGACGAGGGTTTCATGGGGCGGTGGATCAAGGAAATCAAAGTGCACTAGATCGTTTATACCTAGTGCCTTAAGCGTAAGAACCGCGTTGCCGAGATTTATTCTTTGAATTTCGGGAACAGTATTGTCCTCCAGTTCGTGCTGATACGCCCAAGCGGTGTAGAGACGAAAACATTTACCCGGAGCGACACGTCCGGCTCTGCCCGCTCGCTGATTCGCCGAAGCTTTGCTTATTGGCACGACCATAAGACTCTCCATGCCGGTGCGAGAATTAAAATTATTTTGCTTCGCGAAACCCGGGTCTATAACGTAAACAATATTGTCGATGGTAAGCGAGGTTTCAGCGATATTGGTGGCTAGAACGACTTTCCTTGCGCCCGGAGGTGTCGGCTGAAATATTTTAGCCTGCATGTCGCTCGGTAGGTTCGCGTAAACTGGCAGAATCATGAGTTCGGCGAGTTTTGAGCCGAGTCTTCGAACTCTCTCCTCGAGCATTTCCTTGCACGTCTCGATTTCTTCTTGACCAGTAAGAAACACGAGCACATCGCCCGACGGCTGTGTTGCGTGAATCTGCAGTATCGAAACTACGCATGCGTCTATGTAATCGGCTTCTGGCGCTTTCGTGTAGTATATATCGACGGGGAATCGTCGTCCAGGTATACGAAATATCGGCGCATCGTCGAAGAATTCACTGAATTTCGTTGCGTCGAGAGTTGCTGATGATATTAGAAGTTTGAGGTCTGAACGAAACCGCGTTATGTCTTTTACGAGGCCGAAAAGTATGTCAGTGTGAAGAGTACGCTCGTGAGCTTCGTCAATTATCATAACGCTGTACGATGCGAGGTCCGGCTCGCTTAGAAATTCTCGATGAAGCGTGCCGTCCGTCATATATTTTATTCTCGTTCGTTGCGACGTGCAATCTTCGAAACGTATCGCATATCCAACTTCATTACCTAGCTTCACAGCCATTTCATGAGCGACTCTCGCTGCAACAGACATAGCTGCAACACGCCTCGGTTGCGTGCATCCAATCATCTTATCGCCTTCTGTGAATCCCGCATCGTGCAGGTACTGCGGTATCTGTGTCGTTTTCCCTGATCCTGTTTCACCTTCGATAATTAAAACTTGGTGATCTTTTATCGCTTGAATCAGATCATTTCTGAATGGGTATATCGGCAGGCTTCTCTTTGTCTCCTCTATCGTTGTTAATACCTTAGCTTGAGATGTTGTTGCAACCTCTCGTTTCTTATCTTTCGTCACTCCTGGCATACGCAACGCTTGAACGAATTCGATTTCGTCCTCGAGAAGGAGCTCGTAGTCCTTTTGCGCTACAATACAAAATAATTCCTTAAGTTACGTAACAATTTATTATAATAATAAAATGTACTCAGCAGTTGAAAACTGGCATAAATCTAAGTGAAAAAAACTTTATACCTTTTCTGTCTTTGGCACCAAATCTAAAGACTGCCGAATTCATCTGATCCGCCTCCCATTTCCTCTGCTCTGATTGAGGAGGCTCTGGGTCTATTTGATCCATTTCAGTGTCGCCCTTACGGTTCTCCTGAGGCATGCGATACCTTTGAACCCTCTCAAGTTCTCTGGCCTTCTCATGATCCTTAGCTAACTGAAGCAGCTGTTTTTTATGCTCCCTCTCCCTTCTTTCTCGTTCTGTAAGTCTGTATTCCCACAAATTTCAAATAAAAATCCCAACGGCAATAGTAATCTAATAAAACTGGAGTTTGATCAAGTTTAGTGCTTTTGATAAAATTATGTTAAGCTTACACTTGAGAATCAAAGAGGTACTCGTCATCTGCAATATCAGCCTCCAGCTCTGCAACTTTATCCTCTTTCCTTTTCTCCAAATACTTCCGTCGAGATTCCACTCGCAACTTTGGAACAAGTTTCTCTTTAGAGTCCTCCTCCATGATTTTGAGTCTTTTTGCCGCTTCGGCTGTAAAAAAAATATAACTAACAAATCTTTGAAGTGAAAATATTTTTACCTCCAGTTATAGCAATGCTTACCTGCGCCTGAGCCTGAGGGCATCGCAACTTTACGCACTTTTGATTCATCTTTAGCCTTGAGTCTCGTGGTAAATTCATCTCGTTCCTTAATATCCTTTTTGCGGCGTTCTTCTTCGCTGTCACTGTCCTCACTCGACAACTCTTTTCTTCTATATTTACTCATTTTGACACACTGATACTGCAACTAACCTAAATTAATTGGACTGGTCAAAATATTTGTGTTGAAACATGCAAAAAATGCATAAATAACTTTAAGAATGCTGCTTGCAGTTCCTATATTTATCATTCAACGCATAATAAACGTATGTTGTGATGCATTTTTAGGTTAAGTTCGATATTTTTACATTATTTATCAATTAAGCGGTCCGACGTGACATTAGTCGTACAGATTAATTGAATTCTTATAAAATTAGTTATAAAACAATGTATGCAACATACCTGTACAATATAAAAATATAGTGTAGCGTTTATCTTTATTTACTTGTAAACAGCGATTTACCGAAACCCGGCTGAGTATCTCAGTTTCGTATAGAATTTACGTTCAATATATTCGTCGAAAGCCTCATTAACGGTTTTATCATCGACTGCTTCAGTACTTACTTAAATTAATAATGCACTGTTAATGCTTGTACTATTTTCATCACACAATTGCAAGTCTACCGTTCGCTGTACTTCGTCAGTTAGCTTGTTTGTTAAAAAAGCGCGCGGTGGGATTATCCCGCCACTCTGGCACACGACCGCTGCGCTGTGGCACTGTGCTGCGCGAGTTAAGCTGGATATTCATGCGAGCTCAGCGCTTGAAGAAAACACATTTGCCATTACTTTAGGAGCTATTAAATTCAAGTTTAATAATAGCGCATCAACCTCTAGCAAGGCTGTGTTCTAGCGCAGCGCTCGTATAGATTTCATTTGCACAGCGCTATTGAGCCACGTTCTTAATGAGTAGGAGAGAGAGAGAGAGAGAGAAAGATGCGCCTTCTCGCTTGTTTCTTTCTCGCGCTCTGTTTCACCAAAGATCTGCTCATTTGGTAATCTGTGGTGACACCGCTGCTATCGATGAGTGGAGAGCGCTGCTAGTGTATAAATTGACAGAACTAGTTCTGTCAATTATACATTGACAAATTTTGCTTACACTCACGATCAATTAATTTTCAAAGGTATCATTTAGTGTTACTTCTATAAACGTTATAAACGTAGATGACGTTTATTTCATGTCAGGTGTTTCCTTCTTTTTGCTCGACAATTTCGCAGCCAAGTTCATCGATGCCAGGATTTTTGGAAATATTTGAATCCCCGGGCTCCAATTTCAAATAACGAAAATACCGCGGTCTTGAAATACTCGAGTACCATCATTCTGTGTTTTGTTATTACAAATCGTCGAATAAAATTGCAGGAAACATGATATACATTACAACAGTGAAATTTTATGTATCCAGAAAAAAAATGCGTAATTTTGGCGACTTCGTTTTGGTAATTTATTTTTTATAACTCATTAATTTAATATGTTTATAGAATTTTTAATGCAATCATGGAACCGTAAAGTTAATGTAGATTTACAATTTTTTAGTGTTTAATTGTAGGTTTGTGATTAATATAAGTAACATGCGATGGTAAAAACAAATTTGACATATTAAAACAAGGACCATCATCGAACTGGATAGACGGAGAATGCCGATGTAAGCTGCGCTTCCTGTGACGACTTTGCTGGAGGATTTTACAGATTTGAATTGTAGTATAGCAAAGGTGGCATATGTTCGATCAAAAAAGTTTCAGCCTATCTGCAGCAGATGAGCTAAGGTTGTGATCATCGTCTTTTGGAATGATCCAATGCGGCTCTTCACCTAAACAATATGAAATACAATCACAAATCCTAATAAGTATGACATACGAAGTTATTATTTATTTATCCCATGACTTATTTATTGTTAATTATTTCAGAAAAGTGACATATGTTGTGTCATGTTTAACATTCTTGATTATTCATATTCGAATTAGGTTTGCACTAAATTTAGTTAAAAAAAATGAAAGAAAGGAAATAAAAACAAGAATAAGCAACGATGAAAGTATCAATTATTACTTTTGTTAGTGACTTTTGCCTTTTACCATTTTTTTTTCATTTCATTTATCGCGAAAATAATTTTTATAAGATTGACCAAAAAGTTAAAATTCGTTCAAAAAAGCATCTTCATGCTTTTTAATTAATTTTTATACTTGGCGTCGAGACGCTACCGCATAACTCTTGATATACAGTTGTGTATCACGTAAGTCACTTTTATAAATAATAAATAAATTAGGTGAGAGACAAACGAAAAGTACGTATTCAAAAGTAACTATAGGTGCGCATCTCTGGATATGCTTTAACGAATATCACTTTTTTTTCAACAAAGATAACAATGAAATAGCGTACATTGCAAATCGTTGTTAGATTTTGGAGTCGTAGAATTTATAGTCGCCACGAGCTCGGACAATTCTGCGAAGTTCTGCACGGTGTAAAGATTTTGTTTGCCATTTGTCGAATCGCTGAAGAGTTCCTGGTACTCGGTAAAGTTACCGGACGTTTCGGGGCCTTGTCCGACGTAAAGAGCGTACACCTCGTGACCCGAGTTCCTCAAACTGTTTAACTTCTTTACGAGAGAGAGTAGCTCTCTTCCATTATCAGCGCTGGAGATTCTATGTTCTTCGCCAATAACGAACACTGCGCATTATTAAGAATTAATTCTCGAACTTTCCATTCGAAACAAAATACTTCAAGGTAGAGGGGGAACGAATCCAGTTTAAAAAACGTGTTTAATTTTTTTTTGTCGGTAAAGAAATTGTATAAAAAATTTCAAGCGCATAATATTCAGTAATGGTGCTCTGATCAGTATAAAAAATCCCCAGATTCGAATATAACAAATTGTAGCGATTCCATTTTATAAAATTATTATTTTCTATTTATACATCTCACACAGACTGGGCCTCCGTAAAGTAACTGGGCCTCCAAAGAATAAATCATTTTACAATACGTTAAAACTTAGTATATGCACATGTAATTGAATGTAATATTGCAACGTATGTGCACAAGATTTATCGTTTTCAAGTCGAGATAATTAGAATTGAAGTTGGCATGATTAGCATGTATCTCTCATAGGCAACACGAACAAATTACATGTTCTTCGTACAACGGACTGAATGAGATTCAAAAATTAAATTTCAAAGGAGCGTAAAACGAATATAGTAAAGCAAAATTGAGACTGGTTTACCATTTAGTTTTTGAGATATTGGGAGTTAAAAGGTCGTTCGACTATGAAATCTTCGAAAAACCGTAACGTAATTGTTTTTTTTTTCATTTTTCGAAAGTATATTTATTTTCAAGAAATATTGGTTAAGTTTCCTGGCTTGCTTCGGCTTAATTAGCATGGTGAGTTTGACTGTATTTTCTCAAAACGTAATTTTTTCAATTAGCGTAGGTGGTTGCAAGAAAACTATTCGACTAATCAGTCTGAAATTTCTACATATTATTTAGCACATGAGTGGCTATCGCAAGAACTATAAAAACATTTTTCCATTAACCATTTCCTACTATTTAATGTGCAAAACGATAATAAAATTTACCAAATTTTGGAATTGTGACTTTGAACCTAAGCCATTTTGTTCACTCTTCATTAATCAAAATAATTCTGGTCCGGACGATAATGACCTTCATACTGATTAAAAAACTATCTACACCAGCAGTATATTACTATATAAAGGCGCACAGTTTAGTGCTATAACTATTGAAAAAAAACGATTAAAAAATTTGATTACGAATGTTATTCCTTTAAAACGTGTATTAATAAATATGCAAAACTTCAACTATGTTGGATATTTCATTCACTAAAAAAATGCCCAAAAAATTACAATTTTTCAACTTTTCACAGTGGTATTATTGTTTACATAGTAATGTGGTAGCGCGTAAGTGACGCACGTATATGTTACACATAAACACGTGCATACCGCGCGCTACCGCATCTATCCTCACCAGTGCGTAGCGAAAGTACTTGAGAGATGCATACAATATGTGAGAATGATAATGAATAAAGAAACGTACTGATAGCAATTCGCTGCAATCCAGAATTGCTGACGATATTGGCAGCCGCAGTTACCGCTCCAATGAGGTTCGAATCATGATTAGATCCACGATATCCAAAGATATTATTGTTCATGTAAGAGAGGACCGAACATTCGTTGGTCTGGTTGAGGGTAAGAGCCAATAGCGAAATCTTGGAGAAAGTAAGCAAGCCCATCGGATGTTCTTCGGACAATCTGTTGATGAATAGTTCGTAGTCATTTACACAAAAGAATGTTGAAGATTTTTCAAAGTTTTGTACTTGGCTCACTCACGGAAAGAATTTGCGAATAATAACGGCTACCAATTTGAGCTCTTCGGCTAACCAAGCATTGTGAATGCTAGGACTGTCGTCCAACACGAAGAGCATGCCTGACTGATTGGTTTTCGCCAATTCACCGATTCTTTCTCCCAGAAGGGATGACAATTCGATGATATCTGCAATCAAAGCAACGCCTTTAATTTACTGAATAACAATTCTTTGGTTTTATGCATAAATCTATCGGTCTTCCTGCACACCAGCGACCGTGGAATTTTCAGGTACATCCACGAGTTCCACTTCCCAGTGCAGTGTCAAGTCCATATCGGTAAGATTGTAACCACTCGCTTTAAGTAATTTTTTCGTATTTTCATCAAGGTCTGCGAGTCTGGTACCACCTTTGGTATGATTACTTTGAACTGTCGCGTTCGTTTCGATTCCTCGATTGAGTTCATCGACCCTCACGATTCTGTCCTTATTTTCTGTGGAGATTTCTGCATTACTGGTCCAGTTACGAACCTTGAGCTTTTCTACACTCGATGCCTTATTCGAAAAATCCGTGTTTCCAGGTTGTGAATTATCAATATTTTCATTAGCGACCTCTTTGTTGGAGATTTCATCAGGCGATTCGTGTGGATTGTTCGTAGAAATTTCGGATTGCGCAGTTTTCCATTTATTGTCTTTCTCAGATTCCTTAGGAATCTTAGACGCAGGTCCTAACAATCTGCGACTACTGAACGAAAACTTACCTTCTTCTGGCTTTCCCGATTTCGCCCGAACTTTCTTTTCCACAGCTGACGCTGACTTGCTATAGGCTGATCTCGATCCATGATCGATACTGCAGAGAACGTGTTGCCTGGCGAAATCGCAAGGTAGACCATAGAACAGTGGTAAGCCGTACCCTTCACGATCTAAATTTAAACAAGTGTCAGGATCGGCTTTTGGCCAAATTCCTTCATCGTCGCCGAGGCACCAGGAGCTTCCAATACCAATTCCTTTGCGGGATAGAGCTTTTCCAGTTTCATCGAACCATCTCCAACCAGAAATCCTCTTTTCGGTTCTACCGCCAACCCAAACGTGGTCCAGAGCTGAAAAAAATAGAAGTAACATGATTCAGAGCTCTTCCTGAAGTATTTCAGTTAAAAGTGATTATGTGAATAAGTTCAATCTTACACAAGTCTGTCATCTTGTCGAGCACCGCGGACAAAGACTCAGAGTCGAGAATACTTGCTATTCTTCCTTGATTATTCGCGCAATGTTCTCGACCCTCGTTCCAAGTCATTCGATCAGGAGAGAACTCGAGAATTCGTTTTCCTACTCGAATGGTCATGGTAACAGGAGCTCGACTTTTTTCGAAACGAGAACGTTGGGGTATACCTGCGGTAATGTGTAATCAAAATAAAATTTGTACATTGTTTCATCATTATTTTCTCTCCCTCTATCTCTTTCTTGTATGTTTTCCCCTATAAGTAATCAAAGTAATGAAGGTTATTCTTTTTGCTTCCTCATAGAGAACGAGCTTTGTTTTCATGGAAAAAGAATTGAGATTTTCATGAAAGGATACACAAAATGATCTAAAACGTTAATAAATAATGTCTTTATCGCTCTTACTCACGTCGACTTTGATCGGTTGAGCTCAAATATTATACAGAAACGAATTAATATTCAGACTTTCTAGATATTCAATTTGTCGAAGGTCGGAACAAGGGATTTTATAGGAATTTGAATATTTCAAGTTTTAATTACTTTCACTTCCGAAACAATTGACGAAGCGAGCTAGAACTTAAGAGACGTACGTAGTAACGTTCAGGGATATTTAGTATAAAACTTGTTGAAAATCGTTCCATGCGCTCGAATTTTATAGATATTGAATTTTAATATTCACGATTGCCGAGGTCTGCAAAAATAAATGACCGCTGTATCTCCCGTAAATGCCTTGAGCAAATGATCTAAGATTTGGCGCACAATAGTTACGCAGCAACTCCAAAAAAATGGGTAAGGTTCTACTTTGTAACTTTCTTTCATGTAGGTAACAATTAGCGTGAGAACCATCAGATACCGTCTTGGCAAATGAAGGGTCGTTTCTTCTCGCAATCCAAGTCCAAAAATACGGGACTTATGTGATCAGGGCAGAGATGTCGATCCAGTATGAGACACCTGCCCCTTCTCTGATAATATTCTTCGAATTTCGAGTTCGAGATTGGATGGCCTGCGAGCCATGGTGGATATTGAGAAGTCAATGATTTTGTGGAAGGTAATTCGAATCCGGTTGGTGACCACGTCCAATCGGTACCGTCGGTACTCCAGCCTCCCAGCCAGACACTTTCAATTGCTTAATAATCCGAAACAAGATTACCTCAACATTTATCCCGTAGTCGTTTTATTTATACACAAAGTTAAAATAACGTACATGGCCTGTTCTTGAGCATGATGCCAGCAATAGCAGTCGCAGCTTCGTTGCTGAGGACTATAGCTAAATACTGTCCTCTCTTTCGACATTCCAATCGAGCGTCTTTCCATTTAACACCACCACCGTTCAATTTTCGGACACCAGAAGTGTTTTCCCAATTTTCAGTATCTTCTGCGCTATTATCAACACTGAATACCGTATAACGATAGCCATCAACGGTGATACCAATGCCTTCAACGATTTTCTCCGGAATTTTCTTCATCACTGTTTGATTAAAGATACAGTAGTGCAAATAAGGAAGAGAACAAGTGATAAAACAAATTACAATTGTGCTGAGAGGCGAATAAGAACTTTGAAAGTGATAAAAATGGAGACCCAAGTGTGAGGTGAAAAAGATTTTGCGAGTACGCGATAATACAACCCGTCTAAGTGGAATTTACGACAGCGTCGTATGAGAAAATTTAATGGTTCGTTTCCTATCTTAACTAGCTAACAGTTCGCCAAATCGCGTAGCGGATACTGTTGTTCTCGTCATCGTATGTATTTCTCTCACCGACACGTGAACAAAGAAAAGGTTTGCTGAGCCGACAATCCGTGGGTACGAGTATCGGTAAGTCGTGTCCCACTCTGTCGAAAGTCAAGCAATTTTTTTCCATATCTCGACGATCATTAGCTCTGTACCACTCCGGATAGTTGCCAAAAAACGATGACGGCGGTATTGCATTTTCCTCGTCGATTTCGTTTCCTATCCACGTCCAATTGGAGCTGGTGTTTGCCCTATGACCGCCCACCCATAAACCATCGTATCCTGCAGTTAAAATGTTTATTATTCGTGAAAGACAATTTAATATGAAGTTATTGTCTTAGACCAACGATAATTTGATTCCGACAACATCCTCGAGAGCCATATCATTGCGTTATCGTCTTCGAGAACCGCTAATCTGCTTTTCGGGGTGGTTTTGATTTCTGTACTCGTCCTTGTTGAGTTCATATAGTCAGACACATCTTCAGGGGCTAACGAATCATCGTACGATTTGCCGGTCAACCCTTCAGAAGAGCAGAGCACTTTGGCGACACTCCAGGTCACTCTCTTCCCAATTACGAAGAATTCCCACTCAACATGTGTCGCATTGGTCTTGGGTGCCCAATGGAATGTCTCGACAACGTCATCGTTCCAAGATTCTGCAAAAATGAAAGTATTCTTTTAATAGTAAATACCTCGAGATATTTAATTAACAAGGACTATACCTTGCCGAGCGATTGCAATTACCGCGAGGACCACAGCAATCGAAATAGAAATCGACAAATTGGAATTCATTGACGCTGCTGAGCAAGCGACTTGGATGTATGCAGCCTGGATACCGTTTGATCTTGTGGATGCAGAGAGACCGTCGCCAAATGAAACGCAATAACGAGCGATACCAATCGAACAGTGGCATGTACGACATCGACGATAAACGGCGAGAGCGACGTGAACATTGTTCTCGAACTTATTCTTTTGTATCTAATTTCCTGGGGCGCGACGACGTGAGTCGACAAAATAGACGGAAAGAATTCCGAACCTCCCGTCCACGCGCGGTAGGAATGGTTTTAAGAAAAAATATAGAAATGTTTCAATCACCCTCAGAAAAATCGTGATTTTTAGTCCATGCTAATGTTTTTATATTTACGTTAACTTTTTCCATTCTTACTATAACAACTTTTAATTTGTTACACTACTGCAGCCATCAAAAAGATAAATACAGTAATGCTGCAAAAAGTTAATGTAAATATAACAATAGTCGCACGGACTAACAATTAAAGGTGCCAGGACTACCACGATTGCGTGGTTAGAACTATAAAATGCTCTATATGCTCTCTAACTAATTTTATGTATGTACTTTTTATCTATTTATTCCATGATATATTTATTATTCATTTTTTATAAGTCACTTACGTGGTATATCCCTCTTCGGGTCACTTGTGCGGTATATCACTGTGGTGGCCACTTATGTGGTACGTGACTGTAGTGGCCAGTCATGAAAAGATTATTTTTACTCTAACTCGAATAAAAAAAAAAGCTAAAACTCAAAAGTAATGAACAAACCTAGCAATTGAAATTTAACCGTTCCTCATTACGTTTGTATTTCACCATGTTTTTCTCATTATTATTTAGCATAAGCATAATTTTTGTTAAATGAATGGGCAGTTTATGCCACATTTTTATAAAATAACTGATATTTAATAAATCATCAAATAAGTAGGATCATGCTTCCTCATTATTTTGCACCATTGACAAAGTCATCATTACGAGAAAGTATATTGATCGATTCTGGCTTTCTCATAGAGGATACCCAATATTTTAGAAAATTCGAGCAATGACAAATTGAATAATTCAAATCCCCTAAAATCTTAACAATTTTACAGATTTTATTATTTTGTTTGCGTAGAACCGTTTGACTCGTCAACTCAAGTTTTATGAAAGTTAGTGCGATAACGCAAATTTTTCGAAGAATTCAAAATCCCGTTAAAACCAAACCACCATTACGATTGTGGTCAAATTCAATACCGAACCACTTAGGACGTATCTGCAATTAAAAATAACTATTTGGCTCAATAGCTCCATAAAAAATTCCATAAAATCATACATTTTTGAGTATTCTTGCCGAAAATGCACCAAAGAAAGTGGTGTGGTGACTTACTTGTTTGCTAAAACTGAACATGATTGAGCAAGGTGTTCTCAAGATTCAGTCGTTTTTAATCTTTTCCACTTTTCTCATTGTTTTATGGTATTCTGAGTATATGACATGAAAATCTCGACAAAATATCTTTTCATGAAAACAAAGCTTTCTCTATAAGGCAACAAAAATAGCATTTTTAACAGCAGGTTAAACCAGAGATGGGCGGTTTCAGCTTGTTCAATCTGTTCTAATTGCACAAAAATCGCAATTTTCATCCGAAGATGTAAATAAAGAGATGTGTATCAACCGTTGTCTCGAATATATTTTATTGTACATACATTAATGAAAATATATACATGGTAGACTGCGGCTTATCGAAGCAGCGAAATATCGATATCATGTTGGCTCCAGGTATTCCTCGGTCTCGTCAATTCATCTCGCGGCGCGCCAAATTCTTTCTCAAGTACACACAGAAGAAACGATGGGGCATTTTACAATTGTCAGTGATTGCCGTGATTAAATACAATTTTTTTTTTATTGAGAATTAACTGTTACAAAAATTTATAGATAGGACGGTAGTCTGTTTTTTTTCATAAAAAAAATACATTTAAAAAAACGATAAGCAGTTTAATGCATGAATAGCGAGCCGTCTATCCTCGAGCTAATGTCATACTTTCAACAAGACTAATGGTCGTTCGTGACGTAGACAGGAATACCCGTGCTAACCCCTCCCGAAAAAACGTCTGTTTATCTTTCTCTATACTATTGCACAGCCAAACACTTGTTTCCTTACTCTCGGATTCTTAAAGTTTCACTTGTGTTTTCTTGTCTCTTTCTTTGTTTTAAAACCACTAAAACTGTAGAGTATCTGTATGTTTATGTGTGTGATAGAAAGGTCGGATAACGATAATCGCGATCGTTCAAATAAACTCGCTGTATGTCGAGTATCACGATTCAATTATATGCCGTTTCTTTCGAAAATTCTTCGATTCTCTCTCGCTCCCTTTTCCTTTTGCTTTCCTTCGTTTGATATTACACGGTAAATATCGCGGACGTCTATACCGTAACATCGCTTATTTAAAACACGTTACACGAGAGACGAGACGTCACGACGAGCTTTGCAACTCAATGTACCTTTCTTCTAGGGACAACATGCAGCGTATAAAACATATCTTATCTATTTCCATATTCCTATACATAATGTTGTTTTTCATTAAATATCTATTTGCTTTCCCTTCCTCATTTATATATGTGTATATATACACATATATGAGTTAAAACAATTCAAGTAGGATGCCAATTATTTGCCTCAAAGGATTGTTCATATCCCTTTCAGAAAATAGTTCTTTGACCGAAGAAATAATTTTTTTTCAGATTTTGTAATTGCATAATTTTATCAATATTAAAGACTGACATTTACCTTCACTCATTTTTTACACGGAGACTATTGTGCAGACAAAACAATGTCATAATATTAAATTGAGATCGTTTAACGTACATTTTAATAATCGTTTTTGCATAATAATTCGGAACATGTTAATGGTATTTTTGGATCAAACAGAGTTACATTATTTTTCGTTTCGGAAACAACGTTTTTCATTTCTCTTAAATGATTACATTTTCTTATTTGATCTATTTAGTCTATGAAAAAATTGGTGCGTTTTGCACGCGATTTGTTATCGCGGGTTATCATTGAATTGAGCTATCGGTACTGAAGAATTTCACCAAATAGTATAGAGATGAAAATTTCAACATTGAAGAATGAACTTATTTGTCTCTGTAGTATACTACATAGTATAATAATATAATAATGTTTTATATTTGCAATATAATAATATTTTTCATATAATTCTCCGGAACGTGTTTACGCTACTTATGGATAAAATTAATTTCATTTAGTTTTCAGAAAACCCGAAAATATTTATAGGTGAATCAACAATAACCCATGAAAACAAATCTCGTGTCCATCGCGTCATTTTTTTGAGACTGTAAAATTGTCGAACTAAAAAATGTTAACATTAGACAAATAAAAAAATGCTGTTTCCAAAAAAAAAAACAATATTATTTACTTTATTTGATCTAAAAATAACAAAAATAGGTTCCAGTGAATTATGAAAAAAAAAAAAATTGAAATTCACGTTAAACAATGTAAATTTAATGATATTACGTTTTTTTTTCTATATGATCAACAGTTTCACGTAAAAAGAAAAGCGAAAGTCATTTTCAATACTTATTATCAAAGAATGCAATTTAAAACGCAAACAAGTTTGGTAAAGTTTTGGTCAGCTAGAACTTTCTAGAAAATTATTAACAATTTTGGGCGACATGCCAAAATAGGGTGACCGACTTGTGGCGTTTTGCCTCATATATTTATATATTTATACGCGATTACGTTCCTTAAACGCTATTATCAAGGATTAGAAACGCGCGATAAATCTCGTCGCGAGAATAATGCGCGCGTGTGTCAATATATGGGTAAACGTACGTGCTTAGCCGCGGGATTTTAGATTTATCTTTTGTCTCTCATTCTCTCGATCCTTTTAATTCGTCAGTGACGGGAAGATTTCCTTCGTTTTTTTCGACGGATTGGATGTATTGCACTCAGGGCTCACGCAGAGTGGACTCACCGCGGACGCGATCAGGTACAACGATGTACTGTTAAAGTTCGCGGAGAGCCTCGAGACTCTTTCGGAATAAAATAACCTGGTTAATATTCGCAACATATCCCAGCCGCATTCCTCGTAACTCAAATGGCCGATTTCGATTCTAGGCGTACAGAAGTATGTTAATTGCGGATATGAAATTACACTTTAGCCGCAATTCGTCGTAATCATAGACTAGTCTTATGGAGTTAATACGACGCGGTTTGGTGTACGTGGTTGTGTATGGATTGACGCACGTGGGCGACTTGGCGCGATCGCCGAATCAATCAAATTTAACGCTTTGATTTGCTTTGTCAGTCTGTGTACTCTCCTACTCCGTATTACACGTTGAGAGGTTTCGGACCGCGATGGAGATGATAACAATAATAATAATAATAACAATAAAACAAAAGAGAGTAGCGTGTAACGTGAATTCATGCTCCGACGAAATCACTAAAGTGCAGCTCTCGTTCCGAATCTCGAGAGATGACAACGAGACTAGCAATTAAAGAGCATCGTGGATAATTAACAAAGTATACGGTAATTGAGATTAACAGCGTTGCTACCAGCAATATCGATGCTGCCAGTGGTGGTTGTTAATGGCCGTAGTATGTATGTTACGTACTCTATTTTTATCGTTGGTGTGGACCATCCAACGCAATGTTTTTACTTCATCTTTTCATTAGTTGTTTCCACTGTCGTTTACTTTTTTTTTTTTTTTTTACAAGTTAGTCGAAATGTCGAGCATCGCAGGACGTGGACCATCCTCGTTTAAAAACTCCCAGGAATTGACAATGACCGCTCACTCGCGAGCTGTCGGAAGCTATGACCGATCGCTAACGACAAACAACGATTTACCTACGCGTTCGCTGGTAGGACTCACCGAGTTTGTAACTGTCGCGTGCTCAATACACGGCAAGAGTTCCCCGACAGAACGAGGAAACTCCCAGTTTATTTATTTTTTTTGTTTATCAGTGACGAATGATTGACGTATCACTTCATAAGGTGCAGAATCACAGGATGACGCAGCACCGACAGTATCGTTGTCGGGATGCGCCGGCGCTCGGTGGCGGTGTCACCGGTGCGAAGTACGCGTGTACCTTGATATTCGGCAGATGCGTCTATGAAATACGAAAAAAATAAATAAGTAATCAGGACGTAAGTGCCAAGAAAACTAAATATATAATCTATTTAGACAATTACTCTGAGTCTACGTATGCCAGCTCTGGTTATCAATTGACAATCGTAAAGCTCGATTCGCTCGAGATTGTGGCAGGCTTGCAGCAAATGCTCGAGACTCGCGTCTGTTATTAACGGACAATTGTCGAGCTCCAGCACTGCTAGATGCTCGGCTGCACAAGGCGAGAGCGCAAGCTGTCGTATTCCCTCGTCGGTTATCAGCTCGCAATGCGACAGACTCTGTAAATATATGTTCAATTAATCCAAAACAATTTTGAGATTGAAGGGGTCATTCCACTGTGAAATCTTCGAAAAACCGATTTTTTTTCGTATTTCGAAACTATGTATTTAAGAATGTATTGGCAAAGTTTTCAGGCCTGATTCGCTTTAATTTGGCTGCTATAGCCGAAATTTGCCGCGTAGGTGGAGAGGCGAGCGTGGCACGCCAGCAATTTTTAATTCGACTTTCTCAAAAAGTAATTTTTCAACTGGTGTAGGCAATTGGAAGAAAACTATACGACTAATCGATCTCAAACTGTTACACGTTATTCAGCACATCAATGGCTATCGCAGGAATCACTGAAACATTTTCCCATTAACAATTTTGCATGTTTTTTGTTTCAGATTTTAATTTTTTTCGGAATCACCGCCGCTAGCAGTCCATCGCTATTTAAAGGCGCAGAGTTCAGTGCTATAACTATAGAATAAAAACGATTTTTTTTAATATGTTAATAAATATGCAAAACTTTAATGACGTTGGACATTTTATTCGTTAAAAAGAAAATACCCAAAAATGACAATTTTTTAACGTTCTACATTGAGATGACCCCTTGATGTATCAATTTTTTTTCTTTACTTACTAGCTTCTCAAGCCTTGGGCAACCCATCGCCAAATGTATAAGTGTCGCGTCCGTGATAAGAGCACACTCCTCCAGATCCATTTTCTCCAATAGCCTGCAATTCTGAAAGTCGAAAGCGAACCTTCTATTCACCTCTGAACTCTCACGCAGAATCGCAGGATGATTTGTTTTCTTTTTTTTGGCGAGTGTTTCGATTTCGAATGAACTCACTCTCGCGAGAGCCTGAAATCCGGCATCGGTGAAGTGAGTGCAGGCTACGCACTCGAGAACGCTCAGCAACGAACAGTGCTGGGCCAGCGTGACCAACGAGGCGTCCGTCAAGTTTGGACAATTCGAAAGGCAAACATAGTGTAATCTCGGACATCTTTCGCCCAATTCTCTTACTGCATCATCCGTTATGTTCTGAAAATAAACAAAAGTAAAGAAATCATTCGTTCAGTCGCGTTGTTCCGTTAATTTAGCGGAAGAAAATAAAGCGAGATTATTGACAATTACCCTGCACTCGTGTAAATTTATCGCTTCGAGATTAGGACAGAAACGCGCGAGGCACTTAAGCGCCCTATCCGTAAGTTGTCGACAACCTTTGCTCAAAAAACTTCGAAGCTCCGGACAACCTCTGGCCAATGCTTCGACCCCATTATCGGTGAGTAACTCGCACCACGAGAGATTAATGTGAGTAAGCAAGGGACAACCATCGGAAATATCCTTGAGCGCTATATCGGTAATCTCGGGACACGAGTCCAAATTCAGTCGTTGCAACTTCGGGCAGTGACTGCTGAGGGCCGCGCACGTTGCGTCCGAGATCTTCTTGCACTGGCTCAAATTTAACTCCTCGATATTTGGGCACGATTGGGCAAGTGTTGACATCGAGATGTTGCCGATACTCTGACATCCTCGCAGCGATAGTTGCCTCAGAAAACCGCCGCATCGTCTCGATATATTTTCTATTACTGGCCCCTGCAACAATATTCTCGATAATCTTAGCTTTTCCACAAAATGGCTATTTTTGCTTTCTCATAGAGAATACTTCTTCTTTGTGGTGAACATTTTTTTTGAGTATTCAATGCTAATCTTTTGTAAATATGCTAAAACGTCCACACTCAGAGAAAAACTTGGCTAAATCAGCGGTTGCGGGTGAATAACTATATATTCAGTTAATCGAACCAATATTTATTCGATGGAACGTACTGAACAGATTTTTAATCAAATATTTATTCGATCAAAAAAGATTTTCGTTCAAAGAAGCAGACAATTAGTTTGTCACCCGCAATCGCAGATTTAGTTGATTCTACTAACTGTTCTCTCTCAATGCAGAAATTATATTTAGAAAATGTTCGAACAATGGTGAATGTGTTTGTGTGTGCAATGGTCCTGTAATATTCGAAATTCTATAACTCCAAAACGGCTTGATATAGAGCGCCGTAAGATCGCAGACAAGTAAAGCGATGCGACCCTTTTACTAACTGTAATTTTTAGCCACAATTCATACAGCGACAAAGTAAATAAAGGACGGTCGGTACTGAATTTGGTCAATTCGTCCAGATTTTATGAAATAAAAAATTATATCTAAAAAGTCTGGTTGTCTCTAGCTTTATCAAATTTAAAATCCCGGGATAAAAATTCTTATGTAAACAGAACAATATTGGAGGAAGATTGTGGTTTCGAATGTCGCTAAAGTTAATTACGCAGTTTCGATTTAAAGAATTTTAGCATGTTATCGAAAATTTTATCATTGCTCTTACTTCCGCAGATTTTGAGATATCTAACAAATTTGCAGATAAATAGAATATAATTCAAGGACGTAAAGTATCGTTTCAACGAGTTTCGATGAACCTGTTTAGACTGTATGAAATTTTGAATTCTGGAAAAACAAGTATGTGTTCTTAACGCTCGAAAATGCGGAGTTGTTGAGCGCAAATGGTGTATACACTATGTTGACAAGTTTGTGAAGTAGAACCTTGTAAATTACTTCCTCATTATTTTATGCCATTCATAAAGCTTCCTTTACGAGGAAGCCAGAATGAACATACTTTCTCATGGAGGTTACTTTGTGAATGGTGTAAAATAATGAAAGACAATTTGCAATGCTCCAAGGTGTTGGTTTAAGAAAAATCAATTTTTCTTTTCACGCACCTCTACATCACGTTGAAAATCAAAGAGATCGATCCTCTGCCAATTGGAGCCATCCAATGCCAAGACGTTCCAAGCCTTGCTCACTTGGGCACATCGGCATAGTGATACTACATCCAAATATGACAAGATTCTGTAAAATAAAAAAAATGTATATAAGCAAATGAATTCATTAGAATGGACTGAGCAGATGCATTTCTCTTTGTGATAAATGAGAAATAATTTATTGGCGATTGTGACGGTCCAAGCAGACTATTTGAAATTTATTCTTATTTCTATTTATTTTTCATATTATTCGATATATTTATTCTTTTCTGTACCTCGATATCTGCTGATAAATTATTCTTTATTTTTCTTTGACTTTCGATAATCTCATTTTATATATTTTTCATTGGTACCTGAGTAACAATTCCTTTGGCAGTTTCTTGTTGATTTGGGCCTCTTCGTCGTGAAATACCCATGTCAGCTGAAACAACACGAGAACACCAGTAACGCGACGAGAGCAGTACGACAACAGTACAGGTTCAAATAAGAGCAGAGTTGGTTATATCAATGAAAGACGAAATTCTCGGGAGTGTTAGTGTCGAATGCGCTGCGTCACGTGTGAGCAGCGAGCGAGAGCGCGCGCGCGTGTTTGTGTTTGAGTGCGAATTGGCTGTTGGGAGAGCAAAGTGAACATCCAGGATTGGTGCAGCCGACGAGAGAACCAACCTGCATGTATGATTGCTTCATTGTACTGAGAGGAATGTTTTGAGTTATTGACTGAGACGGATAGTAAGCGCCCTGATGATGATGATGATGATGGTGATGGTGGTGATGTTGTTGTTGATGATGAAGAAAGAGAGGATGATGCTGCTGTTGCTGTTGCTGAGGATGCTGTTGCTGAGGATGCTGTTGCCTCCACCACTGACCACCCGACGCGGACTCTCCTACCGAGCCGTGAACCCCTTGGCCCAATTGGGCCGCCCCACCGCCACCCACTCCCACGCGACTTACTTTTTTCTAAAACAATTCCCAATACTTAAACTAAATTTTATTTCCCGATAGCATAGCGCGGCCGATACTGACACAAGGTAACCTCATAAATAATGAACCGTTAAGCTCCGCGAAGACGTATGCTATGTCTGCGTATCACCAAATTCGCGAAATCATGCAATAAAATGCGCCCAATTATTTTTGTTTACAATGCAACGGATGTATTATCTGCGTTTGGCTTCAAATTTGATTATTTATCTTAAAAGCACATTTTAGTAATATGAGTATTTTTAATGCATTAAGTTTTACATCGGTGTGTAATGTTGTGGAACATTTTATTTTATTATAACTTTATATTGCCCACAAAACGAAATAATTCAATTCGTGACAATTCAAGAAGTGCTGAGGAGAATAAAAATGTGCTTCTTCTTCCGAATAAAATTCTTTTTTAAATCGAAATTAATCAATTAATTTTGAAACAATGGAAAAACAATTATTTCTTTCTTGTAAATTGATATGTTGGTAATTGGTACATTGGTGCACTAAAATGGTTTTAATTTCGCTTTACGTCGGAGTTTCGAATATACGCTTTCTTCTTTTTCTTCGTAATTATCAAAGCTTTGCAATGACGGTCGGGTCATTAGGCTACGATTACATTTTTATTTCTTACGAATTTTCCACTTTGTCTCGGCGATTTTGAACATACTGCCACGGTCACAAATGCAAATAATTCAGAACCGAACGGTATTTTCTAGGTTTACCACGACCGTTTAAAAGCACTGTTTACGTATGGTGAATCGATTAAAACGGAGCAAAGTTGTGGCCACATAAAAGTTACGAACAATCAACATTTTTTTAAATCTTGAGAGTACAAAAAAGAAATAACAATAATCTTTCAAAGCGATGTTTTATATTCGTCACCTGTTTATTCCATATCCAATCGGTAGGAAAAACTGTACTCCAGTTATGTCAAGAGTTCCGAACGGTTCTGAACAAAAACAAATTCTTAACGGCCTGTAAAATTAAAAGACGAAGATCATACGAATTTGCTTTTATCCAGGAACGTTCGTTACCAACCGCGGCCTTGACCAATCCAAAACTCCAATTACAATTTACTAATTTATTCATTTCATGAATTGTCAAATAATTATCATATACGTAGAAATAGATTCGCATTGAGACAAATAGTCGAATAAGTTTGATGAGAATTTTTAATGTCAACCTTAATAATTAAAAATATGAAAACGTAACCACTGTTACTTGTATATAGATACATATATGTAGTAGTATATGTATAGCAACAACAAGCGCCGTTTCGTGACGCAGTCGCAAATCGGTGCTTAGAGATACGAAATAATCGCGGTTCCAGTGGCAATTTGTTTATGCGTCCCACATTTTTCTCTTATGGCGTGAGTTTTGCCTCGGTGCTACAGCGTAAATACATCTACGTATCGGTCATGCGCTTCTTTCCGGTATTCCTTTTAATGTTCTTGCTCACTCGAGTCAAGTCAAATAATAAATTTTTTTAAATCGCGGTAATCAAATTCTATCATAGCAAAATTGCTGCTGTTACTCGTATCGTCGAATCAACTATAATGGATCATAAATGATGACAGCTCTCGGGGCTGCAAGCATGCACGCTCAAAGCATCGTCTCTCGTTCACTGCCGTGGGTTGCAGCTTTGGCGTGGGTGAATGAACGCGAGAAGAACGAGGAAAATAAAGAGTGTGCGCGAGGCAGAAAGAGAGAGAGAGAGAGAGAGAGAGAGAGAGAAACTTAGAAATTTCGTCTGACGTCTCGTGCGAGTCTTCCAGGTGGAATGATGATTTCGGTATGAGATATACGAAACGAGATACGGTTGCAGTTGCAGAACTTTAGCATTATGGCGAGAACAAAGAGTTTGCTGTTGCAACGAAATAGGAAATTGTCGAAGGTGGACGAGACTCAAAAACAGAAAAAAAATATACAGAACTGGTGAGCGTGAGCGATATATATATAAATTGGTGACGTATTATGGTCTTTGGGAGGATTGAGAGGAAAAAGGAGCAAGTCTCGGCTAAGCAAGACTTCTCGGTTAACTTGGAAAGAACAAAGGATGGACTTGACTGATCGGTCGATGGTGGAAAATGGAAGTAGCCCAGCGGGAATAAAGCGTCTAAACTCATGTGGAAACGATACGTAAGGTCGATAAACCCAAGTATAAGTAGTTGCCAAGCCACGAAGAATCCGTGTACGACGATACGCCATCAGCTCGTGTACACACGCGAACGGCACAAGGAACAAGCACAGCGCGAATCAGCTGTTCGCCACGGCGAATAACAACATTGGCAAAACATAACGACCCCTTGCATCGTCTCCTCGCTACGCGTTAACTGCCGATAACGATCGACCAATCTCTTGACCTACCTCGAGCCTCGTCCGCCCGGAATGTATCATCCTTTTGCGGCGCGTTATTTTGCAAAACTTTCGGGTATACCCGCACAGAGGTTTGGGATGAAAAAAAATTTCTTGTACGTAATCTCTTTCTCCTCGTGGATCACGCTACAGCTCACGAGAGAAATGGCCGAGCTACTACTGCTGGACGCTGGTGTGCGGTATCGCCGCGGCTGCGTTTCATAGCGGAGGCCAGAGGGGTGGGAGACACATAAATTCTCTTAGTACCGGGCAAACCTCGAGATTTCGTTGGTCGACCGACTTCGACTTGGCTACACACCGCCAATCCTAGCTTTTCCATTCATTGTTTACACGGGTACCATTGGCCCGATATTTTAAAGCGAGAGTACAACGCTGTTACTGAGCCAAAGCGCCTCTCGTTGACCCGCCGCTACTGTTGCCTACCGCTCGACAAATGCTCGCTTGGTTTCGCACGCACGTGCTCTCTGTCTGCCCACTCCTCTCTTTTTCAGCTGAGCATGCGACTGTACCTGCAGCATATAAGTACAATAGCTTCGTGACCGACTGCCTATATACTTATTCTCTTCGAAGTCTCGTAATTTTCTAGGCATACCGTAAAGGATAATGAAAGTTCTATATCACCAACTCGATAACGCATTAATAAATATATTTGGCACAATTGTAATTTAGCAGTGACTGATCGACGCGACGTCAAGTGGAAGTCGCACGACTCATCAATGGGATATTAGCGGCTACAATGTTTATCTTTAAAAACCAGGACTATTGCAGCGACATCAATGATGTCGGATTGAGGTTTACGTGGAGATTATTTACATTAATACAAATGGGGTTATACGTGGTGCATTTTCATGAGGTAAAATTTTGGAAAACGGGGTCTTAAAAATAAAAATTAAAAACAAGGCTGTAAAACGTTATATTACAAAGCGTTTCTTACATTTCGTTTCCTCATAGAAGAGGCGTTATTTTTGTGAAAATTTATTTGTTTGACATTTTCATATCAACGCTGTCAGTATGTTCTAAAGCATCCAAAAAGTATTAAAAAAACAACTGTGAACACGGTATTTCTGCCACAAATTTTTAGCTTTATTGTGTGTGCTATTTTGCACTATGTGTCGTGTCCGTGTGTGTCCGTGTCCGTGTCCGTGTGTGCGTGTGCGTGCGTGCGTGCGTGCGTCCGTGCGTGCGTGTGTGCGTCCTTGCGTGCGTGCGTGCGTTTATAAATTTTATTCATCAATACGTGCGTCTTCTTTTACCCCAAACCTAGTTTGCCTCGAGTACGATGCGTTCGAATCTCGCATTCCAGCGTCCATATCGTCCTCCACATAGATCTTCTCCACTTGCGTACATTTTTGTAACTCCAATATTCTTTACCCCGGGTATTTTAAGCCTGAAACTATCTTTTCTGTACATTAATTTACTCCATTTGCCAAACAAACTACTTCACTTTTATTGAGATTGTTATGGATTTGCACATGTTAATTCGAACGATATTCATTCGTTTGTGCATAGTTAACTTCTTGCTGATTAATTATGGGAGTCTATTCCTAAGCCTCCTGTATATGAGTACAACTCTGGAGCAATGACGTCCCGCAGGATCTCTCGTCGCTCGGATGCCACGGAAATCGTGCGCCAAGTTGGTTGTATTGCGGAGCCACACCAATGGACGAACAATAATGTAAATACAAGGTCAGTATTAATTAATCGAGTGAAGCGAGATCCCCGTTGTTACTTGACTGTTTGGTATTTCGAATTAATGAATTAATTATTGTATTGATCGATTTTAATAAAACCTTGCAGGTTTATTCTGTGATAATGAAAGTGTTATACAACGAAAAATAAAAACTTAAGTACACTGGAAAAGAGTTCATTTGTAGGTACCAGGATTTGTTAACAGTTAATAAATAGTTGGGTAAATAAAGTTGGATATGGCGAAATAAATATTCTGTTGGAGTGAACAATTCGTTTATCGGATCATCTGAATTGGCACAAATAATGATTTATTAACATTGTAATAATTTAAAGAGAATAAATCATAGTCTGAGGTAACTGTACATATAATATAATTGTATGTGCCGTCAGATAAATTTCGTTAAATGGAAATTGAATGGAGCTATTACGAACACTTATATTAATTATTATTTTTTATACTTAGGTTTAAAGGGTTGCCTCGACTCTACTTCCATCACCAAGATTTTCGAACGTCCTACATGCAACTATGCTGTCTCGTGCTATTTATTTTACTGTATAGCAATTCGAGAATACTCAAGCTCTAATTCTGCACATGATTTACCAAAATTACTGTACTTTTAAATTTATTAGTCAGTGGAAGTACTCTTACACCGAGTAAACGAAAAAGCGTTCCATATCTAACGAAAGATATTTTTTTACTGGCCAATCGCGCTGATATATTATATCGTTCTTTATTTTTATCAATGATGTTGTTACGTCCTGAGTCTGCGATAATTTTTTAATTTTTATTTTATTTATTCCTGGCGCAACTCAGTAGCGCTTATCGCTGCTGGGTACACGCCTTTTGCTTAGGTCAGCGTTCACACGCTGGCCAGCGGGACGCGGCGCACCGACAAGACGCGCTGCGCCCTGCAAATAATTATTACGCGTGCCTTCTGCACTGCTTTATTCATTTTCAATTAGTCAGTTCATCTCCGGGGGCCGACCACGACGGTCGGTCCTCGTAACAGCACGGGCCCGTACTTACCTCCTATTTACAATGACATTTACCATTCAAAATTGTGTTATCGTGCCGCGCGCCATTTATTTTAACATATATATATAATGTTGTGCCGCGCGCCGTTCATTGACTGTTTAATCAAGTTTTCCCCGTACTTAACATTTATAGTTACTGGTTTAGTGTGTTAAAATACATCTACATATAAAGACTATTGTGTCAAAAGACTGTTTATTGTGCAAATTCAGATCATTACTCTTTTACTCATCTATTTGTGTTCCAATAAACTTTACTTATCTATTCATTTAAATCCGCCCCTCACCAAAAACCGTCCTCCAATCCCGAGCCAGCGCATTGTGGCTCAAAATGGAGAAAAGAACAAAGTCCGACAAGTCCAGGACGTAACAATGTCCTACATCACGGTATCAATCGCACCAATTCTCGCGGACTCGCTTGGTAACATTTTATACCATCCCAAAAAGCGTCTATGGTGCTATATATATTTTTTTTTTAATTAGTAAAATGGTCAATCTTGCTTATGGCGTGATAATTAATTTGTATACATTTTCTATATACAGGCCCCACGAAACGAGGAGATTGTTAAGGCTTGCCATCGATAATCCGGATAAATTCTCAGTTTTTATGCAGCACTAGCCTACCGTCAACACACTCGCATTGCAAAGCTACGAGTGTGGCATGGTGGCGTCGAGGTCGCGCAAGTCCGAACTTATCCGCTGAAGGGCGACAATTGAGAATAAACATATAATAGTTATACCACCAAATATACGGTGCTTATCTCAAATATATATTCGGTAGCAGTTACCAAATCTGTTAAGTATCGACCGATATGTAGTTAAGTCAAGCATTTGGTTCTCAAACGGTGATTTGATAGCTATTAACAAATCTGTATTAGCTTCAATTAAAAAGTTGTTAATTATTAACAAATATTTATTTGCTTCGCCGAGGCAACAGTTATGTCAAATGTATATTTCATAATTATTAACAAATCTAAAGTCGTTTGAACTATATTTACCCTCGTTGCCGCAAATCGTTCTTTATTGGTAACAAACATCGAATGAGTTACGAGAAACTACTTGCTCAAATAAATCGTTCGTTTAAACGAAAATGCCTTCGGTATATGATTTTATTATAAGAACATTAATATTTATTAACTGTTAATAAATTTTGTAATACTTAACAAATATTTTAGATAACGGGACAACTAAATACATATATTTAATTATAATGAATAAACTCTTTTCTCAGTGTACATTTGTCATTCAAATATATTGAAGCTATGAGAATTTAGAGTACTTTGAACTTTTTTATTTCTCGACTACTCAAATGTTATCGATCTTCAGTTTCTATATATATATTCTCTTTAGCAAGGATGTAAAATAGAATCTTGCACATAACGTCCTCATTTTTTTCCACAACTTTAACGAAGATTTGCCGATGAGATAAACTGCCAACCTGCCGAAACTGATAAGCGCAGTTACAGATAGAGCTTTGTGTCAGATGCAACTAAATGACCAAGCAATTGGCAAGGTTCTACTTTGCATCCTTTTTTGTTTCCCCCGTTTGGATATTAAACACAGACCTTCAAAATAACACACAACGTAAAAGCGGTAATCTGGAATATAACCTAAGACTGACGCTGCCCGTAATTGTCACCTAAAAGTTTAACGAATATCATATTAGGTTTAATAAATCGAAAATCGATAATACATTGACTGCCACCTCACACTGTCGCAACTTGTACGAAAATAAACCTTTACGATAAAATCTGTCTCTATCGGAATTCCACGAACACTCTTCAATATGAACACCCAGTCATCGGTAAAATTAAATGTCACTCAGAGCATGATACACCAGCCAGCAGACGGCTGAGCGGTCACCCATCCGAGTATTGGCATTACAGTACACTCCCTCTAACGGAACGCTTTCTAGTAGGACATTTTCCCTTGATTCTCTCTATACGAAAAGCACAAACGGGGTGATTGTTACCCCCACTCGCTTCTATTTACAAGTGGCGCGCTCCCTCGTGTACCCTACCGGACTCCGTCTAACCTAACCGTTTCCCGCGTCTCAACCAGCGGCCGTGGCGAACTCTCTATAAGACACTCTCTCTAGTAGCACGGAAATCCGGTCCCGACTGCGTTCAGTTAAAGGGAGTGTACTGTATATGTATAATGCAAAATGTTGCTTAACTCGGGAGACAGCAGCACACCGGACGTGTACCGTTCGCTGTCGATTGGAGTATAATACATAAATATCAGCATAGTTATTGACAGCATGGCACATTGAAATTCGAATCACCGTCATCATATTTTATTAATAAAATCATTAAATAATATATTACTTATGAACTTTCTCTTAGGAATTTTGAATTTATATGTTTATATGTGTCATAAGATTTATGCCATTACACTTAGCACACATACAGAAAACCATTTAACCCTTAATAAATTGCAAGAATATACCCATTGCTGGGGCTCTGTCGGAACCACGCGTTACCCCGCTCTGCTCCCTATAATCCCATACCGGTACGATTTCGGGCAGACTTCGGATTTCTAAAGAGTTAAGGAGATACCGGTGAATGGGCCGAAAGAGGATATGCTCAGTCACTTTTTCATTCTTATGTATAATTCTACAGTTTTGTAATTTAATATCTCGGATCTTGTGCGTCATATCTTATCCATTTCACACACTATCACGAATTATATATTTTGTCATGGACACCGTACCTCCTTGAGTGGTCAGATCGAGCGAGACACAATAACAGGAAGCAGATAATAGCACGGTAAGCATGTACGACGTAGAGATTCTTCGCCATTGTGATACTATAACGCTGTATTTAGCTTTTCAGAATTTGGTTCGCGAGAATGAAACAATTCATCGATACGTCACAATTAAATTGTATCATATTTCTGCGTATCTTCTTGCAGCATCTCAAGCCGATACTATTGGCTGCAGCCACACGTTATGCAATAAATCATTAATCCTCGCATCAATAGGAGTAATCAGACACGTACTTTTAATCGTCGATACAGTAGAAGCGATATACCGTTAAAATGAGGTTAAATTTCATATTTATAAACGCTGCGCCTCCCCTTGAAAACACTTTGGCATATCAATTACGGAGCTCTCCCGTGACCAAGTAATTTATTTTACGCATTTTATAATAAATATAGAACAGTCCAGCCCAATTCAACAAGGCTGAGACCATCATTTAAAAAAATCTTGTTTATTATTTAGTAAATGTAGGGATACAGAAAAAAACATTGCACAACTATTTTCAGATTGTGTTGAATAATTATTTGGTGTTCATTGCCGTAAATTTAATAACCATGTTGGACGTTAGTAATTATATGGAATTTTTTAGAGAAAATGTTTCATTCAAACAATATTTTTTGACCCATCGAAAGACGGGTCAAAAAATAATAAATAAGTAAAAAAATCACCTAAAAATATCACCCTGACATCAATAGTCTAGGTTTTACTGGTACCAGGTGTACAAGTATGAAATGCGGATTTTTTTTCTAAAAAAAATATGTTAAATCTGAAAGAATGATCAAAAGTGCTTTATTAAAAGTATGCTCCATCGCTTGTTATACATTTTTCCTATCTTTCGGGCAATTTGTGAATACCACGCCAGTAAAAATCTTCGACTTTTGCTGCGAACCATTTATCGAGCCATTTTTTCACATCTCCGTACGAACCAAAGCACTGCTCAGCAAATACGTGACCCATCGATGTAAACAAGTGGTAATCGGAAGGAGCCATAAGTCTGGTGAGTAAGCCGCATGGGGTAGAACTTCCCAGCTGACTGCTTCCAACGTGTCACAAGCCGGTTTTGTCGTATGTGATTGATCATTGTCATAAAGAAAAATGACTTTGTGTTGCCTCTTTCGGTATTCTGGCCTTTTTTCAAGCAGCGAACGGCTCAAATCAGTCAATTGTTGTTGGTAACGTTTAGTATTAACCGTCTCCCCAGGCTTTAACAGCTCATAATAGACCACGCCCCTCTGGTCCCACCAAACACAGAGCATCGTCTTTCTGCGAAAGCGATTCGGTCTTGCGGTCGATGTGAATGGTGTGCCTGGGTCTAACTCATGATTTTTTACGCTCGGGATTCTCAAAATAAATCCACTTTTCATCCCCTGTAACTGTACGATGTAAAAACGACTTCCTTTTGTACCGAGCGAGCAAAATGTTACATGTGTTTTTGCCCTTTTCCATTTGCCTGTCGTTCAACTTATGTGGTACCCGTCTATCGGTTTTCTGAATCTCTCCCATCTCTCGTAGCCGATTGGAAACAGCTTGTTGCCTAACGCCCAATTGCTCGGCGAGTTGTTTTTGTGTTTGCGAGTCATCTTCGTCCAACAATGCTTGCAATTCCACATCTTCGTATTTTTTAGCGGCTTTCCACGTTCCTTGTCTGCAATATCGAAGTCACCACTTTTGAAACACCAAAACCATCGTTCACACGGTTCTTGCGATGAAGCATATTCACCATAAGCTTCTCGAAGTAATCGGTATGATTCAGCAGCAGTTTTCTTCAAATGTAAATAAAAAATTAATGCTGTCCGCCAATGCTCTTTGTTCGATATAAATTTCGACATATCGAACACAACAACACAACACTATGCACACACTTTTCCAATTTATCACTCGTGCAGTGCCAAATCTTTACAGCACAAACTGCATTCGTGCGCCATCTGTTGTCTGAAAACCACATTTCATACTTGTACACCTGGTAAGTCTGCCTAAAGTTCTGTGACAAAGAGACAAATGTCCAATGTTCATCCCGACGCTCCGCGACTTTGGCTAAATGCGTCAACAGATTTTAATAAACTCGACAGAAATATTCTGCGAAACTTGTACTAAATAACGTGTATGAATAAAAAAAGCAATGACTTAAACAAATCTGCAACAATGCGTTTACGCGAGGTCACCTGTTCAGCTAACTCCTAGTGAGACCTGGATTATTATCTTCAGAATATTTTTGAGTGATTTTTTTCGCCTATTTAGATTTTCTGCGATTATCCTAGAAACGGGACCATCTTCGGACTACGTTAATTTTTTTTATGAAGAATATTCATTATAAATTCGAGGAGATATGGCAGATGTTGAAAAGTAACGACTAAGAAACTAATGTTAATAAAGTTTTCGACTTTGACCGACAACAGTATTTTCGATAATTAAAATCCAATAATTATTGTGAGGTGCTTTTCCTTTGTGTAGTCCATTATTTTACAAGATTGATAATCACAACACTTATGCGAGATGCTTTATCTAATTTTCTACAAAAAATTAGCATATGCGACCAAAGATAGCTCTACATATATAAGACACTAGTTAGCCCTATTCCTATCCCTTTTACCTATACTTAATATATAAAAATGAAATGTTTTCTATTTGTTGCTTAATCGTGCTCAAACAATTCAATCGATTGACTTGACAAAACGTGATTATAACCAAGATGTAAGATTAGAACATAGGCTCTGTATTATCCCGTAAACTCCCTTCATATCTTTACAGAATCGTAAAAAACGTTTGTGCAACACCCGGTAGTTTAAGCTAGCAAATGATAAATACTGCTGAAGACGGCTTTAATCAGGACTGAAAGATAAAAATCACACTAGCACACTACCTGACTCATCGATCATTCCATAGCTGAAACAATATTTCCAACATTTTACATTATCGGTTACAACGATCCTCTCATCATTGTAAAATATTTGAACAATTGATTGAAGGCAAAAAAAAGTATTTTTTGCAAAAATTCATTAAAAAAATGCATGAATTAAAAATTAATGGATAAAGCAATAGGTCATTACGCATGACTTTGCCAATACTCATTATTCATTATTTTCCTTTCGTGGAACTTTTTATATAAATTTTCTGGGTAAATCGTTTTTTTTTCTTTTCTTTTCATTAAAATATTTGTAAATATATTTGTAAATATAAAAGTAAAATATTTGAACAATTGATTGAAGGCAAAAAAAAGTATTTTTTGCAAAAATTCATTAAAAAAATGCATGAATTAAAAATTAATGGATAAAGCAATGGGTCATTACGCATGACTTTGCCAATACTCATTATTCATTATTTTCCTTTCGTGGAACTTTTTATATAAATTTTCTGGGTAAATCGTTTTTTTTTCTTTTCTTTTCATTAAAATCGTTTGGATTTTTTACAGCTAATGGGATAGAACATTTGAAAAAGAATTAATATTAAATAATTTATGAAACAAATAAAGAGTCCGAGTTAATGGGAGTGTTATAGCAAATTTTCTACGGATCGACGATGTAAATGTTAGCCACAAAAACAATTCAGTGCGCGATATATACGCATGAAATAAAATTAAATCTCTTTCATAAAATAAAAAACAGGTAAACTCTTGCGAAAACATCCTAGATTCTAGAGGTTTGATATATCAGTTGATGCTTCAAACAAAGAATAGAAATAGGTTTATCAGTGTGTTATTTGAAGAGTCAATGTGCGTGCACTGAATGCACGCTCGATTTCTTGGAGACTTACCTATAACCTTATATTCAGAAGAGCTCATATCGCGTGTAATCGGCTCAATGTCATTTCTATCATCAAGGTTTTCGAACGTCCTACATGCAACTATGCTGTCTCGTGCTATTTATTTTACTGTATAGCAATTCCAGAATACTCAAGCTCTAATTCTGCACATAATATACCATAATTACTGTACTTTTAAATTTATTAGTCAGTGGAAGTATTCTTACACCGAGTAAACGAAAAAGCGTTCCATGTCTAACGAAAGATATTTTTTTACTGGCCAATCGCGCTGATATATTATATCGTTCTTTATTTTTATCAATGATGTCCTACATCACGGTATCAATCGCACTAATTCTCGCGGAATCGCTTGGTAACATTTTATACCGTCCCGATAAGCGTCTATGCTGCTATATATATTTTTGAAAATTAGTAAAATGGTCAATCTTGCTTGTGGCGTGATAATTAATTTGTATACATTTTATTGTTTAGCCACAGCCAAGTTCCACAAACGTGTCTCATTGATCCCGACTCGATAATACCCTCGCCTCGAACGGATTCATGATACTTTCTCAGAAAATCATGGGATACGAATCGTAAGCTCTCCTTCCTTCGTTGTCCCATATCTTGATCGCTATTACTGTCACCATCCGCACGACCCCACCATCGTTGTACTATTCTATACCAAAGCCACTTTGACGAAGGAGATATGAGAATCGTTCTGTTATTTAGTGATAAGGAGATCCATCTTTATAAAAGAGGTTGCACTCGAGACAGGTCGATCAGTTACACAGGCAGTTGTACCACGGTATATAATCGGGGTGTTAGTGTACCGGCAAATACAGAAGAGAATACGTACTATGCAAAGTAAGTATGTGAAATTCTCATTGAAATGATAAACGGATTGTGAAGCGGAAACAGTTGTGATCCCTCATTTCTTTGCGGTTGAGGAATACTGCGGAGCGGAATCCGAGGTATACTCAATACAGCATTCTGATTTCTGAAAGTCGTATCTCATATTTTTTAGACGTTCATATCAAACTGTTGGGAATAGTCAGTTTTTTGTTTATGCTTATGTATTACTATTTTGTTCCTAACGAATGTACTGCGTTGAAAAATAAAAATGCGACGTCTATACGCAGTATTGAAATTTTGCAGAACCCAAAATTCGTGAAATTTTGGAAAGGCTATTGATTTATGAGAAAGCATGATAACAAGTAGAACATGCGATAGTAGCTGTAGGAAGCAGGTTCCGTTATTGAAAGCACATGATACGAGCTTATCTGAATGAAATAATTGCTGCGTTGAAGCTGATAAAATAATTGCGTAGCTTGACCAACTATGATCAATATTAAACTGACAATCACAGCTTTGCCATAGATTGATTGATGTTCGACAACTTGATTGTTAAAATTGTGATTTTTTTCTTTTCCATAGGAAGTTGGATGCTTGCCACTTTGGTGGCAACCACACTTGTTGTAATTGTCACAGCGGAGAACGGCGATTTTGAGTTTAATAATTATATTCCGAAAGAATGCCCGAAGGTTGACCCAGTCAATAAGACCATACATCTTGCACATGAATGGGATTGTACGAAATTCTACAAATGCAATAATGGAAAGCGTATTCTTTTCGAATGTCCCACGATCGACGATAAGGGCACCAAGCTGCATTTCGATCCGGTTCTACAGGTATGCAGCCGGCCGGAAGATGCCGGGTGCATCCCTGGAGGAGGCCCACCCACTAATACACCTCCAACTACCACCGGAAGTACGAATACACCCTCGAAACCAACTGAAACTACGTTTGTACCAACAGATGACGTGGACCAGAACAGCACGCCCACGCCGTCTGGAAATCTCGTGCCTCACGAAAACAATTGCAGCAAATTCTACGAGATTGTAAAAGGCATGAAAATCCTTAAAGAATGCCCTCGCGGGCTTCACTTCAGTCCAACCAATAAAATCTGTATGCCGCCCTTGGAAGCGGGATGTAATTCGACACCTACAACTCCAACTATCACTGCCCCAACTACCACTATTCAAACTACCACACCGGGTCTATGTGAAAAAGATTGCGGTGGTATCGGTAATGGTTGGGTAGTGGCCCACGAGTGCGTTTGTAGCAAATACTACTTGTGTTACAACGGTGATTTAATTCTTAAGCAGTGTCCCGAAGGTCTGCACTTTGGAAAAACGTTCTACGGTTGTGTTGCGCCGGAATTAGCAGGTTGCGAATCGTCGACAGAATCAACTGTCACCACGGTTATTACAACCGTAGAAATTCCGACTGAGTGCCCTCCAGACAATTCCGAGCCGCCGGTACAGCTTCCACACCCTACCAACTGTTCGCTATATTACATGTGCGACAACGGCAAGAAGATACTTCAGGAGTGCCCCAAGGACTTGCATTTTAATCCAGTGTTACAAATGTGCGACTGGGCAAATACGGCAGGATGTCAAACTAGCACAACACCGAGTTGGTCCACGCCCACACCGTCAAATTCCATTACGCATGAGACAACTGGCTTACCAGATTCTACCATACACGTTACAACCACTCATCCGCTTTGCTCACCAGGGTCCAAAGTGCCTCACAAGACTAACTGTTCCCTCTTTTATGAATGCGAGAACGGTAAACATGTGATAAAAGAATGCACTGACGGGTTTCACTTCAATCCCGTGCTAAATATCTGTGACTGGTGGCAAAGCGCAGGTTGCACTGCAACGACGTATCCACCAATAAGCTCATCAACATCGTCGACTTCGACAGTGCCCGCTAGTACAACGACAAAATCATCGCAACCTCCAGCTTGTATTGGAACCTGCCCCAAGACAGACCCATCGGAGTACACAGTCATGTTGCCGAACGCAGATTGCACGAAATTCTGCAAGTGTAGCAACGGCCGAGCATACCAGATGGATTGTCCACCAGGACTTCACTTCAGTCCGACGATATTCGTGTGTGCTCATCCAAAAGATGCCAAGTGCAAGGGAGGTGGTTATGAACAGTCGGACAACGAGGTTAGCATGGCCTCTGATTGATCAGCTGGTTATCACAAACCGCTACTATACGTAGTACAGTGTAACGGTAGTTACTCGTTAACATTAAATTTATTTTCTTGAAGGAAGATCCAGAGAGTCTATAACAATATTATGCTTTTTTTCAGTACCAACAGATATTTAATTTATCAACTATTCCAAAAATAACATTGAAAATGTAACAATTGCTAGTATATTAACAATACTAAGCTGATGTATTGGAAACATGTCAATTACGATCCTGCAAAGATTATAATTAAATTGTCCCACTTTACGGGGGCAGTTTAATATCGCGTAAAACTAAACTTGATTATTTAATCTTCGTATTCTGTTATTGAGACATGCAAATCATATGCTGTATTAGTGTCGAGACGCTTTTCGGACACTGGTACCGATGTGCGCAGTTAGCCATCCACTGTAACCGCAGACTACATGTCACGTCGCATCATGATAGTTGTCATGCACTCGTACTTACTTGAAACTTTTTTTTTCTGAAAATATTATTATCTGTAAAATAGTTTGGTAAGTTCTCATCCTTGATAATATATGTAAAATAAATTTCGGAAGGTTCAATATGCACTAGGAAAGTAGCTTTTTTCTTTATTGTTATGTTATGGTTATGTTATTTATTGTAGGTTATGTTACTTTTGAAGCCCGCTTTTTATGGAGATGCGAACTGAATTTAATTATTGGAATATTCATTTTTAAGTATGAAATATTTCAAGTAATAGTAAAACAAAATCCAGATCCATCGGTGATCTGGTGTCCGAGCACTGGGACGTAATGAATAATGGCTGTGGGGATATGTTACATTCGGATTTTTGACAATTTTCGCATCATAAATAATCAATGAATATTATAGTAAACATTGTTTTCGAAACTAGAAATCCTAACATTTATGTTGATGCAAGTCATGTGTACCACGCTTCGGTCTTTGAGAGTGACTATGCAGCCACTTACTATCTTTAAGCACCTAGAGCTTTGAGCTGCGTATCTTAACGAACTAAATAATGGTGATCTCGCAATGTTTGCACCGTCTACGCGATCGATTTATCACTCGTACTATTCTTCAAAGTCTAGACTTTACGCGGCGCTCGCGGCACTCGCAGGGTTTGCCCGATTCGCTGAACCGTTATACATTTTCTAAATGAACAATATTGCCGACGCACTGCTGAGAGTCATCTGAGTCCTATGAGCGTGTCTTGAGATGACGTTTTATGATATTGTTGTCGAGAAAATTATTACAGTTCCATCGCGACACAACACTTAGTACCTTGGCCACACTGAACCGACTCTCATAGCTTGTATTGGACGGAAATATAGTCGACCTGCACCGTCGAAATTTGTCGAAGTACTAGACGTGGACCAGGGTATACTTGCGGTTCGCACTGGTCGAAAAATATTGCTGATGTAAGGCCGATAGGTGCCTCAGTGCTCAGCGCGACTTGGGATGATAATTATTATATTGTTGACGAGTAAATTATTATGGATTCAGCCAGACACGGCTCTGCTGTCACGCCAGTGTGATATGTGTTACTCGTATTGGCTGAAAAATGTAGTCTAAAGATCGCTAACGGTCGTCATACTATTGGACGTCCACTTTATCGAAACTTTTCTCATTATCGGCAAGCCAAATCCTCGAAAGCCCCCGCCCCCCTCCCACTCCATCGCCGTACCAAGTTTCAAGCAAATCAAGTTACATTTTACATTTTTGTTTGCCATACGAACCCGCCTTTTTCAGTTTCCGACATTTTTGAATTCACATTCGGAATCAGTGATCTCATCCCGAATATCGAGTTTCGTACAAAACAACTCACTTTTTGCACTTAGGTCCGCCCTAGGTGCAAGCTATGATAGAAATATAATAACAGAAATCTATCAAATCGGTTTGGTCTACTGGTTAGTATACTCGTCGTTGGATAGCTAGACAGGTAGGTTCTTTAGGTCTCAGGTTCGAATCCCAAAAAAATTACTTCTCGAAGAGCATTGCGAAAAAATCGTATCCGTGGACGATTTCTTTTTTTTTATATTTAGAATACTTTCTGAAGTTCATAATTAATTGCCCAAATGAATGATTATACTGAATACTAAATACAGAAGCCGCTGTTTTCCCGATACTGGCTCGATTCTAAAACTGCCCTGGATCAGTACTACATCAATGAACTCTGGCCAAATTCCGTCCCGACACACTTCCTTAAAACCATCCGACAGTATAGTAATGAAATTGGCGGACAAGCAAGAGATCAGTCTGATCATTTCAGAGTTTCCCCGGCAATGAGTCAGGAATGGTTCCATGCCTTCCCAGAACTAGTCGTCATTACCGATAATGTTGGCAACAGCCAAGACATAGCCAGTTTGAGATTCGCCCATGGGTCGTATTTTTTTAAAAAGATTTATTCGACTTCTTCCTAGTAGTCTGCATATCGATTACACTACATGGTCGTACCTGCATACCATAAAAAATGTAAAAGTGATTCGTAAGCAATACGCAGAGTTTATGACACATTGCGAAACAAGTAAGCTCCTAAAAATTCGAATGAATTGTTTGTTTAGAGCTCGTAGCAATTTTGCGCTTTGATCCTTTTCTTGTCAATCAGCTGACTGACTTCATTACTGATAACAGATATGCAGAGTCTACAATACTTTGCAAAAAACGAGTGAGCTATGAAAAATACGAAAAGTACTATTTATATTTATAGCTCGTAGCGAACTCCTCTATTTACCTTTTTTTTGTGAATCAGCTGACTAATTCTGCAAACAATTGCTTGCAGTCTAACTTACGGATGCAGAAAAATGGTCGCAGATCATGATTTTTATTTAAATTTTGATGGTCGATGATTGTGGACAGCAAATACCTGCTTGTCCCTATTGCCGAAAGGAAACGTTAGCTTGCTATCTACTATTGAACAATCTTTGAGCGTATTCATAACTGATTCCTTATTTGATTGTTTAGAGGTAGGGAGTCCAATAAAGATCAAATTTGTTTCCTCACTGCCGCAAAAGACAAGCAGTATTCATAAGTTACCTGAAAGATGAGCGAAATGTGTAGAAGCCGATGGCCAATATTTTGAATAAAACAAAAATTAATTTCCCTTGAAAATTACGTGTTTTTTTTACCAAAAAACCGGAAAAAACTTATGCATACACCTGGTACATGGTTGTCAGTAATGCCAAAAATAACTTAAGGCCACCAAAAGAAGTTATAACTGTTTCTGGAAATGTTGCAGAAGTTCCGGTGCAGGAACTGTTAAATCTTACTATCAAAAGGATTATTGTCTCACTCGGCATATAAACAGTACATGCCAAATCATGACATTCATTCGGTTGTTGATGAAAACATGTATGCCACTTCCCTGATTCCTTTGCGTTTATCGACTGATGGAGGTCATATTATATGGAATAATAACCTGTCCCAGTCGTCCATTTCATGCAGACCTACCAAACTGGCATTTGCTTGGAAATCGACAGAACAGATTCGAAATGAAAAGAAATATATAGATAATCAAATAGAACATCTGAAAGATTTTGAAATGAGTTTGGAAGGCTACCATTTCAAAATTCACTTCCTTTTGTCAATGGCATTAATAGATGGAAAGGTATTCAGTGCCGTAACAAATATAAAATCGTCAAAAAGTTATCCGATATGTAAAGCCTAAGGATTTTAATAATCCTAAGGATTTAAAGTCCTAAGGATTTTAGTAATCTTTCTAATATAAAATCAGGAAAGTTCCAAGCACTTGAAAATTCTTCGCAATACTGAATCAGTCCCGTTCATGCTTGGATCAGAATGTTAGAATGTTGTTTACATATATCGTATATATTAGATATAAAAACTTGGCAAATTCGAGGAGTTGCAAATAAAGAAAAGTGTGCAGAAAGAAAAAAATAGGTACAACAAATTCTTTGGGAGAAGTAGGGTTTGCGTGTGGATAAACCAAAACCAGGAGGTAGCGGAACCGCTAATGATGGCAATACCGCACGCAAAGGCTTACAAATGCAAAAATATTTTCGGAATGCCTTGGGCTAAACTTCCAATTGATTAACAATTTCAGATTCATTTTAATCAGTCTATCTTGTCACCTTCCTCTAAATGCGAAACTATTTGAAAATTTTGTTACTCAATAGCTGAATTATTCTGAATTCACAAGATACTCATACATGGTGGTCAAATAATTCACAGCAGTATACTACCACTAGGTATGCTTGGGGAAGAGGGATCTGAGGCACGTAACAAGGATTATAAATATTATAGGCTACATCACAGCAGGAAACACAGTAGACAAGTGACCATGGAGGATATGTTTTACAGATTGATGGATACATCAGACCCCATTATATTAAAAATTTTAATTTACGATTTCGTTTACAATTGAAAAACAGAATGCCAATTCCGAGAGAAGTATTACATTTATTAGATATACCTGAAAACAAAATACATGATCTAGTATTAAACAGTAACGATGATGAAGAAGACAGCGATAGTGATGAACAAACAGATATCGACTGTTCCTTCAGAGATACGGAATTAACCGACGAGTATGACTAGTTTAATTATATTCAATAAAAAAAAACAAAAAGAATCATAAAAAATTGAATAAAAAACAAATAACAAAAATAAAACAACAATAAACTTAAAATAAATTTTAAAAATTTAAAGAAAAAACAAAAAAAGATGGAGTCTTCGCCCGCCACGTCTCAGTTCGTTACTCCGGGTTCGGCAGAGAGCGGCAACCATGCACACAAAATAATTAAAAAATTCTTTCTATTTTATTTTTAGCAGCAGCATGGCGTCATTTCAATGTATGCGCAAACAGATCTTATATGTATATCTTTCATACACAAATTTTGTATTTTCTAATCATTTGATGCCAGCATCATAATCAGCTATATAAATATATATAATAATCAAGTCTTCATACAACATTTTTAAACTCAAATTCACCATATTGGATCCGCTATTTTGAATTATTTAATTTTTATACCAAAATCGGGATCAGCGATTCAAAAAATCCCTAAAAACACACTATTCTGTATCTTAGACAATATTTTGAAATTCAAGTCCACCATTTTGGATTCGCCATTTTGAAGTTTGCAATTCTGAGATCAGAATCGTTTTCAGTTACCCAAGGAACTTGTTAATGTACCTTTTCGTAATAATATAACACATTTTTTACTTCTGGCCACTTTATCAGCAATCTACTCCAGGGCGACACATGAATTTTATAACTTTCAGCTCTGAAATTGAAATTTATGAATATGAGCAAATTTGAGAATATACAAATTGAAGAGTAGGTCTCAAGTAACCAAATGATACTATGCTCGTATGAAAATTCAGGGGATCGTAAAAAATCAAATTAATGAAAGTTTGACCTAGGACGAAAATACAGTATAAAACCGAATTGTATTTACTCTGCACGCGCATCTTTATGACTAATTGTATTCACATTGCATCCTTTAATTACATACATATGTTACTTTCAATAAAAACATCAATTTATAAAAATAATTTTTATAAATTATTAATGTAAAAAATATTTCTCATTTTTAGTACTTTTGGCTGAAATTCGATCGCAAAAGTAAAACTTCAGACACCCTTTCATAAATCATGAGTTTATCGGATGGAAATTTTGTACGAAATTTGATAGACTCAGAAAGTTTTAGACCTATCCACTGAGGGATGGATTGCCGAAAAAGTGACCAAAAGTCACTTGCAACATCTATATATGGAGAATACATAGTATCTTTCTACATACCTAAAGCTATAAAATACTCGAATATTAAGGCGTTATGTGGATAAAAATGGAAGTTATAGGTACGTAATGAAACCTGATATGAACTGCAAAATTGAGATATGTTTTGTATAAATGAACTCATCGTCTCTAATACAGTCTTGAAATGTATAATTTCTCTTGATTTTTTATTTTATAGTGACCGGGTTCAACGCCTGGAGGTTTGATATATTTCTGATGCATGATGATTACTTTGTTTGCATGTTTATTTGTTATAATTGTGGCTTGTCGTCAGATTTTAGAAGAACCCCGCAAATTCGTGCAAGATCAATACTCGCTAACTGGACGGAATTTTTCCGTTCGTTGTTTTCCTTATGATCATTTTCTGTTTGCAAATGTTGTTGCTGATTCTGATTCTTCTTGTCATTGCGGATTGCTGGGAACACCTGTTCCGGAATATTCAATTTCAATTGCACTAATTCTCGCAAATAGTCAGGAAAGACAATGTCGTTTTGAGTACCCTCAGCACGTTTGCCGTACCTATCAGAATCAAATAAAAATTATATTATATATTTGAATACTTAGTGCAAACGAGAACTTTAAATAACATGATAATATACATAAATAACATCATTAGTTTTGCGAGACGAATAATGCATGTTACATCTTCAATTCGTTATGTGGAACTGTTATCTTTATAGTAAACCAATACTTGGGAATCAGTTTTTAGTAATTAAAAAAAGGCAATTACGAATCTAAGCATTATTTTCACAACTCAATCTGCACTAAGCAAAAATATTTAGCCCGCTGGAAAAATGGCATATATCTTGAATAAGTAGATAAACTATATGCCGATATGGAGCCAAGTTAGTAAATTGAATTCCTATGCTGCCCATTACAGAACGTAAATAACCGTAAACACCCAACCCTTTATAAGTCACAAGAACATCCCCACTCCTCGGGTCTACCATGAGTACACGTTTCCCCCACTCTGCCCTTCATAGTCCCCATTCCGGAACTGTTTCGGGCGGTATGACTTATAAAAGGTTAATAATCTAGGTCAGCGCAAAAATTGTAATTCACGAAGCATTCCATTGACGTTATATACTGTGGAATGATTTGTGTCTCAGCTAAAAGTGATGTGTGTCTGAGGGAAGTCTGATTTGTGTCTTTACCAACAAGACGAGACAGACTCTAGTAGATTGCAGTCATATGACTCACATGCGAAAGATTCAAATTTCGGTTGGAAATTTAAACCATTGGGAACATTATTTAGTAACAGATAGGGTAGCTAAGTCCCTCAAGTGTAAAGGCTAGACTCACATTTCAAGGAGTCTTTCCATCCGAATGGTTCGCGACCTAAAAATCTAGTTCCCTTACCTCTGGGAATATAGCTCATCTATAGAAAGACTCATAAGATAAATTCGTTCCCTCATAGAAAAATTAATCTCTTACAACTCTGAAACGTCTTACATTATCAGGCTTAAATTTGTTGAAAATGTGGAACAGTTACTACTTGATTTTCACGAATAACAATAAAAATCTATAAGGCTGCTCAAAGATTAGGAAAATTAAATTCTTTTTCTAAAATGCAGAATAACATAAATAGATGAACTGGTGTAACTTTCAACCTTTCGGTTAGTATTCTTTTGTCCGGGTTTGGCAATGAGTATCAAAATTTATTCATCATACAATGAGTAAGAAATTTGCCTATGTAAAAAAAATGCTTCTCTAGCTAACTTTTACAAATTTCGAACAAACAAGGGCTAGTATGTACAGAATTTGAAGAAGCCTGCAATGAGAAACCTTTCACGTTGCTTCCTCTACGAAGAAACCAAAATCGATGAACATACTTTCTCATAAAGGTGGCATTGTGAAAGGCAGAGAATAATGAGGAAGGAATGTGCAAAGATGCGAGATATCGTAACGAGTGAAATAAGACGTTGCGAACCCAAATTAGTTCAGAGCATCATTAACCTCTAGAGTGTCGATATTTCGATGGTGATAAGTATATTTGTCGATATATGCGCCAGTGACATTCACGTACAATATTTACATAAGCCTAATGCTTTTTGTTTGTTTTAGATTAAATTGTGAAAATGAGATCCCAATTGGTGATTGCTTTTCCATAATGAAAGTCACAATACTTTTTTTGTACATTCTACCCTGGTGGTCAGAGCAGGATTTATAAATATTCCACGTTTTTCCTGTACAGTAAAGTTATTATAGTAACTATGCCTGGTAACCTGGCTTTTCCTTTGTAGACGTAATAATCTCTCATAACATTGAGGTACTCTTTTAACTCCTTGACGTTCGTAAATACTTTGGGCCATGTAGGTATGCCGATAGTTTCTGAAGCTTCCTCAGCGAGAATCGGCACCAAAGACAGCACAACAACCAGAACGGACGTGATCAGGATCATACTGAAGCCCATATGCATCCTTCGTAGAGACTTCACGCTAAATACATAAAATATTCATTCTTCGAATAAATAAACGGGTAAAATTAACGGGGAAAAATGTCTACTAACAGAAGTAGGCTTGGTGGATGAGTGTGCAGTGTAAATAATAAAAGAAACTTTATCTTCCGACTAAAGATAGCTATAGGAGGTCAGCTGGACAGCTGAAATTATGATTCTGGTTAATCTGGATGCTCGATACAAAGTCTAATGTTGCAAAACATCAATTGCACACGACGCCACGAAATAAGTTTCGATAATGAAACCCTCGAACGAAGAGATAAGCCATCGAAACGTATAAAAGTACAGTCAATTTAGAGGAGCTCACTTTTTTCCATTCGGTCTACTTTAGTTTTCATTTATTAGTGGTGCGATATAATGGCGACACGCTCTTGGTGTAAGTAATCATTTTTCTATGTTAAATTATTTCTTATAATTATTCGCATTTAAAAATAAAATAAGTGTTATGATTTTTAAAATTCGAACAGGGATGGATCTGACACTGGTCAGTGCGTTAGTGTTGGGTCTAGCGCTGCTATTGATATCCGATACGGACGGGGCCATTCCGAGAGAGTGCCCTGAATTGGATTTAGGAAGTATTACCGTAAATTTGGCTCACGAGACCAGTTGTACGAAATATTACAAATGCGGCGGTGGCAAAAAATATCTTAAGGAATGTCCGATCATAGATGCACAGGGTAACAAACTTTATTTCAACCGTGTTCTCCAAGCTTGCGATTGGCCACGTAATGTTCATTGTAAACTACCTGAACCCAACATCGTCATGTCCAAAGTAACAATTCCAAAAATATGTCCAAAAATTGATCCCCTTAATTATACCGTTCAACTGCCACACGAAACTGATTGTACAAAGTTCTACAAGTGTCTTCGCGGTAAAAAGTATGAGAAGAGTTGTCCAGCCCTAGACAACCAAGGCAATAAGCTGTACTACAATCCGACCACTCAAGTGTGCGATTGGCCATGGAACGTTGACTGCAAATTACTTAAACCACAAAGAGTAATTGATCCCTTGATCAAGATTTCAACAATGTGCCCACAAGTTGATACGGTTAATCATACCAAACTGGCTCACGAAACTGATTGTACAAAGTTCTACAAGTGTATTCGCGGAGAAAAGTTCCTGATGGATTGCCCACCACTGGACGATAAAGGCAACAAATTATACTTCAACGCGGCCCTTCAACTGTGCGATTTTCCATGGAATGTTCACTGCAAATTCCTTAACCACGCAGAATAATTGTAGCCGTGATCGAGATTTTAACCGGATCTTCAAAAGTTAATTCGCTTAAACACCCTCTGCCATTTTTTTTCTATGTTGGTTAGCATCATGATTTTTCTCACTTGCGTAAACCCCAATTAAAAATTCTATTATCAACGCTTCTTGAAATTATATAGTCAACATTTCTTCGTCAAAAAATAAAGAATATGGAGATTTTATATTTTTCAATAAATATCTGTCCTGAAAGACAAATGCAATCTTTAAAAAATGGTATTTTTATTGTATAGGAAAAACGACATCCCAAAAGTAAAAAATAGAGAATATATTTCTGTTTGGTTCTTTTAAAAAATTTTTTTATTCTTTAATTGGCTGCATCGTCGTGAACATTTTTTTTCTTGTGTTACTTCTTATGCAAAAGTAGAGTTTCGCACGGCTCGGGCGCCCTTGCAATCTATCATTGTATTAAATGGATTTTTTTAACCTCCTTGTACTCTTTTAATACCACGGCTTAATGGTTTTATCGAAGAGTTAAAAGAGACTTAAAAGAATGTTAAGCCTCCTTTAATTCTTCTTAAGGAGGGTCGAATGAGAGTTAAAAAAGTGCTAAAGAGAGCTAAAATATGGTCAAAGGAAGAAGTAACAAAGTGTTGAAAGAGGTGTAAAGGAGGGTTAATGGAAGGTTAAAAGAGGGTTTAAATAGTTTTTTAACCTCCTTCAAACCTTTGAAAAGACCATTAATCTGAGGGTCAAGGAGGGCTAGAAGAAGTTCAAAATTCATAATCTCAATTCTTCTACATAGCGGCGGTGGCAAGATATTTCTATAATATAGAAAGATATGAAATTTCGATTAAAAAATTATTTTTTTGCACTTTTCGAAAAATCAGAAAACTGAGCCATATAAATGGCCCGTGATACCGATCGCACAATCTTCTACAAGTGTAGTCGCGGTAAAAAGTATCGACTGATAAAAGCAACAGATTATATTTCAATGTCACCCTTCAAATTTGCAATTGGTTGTAAGACGTCGACTGTAAATTACCTGAACTCGAATGAATTATCGAATGAGTTCTGCATTCTGCAAGTTTAGTAGCGGACGAATTTACGTTTTTACTTTACTCTAGTGAATTTTCACTTCAATCTAATCTATATTATAGTATCAACGCATCGACCAACTGATCTGAAAACACATAAGGGAGGAATCATAAAATTACTCTCGAAAGACGTCTGGGTCGACGTCAGCATCAAAACCTTGCACATCTATTTTGATATCCGAGGGTAATGTTATGGAAACGACTATAAGTAGAATCGCGAGAGTTGTCAAACTAAGCAACAAAGGCAGAGACATTCGTCATAGGAGATGTTAATTATATCCCACGGAGCCACTTCCGATCTGGACAGCACACCGTCGAGAGTATCATACGCTGTTGTCTTCGCCGTCATTCTTCTCATCATTGTTTCTCTCTTTTCAAACCTTCTGACAAAAAAGCAAAATTTGACGATCATCTACAGTCGCTACTATTGAGGATAGTGAGAGACATTCCACAACAGATCAATCATCCAAAAAATTACCATACCTTAACATTTTTTTACATGTCGGGCTATCCGAGTACAATAATTTTACCGAGTGTTTACTGCCGTTCGTAGGAACTTAGTGATCCTGCCATTCGTTTTACTGAGAAGCAGGTCGTTGGTATTGGAGGGTGTCGGTGAAATAATAGACCTTTTTTAAACAACATATTATCTATACTATGTTTATTAATCCACGATAAGAAATGTTGCTATGTTAAGGTATTAGTTTATGTTGGAGGTGTTGTAAGGTATTAAAATATATTTTCCGCAGCGGTACGCTCTGGTGGTTTTTTTACGTCTCTTCGCTAGAACGACTTCTAACGAACTCCCGGTCATTCGCTCCGGCATCGAGGAAGCAGCCTACGAGGATGGTCCTATCCCTTCTTGAAAATTAATTTTAAAAAAGCAAAGACTTAAGGAGGATACACCCTCGCAGAAGTAAGCTACGTCGCTGAACCCGGCTTACTCGAATTACCACGAGTTTAGTACGAACAAACGATAAATAAATAAATAAAATGATAAATAATTAAAACAATTCAGTACATACGGCAGTGCATATGTTTCCGATGACAACGCAAACCCTCGACCCAGGTAAGTCCTTTGCGGATGTTTCCCAGATGGTGAGGGCATGGGTCGTCATCGGACATCCTAGCAACGGTGCATCGTGTTGGAAAATTGTGAAGAATAAAACTTCTTTGATTTTTCATTATCTACCGTGAAAAAATATGTATACATTTATAAGCTCGGTTTTGGATGAAAATCAAATTCTATCATATTTTATACTGACCAAAGGCTATGACATATCCGGGTCATTCAATTTTTTAAATATTCTGCAGCCAAAATATGAATTTCGTGCAAACTTTTAGCATGGGATTTTGTCGTTTTCAATTTATAATATTTTTTATTAAGAGCGTCTTCAAAATTTTTACCGGTCGTCTATCTTATCACGATAATTGTGAAAGAAACTAGAGACGTAAATATTTATATTTATTTCAAGATTGTAAAAAGACGTAAACACTCTAAGCCATGTGAATTTCAAGCTGTCGAACTGAAACCTTCTACACAGGTGTGATGACGACTAAGGTTGTTTGGTATTGATAATGGTCATCGAAAATTATGAAGGTTACATTTTGTTAGCAATGGGTATTTTGAATCATTGGTCGTTTCTACAGCTTTCTACAAAGCTACAGAAATTGGAGCAAAATATAAATTCATGCGTTGTAGATCCATATAACACTGTAAGACCCGCCATTGGAAAGGGAAAATGGATCATCACATTTCCCCATAGAGGTCGCTGGTAAATAATGTGGAAGGTAAATAATGAAGCAATAGGCAAAATCCTACTTTGCAGGTTCATTTAATTATCACACTTATACGGAATATACCCAACTACAAAAGCTAGAAATAATCCAAAAAGTAAGAAGGGGCTATAAACATGAGATTACAGAAATTAAAGAATGATCAGCTTGAGAGAGGTCTGAGTTTAATCGAAGTTTAGAGGGTCCGTGTATTGAATAACCAATTGTACGATGCATAATTAGCTGATCTTGTGGGAACATGGAGGCGTGTATTGTCTCTGAGCGTGCAATCAGGAAGACTGCATCTACCTTACGATCGAAAAGTACTCGGAAGTTCTCATTTAAACGAGTAATCCTTGAGATGTTGTTAAAATAATTTTTTTTTCTAGGTTGGTACATCTGTCAGTTGTTTACATGTCTCTTTTAAGCGCAATGTGTCAGATAGTTTGTGCGTAATAGCTTTGTAAACAAGTCATTGTTTGGTGTACTTTTGTGTTTCTAACAAAATGTCATGTGCAGAAGCGTTGAAAATGTTAACGATAGCCTACGGAGACTCGATAATGTCGAAAACACAAGCATACGAGTGGTACAAAGAGTTTAAAGCGGGCCGTCCCGTGGTTGATGATTTGCCTCGTTCCGGTTGTCCATACACCTCTGTGACTGACGAAAACATCGAAAAAGTTTAGAAAATTGTGCTCGAAGATCGTCGTGTGAGCATCAGGTGCCTAACAGTAAATAAGGAGTATTATGTGAGCGTACTGAAGCGTTTGAGGGAGAATGTTCGTCGTAAGAGGGTGGAATTGTGAAGAAACAACTCGTGGTTTCTTCACCACGACAATGCACCGGCTCACACATCTTATCTTGTACGCGACTATTTGACCAAAAAGAACGTTAATACCGTTCCGCAAGGAGCTTGATGGTAGCCTACGGGGACTTGACAATATCGAAAACACACAGCTGATCTTGGCGTCTCGTTCGGATCAACAACGTTAATACCCGTCCGCAAGCTCCGTATTCACCTGACATGGCCCCGTGTGACTTTTTCCTGTTCTCACGACACAAGTTACCACTTCGCGGAAAGCGTTTTAAGACGATTGAGGCGATAAAGGAGAATTCGCAGAAGGAGCTGAAGGCGATTCCAAAATCAGCCTATGAAAAGTGTTTTGAAGATTGGAGGAAGCGTTGGAATATGTGTATTGCTTACGATGGAGATTACTTTGAAGGGAATAAAATAAATATCGATGAATAATTGAACCGTTTTCGTTTTATTGACAAATTCCGGGTACTTTTTGATCGTAAGATAAATATCGAACGAAGCTAAGCCCACTCAATGAAACCATTTCAGACGTTATATGAATCATCAATTCCGCAATATGTCTCTTCGTCTCCAGAGAATTTATGTTTAGGGTAGTAACCATCGGCGTACCAAGTTAGGACGACTGGATCCACGGGAATTTCTGTTAAACCTAATTTGATGAAATTAGTTTATGTTTAAGTATCCAAATACCGGATAATCGACGCGTATACCGAGGCACAAGGACCGTGCAAAGTAGATGTCATTTATTTAATCGAGCCTAACATTTTAACTGCATTATTTACCATCATGCTCCCCTCGTTCAACGAACGACAAAGACAAGTCCATGATCACACATTGCGAGAGTGAGGGAAGAGAGAGGGGGAGAGAGAGAGAGAGAGAGAGAGAGAGAGAGATCATATACGATTATATAACCTGAGGCGAACTGGTCGTAGTGTATCGTCAATTACGTAGGCGATTAGAGTTCAGTTTAACAATGCATTCTCGAGGTGCAAAGTTTAATGCATCTCAGTTGTAATGCAATGTCAGAACATCTCTCATATTTATGTAGTGCACTGCAATTCAATTATATTGCATATTACATACAGATTTATGTACCATTTCGCAGATACTATTTCGTGGTATACTGCCACGTAGGAGTATAGGCTCGATTCTAAACTATCTTTAACCATTGAAGGAAGGTTGGAGTTTAAAGATAATTAGAAAACCGTTGGTTATTATTAATCGATACCAATAAAAATGAAATATCCTTGCCCATCTATTTGGCAATATGTAAAAGAAAAAACAACAAGTACGTAGGAAAAAATATATACTGAAATAAAGTGAATGGTGAAAAATGCTTCGTATTGATCGAAATTATTGATTCATGAAACAGGAAAACAGAATAGTTTTGTAAATAAGCGAATAGCCAAAAAACGGTTTAGCCACCGTAAGCACGGAAGAAAAAGTATGTTTGCAGGATTCGGGGTTTTTGCGAGCGTGCTTCGAATTATTAACTGTGTGTGTATTATGAAAATGTGTACCGACAATTCTTTTTTTCACTTCGCATTATGTCAATGTAATTAGCTTAGTCGAATCTTCATAAAAAAACAAAGCAGTGCCTTACTACAATGGATTGTAATACAAAAAGTGGCGGATTAAAGAATACCGTGAAATATCTTATCGATTTTATTAAAAGAATAAATTATAGATGTATGGTATATCGTATTTACAAACTAGATGCAGGAAATAAGAATTGATATAGATTGTATTGCAACATTTGTAATCAATCATTAATCTTATTATGTTAAGTGTATTTAATATACAATATCTTCCATTCTATGCAGATATCTATCGTAGCGAGTTCGTATTAGGTTTGTCGTGGGGCGCCATCGGTCGCGCTCATGACTTTAATCCTTTCATGAGTATGAGTATCAGATGAGTGTACCTGAAATGATTATATGTTTAAGGGGAGATATGACTTTATCGACTTTGAAATGTATTCCATAAAATGTTAGCATAACATCTCAAGAATGTAAATACAAACTCCCAGAATACAATGAGAAGTCATTCGAATACTACAAGCCGTCTGACTAAACTCCCCTCGGCAACGAGGCGCGCCGCAGTTATACTAATTCAGGTAGATAAAAAAATAAATAAACTTGGCGGAAGAAGAAAATTAACCGATAAGCTCATTAAAGACATGACAAAATACTATATTTTAGCCATTAGGAGAAATGTCGATAGTGTTAAAGGTATGAAAAAATCTATAATGGCCACTTTCTACCACATGAGCTCCACGGATAACAATTCAGGATATGATTACTGAATTGAGAGCCCACGAGAAGATGAGAGAGAGAGTTGGTGCAACTGGCAAAAGGCTCAAGCTCAAGGGAAAATTTTCATGCACTCTGTACCACTACATCCAGATGTGCAGAAATATATTCTCCCTATCTACGAAGACTTATCACAGGATGATCTACTTCGAAGGTGCTTAGGCGGTCATACGCAAAATGCTAATGAAAGCTTCACTCAATAGTTTAGCGCTTCGTTTCCAAACACTGGTATTCCAGGCTAAAAATGGTCAAAATCACCGCATTTTTGGCGGCCAGAGTATTCAAAGAAGGATATTCTTCAATTTTGCAAATTATGAATGCTTTAGAGATTGTAGTTGGGATGAAATGCAAAGAATACGCCGACAACGTTGATGAAAAACGATTGATTCGTCAGCAGCGCCGCAGCTCATTATCGTTTCAATACGCTCGAGAAGCTCAAAAAGAGAAGCAAATACAAGAAAACCAAATTTTCGAAGAAGATGAAGGAATATGGTACACCGCAGGAATTGCAGATTAGTCAGTAAGTTATTAAAATCATAGAGTTTTTACTTATCAAAACTTTAAACGTGTTTTTCTCAAAACTGAATTTTCAAAGGTTTTGTACAATGTAGTTCAAAAATTAACCGACCGATTTTGATGACATTTAGCATACATGTTCTTAAGAGTATTGTCTTTTTGTTTCAAAGCGTGCCATTTTACCAATTTCCAATAATTCTCACTGTTTCGTGATTCGTATTCTCCGTGTGAGTGTTAATCAAAGAAAAATCTTCGTTGGCTTTCTTCAGATCAATGCAGCCAACGCTAGACTGTACACAGTCTAACGACGTTCGCTGTATCCCGTTCAGAAGACCGTGTCATGCCTCCGCCATTTTGAAATATTTTGACAAACAAAAAATACGTTGTAATAGTGAATAGTCATAATAAACAATACCGAAAGTTTCAAAAACGATACACAAATTTTTCCTTTTAAAAAAAGATTATGAAATTCATAAATTATTTCTTTGCTTAAAAGTATCTCCCCCTTTAAATTATAAATGAGGCTACCGTCACTTTATAAGAAATAAGTTCCATATCCATAAGTTCTATCCATAACCACGTGTCACGTCAATCAATAGCGTCGTTTGCCTTTGTGAATAGTTTTACTCGTAGCATGTACCAACCGGTTAGTTGTAGAAGGAAATTACTGGTAATGGGAACTAACTCGTCGATTGCCGGTACTATCCAAATGCTTGTCGTAACTACCGCCGACGTTAGTTGCACTACTTAACAGCTCGTGGTAGTGACAGCACTGTGATTAGTTACAGAAATCAAGTCGTTTGTCTTTAGTACTATTTTTCGCTAACCAATCGAAAATAGTTGGGAATACTATTGCGATTTGATTTCTGTAATTGATTCGCGACACAGCATATGCTGGAAATGGTTATCGCGACTACTTTTTTTCCGTGTGATGGATAATTATTTACTCTTCCTGGAGAAGTTTTCGGAATAGCTCTCATAGTGTCGACATTAGTTTCTGAGAACGATTACACGGGTGAATGAATTTATCCAGTAGAGAATCACGCGTGACAGTAATGGTAGGATCCGGAAGAGTTATAATAACCCATGCACAAATTTAGTCAGTTTAGTCAAATTTAGGCAATCAAATAATATATTTCCTAAGGTGAATACCCGAGTAGGCTAAAGCGTAAAGCAAAACCAGCTATCCACAAGATCCCTGGTTCAAACCCCACCAATAACAAAAAACATGTGTTTTTCCAGTGATTAATATGTACCATTTTGTGGAATAGGCTTAAATATGTAATTAAAAGCGCAAAATTAAACGATTAAGTGAACGCAAATAATATTTGTATTTTTATTTTGTTGGTTGGTTTAGTAGCGACTGAATCGGGAAGCCTATATAGAGCCTAACAGAAATATCTATCAAGGGCCCGTCTACTCAAACGTGACCAGCCTAGTAAGGTTATGATTACATTTTTTTATTCAGCCCCGTAATACAGTTGGGGTAAACTGGAAGGGGTAATATGAGAGCCCTAACTGAATTTCTGCATGGGATACGGGAGGCGGAATCTAAACGACATCAGATCATAACATTTTTAACTCTTTTTATATCTTGCTTCTCATCGATGTGCTTTTAAGTGTGTTGGTACGCGACAAACTTCAAGATAACGAGAGAAACACACGGGCTCCGCCACTCGACAAAACTGTCATCTCGCGTGGCAAATACCGATAGAACTTCAGAGCCATCAAACATTTATAATCGTGGACCGCCCTCGTGCTCTACGTTCATTGACGATGTTGATGATAGCAAACGACAGTCACAATATGTCGTTACATTCTTTAAAAAATTCATAATGAAAAAATACGATTTTTTTTAACAATCAACTGAGTGTACTCACCAATACATTTCTTCGTCAAAATTCCTTCCTTTCGATCGACTCGAGTGTAAGCAACACACGTAAAAAGTAATCGAAAAATCAGTTGTCGTCCGGAATTGCAAGTTTGCTGAGCCGAAATATTACGTCTGACTAATTATTCGTTGAAGGGACCCAGTGAACAAAGCGGGACAGTTCTGCTCTTAAGATACTGTATTAACATGATGCTGGGAAAGATGAGGCGGTAGATCTGTTCGGTGGCCATGTAACTTTGTTACAGAGCGAAGCACGATTGTACTCTAATATATATACTACACCATCCCCCACCCCAAGGGGTGGATTCGACTTTTAGGTACGCGATAGCAACCTTCAGCGGCGACGCAACTTCCGGAGAGCCCCGCTGCTCAGCCAATCCCGGCACGGCCAGTCGCCAAAGCTTTACACTTTAATCGTAAGCCAATCATTTGTCCAAATCATCATGGCTAATTTTGTTTTTGGAAGTATTGCGTAAGCAGCTATTATCGAATCAATTCACTATGAACATCCTTAAACAATGCCCATATAACAAACTGTCAAATTCAGTCTGCAACCTTCACGGACAAAATGTAAGCTTGAACTATAATAAAGGCGCAATCAAATAGATACTGAAAGGTAGATCGTTCGCTATTGCCAACTTTCTTTCTTTCTGATGATAAATAGATCATTTTTTCTATTATGTATTGTAACGGTAATTTTTATCGTTATCATATATTTTTATTTTTCGTGGGGATACGGGCTCGATCACAGGTCTAATTAATTGAGACTTCATGGTGGTTGAGAGTGAAACTTTATTCCCAAAGAAACAATTTCGTGAAAACGTCACTTTTTAATTTCCGGTCACTGGTACTCTGCATAATCACATTAAAATTCCGTAATACCAGCAATTATTTCGACAATTATTATTTTATTTCGGGTGCACAGACTCTCGGTATCCTCGAAAGTCTATTATTGTTCTGTTCAACGGTATTGCTGTACGCTCGGTGTACATACATACGCACACCACCAGCCGCACCTACCTCGCACTTCGAACCGATGTTTCAACCTCTGTCCCTCTCTAACTCTCATACGGTTCAATGCCTGGCGTTCTCACTAAAAGAGCTCTCTCCCCCCGCGCAGGCTCTCTTATAGCCTTCCCCTCGTTCCGCTCAGACCTACTTAATCATTTACCTTTATTTAAAAATATAACGCATTTCCTGACTTCGTAGCTAGCCATCGCCGCGCTACCCGTCTTCCCCTCGCTTCCCAGCAAGGCCAGCTGGTCGCTGATTTGCTGTTTATGTCAGCGAGGGATTTCCGGCGGTGTGACGTATCTACTTTTTCAAACAGGGGTGCGATTGCCTAGTGCCCGCAAACCTCGGTACTCTTGTACCGAGTCTGTCGCTTAGGTGTCGCGGTACTTCTGACATAATATTCTGGCTCTTATAGCCGTTCGGAAACATAATAAATTGGGCTAGAGAGTGTAACTATGTTACAGTATCTAACCTTAAAAGGCAGCTCTTTTAATTGCTATTGTATTTGGTAAATGACATTAAGTAAAAAATGTTGTCCGTCAGTAAAAGAGTTCAAATAAATATAGATACTCCCATGAAAAAAATTATACCAGAAAATATATCATTTTTGCCGCAAAAATATATTTCAGGTATATCTCACCTATACAGCGTTTGCGTCTATAAGAAATTTTGAAAACTACAAACTTAAAAAATTCGTTACAGAAAAATAAAAAATAAAATGTCATCTCTCAACCTCGAGTATAAATAAAAATAGGGATTCGATATAGTTGTAAATCTTCCTGTAAAGGATGATCGATAACGTAGGAATATGGGCAGCACTATACCCGGACCCCGAGTGGTCACTAGCCAAAACTCCATCTAATGGAAAATAGTCGCGATAACGCAACTTGAATAATTGTTAACATATATATGACCGCGGCATATAAACAAACTGATAAATGAGAATTACTTATGCTGCTTCTCACAAAAAAGGCTCTAGTAATCAGACTTAAAGGGCACCTGAATGAAATAAATTAATACATTTTGCCCAATTTTTATGGTCTAACTAAGTGTAAGTTTCACAAATGATATTCTCATTTGTATGCTCAGAATTTACACCTTATTTATGAGAGTTGATCAAAGTGTTTCTGTGAATTACTCTGATTTTCATCGAATTTGTGCTCGTTTTTCAAAATTTTGGAAAACAAATGAAAAATTCGGAAATTCGCCCGAGCTTTTAATTATTCACATTAAAATATTTCATATGTTTTCAAATATTTCAGAATATAATGATAACTTCTAGTGTATGGAACCACTGTACGTGTATCCAGTGTATGCTGGCATCGGTATGCCAAATTATATTTTAAATAATTTAAACATTGCTTGCTAACCTGCATCTGACCGGCGTTCCGGCACGTGGCTGGTATACAAGGCTGAGAACGTGACCCAGACCAACGTATAACAATATTAGCTAACCAATGTACAGAACAATTGTACAAAATTGAATTTGGCGTTGTCGAAATTTTTTTGGAAAAAATTCATTTTATTTTCCAATATAATCTCCCTTCAGCTCGATACACTTAGTCAAACGTTTTTCAAATTTTTGGATTCCTTCTGAATAATACGACTTCTCCAACCCTTGGAAATAGGCGTTCCTTTCAGCGATGAACTTATTGTTAGAGGTTCTAGTCTCTACATCTCTTTCCGCCGAGCCATTCCTTTTAGTTTGGAAACAAGAAATAATGGTAGGAGGCTAAATCCCGAGAATACGGCGGATGAGAGAGCAATTCGTATCCTAATTCATGGAATTTTGCTATGGCGACTACGCACGTGTGCACCCGTGCATTGGTGAAAGAACACTTTCTTTTTAACCAAATGCGGTCGTGTTTTATTCAAATCGACGTTGAACCGGTCCAATAAGTTGGCATAATATTCGCCGTTGATTGCTTTTCTCTTTTGAAGGTAATCGGTATTGATTATGCCGCGTGCATTTCAAAAAAACTGTCGCTGTGACCTTGTTGGCCGACAGATCCACCTTGGCTTTCTTCGGCGCTGATTCGCCCGGAGAAACCCATTGTTTCGACTGCTGTTTGGTCTCCGGTGTGTTGTGGTGGATCCATGTTTCGTTCACGATTATGAAACGGCGTAAAAACTCGTCCGGATTGCGGTTGAACAACGCCAAACACTCCTTCGAAGTTGTCACACGATTGCGTTTGTGGTCAAGTGTGATCAAACGTGGCACCCATCTTGCGGATAGCTTTCTTATACCCAAATGATTTTTTTATATCGAAACCACTGAACCATGTGATGTGTCTATGGCTTCTACAATCTCGCGCACTATCAATCTCCGATCGGCCAAGCTTTGAACCCGAGAAACTAAGCAAAGTCGTCTCGTGGGTGAGAAAGAGTTCTGCAAAGTTCAACGACGTAGTGTGAAGAACGTTTTGAAGAAATCGAAAGGTAGACGTCTTGTTCTCCATGCGTACAGCAAAAGAAAGCAATTAATACGAAAATCACGTAATATCTTAGTAGATGTCTTTGTGTCGGAAGCTTCGGATGATTTTAATGGTTGCTCAATATAGCTCACAATATATGTTCGCTGTGCACGCAATTGTTCACGATCCGGCGCATGTTTTCCTTGGCGCTTTATTATATAACTGTTTTATTCAATTGACTAAATATTTCATTGTCTGCTCGCAATTATAGATATGTGCGATTTTTTTTAGTTTCTCTCTTAGTGTATCTTGAGTGTACTAAAAACACACCAGGGCTATTCGAAGTGTACACAAATAAAAATTTACCCTTAAATTCAAGAAGGCGGCATGCAGCCGGAGGGTTAGATTCTCGAAAACCGGGATTGAGACTGACAGTTCCCCCCCCCCCCCCCCCACGATTCAATTATTCAGGTTATACCATTGAAATTAGTTTTCAAAAATGTTGGAAATACCAAACGTTTTAGACTCGATGGTATCTCATATGAATGAAACACGAAGTAGTAACAAAGTCTCGCCTATTATTCTCGCGAAATGGCTCGTTCAATAAATTATCTCGGGTTGTTAATCGAAGACCTCTTTCAACCTAATAATGGCGCCTGGGAACTTTATTTTATTCTCACTGAGATTATAAGTCTCGGTGGTTTGACTTTTACACGGCATACCTTATTTGAAATTGTAATAGCAGGCCGTGGATCGCTTCGCGTTCGTGACCTCTCGACGTCCCGTTGTTTTGGTTTTGGTTCGGTTTGGAAGTGTGTGGGATTAGCTCGGGATAGGCCGTATCGCGAACGGTGCGTTGAGACAACCGAATATTTGGCTGTGTCGGTGAATATTGGTCGAGATTCAAACAAACGAGCGAGATAGGCTATACAGTATCTGGAGGCTACTGAAGTATGGGAGTGAGTGAGAAATCGGGATAACTGCTGCCGTTGAATTAAAGATTAAAACTAAGATACCTAACTAAATTGAGAAAATTGTTAACACGAGAGACTGATTTTACGGGACATTTTATTTGAATTCTAAGTTGTTGTTTATTGGAAATTACCATCAGATCGCCAGAAATAAAGAAGTTTGTAAGTCCCGTACTTGCTGTGGTTGTCTAAATTATTTACTGTCATTATTTTATTTATTTATCTATTATTTATTTAGCTGACTCCATGGATTGTTCTCGTTTGGTCGTAGTTATTGACAATATTTTATTATTCGACTTGGTTCGTGGATTTTAAGGAATTCTTTTACTTGATTGATTTTATCCGTATTTTACTTTATTTTTGTTTGACTAATAAGTAGCTTGACAGTCCGAATCACCCACTCTGCCTTGAACAGCTGTAGCTGGCCTGGGTCGAGACTGGTCATCTAACTCGGTATTTTTCGCGGCGCGAAAGCGCCTGGCGCCCATCTCGAAAGAGAAAATAAAAAGGGAGGAAAAATAACTTGGACCAGTCATAGGTAACGTGGTGCGTTGAGGCACAAAATTACCGTTACAGCTTTTAACACATAATATAGACATAGATGGTACCTACTCATTCTTCTGTATAAAAAACCTTGTTTTTGTTCTGAAATAAAATAAGTATATTTGAAAGGATATATTTCGATTGGTTGTAGTCATTTTTAGCATTAGGATATTTCTAATTCTTTCCTTCAAAGATCGATAAGTTAAATTATATTCGAAAATCATTTATTGATTACGCTTGCAATATCTTGCTTAATGATGATTTTTTACTCATATATTTGTTTAATATGGAGCCTATTGTTCTACCTATTTGCATTAAGTGCAAAAACGATTATTTTTGTGTGAGAAAATACAAAAATAATTGTTTTTATACTTAATGCAAATAGGTGGAACAATATAAGCTGAACATTAATAAACAAAGCTATTGCAAAAGTAATTACAAATTGATTTTGGAAAGTTATTTAACGTGCCGATCTCTCCTTTCGCTACAATACGCAATAAATTCTTACGTTTCTACAAATCAAAATTCGATTAATTGACATGGAGAAAATATTCCAGCTATAAATTAATCATTCGATGTAAAGACTCGTTTAGACCCGATGAAAAATATGTCGGTAGATGAAATAGTTATTTATTTATATTCTGCAGACATGATATTGCTGCGATAACAGGTTCTATTTGTGAAATGACATATTCGTTCGGGGAAACAGAATTTTTATTCGGTTCGATAAATTATTTTTTTCGTTGAAACGTTGAATCGTTCAATTATATAATTTATCTAGTTAAGGTGAGGGAAAACCTCCATACTTATACAGATGTGCTGCTTCTTTTCACTCCGCCGCGCCGTGAGCGCCATGCTAGCCTATCTCTTTGGCACTCATAGGAGAAATACAGTGGTTTCGCCTCGCCTTGGAGATTCGTCGGATACGAAAGAGAAGTTACTTTTTACATTTTGTACACTTTTGTAAAAGAAACTGTGGTCCAAATATTCCCAAAAAATTCTCAGCTATGCGTAAGACGTATACTTTTAAAATGAGTGTATCTTTTTTTACCTTAATGTAATATTTGTCTGAATCTAATATTTTTATATTAGGTCATCTACAAAAGTTCTTTGTTTTACATCTCAGCAGTATATATTTTATCGTATAATAATAGCAGCCAAATAAGATATCCTTCTACGAACAACAGTCGTTGCGACCTAACTGCCTCCCCTTGAATTTGCACAAATTAGTGTGATACAATATTGATCGCATTTTTGAAAAAATGTAAATAAAATTTATAGAATTCCAATACTTGTATCAATTTTAAAGAAATTTTCTGCGATGAACCCGGTTGTAACTGTGTCACTTGTGTGGTGAATTTTAATCTGATACGAGGGTTGTATGATAAATACCTGACCTCGACTAGAAAAAAAAATTTATTGGGGCAAAATTCATTTTATTTTCCAATGTAGTCGCTTTTCAGCTTGAAACACTTACCAGGTGTATGCATAAGTTTTTTCCGGTTTAACTAAGAGATAGCACCAGCGAAAAGTACGCAGCGTATTAATTTGACACATACGTCATTTTGTTCGTCTGACATTAACCTACAAACACACACAAGTTGAGTCCGCCAAAAACTAGCGTCTTTGTTTTATCGTTCAGTGATCATGTCGAGTTTTATGCCTGAAAAAGAACATTTGCGGCACGCATTGCTTTTCTTATTTAATCAAAAGAAAAAGACTGCTGAAAGTCAACGTTTGCTGGTAGAAACATATGGTGAACACGCTCCATCGATTAGAACATGTGAGACATGGTTTCGACAATTTAAAAGTGGTGATTTCAATGTGAAAGACAGTGAGCGCTCTGGTAGACCACAAAAATGCGAAGACGAGCAATTGCAGGAGTTATTGGATGATGACCCAACTCAAACTCAACGGCAATTAGCAGAAGCATTACATGTGTCACAAGAAACAATCAGCAGACGTTTACGAGTAATGGGGAAAATCAATAAACTCGGTAAATGGGTCCCACACGATTTGAATGAACGTCAAATAGAAAATCGCAAAGTCACTTGTGAAGTGCTGCTTCAACGCCACGAAAGGAAATCATTTTTGCATCGAATTGTGACGTGTGACGAAAAATGGATTCATTTTGAAAACCCGAAGCGGAAAAAATCGTGGCTTTCACCTGGCGAAGCCGGTCCTTCAATACCAAGGCCAAATCGCTTCGGCAAGAAGACCATGCTCTGTGTCTGGTGGGACCAGAGCGGTATTGTGTATTATGAACTCTTGAAGCCCGGCGAAACCGTTAATACACAACGCTATCGCCAACAAATTATTAATTTAAACCACGCATTAATCGAAATACGACCGGAATGGGCCAGAAGACATGGCAAAGTGATTTTGTTACACGACAATGCGCGGTCTCACACAGCAAAAGCAGTGAAAGACACCTTGAAATCGCTTGGATGGGACATCCTTCCGCACCCGCCGTATTCGCCAGACCTGGCGCCATCTGACTATCACCTCTTCGCATCAATGGGACACGCGCTCCCAGAGCAGCACTTCAGCAATTTCGAGGAAGTTGGAAAATGGCTCGACGAATGGTTTGCCGCAAAAGACAAGCAGTTTTTCTGGCATGGTATTCATAAGTTACCTGAAAGATGAGCGAAATGTGTAGAAGCCGATGGCCAATATTTTGAATAAAACAAAAATTAATTTCCCTTGAAAATTACGTGTTTTTTTTACCAAAAAAACCGGAAAAAACTTATGCATACACCTGGTAGTCAAACGGGTTTCAAATTTTTGGAACTTTACTGAATAATATGATTTCTCCAACGCATCAAAATAGGCGTTCGTTTCAGCGATTACTTCATTGTTAGAGCCAAATCTCTTTCCACCGAGCTATTTCTTTAAGTTTGGAAACAGGAAATAGTCGCAAGGGGCTAAATCTGGTGAATATAGTGGATGCGAAACCAATCCGTAATCTGATTCATAGAATTTTGTGCATTTGCTTGGTGGAAGAGAATTTTTTTCATCGCTAATTGCGGACTTTTTTCTTCAAAACGTCGTTGAAACGGTCCAATAATTTGGAATTACATACGCCGGTAATCGTTTTTTGCTTTTCAAGGTAATCGATGCGGATTATGCCGCGTACATTCCAAAAAACTGTGGCCATGCCCTTGTTAACCGATAAGGTGGTCTTAGCCTTCTTTGGTGCTGATTCGTCACGAGAAGTCCTCTGTTTCGACCGTTCCTTCATCTCTGGTGCACCGTGATGGATCCATGTTTCATCCACAGTTATGAATCGACGCCAAAAGTCCTTCGGTTTGCGCTGTAACTTCACCAAATATTCCATTGAAGACGTCACACGTGTGCGTTTGTGGTCAATTGTAAGCAATCGCGGTAGCCATCTTGCAGAAAAATGTCTCATATCCAAATGATGTTTCAAAATTTTCTGTATTCGTTCGATTGAGATGCCCACAGCCACACCAATCTCACGCACTTTCAATCTCCGATCATTCATTACCATATCGTGGATTTTCTCAGTAATTTCTGGTATGATGACCTCATTTGGACGACCTGAACGTTCTTCATCACAGACGCTTGTACGTCCGCGTTTAAATTCAGCTGCTCAATATTTTATTGTTGCAAACGATGGTCTGCGCATTCGTTTATGTCCCCATAAACTTCGTTTCATTCCACTTTTATTTCATCATTCCGTTTTCTTTTTCAAAAACAAGAATTTTATCACTGCTCGATATTCAATTTTTTTTCCATTTTTGTCAGAATACAAAAGTCGTTCGTTTTTCGACCAAAATTTTGTTTAGGTGCCATATTAAGAAAAGAAAAATGTTGTGGGGTAATGAAGCGACTCAAAAAATGTATCGTAATGAATTGTGCAACATATTCGAATTGGAAGAAAATCTGAGAGGTTTGACTAAAAACTCGGTATTCTGGCACAGAACCGCCCGTATACATATTCTCGTTAATATATCAGTAGATTTAGGTGAAAGTATGACGGTTATATACACTACACGATCTCGTACAGGAAAGGTTTATAAGTGTTATGTACGATGGTGGATCGAATTCGAAACTCTTCTGTGAGATGTTATCAATAAAAAAAATTATATCGACAGATGAATGACATTATTATAGATGAATATACTAAATACAACGTGTCATATGAGTCAAACTCAAAGATGGCCACCTCTTGTTTACTTCTCTCGTGGTTTATGTTATCATTGGGGTAATTCCATGTCCATTCGACGCAAAATGTTTCCCGAGCGTATAATAAATTAATAGACAAATGCGAAGTTATTCGGGTGTTATTGAGTTAAGCGTCTCAAAGAGTTATTTTGTATTTAAATTTAATTGATAGCTTTATAGCTTGTACATGACATTTAACTAATTTTTAAGTTTGATTGTTATAATGAATAAGTTTTATTGATGAATATTTATTAACGTCATAAAAATAAATACAATTTTTTTTTAAATAAAATGATTGAATGATATAACAGGATTATATACACGTGAAAAAAATCGATCTAGAATGTAATAAACAAAAAAAATGGTCTGAGTGTTGAATGATTTATTAACGGGATCTTCTTTATCCTTGATGTCGTGGACTTTCCACCAATGGGTTTTTTCCTGTAGTGGTGGGCCCCGGAACTCGCCTCGACTAGGTTCTCCGTCTAGATGCTGTTACTTCTGAGGCTAGTGATTCATTTTAGCCATAGTTTTGTCACATTAAAAGGAAGAAAATGTGTGATTATAAAAAAATATCCAATACGCATTTGCAAAAAAATTTCAAAAACAAAAAAATTATTATATTTATTAATTTGTACATTTCTAGCCATCAGAAATGATTTAAACTGGTTTTAAACTGATTAAAACTGCATAATCACCCCTAACTTTGAAGGGCGATTTCACCCCTTAGAAATGTTTTTCCGCCGATAAAAAAATACATGTTTTTTAGTTTTCGATGCTCTACAACGTACGTGAGTTTCATCAAAATCGGAGAGGGACACCAAACTATCCTTCGTTGTTAGTCATTGAAAACGAACGACTTTTGTATTCTGACAAAAATGGAAAAAAAAATTGAGTATCGAGCAGTGATACAATTCTTGTTTTTGAAAAAGAAAATGGAATGATGAAATTAAACGAAATTTGTGGGGACTCTGCACCTTCCTTTGCAACAATAAAATATTGGACAGCTGAATTTTAACGCGGCCCTATAAGCATTTGTTACGAATAACGTTCAGGTTGTTCAAATGGGATCACCACACCAGCCATGATTGAGAAAATCCACGATATGGTAATGAATGATCAGAGATTGAAAGTGTGTGACATTGATGAGACTGTGGGTATCTCAATTGAACGGGCACAGAAAAAAACGCACACGTCTGACAACTTTAATGGAATGATTGGTGAAGTTAAAGTGCAATCTGAAGGACAGTTGGCGTCGACACATAATTGCAGTGGACTTCTCGTGGCGAATTGGCACCGAAGAAAGATAAGGCCACCTTATCGGCCAAGAACGTTATGGCCACAGGTTTTTTTGGGACGCACGCTGCCTAATCCACATCGTTTATCTTGAAAATGGAAAAACGATTACCGGCGAATATTATTCAAAATTATTGGACCGTATCAACGACGTTTTGAACAAAAAAATCCGCACTTAGGGAAGAAAAAAATTCCCTTCCGCCAAGCAAATTGCATGGGTGCATTGTGTCGTCGCCGTGGCAAAACTCCATGAAATAGGATACGAATTGCTTCCACATCCACCATATTCTCCAGATTCACCCCCCTGCGATGTTTACCTGTTTTCGAAATTGAAAAAATGGCTCGGCTGAAAGAAATTTGGCTCTAATAATGAGGTCATCGCTGAAACGAATGCCAATTTTGAAGGATTAGAGAAATAGTATAGTATTATTGAGAAGGGATTCAAAAATTTTAAAAACGTTTGACTAACAAGGAAAGGTACTTTGGTGTCCCCCTCCGATTTTAATGCAACTCACGTATGTTGTAGAGCATCGAAAACTAAAAGACACGTATTTTTTTTTATCGGCGGAAAAACATTTTTAAGGGGTGAAATCGCCCTCCAAAGTTAGGGGTGATTATGCAGTTTCACCCCTGAAAATGAATTTTTTTCTTCAACTTCACGTGGAATTTTTATTGTCTTCAATGAGGAGTATTTTGGTTTTTGTTTTATTAAAATCGGTTGACGCCTTCTGGGTGAAACTGCAAAATCACCCCTCGACATGCTTTTTTTTAAGGGCGATTTCACCCCTTAAAAATGTTTTTCCGCCGATAAAAAAAAATACGTGTCTTTTAGTTTTCGATGCTCTACAACATACGTGAGTTGCATTAAAATCGGAGGGGGACACCAAAGTACCTTTCCTTGTAAGTGTATCGAGCAAAAAAAGTTGTTGTCTAGTCGAATCCAGGTATTTATCATACAACCCTCGTATATTTATTTAAAAATTAATATGGCTCTTGTCAAACTAGGTCCGTGTTACAGATGGATCAGTATCGAACTATATCAGTGCCAAATTTTGCCTTGGAGAACATAGATTTTTCGTCTAAGAGATTACTGCTATCAACAGCTTTTGTAAATTGAATCGAGTATCGACAAACATTCGTCGTATTGAGATTAACTGTTAATGTACAGTTTCGCCCTGTTCAGTTTTACTCAATTAGCGCAGCTACTCATGCAGAGATGCGTTATGATGTAAAACCAGGGTGTTTCAGTTACACTGTACGAATGTCTGAGTGACAGTTGTATATTGTCGTATGATGATAAAGTGACGCACATGATTAGTGTGACGCTTATAGTCCTATCTGATTGTGCTCTTGAATACCGAGAAAAGGCTTGCATCGATAATCAAAGAATTTCCCCACGAGATTCGGACGATTCGTTTTTCCTACAGGGATAGATACTGTAATCCTAGCTTGATACCTCACAAGGCTTACAGAGCATTATTTCAACGCGGTACGCCATATTATATTCTAATCCTGTTCTCCCACTCCATTTCAGATCTTCCTCCGTTATTATCTACGATGCCTACTCTGTTTTATTGTATCCATATATGGGATTGATCGACGCAAGTTGCCATATGCCGTGGTTAAACATTTTTAATAACGATGGATGCTAGAAAGAAAGAATGGAATAGAAAGACCGTTCGCAGCAGAGAAGATAACGGGCGGCACTCACAATCAGTATATTCGTTCAAATATAACGATTCATAGCGTATATCTAATTGATGTACATGGACTCGAAAAAAAATGTTTTCACTTCTGCTATAAGGAAGTAAAACATGTGCAAGTACATAGTCATACATTGTAATTATTATGCGACTGATAGTTAAGCATCGGTTATAATGGCCGGTGGACTGATAGGGAATTTCAATACAGAAAACTCGAAATCAAGCGATAGCATAGTCGGTAGCGTCAATCGACGGCTCTCCATAAAAAACAATTTGAATTACCAACGCTATGTTGACTGCATATCAAATGCTAACATGACCGCATACAGCACAGCACTGCTAAAAAGGACAAATAAGACAAACATTGAAATAATTTCAAACATACTGGTGGGCTCAAATAATACTGCTCCATCGATAAAATGGCAAGTCTAGCAGAAGAGAAAATAAAACAAATCAAGTAATAGAAAGACAAAAAATTATAAGTCACAACAGCAACAGCGAACCTGGAAAAAATGGCAACTTTAACAAAAAAATATCAATCATATCTTAACCCTTTGCACTCCGTTGTCGCCGTATTTGCGACATTAAAGCCTCTATGCCCTACTAGGCTGGAGTGCAAAGGGTTAATCTTATGTTACTACTCGTATTATATAATGAGGAAGGGGGTTATTGTTTGTTGGCGATAACCGAAAAACTACTGAACCAATCGGAACCAAATGTTGACCCATGTTTCCTGACATAACTGGGAATATCTAAAGCTATATTTTATCACGAAAAAACATTAACTTCCATAAAACAAGCAGCAAATTGAAACTTGCAGATTGCTGCCTCAAAATTCTGCATGATGCTCAAGGCCGAACGATGCTATGAGGAACTATCTTTGTTCATTTTGGCTTCCTCGCAGAGGAAGCTTTGAGCATCGTGCAGAATCTCGAGGATGTAAGTTGCGACTTTCAGTTTGCAGCTTGTTTGAAAAATTCTGAATTTCATCAAGTCTGAACACTTTACCTCATTTTTTCCAAATTTGATAACAATATTCTTTTTGAAATACTTTATTCATATTTTCAAAATTTGCCCAACTTTTCAAAATTCGCAAAAATGATAAGAATTCGACTATTTTTTCAATAATTTCGAAAAAAAATATTAATTTTGTAATATCTGAACCGTTTGACCGATTCACTCCAAAATTTACACCAACTTTACTTCTATAAAAACTTTATTTTCTATTAAAAAAAAAAAATCAGCATGACATCTTGAAATTTGCAAATATCAAGGTATTTCGAGGTACTGACAAAACGTTTTCAATCAATCTGCTTCTTACTCAAGTTCGATTAGCTAATAATGTTGCAATCGGTGTAGTATCATCAGGGATTGCTGCTACACTTATTAATGGCGGAAGAATTGTACACTCAACTTTCAAGTTACCATTAAATGTTTCGTGTGGCAAGAATCTGTTTGTTCTATTCGTGAAAATAGTCCAGTTGGACTAATTTTGCAAGCTAAACTTATTGTGTGGGACGAATGTACAATGAGTCATCGAGCTCATATTGGAGCCATTGATCGAACCCTTCAAGACATTAAATCATGCAATAAATTAGTGGGTGGTACAACTTTCGTTGTTGCTGGAGATTTTTGACAAACTTTACCTGAAATTGCTGGAGGAACTAGGGCATGATATTGTTCAGGCATGCCTTAAATCATCACTCTCATGGAAATTTGTTTACACTGTTAACTTAAGAACTAATATGAGAGTTCATCTTGGGGGTGGCTAACTTTTCTTTACAATTATTAAACATCGGAAATGGGATTATTCCTCATAATGATAGTTATATTTTTATCAATAAAAACATCGGTACCGTTGTGCATGACTTCATTTCCAATATTTAACCAGAAATTAGTAATCTCGTACAAAAACCGTATCAGTAGCTTTGCGAAAGATCTATTATAACGCTTCGGAATATTGCTGCATTTGAAATGAATAAGATTATTTTAGAAAAAGTTAAAGGAGAAAATAAGGAATATATATTTGTAGATTATGTAATCGATACTGAAGATGCGGTCCGTTATCCACCTTATAGTCTCCACCTTAAACTTGGAATTCCCATTATTTCGCTACGAGACCTTAACCCTCCAAGGTTACGTAATTTTAACAGGTCCAGCCGCAGGAGAGACTGATCTCATACGCCGTACATTCTCTTACCATAGCAATCGATAAAGCACAAAGGCAGACATTTAAACAAATTGGTATTGATTTACAATCAGACTGTTTTTCACATGGACCATTATATTTTGGACTTTCCAAAACTAGTAATTCGGTTAGTCAATACATTCTGTTACCAGACAATCAAAACGTCACAAAAAATATCATTTACCCTGAAGTTTTATTATTTTAAAAATGAGTCGGTCACATTGTTATCTTAGGCGAGACCGAGACGGGGGATGACAGTCAATATAAATATATATCCAGAGTAGAAAGCTAGGATATTCAAGTAAAACGTTGTTAATATCGTAATATATTATAACATAATGTATCTTGTTTTATCATAGCCCCTGCGATGTTTAATTAATAAGGAATCAAGAATTCATGCCAAAAAACTGAGACTAGTGGTATCACAGGCACCAATAACCTTCTAACACACCTCCGATGGAAGTAAGAAAATGATATTAGCGTGTCATGGAAATCAGTTTCATTATTGAATATGCCCGGAGAGCTATTGTATGCCATGCGTTGCATAGGCTACTCTCCGATATCTCCTCAGAGATATCTTCGAAGTAACTTTAGCGTTTATTCTAGAACTTAGGAGTGAAAACCATGTAACAAACATTCACCTTCATAAATAAATAATTTATAAAGAAAAATAGTCGGTAGCGTGTTAGGTTCATAGGTAGGTAGGATAAGTATAACAATTAGGTCGACAGTTCGATTCCTGTCCTTGGCAGTTCTTCTTGCCGCCATGGGTAGCTCGAGTTGACATGGTTGTACATTTTTTTTTCATTAATATTTTACTTTTGTTGTTACCATGTGAATAGTGTATGTATTATCAGTTAATCAATGAAAAATCGATAATTGTTTGCTCTTTAATGCAATCCACTGTAAGCTAATGCTAACACATCTCTTGAAATACCCAATCTGTGATCCAGTCCAAGGTCGCGATTGGAATCCGTTGACGACCGTTACATTTCATGCTTGGAATCCAATCCGATGACCGACTGAATCCCTACCGTAGGGTGGGAATTCCAGACAGAATCTAGCTGGGTCCCTGGCCAAATTTCTACATGAGTTATTTACGTACATCAAGGGACGCAGGATAAGTACATTCGGGATAAGTACATCTCGTTCCCTACCATACCGACCGACGGCGAAACGCTCCAAGTATTCTTACAACAGCCATCTCATTTTAGCTACTTTTTGAGAACATGTGCTGCTATTAGATGCATTAGCTAAAGACATTTCAATTGGGACCAAAATAAATGCTGTTGCTGTTTGGCATATTGAAGAAATGCTGATTTTAATATTAAAAAAGCGATTTTTTCACTTTTTTCTCAATAGCACAGCACCCGACAGCCCTGCGCTTACGATCTCATCGCCTTTTCTCTGTCCGTTCAGTCTGCCGAGTTCGCTTTCTTCCGTTAGAACTGTCTGTTGAGATGAGGTATATCAACAAGACAAAATAAAAAAGATAATAGAGGAACGAAATGTAACGGCTCGTGGTGTTATGGAATAATTTTTATTCCACAAAACAAAACACACAATATATTTTAAAAACTTGAGACATGTGTAATTACGTGAACAGTCTTCGATACTTACAATAAATTGTGAAATAAACTATCAATGGACTTGCCTGAAGTTTGCGCAATTTTCAGAAATTCGGTTTAGAAATAAGAATTCAAGGTGAGAGATATGTTAAATTAAAAAAAAACAATTCTTAGCTAATATCTAAAATTTCCATCGCTTTGACGGATCTCTATATCTTTTTTGAGCGGTTGAAGCTTTCATGAGATCTTTAATGCGTGAAGCTTTAAACCATTGTAAGCAACTGCATAAGGATCAGGAGGCGGCTTTCTGCATGCATAGCTGTAAGGAAAGTGTACTTAGAATATACATAATGCCAAAAGCCATTTCCTAATGTTAACGCAGCTACTTATGCTGCTTGAAGCTCTGAAGTATCACAAGCCTCTGGGTTAAGGTGAAACCTTCGTACTTAGACAGATTTGCTGCTTCTCGTTTACACCGCCGTGAGCGCCATACTAGCCTATCGCTTTCGCACTCATGGGTGGAACATAGAGGTTTCGCCTCGTCTTAAGGAGATTCGTCGGATACCAAATAGAAGTAGCTACTTCTCTCTCACTCCATCGTGAGCGCCATACTAGTTCTATCTCTTTCACACGCACGGATGTTTCGCCTCCCCTTAAGACCAAGAAATGGCGTTCGCCACAATATATCAATGAGGTAACTATCTTTCAAGCTCTTCTTATAGCTACGCAAAGAGAAAGGCATCTTCTAGTACGTAGGAAGCTGCTTATTATGCTTTGGAGTTTCCAGCAGCATCGAAAGGTATAAGGAGATCGTGTAGAAACGACGTACTTCAGCCGATAATTCATGTACGTTCCGAAGCATACAATAAGACAGGGCAAAGTAATATCATAGACATGTGTAGAAATTTACACCATAAGGCCAGAATAAACGGAGTTTACTATACTAAATGGAATAATAATTGCCACGTCTTCCTCTCCGTATGGGTATTCACAAATTACCTTTATGTTACGGACCCAGGGTTAAAATTACCTTTTGTAAAGAGTTACCTGCAGTGGGATCGATGCGCAGGTGATGTCGAGCGTCGATACAAAAGGAAACGAATATTTCACCAAAGGCAAACCATGCACAATTCGTGAGTCGCTCCAACCGATTAAAATCGAGATTCGCTCAGGTATTTTGTAACGCGACCCGACCGCCGCAAAACCGCAAACTCCTGCTGGAATTCGCAGAGTTCGAAGACCTCAGTTGATCGACCTGATCTAAGGGAAGAGGGAAGAGTAGTGTGAAACGGTACAATTTTACTTCAAACCCTGACGCCCCCGTCTATTGCCATTTCTACAATGTTACCAATTCATATTCATCTCAAAATAATAATTTTATATTTGACGATGAATTAAGACAAGGAAAGGGTTTTATTGTCAAAGCCTGTTCCGTATTATATTTCACAAAATGACAAAATGTAGGATCATAATGAGCATTTTTGATCTTCAATTATAATCGTCGATGCGCGTCGATCTCAGTCTGATTACGAACAACTTCGTTGCCTCGTAACATTACAACCTATTGCGAAAGCGGAAATGACTCGCTTTCGGATAAATAAAATTCGCAAGTCGTTTGGTGCGACTGAACCAGGCCCAGGTCATTAGCTCAAACGAGTTTGTTCACCAAAATGAGGGGTCTCGATGTGATTCATCCGAGGGAGGCTGAGAAGTGGCCAGTCCGAAGGGATGAGCCAGCGAATGAGTAAAACGAACAGGAATAAGAAAGAAAAGAATCAATTCCTTCTTCTTTGATCTACCTGCACGAGGCGAGTGGTTGTACGACTTTGGTTCCATAACACGAGAGTACGGCGAGACACCGTGGCAAAAGCGTAAGAACGAAGGAAGGCGCAAAGAATCAGAATGGTAGAAGGGGAAAGGAGAGGCGAGCGCAGAACCCGAGGCGAAGCCGTGTGTTGAGCTCGCGTGAGAGAACGGTCATTGCCACCACTTCTGAACGAGTCTCGAGTTCCGAGCTCCGAGTTTCCATACGCGAGAATTACCATCGTATATATACTGTTGCGAGCTCGGAAATGAAAGATAAAACGAAAATTTTACAAAGAAAAATTCACTATTTAGAGCTTACACCATTTTTTTTTAAAGAATAATACAATTTTTATAATTTCGGTCAGATCGGTGCTACAACGTTTGTAGCTTATGAATGATTCCGGTACATCTTCGAAAAAACAAATCTATATAAAGATCAGTATAGTTCGTGTCTTTCATATTGGCATAAAAACGTAAGTGCTTCGAGGATTGACATTATAACCCAGCGAGTTTCGGGAGCACTTGAGAGTGGACAAGTGATCGCTAGCTTTAGGTACTGTAGACTGACTTCAGTGACTCGTGAAGCCCCCGGCGCCTCAACTCACAGTCCCCGTACACATTTACCTCTACTCCTCTCTGCTGCATGCTTGGCTTTTACCTCTATTACCTCCTCTACCTGCGAACATCACGAAGAATAAGAAGAAGAAGTAGAGGACGGGCACTGGTGGCTCGCGAGGAGGACGACGACGAACCGTGCTCGGTCCCAACCGATCTCTCCCCCGGTACCGAGCCTCTGGCGATGCGAATCGTCCACGCTGTGAACTAGAAACGAGCTGAGAGGTGCTGACGACGGTCGCCCGTAACGACAGCACCATCGAGCCAGCACCTACGAATCATCGGGCACCAGAGGATCGGAGGGACACTATAAGTTTTGCTGGTGGACCGCGTTATCCATGTTGTCGTCAACAACGCATTCTGGCTAAGCGTAATACAAGTCAGATATTCGTTCTTAAAGTACTGTGCAAGTGGCAGTGTCATTGACGGAGGAAACATCAATTGCAACAGCAGACTTTCACCAATTCGCTTGTTTGGAGCAATTAAATATATATTTGTTGATTAATTGAAAGCAAGTTCGACTAATTAAAACGCCGTTGAGTGAAACAATTCTGTTCTACGTGCGGGATGGTACAAACTCGTTGTTCGAATTGGTAACTGTAGCAGAAGAAAAATAAACCAGGCTCTTGTACCAGCCAAGTGAATACTGGTTATTGACATCGCCATACTCGTCGCCTTTGCTATCCGCGAAGACGCAAAGAAATCATTCAAGGTAAGAAACACTATAATCCAACTCATCCTCGTACGTTACTATGATTACTCTCGGGCTCTGTCTCAAGGTCGCGACTGAGGTATCGAAATCCTCGCAGACGTCTTCTTAGCGCGGTCGTCGCATTTCTATTTCTCCTTCTTCTTCTTCTTCTTCTTCTTCTTCTGCTGCTTCATCTATCTCCACAACCTTGGCCGGGGCGCTCCGTGAACGTGCAACCCCGAGGAATGCCCGGAGACGTCGACCGGTTATATCCTTCGCGTCTGCCTTTTCTTTCGCCTATTCTTCACAATACCCAACAAAACCGAACATATTTCAGTGTTTCGACTCCTTATTGCACTTCGGGGTTTCTTCGGTTATATATAAAAATGTTATCTCGAGTTTCTCTTACTTTCAATATTATTTGTCGTTCAGATTCGGAATTTCGTAAACATGAACAATGAGACGAACAATCTATCGTTTTTTAGTAGTCACATGAATCGAACTTTTCATTTTCCCATGTTTTGCATTGCTATAGCGCTGAAATTAAGAATAAGTATTCTTTCATCGTCGCGTCGCCCTATTAATTGCACAATCGCTTTCTTCAGAGTCTGAAATTACAAAAAAATATAGATATTCGTGTATTTAATTATCCACCCATCCTAATTCGAGCTCAAAAGTATAGTTTGAAGCTGGATCACTGCCAGACCTACTGACTCCAAAAAATGTAAAAAAATAATAATAATCAACATTTTTTGCTTTGGTGCATTCCTAGCGCCAAAATGGCTGTATGCAATAAACATTCGATGAATTTAAGATTCATTTTGTAGAATCAACTAAATTTCAAATTCAGTAATTTCTTGAAAAAAATGTTGCCTCAGTTTATGTCGTTCTGAAAGGTTAAGACGCGCGGGTGTTATTCAAATGAAATATAAAAGATTTAACATTTATTTCAACCATTTACTTTGCCATTAATTAATTAAATTATCGTCGTCACGTGCTGAACAGTAAATACGTAACACCATAGCCCGTTGCAGAACGAAGAGCGCGTTGCTCCCAACAGCAGGGGAAACAGCAGAAGCGAGAGATTGCGAATCGAGCGCGAGGAGCCGGTATGTCGTCCACGGATAGCGGTACATCGAAGCTCCGGGCTGAGCTCCCCGAGGTCTTCGAGACTCGACTTTCGTCATACACGATAGTCCCAACGGTGCGCTTTCGGTATTATGGCACCACGCTCCCAGTAATAATACCATAGCCGTACCTATTGACTAAAAATTCTTTATTTAAATAAAAATAATGCATAAAAAAACAAAAATAAGCATATACAGAGAGTAACGAGAGGTAGGCTCAAACGATAATGGAAAAAAAATAATTAACGGTGCGTACGAGAGAGAGAAAAAAACTTGTAACTACGTCGTGGGCCTACCCGCAGCAAATCGTGTTTGCCTTCGTATGTGACGCGTGACTCGCTTACACGCTGGTTAAAACGAAAGTGGCTGCTTCTGGGCTGTCGTCGTAGTCAAGGTACCGTTATCCCTCGGTGTGCTTGTGCCTTTACAAAATACGTTCGCATCGCTTAGAAAAGGGACTTCATCACAGTACAGTATACTTTTCGCACATTTAAGAGCTCGGAGGACTGCGCATTAGTCGTGTCAGTGGCTATATTTAAATAATTCACTCGAGAGAAATCGATGAGCTAGTTGTCCAGAAGCCATTTTAGATCTTATCCCGAGACGATACATGTATAGTTACGAGAGAGATAGACTTAAATAACGCTACACTATGAAGAGTAAGTGAAACAGTTGATGTGTGACAAGTATTGAGGTTTCGCCTCGCCTTAATGAGTCTCGAAAATTCTTGAGAATTTAACGTCCAATTGAAAATGAATACAATCCACCAGAATCTACGAAATAACTTACAATATAAGATGCGTCCACTAAAAGAAGTTTGCTTGTAAGCAAAATACAAGCTACATCTCTTTATTACCGAACATCTTGTCGTGCGTATGATGAAAAAACAATAAAGAACATTTCAGCCATTTCTACCTTAAATAATTTCCTAAAATTATTTTCATCCTTTGTATTGAAAATTGATATTGATGAACGTTTGGGTCATTTTACGGGAGATAGTACTTGTGCTGAAAATACAAAGGACAAGGGCAAATTACGTAGACATATTGATCTAAAAATAGTAACGATTTTTCTAGCGAAAACCTTTGTATTTGTATTGTTCTTAAATAGTAACATGAATACATTATTCTACAAACTTAAACAGAGTTACCATTACATTTTGAATAAATTATAAATGAATACATTATTCCTGTAATCAAGACTCCATTTTGTGGTATTTATATTCCAAGATTTCATTGTAATATCTCATTATTGTCACGGATTTTACCGGAGTCCACCTCGAACTTGGAAACCTCGACGAAGCATTATCACAGCATTTGTCGTATACGGTGTCATTGTACTTGAACTCACGACCTCGACGCGACCAAATTGCGGCGGTATTGTACACCTTACTCCGTAATATACATCGGCTTCTCGGAATAGAAAACACATGTAGGGCATTGTCTATTCGTACTTCACTGTTCTATAACACGACTATTTCTATAACACTTTTTCGACTTCTTTTCTCTAACTATAACGTCGGTTAGTCGGTAGTTTCTTTTTTATTCAGGAAGAAGAAAGAGGAAAGCACAGTGCATGAATACGTTAAGGAGTTAATTGAGATACCTCGCAATTCGACATTTAACCTATTGCAGAATAAATAATTGTAAATATATATGTACTCGTGTACAATAATAGAAAAGTAATAAACGTGACTGTCACCCTACGGAGAATTATTTTTCATCTTATGTGCGCGTCTTGATTACATGACATATACTCTCCAAAAGGCTGTTCACAATCAGACAAAGCTACGTGGATTCCATGTTTATGTTATACGTATATGCAGAGCAAGATCCAAAGAAGTAATAGCAAATCATCGACTATCTTTCCGTAACTTTTAGTTTTATGAATAAATCGACAATTATTATTAATTGTACAGAAAAAAAATCGATATAAAAATTAATATTGCGGGATTAATAAAGTTAATTAGAAACTAATTTAGGGACTCGCAACTCTTGTTTCACAGCCAGGATTCGTCGAGTTGATGACCTGCCAGCAAGACTCGACGAAATATTTTAGCTAAGGAAAATTACGTGTGGAATTTTTACCTTACTGTCGCCAGCCGACTCGTCGTCGACATTGTCTTGAAGGGGGTCGGCCACGGACGAGAGGGGAGGTTGTGGCGATCCTGTGGGAATTTTCCCAGCGGCTCGTTACGCAATTGTCACAGTCATGGGAACTTACGTTAAACTAGCATGCGAACTGTGACGTCCTTTTCTCGTAACATAGCTCCTCGATCTCTTATCTAAATTCTATTAGCTCTCGACCGTTGCTCGTCTATTCTTTCAGTCATATATTAACTAGGTATGCTGCGCTGCTGATTAATATACTCATGATATCGTTTTCATCGAACTCTCCTTTTTCATTCATTCTAGATGAGCTACCTGCCAACCTGGATCTTCGTGGTATCGCAGCTATCAACGCTGATCCTCGCCAGTCCAATATACGCGCCTCAATTTTTATCGGGTGGTAAGTACAGTTTCTATACACAAGTAAAACTGTGTCGTGAGTCACGAGGAGCGGTGAAAATCATTCAGGAAATACAGGAATTCCTTGAAGCATCGTTAACCCAGCAAAAGGTATTTCGACCGCTAGCCTTTCGCCGAGTTGTGCGCCGCACTTCTTAGTCACCAACTTTTAGCGACGAAGCAAAAAGTCTGAACTTTCCGCGGAGTTTATTAATTAAAAGTTAAATTCATATTTATTCGCCTCTTTCCAAAAACAATTTACATGAATTTGTTTGCATTGTTGAGTGACGATTATGTATTAAACTCTTTTCTTTTTAATTTTAGCTCACAAACAAAGGTCAAGCACTACTTGACTCGCATTTTTTGTTGTTGTATTTATCTAGTTAAAAATATCATTTTAGCAAAGTCTATATATTACTTAATGGTTCTTGAAATATAAATTTATGATTTTTTTAAGAATATTTTTGCTTCCTTCAGAGTATTTAAAATGTTCTAAAACGTCGAGAAATGATATTTAGAAAATATATCCGCGCTAATGAGTATCACGTTTTATGGTTGTTAGAATGTTTAGAAAAAAGAGAAAAAAAAGGAAACATCTCTTTAACTTTCGTCAATTTTTAACTATAGAGTTAAAACTTTCTACAAGAATAGGCCAGAGGACCGTGTTGTTCGGTATTGAATTTGGTATCAATCGATCTAAGCGTTCAAATTTTATGGAATCGTGAATTTATGTAATTTTTCGAAAAAGAAACTCTTTTCCCTCTAACTTTCGTAAATTTTCATCGATCAGACCAAAACTTGGCATATAAATTGGCTAGGATACAAGGAATTTGGTGAGAATCGTTCGAGGGCATTTTCAGTTTTACTAAATTTTCGAATTTATTAAAAATTTTAATACCACTTCCTCTATGAGGGAGCCAGAATTGAGATAATCATTATCCATAGAAGAGAAGCTCTGATTGGGCAAGAATGACAAGAAAGCCATGTGCAAATTGCAAACTTGCGCACTTTTATTTTCTCTGTTATGGCTCTCTGCCTTTTACAGGGTTGAAACTGCTTTTACATAATTGATACTCATCACACATATATTTATATAATTCTCATTTTGCTTCCTCATAAAAGAAGCTTTGTGACGGTGAAAACATTTTTTTCTAGTTTACAATGTCAATGTGTTCAAAATGTCCCAAAACGTCTAAAAATCATATTTCGAAAAAATGTCCGAATGTGTGTGTGTGTGTTCCGGCACTGTAAAATTTAAACGTCTATAACTCGAGAATGGCTTGAGCTACAGCGCTCTCGTTTTGCACAGATATTAATCTACATAACCTCTTCATTCACTGCAAATATTATTGATATTTCTAAAAAATTACAAATTACAGGGCATTTTGAATTTAAAAAAAAATGACTGATCGCTCTAATTTCCGTAAATTTTAAGATGTCCGGCTAATTTTTAAAAATATAAATAGAGTATCATGAAAGGACGGTTCGTATTGAATTCGAAAAATATCGGTCGATGGGTCAGATTTTATGATTTTAAAAATTTTTCGAAAAATCCTCGAATTGCTTTAATTTTTGCAAATTTTAAGATATCAAGCTCGTTTCTTTTTTTTTTTTTTAATAGAGTGTTATAAAAGTAAAGTTGGTATAAATTTTGGATAGAATCCAATTAGAAGAATTGCTATAATTTTTGCAAATTTCAAAAAGTTTATGCGGTTGCTCGAAGGTTTCTCTGAGGAAGCCAAAATTAAGAAAAATAGTTCCTCATAGAGAGGACTTTGAACATCGTGCGATATCTCGACGAAGCAATTTGCAAGTTTCAACTTGCAACTTGTTCGCATTCTTTTAGTTATTTTATCAAGTGAATAGAGTTTCAGATTTTTTTCATTTACAAAAATCCTTTTTTGTAAATGAAACGATACTTCAACCAGTAGGAACTGGTTGAAGTATCGTTGCTCAACATGATTGAAGTACAATAGCTTCTTACATAGTTGATATCAGAGATCGGCAGATTTAAATCCGTCTGTCATTTAATTACCGCTCAGTTCCTAATTCTGGATGGAATTAGTAATTTATTTTTATTTAATTCATAACCCAGGAGGAATTACGAACTTATTTTGATTCAAATACAAATTCATTCTGGAATTATTATCTAAATAAAAAACAAATACTAATTCCACGAGGAATTAGTATCCTGTTGAGTGACATGAATCATATGATATATGCGTATATGAAATACTATATCAGTAAATGTGACATTTATTTACGTACATTCGACATAGATTTCATATCCCTGCGTATATGCCTAGATATAGATAAATAAATAATATTAAAAATAATTATTAATCTCAGGTAATATCTTTCACAATGGATTCTTATGCAGTAATATTAATATTGAAAGAAAAAGAAAATCATTTACAAATACGATTCTTTTCATAAAGCCCTCCGAGAAATTATGTGTACAGGATTCTAATACCTACACGACTAAACCTTATTCTAAGAACGCTATCCACTATACTAAACTGACTACGTGGATTTCTTTGATTTCAATTCCACAATAGCTGCCTCGAGGATAACAATCTCAGGGATAACAAATGGATTTTTGATACCGTGAGATGATTTCAATGAGGACAAAGTCCTTGGAGGTTTTTAAGATCGTTGATTACGAATCTGAATTCATATTTCAGATATTTTAAATGGCCGATGCAATGTAGTAAACCACAGTACAAAAAATTACTTGATTTTGATGAAACTCGGTACTCGGGAATCTTCTATGTACATGGATGCATACGTATATAATACGTCACGAATATGTCAGTAATACACGTTGAACCATGAATAATTTAAGTATTTACGTACGATTTGTTCTGAAAATTCATGCGTGTATGCAGAATACATGTCAATACGGCACACAGGATATATTTTTCACATTATGGACATGTGGACATTAAAGTGGATATGCAACGAATATCTCATGCTATATGGGCAACTACTGAGAAATGATTGACCGTTATGCCAGAAGAATTTTTAGCTTCGATCACGTCCGACCAGCACCTCAGTTTGTACTTGGTCAACGTTTGTGAGATTTTTTTCGAGGTTCCAACACTGCCATTGCGTCAAGAAAAAATATTTTTACTGAAATAAATGGGCACCTCTAAAATCATTTGTATTTCAATGAAATAAATGTTTATTTACTTGAAGAAGAATCATTCTTCAAATTACTGCTTTAAATTGGCATTTATTTAATTAAAATAAAATATTGTATGAAGTGAAATATTGAAATGAAATAAAATTCACTACAAGTTAAAAGTATTGTAAACTTGTTGGATCATTGTCATCTATGAGATATAAAAAATGACCTGACTCTTGTAATTTATAAAATAATCGACCTAATCGAGGGCTGTTTATTGTTAACTGTTTTATCAGCAATATAATAAAAACGATTCTACATCTCAAGAATAACAAATTGTCGGTCAAGATTTGCAATGAAAATTCACTGTAAGCTTACATATGAAACTTACTTAACTTATTTAACTGACGGGAACGTAGGCGTACTGATCAGTTTTCCTTCGGTTGACGAGCGATCGACAAGTAGGTTATACCTACTTGATCAGCGGTGCACTCGATCCTTAGTTATTTTTCCGGACCACTTTATCAGATCCAGCTAATATAAATATATACAAGTGGGACACCTATAGGGCTCCTATGCCATCAAGGTGATGGCATAGGATGACTGCACGTCTTGCGGTAATAGTAATGCCTATGATTATCGTAGTTCCCGCACTACGACCTCCTTCCCAATCACGAGGATCTCGTGAAGGGGAATGTAGATCATTTCCTATCACCTTCGGTCGTTCTATTCTCGAATAGTTGTATATGGTGGAATGCAGGTTCATGAACCGTTATCAAGGTCAGTGAATAGAAATTAATGAAAGCAACATTCCATTGTTTTGCTTTCTTTGCCATTGATAATGAATACAAAAGACAAATATCCGTAGTTTTAATTTGATCTTTTTTTGCAGTGTAACATATTAATTGCATTATTACGGCGCAATTTTTTTTCTGTTGGTAATTATTCAAAAATAGCATAAGTAAAGTTGCTTTCTACTACACAATAAAAAGAAAAAAAAATTTTATCACATTTTGCAACGACGAGTGAATTATCACTTAGTTTCATTCTCGAAGTAAAATTTCTTTCACTCGTATCTTCTTGACAGTATCTATTGTCGATAAATTCGTCAAGATCAAGCCGAATGATATCGCAGTTAACGATAAGATCGACACACGCGGGTATTGATTCAAAAGATAGTGAAAATATTAATCCGTTGAATTTTCAATATTCGTAGTATTATTTGTATGAAGTACCCTGTATGTCAAGATACAGATCAAGTGGCACACTCGCGGCCGGATACTTTATTCCCTTGTTTTTTTGCTAAGACTTGTGATAACATTCGCTGCAGAGGAGTTCTTGGCTAGCAATTGACGAATGGACATGTTATTCTTATCTCTCGAACTTATTGTATCGAATAGCCATCCTCTTACATTAGTTTGATTGTAGATTATAAAAGTATCTCAGAACCGCTGCCACCGTGCCAAGAATCGAGATATGAAGGGCATACCGTGTACAATGAACTAGATGTTCAAAAGATATATAGGTCATTACATGTTAGGTGTTATACTTTGAATTGTGAATATTGAATTTTGGGAAGAGTGTTGTCACGTGGGCTATGGAATGAAAGGGCGAGCTTTGTCAAGTTGGTCATGGAATCGAAGGGCAAGCGGTGTTCCTATTATTCATCCTCCCCTTTACTGGTTAATAATAGCGACAAGGGGTGATATCAATCACAGGGAAGGGGGGAGGGGGTCGATGATATAAAATTCTGGAACGTGTTTACGGTCGAGGTGTATTATTAGTTCAAAGTGTGTTTACGGTTCTTCAGGTGCGAGAGTACATAGCTCCCGAATTGTACGAAATCATAGTATCTATATGAGTTTCTCTTGAAAGTCCAAAGTCCAAATATACTCGAGCAGGTTGACAGTCGAACAAAAAAATAAAAAATGGCACCCTAATGAACATATATTTAGTAGTGCTCTTTTTAACTTTTAACTTTTTTTTTCTACTTCCCCCATGTCCAAATATAGATTTGGACTTTGAAAAGAATCTCATGAAAAGGGAGAGTTGAAGGAAAATCTTAAGTTAAGTTAAGTTAAGTCTCACTTCATATTAACCCCCACAAAAAAGAAATATATCCAAAAATATATCTAACATTCGAACTTTTCATTGCTTTATATATCAAAAATACATTTTAAATATATTTTGAATACATCTCAGAGATATCTTTCCCTTGCATATATCCTCAAATATATCTGAGATATAGAATTTTTCGACGAAGTATGCTCAAGACACGAGGCGACTTTTAGACTTAATTGTTAGCGATCCCATTTCGCATAATGTTTTGTTTTAAGGTCCAGTGAGTCGAAGTTCCATTTTTATTTGAGAAATGCACACGGAGCAAAATATGCCATGAATTATTGACCCGAACAAAAAATCTTTCACACAAAACTTTTAGGGTTTGACAGTTTAGTTGTTAGATGCCATGAATGATTGAGCCAATGGAACATTCTTTCACATAAAAGTTGTAGGATTTCACAGTTAGTTCTAAGGACATGCGATGCTATTTTTCTTTCGTCGTATTTACCCTTTACTGATCACTGAGGAGACCACTTATTGGCATTTATTTGTGTTCAATTATCAAGCATTTTCAAAAAATACCTGAGAAAGATACTCGCGCACGGATTTTCATGGAGTTCTTATGTTACCGTCTTTCACTAATCGCACAAACACGTCACTACTTTCTTCGAGTTCATGACTCAGAAGACATTGAGAGTTTTACTTCCGCCCGCACACATTCTATATAAAACAATGACGAGGAGGCTAGTTATACGAGTGTGGTCTTTCAATTTTTTTTTCGGAAGTGACCGAATGACCCAGAGTAATACTAGCCGATGTTAGTCCAGTTAAAAGGCTGCAGGTTTAACATAAGCAAAACCGGATGGCTAATTTCGCTTGTATCGCATGACCACACGCTGCTTCGAGTTTTTTTCCTATTGAATTATACTAAATGCGCCGATAAAATCATTCCCAGTTTGTCATGCAACGAAATCACTTCGCTACGGAATATCCTACTTCTGGGAAATAATAAAGAAGATTCTGAGTCACAACGGGGAATTCGTGTAGGGAGATTCTGGCGTAACATAGTGAGTTCTTCTCATAGCAATAGAACGGAGGAAACAGGTCCGGAATAATGCTTAATGTCTCTGACCGAATCACTGGACCTGTGAATAGGATTAAAGTGAACGTAGGATAGTCACCACTGAAAGATGTGTATATATATGTATACGTGATGTTGACAGGTAGCCGTTTGAAAACTGTTAGAATTAATGAAGCCAGGAGGTTGGCAGGTATGGGATTCTCGACCCGCTACCCTGTAGGCGCGGAATGTCGGGATGCCAAGATGAAAGAAAGAAAAGAAAAGGAAGCAGAATAATAGGGGCGTGGGGGGCTTCTGAGCGAGAAAATTCTCGAATATAATTAATAGAATAGTTGAAGAAAGAGAGGTGATGTTTTAAAAAAAACGTCGATGGTCTATAGAATTATAAAAAATATAAGAAAACAAGTAAAGGTAACCACAGATGAGACCTGGTTGAATATTACGAAGGTATAGGCCGACGGAGAAGAGGGTGAGATAAACAAAGAAACAGAATAGAGTAGAGAGAGAAAGAAATGTGTATGTATATATGATATATATATAAAGAGAAAGAGATACAAGGAATCGAGTAGTGGGCTATGACTGTGACCCACTTTTGACCCAGGCCACGCCACTGACTAGGCTCATATGTCGAAACGTTAACGGTATTACCAGCCGAGGAGGCAAGGGAATGGACGACGATCAACTAACGAACCGAGCTCTCGTTGGGACTCTTCGCTTCGCCTCACTGCTGACATCAATTCCCTCTTGCTCTTCGGCAATAATATACGCGGCACTCGCACAGCCTTTGGAATTTCACGGTAATGAATAACGGCTGGGTGAAACGAAGAGGACGGAAAAGTCTAGATTGACGCGTTACGTGTCCCATGTCTCTGTATATGCATCGTAGGAAGATATAGCTGCCTAAGCGTGCGGGCGACGATACAGAATAAAAATGACAATGATAGGAGAATACTCTGATAACAGCTTGCGATAACAATCTTTGTTGGCAGATTTTTATTTAGAGAGAAATGAAAATCAAATGTACGTGTGGCTGACTATGTAAAAGCGAAGTTATGAATAATAATTGTTCATGCAAATCTTGCGTGGTTGGAAGAAAAAGACGAACAATGGTTTATGTTTGACAGCGTTGCGATGCAGTATCGGTCGACAGTTGGTCGTGAGGTCTACCCGCAAGGCAACATTATTGCAGTACCACCAGTAAAAGTGGGAAGTAATCAGATGAGACTCTTAGGATGATGTTGAGTTACCTGAATGCCTCGGGAATGTGGATCGGCACTCGCTCGGGCACGAGAGCGTTATAAATGCACAGTTAGTCGGACCCTCGATGGTACACCATACCACGCTGCACTATAAGTAGCACTAGTAGTTGTTGATAGTGGTAGTAAATAAAACTGCAGAGTGTTCCAGACCTTTGCTACTGGTACTCGATTATGAAATCACGGAAGCAACAAATCCCTCGGTCAGTGAGGCGAGTCCGCAAGACAGGGCAAAGAAAATAAATGACGAACAAAATACTCTACGCTTTCTGAGATGTTTAACAATTTTGTAAAAACCAGTAGCTAGCCCTTGTACCATTATGCTTTTCCTTGCAACTTCATAACGATTGATTTCTTACACAATTCATAATTAATTTAATTTTTGTTTGTTCATCAGGTACCGGAAGAAATATTAGACACTTGCCATGTGTTTCTTTGAGAACCGGCGAGACTGGGGTCTGTATGTTCGCTTTCACGTGCGTCAAGGCTAACGGAACTCATCTGGGTACTTGCATCGATCGCTTCTATTTTGGTAGCTGTTGTAAGCTGAACGATGACCCCGATATTTACCCTGTGGACAACACGATAGAGGAAGGACCTGCTGCAAGTTCTTTTGTCACTACGGACAATGCTATTGAGAGCAATGACATACCTGACTATTTCACAAGGCCGAAACCGATAGTAGAGAAACAACCAGTCTCGTCAACTACATCGCCAAGTAGCCAGATCACCCTAGTTACGACACAGAGCGTTCAGGTACAGATTTCAACCGAGTCTCCCACAATTGGGACTAAGAGACCGTTTTTGAGCACTCCCTATACCACGACACAACCACCAATGGGCCTGTCGACCTTCCAAACGCTCCACAATTATTCTCAGCATGGTTCGAATGCAGTTACGACGGGAAGTGTTCTTAAGGGGTCGTCCGGTACTTCTACAAGACCTCAAAATCCCTCTACTACAGAAAACGCTTCAGTTATGACGACTATTGAAGGACTCTCTAGGCCTAAACCCTTTTTGAGTACCTCTGCCGGTACTAAGAGACCCGTGGTAACTGAAACTACAACGAAGAAGCCTTCTTCTGTCCATGGAACAAAGCACACAGTCACTCGAAAGCCTGTAAGTTCTTCCACTCCAAGACCAGTGTCGTCAACGACCGAGAGAACTCCATCGACAAGATTTCCACCGAGAAATGCGACCACCAATGTGCGACCTGTACAGCCTGTAGCGACAACCAGGAAACCAGGACAATATTCAGCTACAAAGAAACCATCGGTGACAACGACGAGGCCAGGTTCAGGCACGAGAAAACCTGTCACGGCACCCAGACCTGCATCGAGTGCTGATCCGATAGAAACGCCTACAACCGTCACCGGAAAACCCATCTCCACGAATATCAAGCTCTCGCAAACCGTCAAACCGCCTATTACTTCTACACAAGAGTCCGCAACGACTGCCTCAACGAAGCCGTGGCCATCAAACACTGTTGGAAGTTCAACGGAAGGTAGACCGAGTCAGAGACCGATTACTAAAAGGCCTACTGTCACAAATGGAGGTGACAGAATCACGACTTCGAGACCTTTGACGACACCTTCGAGACCCAGGCCTTCATCGAAACCTACCAAGATGAACATTGCCTCTTCGGAAAGACCTGCGACCGTCAAAATTACACTCAGACCGCAGGAGGCGAGCACCGAGAAGATAAAACCTCTTTCATCATCGCCCTCACTGACTTCTTCGTCATCGAGACCTTCGACTTTAAGACCAAGCGCAGCAGCCTCGATAAGACCACGACCCACGGAGAGACCCACGAAACCTTTGAAACCTACAAAGCCTGCAAGACCATCGCCGACCACTCTTCCACCGGCATCAACGTCTTCAGGATCCTCCTCAATGACTCAAGCCTCAACTCTTTCGGTCACATCTTCGATATACAATGGTTCTACGTTAATCAACGAAGTTGTACCACCAAGAATCACAGGAACTACAGGTACGACAACTGAAAAAGTAACACATACGACATCCTCGCCTGGTCTTGTAACATGGAGTTCGAATTCTGACGATGATATCACCAAAAGCCCCGATACTCCATCGACTACCACTGATTCAACTCAAGAAGGTAAATTTATATATTTTTATGTAATACCTACCGTAGATTGATAAAAATGAGGACAGACTTTAGATATGAGGGAGCATCGCTTTGAAGTGGAGGATGTTTTATAGAATGTGGGTTCGGTGGACAGATGATTGTCTAACTGGGCAGAGTCACTGTTGACAAGAACCCAAGCAGCGAAGACGATATTCTTTGAGTTTGGTCGGGGATTTTATCGACGAAGTTACATTCGGCGCCAGTGCCGACGTAACGTTTTCAAGACGTCCACCCTAATGCACTCTATAGATGCTGGTACACGAAATTTCGTATGGAACACTGCCGAGTCGTGCACTTATTAAAACAGCAACGCAAATTAATGGACGACGATCGTCTACCGTTGATCGTCCCTGTCGTATTACGTGTCAATGATACCCATGACATAATTTCAAATGCAAATACCTTAGCTCTGCTCTCGAATTCGTATTCCTTACTCGGCTACGACGCAATAATTCTGCAAAAAAGCGTTAACAGTATCCCTTCGCCATCGTTATTATATAATTATAATTCACCATCGATATTATATAATTCATTCTTCACAGTATTTTTGTTGTAGGGAAAAATACAAGCGTGTCTTCAAAATTATGTTACGTAATGAATAATTACGTTTATTTATTTATTTTGAAGCTGTCGAACCAGAATGGTCGCCAATTACAACACCCGATGGTTGGGTCATAATTCAATCTTTAACGACGGAAAAACCAGTGATCGGGGACGAAGCGGCAACTAGGCCAAAGCCAACAAGCACTCCCTCAACTTCCTGTAAGTTATTGATTGAGAATTATCATTGATAGGAAAAATAGTGACTCCCGTTACACTTAGATAACTCGAGTGTGTGAAGAAGATCTTCAATTTGAACTTTGTCTTGATAGTCTAGGAAGTCAATTATTAAACACGATTATAATCTTCTCTTGTCGATTTGTAAATTGCCAGCTAAACCTGCGAGCGAGAGCACGACTACAGAACGCATTACGACATCGAGGCCAACCATACCGACGATTCTCTCGACCATCGCGACAGTTACCACCGCCTCGGATCTCCCGGTTCCAATGGAAACCCTCAACATGTCCGACTACAAGCAAGGTTGTTCGCTACAATGAATTCCTCTCTAATCGATGTTAGGTCACTTTTTCATTCTTTAATTTATTCCCATCATTATCGATTAATTAACTTCTTTTCCAACTGAACCTTGATAATTACTGGACGATTTGTGTTTTAACTTCTTACTCAGTACAAAGAAATATTATACCTTTCGTTTTTCGATTATTTTAGATTACTTTTTTAATTAAACAAATCAAAATCGGCCCGAAATAATGCTAGTTTCAAAAGAAAGTAATAAACAACACAATTAAAATATTATAAATCAAATAACAGTACAAATAGCACCACAACTTAGCACCTAATAGCATTTTTTACTTCGTATGGAATCGACGAGCTTTCTTCAAGGTTTTCCAAGGTTTTTCAGACATTGAATTCCCAACCAGCGTTGGGAAACTTTGAAGAACACCTCAGCTCAACCGCTAAAGATGACTCTCAGCAGTTCTGTAGACGATTACTATCCCCCTACTTTTTCTGAAGAACTCTTTAAGAGAGATCAATCTACCGTAACAGGGTCGTATTCATTCGACAAATCGATGCATCATGCACGATTGACTCGGATCTTCGAGAAGAATGAATCATCGACGTTTCTCTTGCGAGTAGATATAGAATTGTGTTAGAATAAAATGCGTTGGTAGTACATCGTCGACGTTCTCAGAGAGTTTACCTAGCTAACTGAAAATATTGAGACGAGGCGCTGCCACGCGTGAGCAGATCGTTATCGTCTTTGTCGAAAACTGGCTACATCGAGTTATCGTTCACGCCATCGACGAAACAAATATCACTGGAAGTCTGATATCAGTATCGTTTAGATCTATCAAAGGCTTATCTGGGCACTTTCGTGGTAAAATATTTATAATCTCGGCACAAAGAAAAAAAAACATACATAGAGAAGCAGCAGAGAATCGTTTCGTGCAGCAACAGAAGCAACGCTGTGCGTGCATACCGGTTCACCCAGTCTATCGAATGTGTGAGAGGAGCCGATTTACACGCTCGCTTATGCTATACATACTCACCGATCGCGTCTTACGAGTGTGAACCAAAATGGCGTCCACGAACAGCCCTATTCTCGGGCAACTCAGCCTTATGAGGCCCATGAATTCAACGATGTTTATCCTTGCAGTTTGTGGACGACGACTATTCCCGGAGTCAAGGATCGTCGGCGGCGCAAACAGTACCTTCGGCAAGTGGCCATGGCAGGTTGGTATCCCTAACATCCTCATCTTCAAGCTGGACTCAGCATTTTCTTTTCTCCGTATTTTCAAAGAATATTTATATTTCGTTCATCGACCAATAATTTTGTTGAATTATCGTAATTTTAATTCGATCCGTAATAATATTTAACGGTTTCAATATTTCAACAAAAATGTTATTTCTATTTACAGAATACATATATCTACGAATGATCTATTCAGAAAAAATATTCATTTTGTTTGCATCACTCAGAAAAACTGATGAATCGTAGTAGTTTTCAATAATTTGCCAATTACATTTTTGTCACTGAGTCTTTTTTTTTTTAATGTTAATAATGACCGGCAAGTGATTTGCAACTGACTGTTGCTCCTGTGAAAAATATTTCATATATATTACAATAAATAGCAGTGAAATCAATTATCCTTATTGCAGATATCGCTCCGTCAATGGAGAACGAAGGCTTATCTGCATAAATGTGGAGCTGCATTACTCAACGAGAATTGGGCGATCACGGCGGCTCATTGTGTTGAAAAGTAAGCAACGTAATCTTCATTTTCGTTAACCTCAATAAATATCGCATTCCTTCATAGCAGACTTATATCTCTTTCGATATTTCGTCGTTTCATTGCTATATGACCAAGGCCATTGCCGTTGTACGTTCTCAATAATCTCGCGAGACCGGAAAATCGAGATAGCGATCGTTTAATCGTCTCGCGCTTTATCAGAATTTTATCATGGCGTCCGAATGTACTCTTTCATGTTTTTTTTTCTTTCTTGTTTTTAGGGAATGCCTCCAAATTAACTTAATTAACATAAAATTATTACACTATAATGTACAAAGTCGAATTAGTTAACATGATCTTTGTGTCCCCAGCGTTCCACCGAGTGATCTGTTACTGAGAATCGGCGAATACGATCTTGCTAACGAGGACGAGCCCTACGGATTTCAGGAACGCAGGGTACAGATAGTTGCGAGTCATCCGCAATTCGATCCCCGTACCTTCGAGTACGATCTTGCATTATTGAGATTTTACGAACCTATCGAACCCTTCCAACCGAATATCTTGCCTGTTTGCCTGCCGGATGATGATGAGAATTACGTGGGAGACTCGGCTTATGTAACTGGCTGGGGAAGACTCTTCGAAGGTAAGAAAATTCGATCTGATATATCGAACATAACCATTAGAGATAAATATGAGCTTTTTATGAGATGAAATTGTATTTTACAGACGGACCACTTCCATCGGTACTACAGGAAGCAACCGTGCCAGTTATAAACAACACTCTGTGTGAAGGAATGTACAGAAACGCTGGTTACATCGAGCACATACCGCACATATTCATATGCGCGGGCTGGCGGAAAGGAGGCTTTGACTCTTGCGAGGTAATTTTCAAAGCGGAAATAAGCACATTTAATTATTTTTAAAAATCATCGTTAATTTATTCTTGCATATCATTTTTTTATTTATCATTTTTTTGTTCTGTAACTCATTGATATAACTCGTCCTATTTAACTTGTCCTTTCGCAGCACCTAGACAGATAACAGTTCATTATAAAATCAATGAAAAGAAATAGATTGCAACATTCCGATAACTATAACAATATTAATTATTATTTCACACGCATTAACCCTTTATAAGTCACACCGCCCGAAACCGTCCTGGAATAGGACTATGAAGAGCAGAGTAGGGATTACGCGATCTTATTGTAGAGCCGAGGAGTGGAATTATTATTGTGACTTATAAAGGGTAAATTTATCATATTTAAGTTAATTATCGCGTGATGGCGTTTTCTTAAAAAATTTTTTTTAACTTTACACACATATTTATTATGATCTTATCTAAACGTCTGTGAAATTTGAGAGAGATTAACTATTCCAAATTTGAGATAATTACGAATTTAAATCAGGACTCTCTATACGTATCACCAATACCAAACGCATGCTAATGCATTGTCTTGTCATTATCAAAAGATTCTTTTAATATAATACAATATGAATATCTAGCATATTATGACCTGTAGATATATTGAGTGGCTATAGATAAAACATCGATACACGTATACACGATACAGGGCCGTGTGTTCTCATAGCCAAATTGTCAAAAAATACAAGACTTCAAAAATGTATACAAATCTTGTAAAAAGTTCGATTCTTATTGATTGTTCCGTATAATAATAGGTCCTAACGTTGCTTTACGTGGATCCAGATCTATATATTAGAATTTTTTGGGGGCTCTGCTTAGGCGCCTACACAATACGCTACTCCGTGAAAGAAATACCTTAATTCATGCGTACTCCGCTCACCGCGCACCATCGCGACTACGTTACCGCTTACTACCCGCCTGCGGTCCCGCGATAACTAACTTAACTGTTTACTAATTTTTCATTCTTAATGAATTAGTAATGCGATTGGACTCGATTGTTTTGTCCAAGTCGCCATTTTGACGACGTACATATAACAAAAGCCATTTGCGATTGGATTACTCATTTAACTTTGCATATCAGAACAAGATATATAAAAGATATGTTTCAGATGTACAAGATATATTTTGACGAAAACTTCTATTTCTCGGATAGATTTTACAATATATACGAAATATATGAGTATACAAACAACGGAAAAGTATATCTGAGATTTAACAGAACCCGGGCTTCACCTCCAGAAATTCAAAAACTTCAAGGAATATTTTAATATATTGGTTATATTTGCATCTAATCGCTAAGTATACAGGGCGGGGCATTTAAAGTGTTACAAAGCAATGGCACTTAAACTATTGTTGATGTCTAAAAAAGTTTCAGATTGTAATTGTATTGTTTGAGAAGGACGTCATACCGGACCATCGAACATTTTTTCACTTGAGGCGCCAAAGTCTCGTCAAGCTCAACTGCAATTTGTTTAATCGAACCATGTTTTTTTTTCATGCCTTCCTTACTGACGTTGAGACGAGTTCAGTGACCTACGATACAAGGCCGTTCTAGTCACGCAAAGTATGAAAATAATCGAAAAAACGAATCAAATCGGAATAATCACTTTTAAACGATATACAAATCTTGGTTTGAGTCAACTTACGGAAGATGCTCGAAATTATGTCCCTCCAGTTGCGAGCACTTGTTTATTCTCTGTTGAAAAGATCGTCTAACTTCAGCCAATATTTGTTGTGACGGTGCACCACCCCATTATGCTCTGTATTCAAGACAAGCGATGAATGAGATTTTTGGCGACAAGTGGATAGGACGAACCGATCCTGTAGCTTGGCTACCTCTTTCGCCAGATCTAACACCACTAGATTTCTTTTTATGGGGTTTCGTAAAAGAACGCGTGATGGCGGTAATACCTACGACGCCTGCCGATAAGAACTAAAGAATACACCGCGCATATATGTCCAAATAACACCACAAATATTGGCTGAAGTTAGACGATCTTTTCATCATAGAATAAATAAATACTCGCAAATCGAGGGTCATCATTTCGTGTATCTTCCGTAGGTTGGCTGAAACCAAGGTTTGTAAATCGTTTAAGAGTAATTGTTTCGATTTGATTCGACTTTTTGGCTATTTTCATACTTTACGTGACAAGAATGACTTTTTGACGTAGGTCATTGAACTCGCCTCAACGTCAATAATGGTGTCATGAAAAAAAATACATGGTTCGATTAAAAAGAATGGAGTTGACCTTGACGTAGTTTTGGCGCCTCCCCCGAAATTTTTTTAAATTACTTTGCTTAATTAAATGGGTTCTCACGTTTTTTAAATATATTCTAAGATACAAATTATTGATTTTGCACTTAATACAGAGTGTTCTCTTGGCTAAACACTTAAAAATTTAATGAGCACGCAAAACAATCATTACTAATAAAAAGTATTTTTAAATAATAAAAAATGGATTCAAGGATATAACAAATTTTCTTTAATTTTCAAAACTCTTTTCAAAACAATCGTTTAATGATTTTTCTGATGAAAAAAAATCTTTTTATAATCTCTTCTACGGAGATACCTACCATTGCTAAGCAAAACACCGATTTCTCTGCTCTATTAACCGTTATTCAGTGAAAGCTATTCGTTACTTTTAAACGTTGTTCTTGTATATTATATTTTCTAGGGTGATAGTGGCGGTCCTATGGTGATTCGAAGGCGGCGTGACAAGCGGTGGATTCTCGCGGGTGTGATAAGCTGGGGTATCGGCTGCGCCGAGCCCAATCAACCAGGAGTTTACACGAGAATCTCCGAATTTCGAGAATGGATAAATCAAATCCTACAGTTCTGAGGAAATAGAAATATTCTAGTATTATTAGGACTGAGGAATAGGAACGACAAGAGTCTCTTCTTCCCCCGGACCGGGAAGCAAATCTCGAACGAAACAAAAACCAAGAATACGAGCTCGTGGTCAGCTAATCGTCACGAAGGATCGTCGGGTGAACGGCAGATTTCTCGTCATGGGATTCTCTCGTCAATCATGGAAAAGTCGACGCCCGTGCCATTTTCTTCCCTTCAAAAAACCGTCCAACGATCGGCGCAAAATCGTCGATTGATCTCAGTGATAATAGAAGAAAATTGGCGCAGCCCTCGCTTTCCATTGCGCGAGAACAATTATGCCTAGGAAAGCAAATTAATTGGTGGGTCAATGTGCACCAATATCTCGTACCTAATACTCATTAAAAATACAATTGGTATGTAGATCGCGCGAACCATCAACACCAATGTAATTCACGGACTCTGATTAATTTATTTTATACGCGGAAATTCGATATATATATAAATAGAAGGATGAGTAAATCAATAAATAAATAAATAAATAAATAAATGTGTTATATATGGATATGACTCGTTTGTATGCAAGATTTAAATAATTTATTTTCATAATATCTTTTAACCTCGACATCATCATCTGTGCGTGTTGTGTTTACGAGCTGCGTTCGGGCTTTGTTGAAAACTCACGAAATCTGTAAATATTTATGTGATTGCCCAACTCACTCGCGTATCGTGCAATTTAATACTTGCAGTTAGTGCTATAAATACGTCTACTCGGATACGCAATTATTCGTATCGAAGACGATTGTCGTGTATTAAAAATTATTCTGATGAAACAGACAACATATCGTCATTAATTCGCCTGATATCAATCAGACGATTCCTTTCTCCTGACCTTGTGTATCGCCACATCGAACAGCTGTAAATATTTCAACTTTAGAAGCGATGTTTGTATCAAGACTTGGTATTCCACGCGTTATATACTATGCCCAAGAGATGTTTTATCTCGTAATACTGTTATTGGCATAAAAACTGTATTCTTCCTCTGTTGATCTTGCTGTGCAACCAAGTGGTCGACTCCTTTGCTCCTTTACCTGTACATGCACCGTGACAAACGAACAGAAGGAAAGAAACCAAAGAAGTTGAAGAAGGGGAAAGGGAAGATAAGCGTGGGGTCCAAGAAAGTCGAGATTTGGGCCCGTGAAAGAGAATAATCAGTCGGTCATTGCTACTACCTCTCGACGAGTCTCAAGTTCAGAGCCCTGACTGCACCAACAAAGTTCATTAACGTGTACATAAGATTCACTGCACAATCTTAATTCCACATCTCATATAATTGGAGTAACGAGATATTTTATCGTTGAAACAATTTGCGGCATTTCAAGAATAACGGTGCAAGTGCACCAGTGAAAATTATTCGTCTCATCAATCCCGGGCAAAAAAAACGACGCTTACTCTGATTTTATAAAAAATGTAATAAATTTAAAGTGTAAAGAACGTTACTATAGAAAATTTCAAGAGCTATTTGGTGAAAGCAATTGTCAAAGTTTTGTAAGTATCTAAATGCCTGTTATTGTGATCGTCATGTTCCTTGATTAGAAGCGATTCGAAGAGATTCAGAATTAATTGAAGGTAAGTGTAAAATCAGAGAAATAACCCAAACGCGTCGAGTTTTCAGCAACTCGAGCGAAAACGGCATTATTGCCTAAGAACAAAATAAAGGGACGAGTGAGCAATGAAAGGACCTGTCCGACGTATTGCCTATTATTAGTATGTATATGTGAGACGTAAGTCTAAATATACGTACCATTATGAACGTTATAACGCATGAACGTATACCATAGATAGCATTTGTTGATGCACGTTGAATATAAATTATTTTTGAACAGCACGACAAGGGCAAGTTATGGTAAATATAAAGCGATCATTTTAACGTGACGAAGAACATTACACTATGGAGATAGCAAGGAGGACCAGATGTGCATATTGCTGATGATAGTACGTCAATACTATTTGTTAACATAAATATAAAATTATTCTTTCTAAACCGTCCTAAACCTTTCTAAAGTCCGTTCGAAACCAATAAAAAAAGGATGCAAAGTAAAACCTTGCACATTGCTTCATCATTATTTTCCTTTTTTCCAAAAAGTATGATGGCTTCCTCATAGAGGAAGCCATGTGAAAAATGGAAAATAACGAATAAGCCATGTGCAAATTTCTACTTTGCATTCTTATTTAAAACTCTGTCAATTTTAAACGGAATTTAGCAACAAATATCCCTGAACGGTATTACGGACGAATCTGAAGTTTTAGCTTCGTTAGTTAAATATTTCAAAAGTAGACGACTTACGTACATTTAAAAACTTCAAATTAATAATTAAAAAATCAAAAATGCTGTAAAATCCGAAATTTTCTGCCGATCATCACCAAATTGAACATCTAGCGTCGCTGAATATTAATTCGACACTGTAGAAAATTTGATTTATAATTATCCAAGTTGGCGAGAGCGGCATGGTCAATTTTTCGAAAAAATTTTTATCCTACAAGATATGAAACCATTTATAGACTCGGCTCGAATTCAATACCGATCGTCCTTAAATCTTGCTTTACTTATGCAGAACTATTTATCTCAACAGTTAACAAATTCTGGCGTATACAGACTTTTTTTTCGAAAAATTCGAAATCTAACAGAATCATAACAGCTATTTCCATTGTTGCATTATTGATTACAAACAAAGGATCATAACTGCTTTACATGAAGAAGCAAAAATCAATTGGAATCATACAGGTTTTTGGAAATTTATCGACAATACCAGCTGTGGAAAGTAAAAACATTCGAATCAGATAAAAATGTACTTTATCCCAAAAATCTTAGTCCGTTCAAATGGAATTTACTAAGAGTAGTCCCAAAAAATTCAATAAAAATCAAGATAAATATAAGGAAAACTATATCTTGAATGGAATCTTTAGGAAGATTCAAGATCACGACTATAATAGTGATCTATAGGGATTTACGTTTAATAATTATCATTCTGAAGAGGGATCTTTAAAGCAGGATTCCTCTCTTACATCCGAAGATAGTTTCATCAGACGTTATGAGCACAATAAGGAAATAAGTTGTTCATGACTCGGATTTAACCTTACAGAAGATGTTATCTTCTGTATGACGTAGAAATATATATTTTTTTAAGTAAATAAAATTATTGAGGGTAATCTCAATATCATTTTGATTGTAGCCTCCTTTTCGTTCACAGATGAGTCACCTGCAAAATTGGATAATCATGCTGTCACAGCTGACACTAGCTTTCACCAGTCCGATATATGCACCTCGATTTTTATCCGGTGGTGAGTATAGAGGAGAGTGGAGTACAAAAGGACACTTTTTTCGTAAGCCGTTACTACTTTTAAGTGAAAGGAGACATCAAGTATTTTTCGGTATCCACGCAATCTAGTGAAGCTATAGTATAGTAGGGTGGATCAATAACTCAGTGACTTTTTGACTAAAAGATCATTTTTTCGACAAAAAAAAACGTTTTACTTCGTCCAACGTTTCTTCAATTTTTTTATCCCTTCCAAATAATAAGATTTGTCGTAGTCCTCAAATTAGGCGATTGTTTGAGCGATGATTTCATCGTTGGAGCCAAATCTCCAACGAATATGGCGGATGAGAGAACAATTTGTATCCTAATTCATGGTATTTTGCCATGGCGACTACGCACGTGTACACCTGTGCATTGTCTTGGTGGTAAAGCACTTTCTTCGTCTTTTTTTCAAATCGACGTTGAACCGGTCCAATAAGTTGTCATAATATTCGCCGTTGATTGTTTTTCCCTTTTAAAGGTTATCGGTGTGGATTATGCCGCGTGTATAATATAAAACGCATCCCAAAAAACTGTCGCCATGTCTGTGCTGGCGACAGATCCACCTTGGCTTTCTTCGGCACCGATGCGCCCGGAGAAACCCACTGTTTCGACTGCTGCTTGGTCTCCGGTTTGTTGTGGTGAATCCATGTTTCATCCACGGTTATGAAACGGCGCAACAACTCGTCTGGATTGCGGTTGAACAACGCCAAATACTCCTTCGAAGTTGTCATACGATTGCGTTTGTGGTCAAGTGTGATCAAACGCGGCACCCATCTTGCGGATAACTTTCTCATACCCAAATGATCTTTCAAAATCGAATCCCCTGAGCCATGTGATATGCCTATGGCTTCTACAATCTGGCACGCTTTCAATCTCCGATCGGCCAACACCGTATGATGGATTTTTTCAATTGTTTTAGGTGCAGTGACCTCAATTGAGCGTCCAGAACTTTCGGCCTCACTCGTGCTTGTGCGACCACAACGAAATTCAGTAAAACACTTTTTTACCATTGAAATTGATGGTGCAGAGTCCCCATAGTATTTATCAAGCTTATCCTTGGTTTAAGTGATGGTTTTTTCCCGCAAAAAATAATGCTTAATGAGCACACGAAATACACTTTTTTCCATTTTCGCAAAAATTCACGCGGTTGTCTCCTTTCAATGGTTGTCAAACACAAACTAAATGACGCAGCTTGCTCAAAATTTCACAGCAGTCATCGACAAATGGCAGTTGACGGGAGCAGTGTTGCTTTTCAAGTCATAACGCGGGAAATTCAGAAAGTCACTGAGTTATTGATCGACCTTCGTATATACAATACATTTTTCACGTAATTGTTTGTTGAGATATTCGATCATCAATAAGCTATTAATTCATTTAGTGAGCGACCACAAACGCCTCAATTATGTCCTGCTAGTGGGGCACAATGAGCCTAGAAGTTTTTTATTTTTTTTGACTGAAGAATGCAACTGTTCAAAAATAGCCGAAACTATAATTTTTTTGTATGATGAAGTGGCTGTGTAAAAATCCGAATCAATAGAGTGATACGTAGTAAACCGGAAGAACAATTAAAAAAAAATAATCATCTTGTAAGAACGAAATCTAACCTAACGATGCGATGCACAAATTTCAATTGATGGTAGTAAAATTTGAACTACACTGCAAACTTGCAGACCTATTAATTATCGATAGTTCACTGTCCATGCTTCCTAAACATTATAAGATAAAACATATATTTGACGATTATGTACGTATGATCTATTGATGGTTCATTGTGTCCCGTAATAGATGACTATGCCTCACGGTTCATTGTGTCCCACTCTTGCTCATAAACTTTTAATATAAGTGTAAAAACATTATCGTTCACCATAGATTCAACATGGATACATCAAACAAATCCATTCGAAAAAGTATTTGAATCGTGCTTTCAAATTTTTTTTTTCCAGTGAAAAACCATTTGAATTACAATTTTCTATTTGAATGGAACCCATCCCTGGTCTAGATATACTAACGTATCAATTGATAATCTCTTGGAGCGTATTGAAGCAGATGAAATCCGTCTCCGAGAGTTTTATGGACCTTAACTGCACTAACACAAACATGTATTCTCTTACCTCCCAAAAGTTCAAATTCGCTAACGAATCTGGGCTTAATTGGACAATAGTGCATCAAATGTACAAACTTAATAAAATCTGTACTTCCAAGTGGACAATATATCTTTGTGTTTGTGTTAATTACTAAAAGTCTATGAATGTACCTACCGGCAAACTTCATCCGCTTTAAAAGTCTTAAACACGTTCGAAGAGACTACATCGCTATCTGGACTTGCGTGTATTGTTGTACAGGTTGCTATCGTAAAGCATAGGAATGGTGTAAGGCTCATATATAAAATTAATCGGAAACGAGTCGAAATCAACAGTGGATACTACATTCTGAATTAAACTATCCATTGTTGATTTGTTTATACACTAAAATATTATTTATTCAACGGCTCAGGCATCGGAATGAATATCAGGACATCGCCATGTGTTTCTTCGAGAACCGGAGAGACCGGAGTCTGTATGTTTGCAACGACGTGTGAAAGGGCGAACGGAACTCATCTGAGCACTTGCATCGACCGTTTCTACTTTGGGAGTTGTTGCAAGTTGTACGAAGACGCGAAAGTCCATCCGCAAGAAAATACGATAACGGTAGGGTTTGTGCAAAGTCCATTTGTTACCACAGATAAGGCTAATATCGAGAACACCGACATTCCTGAAGATTATCCGAGGCCCGAGCCAATCGTAGAGAAACAGCCAGTCACATCGACTACGTCGACAAGTAATCAAACCACCTTCGTGACCAAACAATCATTTTTGCGCACTCCCTATACCACGATGCAGCCACCGATTGGCTTGACCTTCCCATCGGTCCACAATTATTCTCAAGGCAGCTCGAGCACAGTCACGACGGATGGTATTCTTCAAGGATCTTCCAGTAGCTCCGCGATAACTCAAAAACCATCAATCACTGAAAGCGCCACATTCATCATGACCAACGGAGAGCTCTCTAGGCGTAAGCCCACCTCGAGTACCTCCATAGATATTAATAGTCCTGGAGTAATCGGAACCACCACGAAGACGATTTCTTCGGTCCATAACACCAAAACAACAGTCATTAAAAATCCTGTAATTTCTTCAACTCAAAGACCTCTGTCATCAATGACTGAGAGAAATCGAACGTCGACGAGATTTCCACCGAGAAACGCAACAACGAAGAGACCAATTGACGTGACGACGATGACTCTAAAGGTAACGACTTTAGCGACTTCATTGATAGATGGCCTTGATAAATTTGATAATTCATCTTCATCAACGTCTGCAATTACGAAAATCTCTGGGAGACCCCAACAGCCAAACACCACCAAGCCTTCTTCTTCTTCTTTATCGACACTCAATGTAACTCCCTCAATGAATCACACATCAGCTACTTCCATCGCGTCGCTGGTATTCAATGAGACAATCTTAACTGACGAAATATCACTACCGTTAAAAGTACCAACAGTTGTAAATATTGAAGAAAATACTCTGTCGACGTACTCACCTTGGCTCATCACTTGGAGTTCATATTTCAATTACGAAGTTACCAAAGCACCCGATATTTCGTTCACCCCAACCGCCACCAGTCAAGAAGGTAAATTTTATCTAATATTCTATATCTTTTCTCTCAAAATCTTCATCTGTGCTCATGATAATAACTGTTCTGGCATAGTTTTTTCGTGATGTAAATCACATGACAAACTCAAGGAGACAGTGGCGTAGAAAAATGGTGAGGAGAATCAATTTACCGAACGTAGGTCAAATCTTTACAAAATTTTCCATCTGGGTCGAGATTGAGTTCTCTGGGCTTTTTCGGGTGGGAACTCGTGTCGTTAAAGTTAGTTACGGTGTTGGTACCGTCGTTTAACGGTTTTTTTCTAACATAATTGTATTTCAGTATGCGTCTGTAATCGCACTGGCGGGTCGTCTCTGGCTATACTTGCATAAGTCTTAAAGAAAATTACTTCGATAATTGTCCATCTCTATTTTTCTCATTCGATCCAAGGTTATAATAATAAAATATCTACTTCCAGGGACTGAAGCCTTTATTGATTACAAACATCGATACTCGTTACATATAACAAGGTAGACTACAAAAGATTAAGTCTCTGATCGATTCTACCATAATTCTTAACATCAACAATACAAGTTTTTAAGTACAACTAGGTACAATCTCATTTTTCTACCGATGTTTATTGTACTCTTGAGTATTCGTGAAAAATGTTTCGTTATCATCGATTTTATCACTCGACATAAGAATAAAAAATGGAAATGTAAGAACATTGACAAGCCGCACCGAAGAGTGTTTACTAATTTTTATTGTTTGCGTGTTTGCACACGGTATTTATAAATTTCCAGAGAAACCAACAAACAACAGCGCCTCTACGGAAAGCAATTGGTCATCGGCATCAACCATATCGACAACTCGTTCGACCATCGCCGCAGGTGGCAACGTCGCGGGACTACCCGTACCGACAGACAACTTCAACATGTCCGACTACAAGCAAGGTTGCTTGCTCCAATAAATTCCTCAGTATACGATTTCCAGATGCTCTTTATCATTATTTATTACTGTTATCTATTACTGGAATTCCCCTGTAACATATTTCAAAACAATCTGGTTTCAGCCAAGTCAATTCAATGAGTGTCGAGAATTTAATCATTTCTCATTGCAGTTTGTGGAATGCGACTCTTGCCAGAGTCGAGAATCGTAGGCGGCGGTCCAAGCACGTTTGGTAAATGGCCATGGCAGGTTGGTATTTAACCTTCATTGTTACATGTCAGAAGTATCCTGTTTAAAATATTACGGTCCACCATAGATTCCACGTGGACTCTTTTATTGCACTAACGCAAATTTAAATTGTCTCTCGCGCGGACTCAACCAACGTTCACTTCGGTTGGTTTTCAATTGAATCTTCGTTGTATTTAGGTAGGATTGGGTAGGGTCAGATAAAAGGTTGATTTGTGCAAAAATCAACCTCAAACAAACCGAGTTTGTACCGTAATATAGCAAAGCCCAGAGTTGGATCGACAGTTGGTTTTGTTAGAACCAACGGAGTTGACATCGGTAGGAAATCGGTTGATTATTTTACACAAATTAACCACTTGGAATTGGGTTGGTAAAAAGTTGGGCAGGTCCGTGAGGATTTCCCGAAAGTACAGATTCTTTATCAAGTCCGTAATTTGTTCTTTGATTAATTACGACGAAAAAAAGTCTAATTTAACATGGAATCTGGACTTTTGAAAAATATATATAATTTCTCTGCAGTGCGTCAAAAATACAGAATTGATACCGAATATTTATTGCTACGAGAGCATGGAAAGTACAAACTTGGTAAAGAATTTCTTATTTTAGAAAGGCAATTACAATACAATTAAAATACATATTTTTGTTATAAAAGTCCATGAGCTGTTTGTGGACTTTACAGTACAGTGGAAGTACAGATAACTGTACTTCATCTGCTCCAAAACTTTCCATATTCCACGAGTATATCTTGCTGCATCACTACTATCAATCCATCCTGGACGTTAATAATTTTACATGAGATATCCCCTGGCGGCAATTTGGAGAACAAAATACGTTTGAGAAAATGAGAGCTCTACATATATCCTAATACTAATAGTAGTTAGATCCAGAATGAACTAGTGAATTAATACATTGATTTTGCAGTTATCCCTCCAAGTATGGAACACTACGAGCTCGGTATATGAGCACTCGTGTGGAGCCGTATTATTAACCGATAATTGGGCTATAACGGTCGCTCACTGCGTCGAAAAGTAAGTTCTCCCAACCCATAGACTTAGTACATATATAATGAACGCCACCATATTCTCTGAATACGTTCAACATGACCCCGTCTTAGAAAGAGATAGCACAACATGAGCGGAATAGCTATCTCCCTATGATTTACACAATCAGGGAGAGGGAATTATTTCTTTTTATCAAAGTGTCTTTTGCGCCGCAGCCGAAGTTCCGTTTATTTACTCAGTCTATGTTTCAAATGAAAGGATTATCTTATCTTGTAACCTCTATCTTATTATATAATTAAGGCGATAGCACGATGACTGGCAACAGAGCGCAAACATCTTATTAACTATTGCAGCGTTCGGTGGAAACATCTGTTGCTGAGAATTGGCGATCACGATATGGACAAAAAAGACGAACACTATGAATCTCAAGAGCGTAGAGTGCATTTCGTTTTTCATAATCCACAATTCAATCCATTTTCCTACGAGTACGATCTTGCACTATTGAGATTCGACAAACCTCTAGAAAAATTCCAACCACACATTTTGCCTATTTGTCTGCCAGACAATGACGAATACTATGTGGGGCATACGGCATTCGTCACTGGTTGGGGAAGACTGCATCATAGTAAATGACACCATGATACTTATCTCTGGAATACGTATTTGGTACGATATTTACTGTATTTACAATGTTGAATACATTCCAGATGGTCGACTGCCTCATGTACTTCACGAAGTATCAGTTCCAGTGATAAGTAATACCGTCTGTGAAAGAATGTACAAAAAAGCTGGCTACAAAGAGCGTATAGCAAATATATTCATATGCGCCGGTCAACGGAAAGGTGGCGTCGATTCGTGCGAGGTACTTAATGGAAACTTAGCAGTTTAAGTTATACCTTTTTCGTACCCACTGAAGTATTCCGAACATACAATTCTTTTTTAAGGAAACCGTTCCTAGCCATAGACAAAAGGTAAATACTTCTAATAAAAGTTAATATACATGACCCAAAGCAGGACGGGCATCATCTTCGGATAAAATTTTTCGGTTAAATTGATAAAATCGGGATACGATTGTTCCAAATGATAAAACGAAGATACAAGCCAATATTTTAACTGTCAGCTAAAAGTATTAAATTCTGTAAAAACGACTTGATGCTTACATTCCACATTTATACTTACATACAGAAAAAGGACAATTTAAGAACTCACCCAAATAATTTTTGTATCAAAAAACATCTCTGCGACGATTTCAATCCGGAAAAAATTCTCTGCATTTAAACAAATCGACCAGATCCGCAAGAATTCTCTAACATTGTTGAGGCCATCTCTGACATGCAACAACTCTCCCGCGTTCTACGACCGATGGTAAGTGTTGTCGGATAAAACTGGGATCGCAAGAGAATTCGAGATTGAATCTCCTAGGAGAGCATGAAGGAGTCACAGCCTGTTTTACCCGGGGATACTTATCATCAGTCTTCGACAACTGCCGGAGCGTTATTCCGTGGTAAGGATGTAAACTGACAAAGTTTCATTATGGTAGAGAAGTTCCCGGACAGGCCTTACTTATGGTAGAGTTCATTATGGTTCAGACGTTTCCGAGGAAGCCTTACTTATGGTAGAAATGTTTTATGGTAGAGACGTTCCCGGGGAGGTCTTATTTATGGTATAGTTGTATTATGGCAGAGAAGTCTCCCGGCAGGCCTTACTTATGGTAGAATTATTTCATGAGACAGATATTAATTTTTTCGCTTTTGTGGCAAAATTGTAATATGTTAGATTTTAATTATGGTAAATATATTTTCCGGAAGTAAATCGTGGCAAAGATATTTTTCGTAGAAAAATTAATCGGAACGTTTCAAATGCGTCATTTGATTTGTCCATTAATGGACAAAGAATATAACTTTTTATTTTCAATGCTGTAGCTTATTTTATGGCAAATCAATTCTATACTAATAAAACCTGGAATCAGTCGTTTCGAAAACATAAATTTAGGATATTAAAAAATCTTTTTTTTTTTTCGATTTGATAGTTAAAAAAAATTTTAATTACTATATTTTTCGAATGCTCCTTATGTAAAAATATATCTCCGAAATAACAGTTTCGGAAATAAAAAATTATATAACTTCGAATATATTATTTATATTTTCAGCTCAAACTTGTCCTTCATACCCAGTTTACCTCTTTACATACTCATGCGCATTGGTTATTTAATATCATTAAATGTACCAATTTCGTAAATTTTACTGAATTTTTTCATATTTTGAGTTCTACCAATATTATTTACTACGGATGTATTTTAGATAAAAAATATTTTTCGGCCTGCCGTTATTACCAACTATAAATTACATTGTCCAAACGTGATCTTTTCGTAATTGATAATATTGTTACTATTAATCCATTACTGCTGAATTACTCTTTAATATTTTTTTTCAGGGTGACAGTGGTGGTCCAATGATGATCCAGAGGGCCAGCGACAAACGATGGATTCTCGTAGGTGTGATAACCTGGGGAATCGGCTGTGGATTGCCGAATCAGCCTGGTGTTTACACGAGAATCTCCAAATTTCGAAAATGGATCACTGAATCCACTCAACTGATCGACGACGCGTATCTCGAAGCAAAGGCATTCGTCTAGTTTATGAGAATCTCGAGGTAGAACACGAGTGCACCTGTGATGCAATGATTACGAGCACTGTTTTAACATTTATCAAGTGTTTTCATCTAACCTACACGTTTGACAGAAAAAATGGTTGATACCCAAATACATTAAATACAAACGTAACGTGCGTAACATAAAACAAATTGATGAATGAGGCACCTCTACCATAAAAACGGTTGCATTTATTTACCCACGACCACTCGTTCACTGGTGCACCCAACCCATAGATATTTTTAATGAAGAAAATGTGCCAATAACGTTCCATCATTATTATGATAGAGTTGCAAATAATTTAGGTTGAAAAATGTCTGAAAGTTTTAGGCGGATGCACTGAAAAGAAGCTTACATTTAATACATTATCAATTGGAACCCACAATCGTTTTCATTTCTGTCGAAGACGATTACCGTTTGTATATTAATTTAAAAATAATGATAATGAATGAGAATAATCGATCGCAATTTCTTCGTCAGATATGATCTGTCGGAAACGATTGCCGTATATATATTCATTTTTAAATTACTATAATGAATGAGAATAAACGATCGCAATTTCTTCGGCAGATATGATCTGTCACAGACGATTGCTATAATAATTTGTAATTGTAATGTATAATAATTTTTTAATTACTATAATTAATGAGAATAAGCGATTGCAATTTCTTTGACCTCTACCTGCCCGTATTTACGTCGAGTTGAAACACGTGTTCTTCATTCTCCATGTGTATATCCCCACATCGACATACAATACTTAAATCGATATACCGTACCGAATAACTGCGAATACTTAAGCCCTCATAGCGATTTCATGGGGCAAACAATGCACCGTGGTGTTGTGTATATCATGCGTGAATGCACACACTTGTACGGCGACGTATATAACCTCGTACAATGGAAACTGAACATATAATAATATTTGTTGGAAAATCAGCTGGCGCACGGCGATCGATAATCGTCGTGCGCCTACCTGTTGCGCTGCTCTACCACGCGTTGTTCGGTTGAGTCGAAGATAGCCGAGGCATGGGCTTCGCGAAGCCGAGGATGCGCCTCGTTGGCACGCCGCGTCGAGCGAGAGGATGTCTCTCTCGCTTGACTTCGGTTTCGCTCACCGGCTATCTCGCTCAACTGACTCCAGCGCCCAACGAAACTTTCATACTCGCAGCCATCTTGAGAATTCGGCACTTTTGCGACACACATCTTTTGGACAGCACGCGCATCCACGGGACTCTTGGGACTTCACATCAACCTTTTTACATCGGCATCGCTCAACATATCTCATCAGGACTCATTGCTCAAGGTAAGAGTGCTCTGGCATAATTACGTCTTAATTCACTGTCAGAGAGGAGAAAATGGTACATCAGCACTGGGTCTCACTTGTGGCGTGCGTTGCAGCACATGCTGTACCACGTTCTCCTCATGTCGTTTTGCCGGCTTAATTAATATAATTAAGCATGTGCCTCATATTCACTGTATTTTCCCCCAGTAAATCTGCTGGGAAAGTACAGTGAATATTTTTTGCTCAACCGTACAGCCTCAATATCTGTTTGCAGTGTGCTACGCAGTGCTGATTGCGTAGCTGGTCGCACACAAAATCACTGCACTCAAACAAGGTTATTGCAAATGCTCTCATTAATTCGCTGCAACCACTTTGCAATACACTGCTGAGTGGTTGCAGTGAGTTACACACAACCGTGTTCGCACTTAATGGTATCAGCGTGTCGTGCTGCGTAGCTTTCACTACGTTGCACGCACCGCTGTCTCAAGTTTAAATTCAGCACACAATTAATACAATTGTGTGCTGCTCACATTAATATCAAAATTTCAACTTGCTCATTTAATCATAATTTGTATTTGTTTTCAAAATTCAATATTTCAGACAGTTTTTTAAATTCAGTCAATTTGGTGTAAACTTTAACTGTAGTGTCCACGCATTGTCTGTTAAAAATTGTATTTCTACAATAAAAAGGAAGATAGAATAAACCGCTTCCTCAATATAACAACTCGGTGTCTGGTTTTATTTTCCCTCTTGTATCGAGTGAGGCTTCATTCCTTTTCAATATCTTCACAGATCGGTCAAGCCATCACCGGACGGATTCTCAACATTTTTGTTGATTCTCAACAATATTGCATCCTCAACCTTTCACGATGCCAGTGGGCCCGTTAATCGAAGAGAAACGGACATTGTTTTAGAATGGCATATTTTTATTAGATATCATCGTTTTATTTCTAAAGACAGTAGGAATGTAATCGACGGTCACGTCAGGGAAAACCACACCGTTCAATATTTTCTTTTTAATACGATTGTCATCACATTGCGCAGTTGTGTATCGCAGCTATAATGGTAAATCCCTCGACGAGTAACGAAGCCGAGAGTACAGGGCAAAAAATTATGTCGGCTTTGACCTAGAAACTGGAAAGCGATGACGAGGACAATCGGCGAGCATTCGGTTCGCATTCTCGTCAGTCTTCTTCTTCTTCTTCTTTTTCTTTTTCTTCTTCTTCTTCTTCTTCCTTTTTCCTTGTCAAGTTCAAGTAGTAAAGAAGTCAATACTTTGGGACGGAAAGTTTCGACTCTCTGATTTGCGCACAGTTTATTCGTTTGCACGTTCTGCTCCACTCTCTACTTTCGGTTGTCTCGTCTTTCTCTTTCTTTCTGTACAGCGTGTATACGTTTACCTGCATGCAAACGGAGCGTAAATTCTCCGCGCCCAGTCTATCGATATATGGGTACACCACCTTTCACACGCTTTCATCGGCGTATCGATTGTCTTCCTGGGGTATGACGCGTCCGGCAAACGAAAGAGCAGCAAGTCGAAAACGTCCTTCACGATATTCGATGATAAGTGGGACAAAATCATATGAAAGTCATAAAGCCTTAGCACACTTCCGAACCCGTTAAGGGACATCCAGACATCTGATTCCCCCCACCAACACCAGCCACCCCAACGCGCATTCACGAGTCGAAGCTTCATTTTCAAAATTTAATCTGAAGTAAACAAAAATAGTTAGGTTAGTGGGAAAATTATATCTTGGAGGGCCCAGCACAAACAAATCTTCGATTAGTAATTTCCTACTAAAGGTACTTTACCCAGCGGCCATAATGGCGATTTTTACATTGTCCGCAGCGTTCCAATGTAAACTCCCATTTAATTCAATTACAAAAAGTCTGATTTAACTTATTATGATCTCTAGTATCTAGTATCTATTTTAAGTATAATGAAAAAGTCATTTGGCATGTACTGGCCTTTAAATTTGCCAAACAAATTAAATAAAATTATTTTTGGCGAAGGGGGCAAAACAGAGCACATTTCGTTATCAACTTGGTAGCAGTCATTTTTTAAGTGACAAGATTCGTTTTTTCAGTCTCTGACCAGTTTATTGTATAAAACGAGGTACGAATTTCCTTAATATGAAAAATCGTGCTTTTGCAAATTCATATCAAGGAGCATACTAGAGATCGATGGTTTCACTTGAAAGAATTTAACAAAGAAAAAAGAAAGCTGAAACAATGTACTGGACGATAGAAACTGTGGATTACTGTCACAACTGAACGTGGTGTTTTTTTTTGCTGAAATTTGGATTTTATTACTCAACTCACTCTTCCAAAATATCAAGCTCTTCGGATGTTAAATGCCATTAATTTTAATACATTCAAATATAATTAATATCATCATGAATAATTGTTTTTAATTGAGTCTATATACGAGTAAATATTCGCGGTATTCTTTAAAATTAAATATTTCAATTCTTAATCATCTCCATACATTGAACGATAGGCGTTAAAAAAAAATTATTTTCCGTCTCTTATCTCCGAAGAGATTCGAGCTCAAAATAAATGCGACTCAATTGAAATTTTGTGCCTAAATAATGTGAGGCCAATGTTTATTGACTGCATTTATCTCTTTCGAAATGTTTTTTTTTGTATTGAAAAATGAAAGATCTTGATATTTCGAAATAGTGAACTGAGTATTCGATCCAAATTCTATTGGACTTTTTAAAACTACATTACCAGTATTTTTTTTTTTTTCTAAAAATTTATTCAATTTTCGGTTGAAAAACTTTTACGAAAATAGCACGATTCTTATAATATTCTTAGTGCGAATTTTTCAAAACGCGATTTCTTAAATTAAACATATTTGTATCTTGAAATCTACTGGCTGTATTTTTTCCCAAAGCCTATATGAAGAAGCACGTTGATCAATTTTAGCTTCCCCATAGAGAAAGCTGCGTGAAAAGTAGAAAATAATGAGGAAGCAATTTGCAGCTTTCTAAGGTGCATCCTCGTATAAATAAATAGCACGTTCCACAAACTTCCCAACGTTTTGTTAATTTTAACAAAACAGTTTTAAATGAAGCTGAATTATTGGATAATTGCTTAAAAACACATTTTTCGTAAAAATTCACGATCCCATAACATTTTTACGAATACATCGAATTTCACATCTGTTTAATTATAATAATCTTTTGAATTTCTTTAAAATTAATACAAATTTCCATTTCGATATCACGAGATTTGGAAGATTCAGGATATTTATAATAATAATTAAAACACTTTGATCAATTCTTGCTAAATTCAATATCGATTCTCGTTGGATATAAATGTTTTCACATTGAATGTTTTAGTCCGATACCTCAAAAATTGCACGAGCTAGAGCGTTGACAGTTATTTTTAACAAAATTCTCTTTGGAAGATTTCTTGAGCTTTAAAGATTTTAATTTTACATAGACACATTCATTTGGGAATATCTTTTTAAATTTGATTTTTCTCTGCTGCATAATATAATAATAATAATATTTGTTACGATATTAATATCAACAACAAATGTCATGAATACAAAACGTTCTCTGTGAGAGAGCAAAAATACCAACAATAAAAAAGTTACTGTTGTTACGCTGAAACGGACGACTTCTGTCCCTACCCCATTGTATTTCCACGCCCTGTTTGCTCCTACCCCATCGTGTCTCCATATCCCTTTTTGCTCCTACCCCATTGTATCCACTTACTCCATTTTGCTCCTACCCTATTTTGTCCACTTACCCCGTTTTGCCCCTATTTCCCCTAATCGCACGAGATTAAAAATTATTACTAGTGAAGTAAGATCTTACATAGCCAAATGAATGAAAATTTTAGGGTGAAATTCTGTGCGCGACAATTCCTCGGCAATTACCCGGACACTTGTGTCTACTGACCCGCTCGACTTTGAATTAACCTGACAATCGAATTGGTCGTCTCCGAGCAGTTCCGAGGTCGCGATATACTATTTTCTACGATTGTCATGCGCCCAAGATGGCCATAGCAGGACTACAGAATTATATGGAGAGTCATGATGGCGCAAACAACATATAGATATAGATACGAGCTACGGGCGGGACAGGTAGAGGTCCATCATGGATGGATGTTACTGGACCGGGTTAAGTGGCTTTTGTGAAAGCCGCTGTTTGCAGCTCGAGACATGCATCTACATATGTGATTCTCTGTGAATACAAATAGGCTAAACGAATATTAGACATAAAGAATGTAAAAATATAAGAGAAAATCCACAGCGGAAACTCGCGCGATGATGACGAGAATTTCTTATAAACACGTCAACGCCCACGCGAATCAAATCTGTGCGTTTTTTTTTCAACGTCACACGCTGATAAAATGTAACGTAAAGAAAAATAGGTTACACATTGTGGTGCTAGGTCGATCAGATTTCCACTCTAAAGTTGTGCATCAAGAACTTTTCAAACAGGAACGCAGTTTCCAGACCCAAAGCCTTGCTTTCTGCTCTATTTCCAGCTAATTATTCCGCGTGGGACAAGCATCAACTTTCTTGCTTCAGGATAAAACTCTTGAAACTGGGCTTCGTTATCCAAATAGCAAATGGTACTGTATACTTGTTCAATTTGGCACATGGGTATGAAAAGGCACATTTTTTCAGGGCAGCGACAGTGGCTATTATGTAATTATTCACTTGATTAAAGGCAAAATAAATTACGGAGATAAGTACCCACTCGCCCTTCTTGTATCCGCTGATTGATGATATCTTCGAAGAATAACGAGACATTTTACATCATCTGGGCGAATTTTTGTTCGAGCAAAATTCAGGGTTCCGTTTAAAGTCGAAATGAAAATCAAAAGTGTAAATATAAAACTAAAAAAGGCGTGGAAATTTGAACATTGCACATTGGTTCCTTATGATTCTCACCAGACTACAGACTCGTTTCTACCGAGAATGGTTATCTCAATTCTAGCTTCCTCACAGAGGAAGTGGTATTAAAATGTTCAGTTATTATATCCCGAGAGCTTGGAAATACCTGATTAATTTCCAAGTTCGAGGGGTATTCGGCGAATTATTTTTTTCACCCGAATTTCAGCCGATAGATGTTTGATATTTAACATTTTCACGAGAGAATTAAGCTTATTGAAAACTTCATGAATAAATATATGAAGTTTATTGCCTATCAACAGCAGGGAATATATCGAAAAATTACCGATATAATTTCGTCCTACTGGTACCATGTGATGTTAAATACCACGCTCCTATTGGTCGAAATTTGGGTGAAAAAAAAGTAATCAATAAAATTGAAACTTAGGTAAAATTGTAAATTTCATAAAGTTTAAACCCCTTAATTGATTCTTATTAAATTCAAGACCAAATTACCTTGTACCGCAGCCAATTTTTATATAAAGTTTTAATTTGATAGGTGGAAATTTGCGTAAGTTGGAGCAAAAATAGATTTTTTTCGAAAAATTAAAAAACTGCATGCCTCAATAAAAATTGAACGCCTTGATGGACTCATGCCAAACTCAATATCGAATAACCCTATCCCCTGGGCTATTCCTGTAGAATGTTTTTAATCGATAGCTAAAATGTACGAAAGCTAGAGAGCGTGTATCGTTTTTTCGAAAGATTCAACCAACCATAAAATGAGAGACCTGTTAGCAATTTAACCGAAAATTGCAGCAAACTGAAGCGGATTGCAACCCTACTCGTGTGCAAAGTTTCAGGATGATCGAGTAATCCGTTCTCGAGATTAGTATGTCCATTGCAATTCTGCAAGATGTCCGCAAAATTTTGCGGGCTGAATATCATTTTTCAACGTTTTGGGACACTTTAACTACTCTGCCGTTAAAATTAAAAGAACATTTTTTTATCATGAAAACATAGCTTCTTCTATGAGGAAGCGAAAAACGTAATTTAAAAAATAATTACTTCCTAAACAATTTTTATTACGACTAAACAAATTTTATTTAACCTAAACAATGCTTATTTTTGAGAAAAATAAGACTTTCTATACCGTTAGACCCTCGTTTTGGGTTCCCCGTTAAAAAATTATGCGAATTGTCAAATCACGCTTTGCCCTCATAGAAGGGCTCATTACGACGCCTACTTTACGCAGAAGACATAATGATTAATATGACACTGTGTGCAGTGTTCCACCAAATTTTTAACCAATTTGGTCGCAAGGTCTTACTTTACTTGTTATGTCAATATTTTTTTCCGTTTAAGTATAAGCATTCATTTTATTCTATTTTTTCACAAAGTTCGACTATTCTGTACCTAATTTACCATTCGAAAAAAACCTACAAACCAACGAAACTACAGATCATAGCAAATAAAAAAAGGTTGCAAAGTAGAACCTTGCACAATGCTTCCACTATTACCAAGTATGTTGATCAATTATGGCTTCCGCATAAAGAAAGCTTTGTGACAAGTGAAAAATACTTACAAAGCAATATACTTGTGCAAGCAACGTACAATGTAATACTGTGTACGACGGCTTTCCTGAACAAAATTTGTACACGTTGGCGAATCAAGCATTACGTCAATCAACCTAATTGTCACAAAGAAAAAGCTGTTTTTAATTTACGAGATTGAACAGAAAGATCCGTGACGCACACGCGATCAAATTCCTTATTTTTTAGCCAATTAAAATTGCAATACAATATACAAAAATTCAATATTCATTTTATGCAAATATTTTACTTCATTTAAAATTATGTAATGAGCATTTTTATATATTTTTTCAAACATATGTTAACATTATTCGGTAACAGAGGTTCATCACTCTTGGCCAATTAATATTATTAGAGTTTGTTTAAAAATCATTCGAGAAACATTATAGTTTTTAACTTTTAAGATTTTTGTCATAGTTGTATGAAAATCTTTACCAAATGATAGCCGTTGAAATAAAATAACTCAATACTCATTTAATGTTTGATGTTATCCATCTCTGTGAAAACTTGTAGCCCGATAGTCTTAAATTAGCGCAAGATAGAGCGCGAACAGACATTTTTCAAAAATTCCAATCATCGCTAAATCTAGATCCCTCGGCCGATTTTCGCGAAATTCATTATCAAAAATTCTTTGACATCAATGTAACAGATTTTAGATCAATTTCTCAAATCATTAACGAGTACAAGATTTTCATTTTTATCGTGAATATAAAATTCACTGTTTTATAACATTTAAACGCACGTGACGATTTTCACCAAATTTGATACTAAATTGCCCTAAACATTATTACGTATGTCTTAAGTTTAGGCTCGTTTCGTTAATTATTTTTTTTTCAAAAGCGGTCAATGATTGAATAAGTTTAATTGCTACAAAATTCGAACCCTTTAACCGATGTTCTCTAAGTCGAATATCTTATACTCGTGAATATTAGTTCGTTTCTGTAAAAAATTTGAGTTAAACTGATGAAATTTTATGTCGTATAGAGTGATAACATCAATTTTTCGAAAAATTAATAATCCCATAATACTGGAACGTTTCGATGAATTTTTTTCCAAATGCAATCTCAAACGTCCTTCAAAATTAATCTACTTACCAGAACAGATATTTCTTAACAAATCAATCAAAATCTTAACCACTTCATAGCTTTAACTGAAAATTTGAACAAACATCGAGAATTGAACCTTCTACTTGCGTAAAAAATGTCGACTTGATAGCTGAAGACGTTTTCAAATTATAGAGGTTAAAGGTTTTTTAGTCTACCACGCACGCACGCACACACACACACACACGCGCGCGCGCGCGCGCAATTATTCCGTTTGGGAATGCTTTGAAACATTCTGAAAACGTTGACATGAAAATCTCGTGTAACAAATGTTTCACGAAAACAAAGTTTCCGTTATGAGAAAGCAATAGAACATTATAAAGTAAAATTATTGTAGAATAGACGTTGAATCCTGCGCATAGTATCAAAATCATTATTATGACGCCTGCGGAAAGTGTACTTCACATAAAAATTCTGTCAAGGGGTCTTTTATAAGTTTTTATCGCATGGCTCCGAAACGAGACTGGAATTCGTTGAGCTTCCTCCGTTTTCTGGTTGCTGTGTCGTGGCTGTGCTCATTGTACCACATACATGGAATTCCAAATGATTTAGCGTATTGACCGAGAGAGTAGAAACGAGGAAAGCGCACAGAGCTCGGGTATGCACGTACCTATAGTACGTTATTAGGAATGCAAATTTGTGACTAGAGTTGGGTGTGTGGGCGTTAGGACATTTATATATCCCAGGGGTCATTGAAGTGTATCTGCGCTACTCTCGCCCATCCCCATTGGAACGTATGGAAATTGTTGCTTTTATTATACGTCAAGTAAAACTGGTATGACGCAAACCGCATGCACTTAATTGTAAATTCTACTAATAATGATAAGGGTCATGGAGAATCATCGGCATGGATCGGACCATTGGGAAAATAAGAGAAAGCTTTGGGAATTCAGCGAATTGAATCATTTCTATATAACGATGCAAGTGCATGGTCGAGGAAACGACGAGAATGTAGGATAGGAATGTATTGATCGGTATTGATAAAGTATTCAGGAAACGAATTGTCCATCTGCTTCGGTACGATAGAATATATATATATATACGGTTAGATGGTTTTTCGATAGAAAAATCGCCGAAATAAATGAAGACACCCACGTAGTACGAGCCTCGAATATATAATCAACGAAGAGGGAACGAAGACGAGGCGCGACGCCCTCGTATGTATGCATAGAGCATTAAAGCATATTCTGTGTGGCTCTATAGTGTGCATATGGGATATGTACGGAATTTGAAATGCGAATGGAACGAGAGAACAGGTTCTGACCTGATTCCACGGTAGTCACGGTCAGGGTTAGAGCCTGGCCTTCGACTTTTAACAATGAAGTATATTATGTATACATATACACATGTATATATGGTTATAGCTCTTCTTTATTTTCCATCCACTCGTTTTTACTCTCTTCTGCAACTGAGAGTAAGAATAGTGCAAACATAACTTTTGCAATTTTCATACCTCTCTCTCTCTCTCTCTCGCTCGCTCTCTCTTTCTCTCTCTTTCTATTTCTTTCTCTTTCTTTCTCTTTCTCTTTCTCTTTCTCTGCCCTTTCAGAGAAAGTTTACATCAGTTTTATAGGTATAAGTACGTGCTCCAAGGTGGAGTTTACTATATATTTAATCGTAATATACAAGTAACATCGATAACCTTCATCACCCTCGGGATCTTGTGTTTCGCCTTTCCCGAGTCATTTTACAGATTGCTCGAGCGAGGAAGGATCAGCCATGCGATCGTTGAGCATGAAAATTGTCGTTAGAAGGAGAGTCGAGCGGACCGCGTAGGAACCCAAAGTGGCACAGGTTTCGACCCACTTCGCCATGGTCACGTTCGCGGTCATAGGTTGCACTTCGCATGTGACTCGTTGCTTCAAATCTTATTTGCGTCTTATTGTATCCTGTGAGTCCTACCCCAAGTGCAACAATTTTGGCGAATTAGTTACAATTGATCATTGATACGTCCACTCCACATATATTTTGTGATATTTTTATGAATATTTTTGTAACTATTTCAGCATTTGATTTAAATATGAAAGATGTTCGATCGTAAATTAAGCGCACAATTTAAAGTGTGTCGTTTTGAGATAAAGAGAATTTATTTTTCAAGATATTATTTTCTCCAAGGTTTTCCTTGTATCGTCATTTCTATTTTGATCTTTTTGATAATGATGATAAGTGTCCAAATAAACATAAAAATATTTCAAATGTTTATTTTTTAATTTAATATGGATCACGAAACTTATTAGTATTTTAATGACGAATTTTTTATTTATTTTTATTTTCAGATGCAAGCGAATCTGTAAGTAATCTTTAAATAAGGAAGAATAAATATGTAATTATGAGTATTTTGTTCTATCAATCTATCAATAATATCAATATCAATAACAATAATAATAATAATAATAATTATTATTATTATAACCCTTTGCTGTGTATAATATTGATATTTTGTTTAATATTTTGGTTAATAACTTAATCATTTATTCAGCGCAGCTTCGTAAATCGAGGTTTTTTTAGAATTGTTTAAAATATAAGGGTGCAATTTTGAGATAAAGCCTATCAAATTTCCAAGATATTATTTTCTCTATGATTTCCCTTTTGTATCGTAGTTTCTAAAGTGATCTATATGATGATGAAGCTGATGCTGCAGCTGAGGCTCATCTCTTGGGAATGCAATTACCTTGGTGCACCGGCTCGATCCAGCAGGAAGCTTATGGAGAAACGCGGGTCGTCTTCACTGGGCCACGGCCACGGTGCACCCCAGGCGACTGCTGAGCTCGTGATATATACCTATATATAACATCGCAGTCGTTAGTAAGCTGGGAGCTCGTTCTTCGCACGGGATTCCAGGATGAGGCGCCGAGTTACCCACAGGACGAGTTTTGTTGCTTGCCCACCCCTCCCCCCACCCCCCCAACACGAAAAAAAAAGTTAAGTAAACGCAAAAATTAGTTGAGTCAACCAATAGGTTAGTCTTAATTCCCTTCCAACTTTACTTATTATTGCCAAAAAATAATTGGTTATACGAACGAAGCTTTGATGGTTGCCGAAATCAACTTATTATAACAACGAAATTATAAAAGTAACGTTACCTAATCGATTTGTTGATACGACAATTCGATTAGACAAGAGCTTGAATATCAAATTACGTGGTTTTCCAATCGCATTATTGCTTGTACTCTAAAAATAGGCAATTGCACCAATTGTGCTGGTTATAAGGTAAAATCGGTCTCACGGTTATTGTGAAGCACACACGAGTGTGAGAGAGATAGCGCCTTCGGTGATTTCATTGGAGTGAGGGAGAGACACTCTGGGATGCATTTCATTTGAGTTAAATGAGCGTAAAACGAAAAATCTTCGAGAATAAAAAATTATTCCTTTATTTCCTCTCGAGCACCATCATCTCATCAATCACCTTCGGATGATCTCTTGGGGAACAATGAATCTGTCGATGTGTTCGATTAATTACAAGAACTGACCAATGAGTTACGACAACCAAGGGATTAATTACGAGAACCGAGTCGTTAGTTGCGTCCACTGGTCCGAGTATTTGTACAACTCTTACAGTCACGTTTTATACCGACAGGTTATTCGTCGTAGCACCAACAATTCTAATGGTAGCTACAACCATTAGATTTCTCGTAAATACTATCTCGCGAGAAGTAATCGTAAATAGTTCATCGTAATAGTCACTATTCGTTGTAGTTGTGACAATAAATTCATGGGTTGTCACAACTAATTTTAGTAAGCTAGGATACAGTAAATTCAAAACGTACCTGTCACAACCAATTTTTCAGTGAAGGAGTTTCTCCATCGAAAATAAAAATCGTATTGTCTTTATTATTGTTCTTAATGTTCTTGATATTATTATTATTATTAATAATAATATATTATTATTATAGAAGAGAAATACGGTGAAAGAGACTCGAGTGAACGTCTCTCTTGTATAATTCACGTTCCACTGATCTGGAATTTTCTTGATTACAACGCAACAATATGAGTTACATGCGAACGTGCGAGTCATAATCTGGGGTAATTGATTTGCGGTTAAAAAATACATGTGCAGTCTCTTCGATGATTATATTTTGCAGAGTATTTTGATTATACATATGTGTTATCATAACAACATTTAGCTAAGGACTGTATTTGATAGAAATAGTTATATTCAAACCTAGTCTCTGGGCCAGGGTTCATCGTCATTTCGGAGAGACACATTCCTATTGTCGAAAGCTGATGAGATGAGGGGCTTGACGAGACTGGACGTGAACTACCTGAAGAGTACCGTAAAAGAATGCGTATACCATATATATGTATACATATGACTGTATGGGATGCTACAGTAGTCAATACGTGAGAGATGCCGAGGTGCTCAAAAGTAACAGAGAAAAGAGGGGAAGATGAAGGTCTGACCCACTTTGGTCGAGTGGTACGTACGACCTCTTAACGTCGGGTGGTCCATCTTTCGTCCAAATGGTGTTTCTTCCGCGGCAACGGTATCAACTATATCGCAAGATGGTGTTTACTCCTCGTTATTTCGTTTCAATATATTCCACGGCACAATTGATCAATCGCTATTGAACACGAAAAATTTGTCTGTTGATTCGAAATACGATCTATCATTAAAGCGGATTGAAATGCATGTGAAAAAGCTTCTCGATTATTTGCATTTCATGTAAATTTTTTAATAAAAACAAATTGCAGGAGCTCAATTGATGATTGAAGGTATGAAAAATTGTTGAAACGACCTACTTTTCCATTTGATATCGTAGCTCGATCGCGAATGAATTCACTATTTGCCACAGTCTCAACCTCCTATAAGCTTCTTTTACTATTTCAATACAAAATGCATCATTCTATCGAGCAATCGAGTTGACGTCGAAATGCTTGACTGACATTCATAATTTTCTCCTACGGTAATTACGTAGATATTCCTTCTTTCAATAATAATATGGACTGGAATGATACATAAAATCGTATAAACCAGATGCACCTATCTGTATATCTCGTTGCCCGATACATCGACCGTGTTATCAGTTCGCGGTTTTCAATGTTCCTGTACCATGAGCCAACGAGACTGCGATGCATTTAATAATTATATACTCCTAGGTACATAACTCGAGTGCTCTGCTTCGTGTATAAATATATAATCACGATCGTATTATTATTCTTCAATAAGCACGAGTCTTCCGCACTCCAGTGCACTGAATTTGGGTTAATTCTCTGTCTGGGAGCGTGACGATCTATTTCGTCCACAGTACGAAATAAAAATAATTATGCTTATGATATTATTATTATTCCCTGACTATTATATTCTGTTTCTTCTCTCGCGTTTTCCTTCCAGTCCCGCGATATTATAAAACTTCTCTGTCTTGCGTATTAGCACAGTAGGTTGTTTCTTTGAATTATATATCTTGTCTCTGTTAGTCGCACGAAACGACAGAAAAGGAACCCGTAAATTGGTTAATTGGACAAGCTCTGTCCTATGGTGAGAGGAGAAACGTTGGCTGAGTGTATTGCAGTAACTGCGGAGAGTACTATGCTGGATTGGCCTCTCGCGGCTATGATCGCCGCAGGAAGACGAGTATTGGTACATAATATAGGGATAAATATATATATATATATATATATATATATATATATATATATATATATATACGCATACGCTATACTACACACACGATATTCACGTGTGAAAGAACATGCACGAGTAGAGGTTCGACGCTTGCGGAGACCGTTATCGATTACGCATTCCTACGCCATCACCTGTGAGCTCGGCAAGAAACGTTGTAGCCTATACGTAGCTATATATGTATACTGTAAAATAAGGAGGCCTCGGATTTAAGAAGGACCTACTGAGATCTCGGTCAACTGTGGCTCGTGTAACGTGGATGGCCCAGTTATTGACTCAGAAGACTCAATTTCTCATCAATTAAAGATATCTAACTAACAAAACCTACACTGAGAGAAGAGTTTATTTGTAGGCACCAGAATTTGTTAATTGTTAACAAATGATAAAGTTGGATATGGCGAATTTTCTGTTCAAGTGAACAAATCGTTTATTTGAACCTCTGAATTATTGACAAATGTTGACAATGTTGACAAATAATGATTTATTAAATATATATTTCAATGAAATGTTCCTTTATTAGGATCTGATGAACATTATGTTGGCAACATAGCATTGGTATTAATGAAAAATGCTCTTTCTTAGTCACTATTGTAATACTTTAAAGAGAATAAATCATAGACGTGGGAACTGTACGGTATTGTACAGCAATTTTATGTGAAGTCAGATCGATTTTGTTGAATAGAGGTTGAACAGAGCTATTACGAATACTTATGTTTATTAATATTTTCTATACTTACGAAACGAAGAGATCATTAATGTTATCCATCGATAATCCTGAGAAATTCTCACTTTTTATGCAACACTACCCTACCGTCATCTCACTCGCATTGCAAAGAGACAGGGTGTCCGCCGGGAAGGTATACTACTTTGTTTGTTTATAATTTTTGATTAAATGAAAGAGAATGGATCTTATGTTGATAAATGTTTTATTTAATGTCGGCAATTATGTATGGAATACAATATCAGATAAATGTCCGCCTCTGTTAGCCTCACAAATGCGAGCCCTTTTGAGCATATTTTTCATTACATTCTCACACATTTCACGCGGTATTTCATTAATTTCATCACGAATATTTTGTTTGAGTTGCTCAAGCGTTTCTGGTTTGTTTGCATAAGCCTTGCTTTTTAGATATCCCCACAAAAAGAAGTCCGGAGCAGTCAAATCAGGCGACCGTGGAGGCCAATCAACATCACCATTTTTTGAAATAACTTTTTGTGGAAAGAGGTCTCGCAGTAATTCCATTGTAATCCTGGCTGTATGCGATGTGGCACCGTCTTGATGATACCACATGTTAATCAAGCCCAAAGCATGCAGTTGTGGCGTTAAAAAGTTTTCAATCATATCACGATATCGCTCCCCATTCACAGTTACCGTAACGCCGTTTTAATTTTCAAAGAAGTAAGGTTCAATGATTCCTCCTGACCAAATTGCACACCAGACTGTCACTTTTAATGGATGTAAAGGTGACTGATGAATAATTTGAGGGTTTTCCATTGCCAAGAACCGACTATTCTGTTTATTCACATATCCATTTAAATGAAAATGTGCCTCGTCACTCATTATGATTTTTTCATAAAAATCGGGATTGTCATGGGCGAGCTGTCATGGGCGAGCTTTTAACGATTAAAACACGTTGGTTTATCGAATATTTTTCCATAATAAATTTGCCACGTGTCTACTTCACGACTGCCAAATATGAACTGTCAAGACTAACGTTTACCAAAATGGCGGCAAAACAAAGTAGTATACCTTCCCGGCGGACACCCTGTATTATACAAGTGTGGCATGATGGCGTTGAGGTCGCACAAGACCTAACTTATCCCCTGAAGGACGAAGATTGACAATAAACATAATAGTCATGCCACCAAATGGACGGTGCTTATCTCAAATATAGGTTTGGTAACTATTAACAAATCTGTTATCTATTGACCGATCGGACTAAGAAAACAGTTTTTCACTATAACTGAATATATTTAGTTGTCACATTATCTAAAATATTTATTAAGTATTACAAAATTTATTATCGGTTTATAAATACTAGTGTTCTCATAATAAAATCTTGTACCGAAGACACTTTCGACAAACGAACGATTTATTTGAGCAATTTGTTTCTCGTAACCCATTCAATGTTTCTTACCAATAAAGAACGATTCGCGACAATAAGATTGAATATGGTTGAAACGACTTTAGATTTGTTAATAATTATCAAATTTTTAATTGAAGCTAATACAGATTTGTCAATGACTACCAAATCTATATTTGAGATGAGCACCGTCTATTTGATGACATCATTATTATTGTCAATCGTCGTTCTTCAGCGGATAAGGTCTGTCTTGCGCGACCTCGATGTCATCGTGCCACACTTGTACCCTTGCAATGCGAGTGTGTTAACAGTAGGCTAGTGTTGTATAAAAAGTGTGAGAATTTATCAGGATTATCGATGGGCAACCTTAACAATATCCTCGTTTCTTGGGGCCTGCGTGTAAAATCGAGGCAACCCTTTGAACGTAAGTATAGGAAATATTAATTGATATGAGTGTTCGTAATACTCTGTTCAACGTCTGTTGAACGAAATCGATCTGACGGCACATACAATTGTGTCTAAAGTTCCCTCGAATAATAGTAAATATAGATAGGAGTTTTTTTTATTAATACCAATCTTGTGTTGAACTAACATGATATTCATCAGACTCTAATAAAGGAGCATTCCATTCAAATATACATTTTTAACTGTGAATAAATAATTATTTATGCCAATTCAGAGATTCAAATAAACGATTTGTTCTCTCCAACAGAATATTCATTTCGCCATATTCAACTTTACCAATTGTTAACAATTAACAAATCCTGGTGTCTGCAAATAAACTCTTTTCTCAGTGTGTATTTCCAGGTACAACAAACAATACGTGTCCCTTAAATTACTACAAATATTAAATAATTTTAAGTGTGGTAATCGATTAATGTAAACTTTGGCTGTGTACAAATCAAAAATATATTTTTTATTTTGGCCAATGGCTGCTTTACGCTGTTATTCCACTTCTACAACTATTGAAAGACAGACTCTGCATTCGAGCACTTATGCTTAGTACGGTTTAGTGAGAGCCCTCCGAGAACAACTCGTATCGACAAGCACTGGTTTCTGTAATCCTCCGAGTCAATATCGGTATCGATGGATTACCTCGATCTAAAGATTCATAGAACGATTGATGCCCAATTCTGGATAAAATCTTAAGAGTTGAACTTGATGAGCCATTTCTCATCGGAGCGTTTCATGGATATGGTCACTAGATATTGCACAATGCGGGATTTGTGTCGGAGAATCGACACTATTTCGTACAAATTCACGCAGTACTCGCCGATATCCCTGAAAGAAATTTTACATCTTGCTTTCCCGATTACAATAGCCGTTGAGTTGAGTGCACTTAACCGAGTGAGATTGTGTACAGTCTAATCTAACGTATATTACCGCTATCTATTTAACGCGATCGTCTTTATAACGAAAATGTTCTCAAGTATTTTACCTTCTGCTGTTGCTGCTTCCCCTCAATTCCACTCTTACGAAAATAGCAAACTAGCACGTAGGTGACGTAGACCGACTTGTTGGTCACATGGAGTGGAATATTAGAGAGGTGTGCCCCTCACGCCGTTAAATAAATGGTCGGTATCGGTCCGAACTTGATCAAATAGATAAGAGTGGACTGTATAAGGACGATAGCTTTTTCTGGATATGGATCTAACTCTAAGAACCGAAGCAACAATTAGAGCAAGATTGCCGACTGCCTTTGAGACGAATGAGAGAAACGAGTCAGAGAACAATCGCTAAATCTGATACTACATAATAAAAGCAAACTGGTAACTGCTTATTCAAGAAATTTCTAAAGAAATTTCAAAGAATTTCTAAATTTCCCGATCAGAACACTGTACTCGTGAACGGCACACTCGTACGCTACGGCCATAAAACTCCTATGGTTTTTGGCCGAGAAAGCATAAATATTAATCCAATCACTGCTTATCCGATCGAATCTCGTAGTATTGGCATTTTCAAAACATTTTTTGAAAAGAAAACGTGAACGATCGATCAAATAGACCGACAAGACTTTGCAATCGTGCTCCAGTATTCTTCTACATCTTCCCTCTCATTCACAGAAATTAAATACGTCGCGTTCCATGACGACTCTTCTTATTTATTCATCGATTATTTACAAATTGTGCAGCTTAACTCTTGCAGCATGTTGTATTGACCAGCCGACTGCACCGTCATTCAATAGTTGCTTCATGCATGCGCTTTTTGTCGGTCGACCAATTTATATAACGACGATGAAGAAATACTTATAGCGATAACATCCGTTTTCAGATACATGATGGGGCATTCACCTTCCTTTCGCCGGAGGCATTATTACATACCATACGTTTTTATTTTTCAGATTTTCATGGAGTTCCACTTGATAGTGGATTCGAAGAACTTCGATAACTCGATATGTGGTACATTTATAAGTTAGAAAGAGTGTAAAGTCGATTGTTTGATTAAATTATTTGTTACTTTTTAACGTTACTCATGGTTTTGCAATGCATTCGGTTGTTTGTCACTCTGATTATAATTAATTTCCGCTCGGTTGATTATGTGTGGTTGTTTTTCTTCGGTTGCGTTGTTTTTATTATTTCTTGGAGACTCTGATGATGGTACGGTTAATTTGATTATAAGCGTGATGATAGTTGCTAACAATTCTGTTGTTTCACGGTGCAGAATATGGCCCCGTCAGAACAATGAAAACTAGATGCGCAAAGTGTCGCAGATGTTATCATCAGAAGAATTGCGTGAGTTGAATATCAACAGCCCATATAGCATTTACAAATTCATATGCGGGTATTGAATTTCAACATTGATATTTGTATAACGTTTATTAGCGTTCCATATGATGGAAATTTGCGAATCGCAACTCAGGGTGCGAGCACGTCATCGCGATTCTAACCGCGGGAAAGAGAAACGTAATTCAAATTCCAGAAGTGGCAATCTTTATACATAACGAATCTAGTTGATTGAATGAATTAATTAAAATTTGTTGATCGATTAGAATGAAGATTATTTAACCATAGAAAATCTGGGTTTTATTTTGAAAATTTCCATCTTCATGATGACCGCTAATGAACGCTACACCAATATTAATGTTAAGATTCACACGGTTGCTAGCCAAAAATTACTAAGGAGTTTGAATATCCTAGGAGTATACCAGGTGTATGCATAAGTTTTTTCCGGTTTTTTGGTAAAAAAAAAAACACGTAATTTGCAAGGGAAATTAATTTTTGTTTTATTCAAAATATTGGCCATCGGCTTCTACACATTTCGCCCATCTTTCAGGTAACTTATGAATACCATGCCAGAAAAACTGCTTGTCTTTTGCGGCAAACCATTCGTCGAGCCATTTTCCAACTTCCTCGAAATTGTTGAAGTGCTGCTCTGGGAGCGCGTGCCCCATTGATGCGAAGAGGTGATACTCAGATGGCGCCAGGTTTGGCGAATACGGCGGGTGCGGAAGGATGTCCCATCCAAGCGATTTCAAGGTGTCTTTCACTGCTTTTGCTGTGTGAGACGGCGCATTGTCGTGTAACAAAATCACTTTGCCATGTCTTCTGGCCCATTCCGGTCGTCTTTCGATTAATGCGTGGTTTAAATTAATAATTTGTTGGCGATAGCGTTGTGTATTAACGGTTTCGCCGGACTTCAAGAGTTCATAATACACAATACCGCTCTGGTCCCACCGGACACAGAGCATGGTCTTCTTGCCGAAGCGATTTGGCCTTGATGTTGAAGGACCGGCTTCGCCAGGTGAAAGCCACGATTTTTTCCGCTTCGGGTTTTCAAAATAAATCCATTTTTCGTCACCCATCACAATTCGATGCAAAAATGATTTCCTTTCGTGGCGTTGAAGCAGCACTTCACAAGTGACTTTGCGATTTTCTATTTGACGTTCATTCAAATCGTGTGGGATCCATTTACCGAGTTTATTGATTTTCCCCATTACTCGTAAACGTCTGCTGATTGTTTCTTGTGACACATGTAATGCTTCTGCTAATTGCTGTTGAGTTTGAGTTGGGTCATCATCCAATAACTCCTGCAATTGCTCGTCTTCGCATTTTGGTGGTCTACCAGAGCGCTCACTGTCCTTCACATTGAAATCACCACTTTTAAATTGTCGAAACCATGTCTCACATGTTCTAATCGATGGAGCGTGTTCACCATATGTTTCTACCAGCAAACGTTGACTTCCAGCAGCCTTTTTCTTTTGATTAAATAAGAAAAGCAATCCGTGCCGCAAATGTTCTTTTTCAGGCACAAAACTCGACATGATCACTGAACGATAAAACAAAGACGCTAGTTTTTGGCGGACTCAACTTGTGTGTGTTTGTACGTTAATGTCAGACGAACAAAATGACGTATGTGTCAAATTAATACGCTGCGTATTTTTCGCTGGCGCCATCTCTTAGTTAAACCGGAAAAAACTTATGCATACACCTGGTACACATGTGACAGACATCATATCTTATGTAGATGAAAAGCATTAGTAAAAGCGACACTTTTTTATACATTTACATACACATTCGATATACATTTACTATATCCCATACGCCGTACGCTAGTTTAGGTCTCTTAAACCCGACCGAAAATTTCGACTCGGGACCGCTACGTATATACATAGATGTAAGTAAATAAACGATATGGAAATTAGTTATTAATTTTAAGAAGTACGTTTCACAACAGGTCGTTTTGCAGTTGTACCTAATATTGGTTTATTAATATTGAAAAAGGAAGGTAGTTAAGGTTAGGATCTTGTTAGGATTTGGCAGGGTTTCCACAATAGGGGATCCAAACTAGGATCATGTACCAATCCATAGAGGCTTCCTCAATAACATTCCAGGTTTAAATAGGACTATTCACAGTGGCCACAGTAGGGATTCCTCAATGGGACCCTCTTTACGTTTATTCGAGTATTCCGCGATGGAAATTCTAAACCAGGACCTAAAAATCTTAGGCTGAAAAATATAATGAGATCTGATGTATACAGGAACTTGATGATATATTTTGCGAGGTATAGACGTGCTGATATCGATAATTTATCATCTAATAGCAATTATTAATGAATTATCAATATTCCATTGACGAAAATTAGCTTTTATTAACAATTATCTAATTGTTAACTAAACTGTTAAAAACGTTTAATTATTTTCGTCGTAAATCCGTTCAATTTATTATATTTGTGGAATGACTCCTCAAAGAATGCGATTAATATATAATACAATGTTCATAATATTTAGTGCAAGGTGCATTTTGTTTAAACGTATGCATTATTGTTAAATTACAATTGTTAAATATTGTTAAATAACAATTTAAGAGGTCAATAATTATCCGTGCTTGACTGCTTGACGTCTCAGTATCCGCTATTAACAACATTTGTTGGCTAACAATCATTAACCGATTATTAATTAACATTTGTACACCATCCATCGATAAACGTTTTATGCGTACAAAAAGTGTAGTGTATAGTGTATACAGCATATTCAAAGTCAATCAACAGTTATAACCATATTGTTAACTGACAAATACGGTATTTATTAAAATTATCAATCAATTGTTAAATATTGTAAACGTTACAAAAAGTTCATGATACGATATATATGTGTTATACATTTATTAATATTATGGGAACCCACGGAATGTTTTATCGGCGCAACACGTCATAACTGAAATAATCAATTCTCGTGTATACTGACTTAAGGTATTTTTATTTATATTATTTAAGTCGGAATCATTTAACTGTCTAAAGTTCGGGTGTGTTTACATTTTTTTATACTTCAAATAGGCAATGAAACACTATATTTCTTAAGATGTGGTATCCACGTGGGTTAAGGCGCAGCACAAATTTAACAATCCGCAGGGTAACCGGTTCAAATTCCATGAATGACGAAACATTGACTTGTGATTTTTCAGTAATTATATGTACCATTCTCTCAAATAAGCTGGAATTTCTCATTAAAAGTGTAAGATAAACCAAATAAATGAGCGCAAATAAATATTTTTAAATTAGTTTTGTTGGTTGATTCAGTAAGGACTTAATGGGGCAGCCTTTATAGACCCTAACAAGAAAATTTATAAAAGCCCCATACTTTCAAGTGTGACAAGCCTAGAAAGGTATTCGATAGATTTCCCTTCTTGGCCCCGTAAAGAGTTGGAGAAAACTAGAAGGACTCACAAAAAAACTCCTAAGTTCCTTATTATGAAAGAATTTTTTGTTCGATTAAGAGTTCAAACTCAGATTCTGAATTATCCCACTTATAAATATTTATTTACTGCTTATAATGTTCAAGACAGATTCCGCGATTGCCAACGTTTATGGCTAAGACTCAATGACAAAATTCACATTTCAAACAAGAACTTGTAGTTAACAGTAAAAGAACAAAGTTTCAATAACCAATCTCACATTTGAATGAGAACTTAAAGATGATCGTTTAACACATGATTGCAGACTTACCAGGAAGAGTGATTGCGGTAAAGAAGATGGCGCAAATAGGTGAGAAAGTGGGGTTTTAGGTGGTTGCGAAGCAGTCCAAAAATGCTGACGGGGCACGAGGTTTGCGGCTTGAAGTATTGTAGAAACGTGGAAAAAGTGGATAATTCGCGAGCGGATATGAATTTGCGGAAATTACACCTCCAACGTCCGGCACCGCTAAGTACCTGCCATTCGGATGACGCTGTGGCGTTGGAGGTATAATGTGCGCAATAAGGGAAAGATGTCGGAATATGACGAGGATTCGTGGTATTCCGCGAGCGGGTATAAGTTTAACAGAAAAATTATATTAACGTCCGGTGAAACTGTATGGTTAGCGGTTTCTTCTAGAAAGCAAGTGAAATTTAAGAGTAGTAGGAGAAAGAGATTTTGAGATTAAAAACGATAATTGCTTGTGGAAGGATGAAATATAAAGGTTTTTATGAGCTAACAATTTGGAGTAGTAATAGATGGGGTTAGTACGAGATGTAGGTAGCGAAAATTGGCCGGGACGTGTAACAGTCCTCAAACACAGTTTTTGTAACGCTCTTCGAAACAAAGATGCTTGCTAGACTCAAACCTAATACCTACACGATCTATCTAACTGCTTAACTTTTTCTTTTACTTTAATTCCATAATACACTTTTTTTCACCTTAATTCCAGAATACAACAGCAACACCGTGGATAACGCAGTCAGGGATACCAGACGGAAACTAGAAACAACACAAAAAGTAACTTGATTTGGATTAAACTCTGGTACTCGGGGATTCTTGAGACCGCTAATTACGAGCCTGAACTAAAAATTCAGGAAATAACAATAGCGGATCCAATGTGGCGGACTAAATTGCAAAAAAAGTAACTTGATTTAGATGAATAACTTTGTACTCGCGCGTTTTTTATGTCATTCCTTACGAATGCGAATACATCATTTGTAAAGTCAAAATGGTGGATCCAATATAGCGGATCAAATTACAAAAAGTAACTTCAGTTGGATTAAACTCGTACTCGAAGGTTTGTAATGTCGCTGATTACGAATCTCAACTCAAAATTCAATAATTCAAAATGGCGGACCAAAATAAAAAAAAACTAACTTAATGTGGATGAAACTCGGTATTCGGAGGTTTTTAAGATAGCTAATCATGAATGTAAACTGAAAATTCTGAAATAAAAAATGGCGGATCCAACATGTTGAACCAAAAGCAAAAAGTTACTTCATTTATATGAAATTCGGTTTTCGGAATCTTTCTGTATACAGCTGACACATGAGTAATTAAAGTATGTGCACGTGATGTCTTCTGGACATTCATGAATGTATGTAGAGTATATATCTGTAGAACATACAGAATATATTTTCTACATTATGGACTTGAATGGATATGCATAGAATATCTCATGCTTTATATGGAAGTATACATTATAAACTGAGTACGCATGTGAGAATGCTAATCGTATGCCCTTCTTGAACAACTGTCAAAGCATCGAACCAGCGTTGGTCAATGAATCTCTATATTCTGAACTGGTCGAAACGTAGAAGAGGTCATGGGGCAGCCGCTAACCTAAGGTTCGGCGTTGAATTACTGTCAAATATTAACTAATCGTCAGTCAAAGTACTGGTTCAGAGTATGATTGACATTTCTGGGAACAACGGTATATTTACAACACAATATGTGAGCCATATATAGGCCGAATTTCGGGTCAAGATTGCGCGCGTCATCGTGCATCAGTATCATCGTTTGATATTTGTCCTGAACAATCGAACGACGGTAAAATACTGGCACTAGGTCAGAACAAGAATCAAATGGCTTAGGGCTACACAACGAAGAAATCGTAAGAAAATACGTAAGCCGTCTGTTGGCTGAATCTCGTGGCAGAATTGCGCGTATCATAGCGATATAATCATAATTTTTTATTACTCTTGAACTGTTAGTTGTGGATTAAGTACTAAGACATCTTCAAGACAACAGCGTCCTGATATGTGTCAAAACAGTGGCATATTTTTAATATAACGTGTGAGCTATTTGTTGGACGAATCTCGATTGAACATTATTCGTGTCATCGCGAAACAATCTATGTGGGAATTGATCATCGGGCCACCTTTGTCACTTTTATTTCAGCTGAATGTAGAGGAGAACTGCAAATGAAGGAACCGTAAGCCTCCGGCATTTGCGAGAACTCTGAACGCAATAACACCGAGCCGCGCCCGTGAGAAGATAATTATCCACTTCTTCCACGATGCCTTTCGTCGAATTGTAAGTACTGCGGTAGTTCGGCGGTCGTTTAAAGGTAAATGTTGAAATACGATAACAATTTGTAATCATGCAAATACTAAAATTGAAATGATAATATAAATGTTTCCGGTAATTACCACGAATAACCGTTTTCATATCAACAAAATAACAGCCATCAACGGAAAAACGGTACCGAAAACGGTAAAGTTTATGATAGAAACGGTGATAAGCGACAGAATAACGCAACGATCTATATGGATACTTGGATCGAAGGAAAAATCCAAACTATCAAAATACACGTTTCCTGAAACAATTGTGATGGCGAGTAATACTCTTGTATATGTAAATGTTTATTACAAAAAGTGATATTTCAAAGAGGTACCGTTGTATAATGTTTGCTGAGTGGATGCGTCGCGGAGGTGACCCGATGAAGGTAGCGGCAGCGGCGACCGAGAAGTGCCGTGTGCGCTTGAAGCACGATAAACGGTACCCACTCGAGACGTACACGAAAACACTCTGACTGAATATCATCGATCACTTTTATATAGCACACTTGAACAACAGATGGAATTATTTAAAAAAAAAGAATTTTTATTCAGTATGGATGTTACAATTACGATGTACGATTACCGTGTAGCATGTGTGTACAATAGAATGTATCTGTAAGTTGTTTTTTGTAGAGAATAGCGGGATAACTTGAGAAAATGTTGATTTCACTAGTATGAATGTTAGGACGTATTTAAACCCTTCTTCAATTTACTATGCTTTAGTTGAATGTTGATTCAAAGGGAAAGAAGGAAATACATACAAAGTTAGTATTTATGATCTTGCGATAAAAATCGTGAGGAGCCGTAATGTAGAGTAAATTTATGCGTTTCCAGTCATAATGGAGTACACGCGTGTTTACCGTAACGATATGTACCTATAGTTACGGTAGCTCTTACAGTTCATAAATGGTTACCTCAACTATTTTTTAACCTTGTGTAAAAATATCGATGTTTTAAAAGTGGCGCGAGATATAACTCGTGTAGACATTCAGTTAGGGCTCTTACATGGTCCCTACTATAAGTTCACCACAACTGTATTAGGGGCCTAATAAAGAAATTTAATCATCACCTTACTAGGCTGGTCTTATTTGAATGTATAGGGCCTTTATAGATTTTCTTGTTAGGGCCTTTAAAGGCTCCATTAAGCCTCTACTAAACACACGAACAATACTAATTTTAAAAGATTTATTTGCGCTGATTTAAACGGTTTATCTTATACTTTTAATTAAAAATTCCAGCTTATTCGAGAGAATAACATGCTAACTACTGATAAAATACATGTCAATATGTTGTATATGAAAAATGTGCACATACTTTCAGTCATTTACACGAGAATTGATTATTTCAATTATAACGTGGTGCCCCGATAAGAAATTCCGTGGTTTCTAATAATATTGATGAATGTATAACACACGTATACCGTATAGTGTAATTTTTGTAAAATTTACAATATTTAACAATTGATTGATAATTTCAATAAATAACCTATTTATTAGCTAACATTATGTTACCAACTGTTGATTGACGATCGTTGGGTACCGATTAACAAGCATTGAGGAATTGTTTATCGATAGGTGGTGAATAATTATTAATTACAAATCAGTTGATAATTGTTAGTCGACAAATTGTCAATAACGGATATTGGGAAGTCCAGAATTCAAGCACCAACAATTATTGAACGTTTCACTTATTATTTAACAATTGTACAATAATGCGTGCGTTTAAACAAAATGCACCATACACTAAATATTATGAACTTTGTATATTAATCGCATTCTTTGAGGAGTCAGCATTTCACAAGTGAATTCACTTGTTGAATCAAAACAGATTTACGACAAAACTAATGTAACGTTTTTAACAATCTTGTTAACAATTAGTTAATTAGATTGCTATTAGACAATAAGTTACCGACATTAGGTCGTTTATACCTCGCAAAAGATATCATCATGTTCCTGAATACGTCAGGTTTCATTATATTTTTCAACCTAAGATTTTTACGCAAGCCCCTACGGGCTTCCCTAGGTCCTAGCTTAGAATCCCTACCCTACGGGGATTGCACCCCGGCAAAACTTAAAAAGGGCCCCATTGAGGAATTGCTACTGTGGCCACTGTGGATGGCCCTATTTAAACTTGCAATGTTATTAAAGTGGCTTTCATGAATTGGTACATGGCCCTAGTTTAGAATTCCTACTATAAAACCCTGCCAAAGCCTAACTAGGCCCTATCGTTAATCGTTGCTGCCTAACAAAATTTCTGCACTAGAAGTTACGCTAGTTAAAGCTCCATGTATAACCAGCCTAAGATTTGTGAGTGTATCCCAGCGTATTACTAATACTACAGATGAAAAATGAAAAGACGAAATAGCACAAGCCAATCAGAACATTTTTTGGAACTCGCTAAACGTTCTAATTTGTCAGCACCATTCCATCTTTCCATATACAGTATATAATTAAATTGCTACTTTACAATTGCTTACAACCAAAGTATCATATTCTCAATATTTATGAGATTATCATATCATAATTTCAATATTTTTTGGAGGTGGAGCCCACCAACAGGTCCCTCATGCCTGCAGGGTGCAGAGACTTGTTTTTTTTCTTCAATTCGAATTTGTCCCGTAATTACCCATATGCAGGACGATACTTCTATTGAGACACGGGAAAAATGGTTGGTTCGGAAACCCAAAATAATAGTTGCTCCAACGAATTGCCATTGTTATACCAGGTCTATAAATATGACACCGGAATTTGCCCATAGATGGCCCTAGCTGTCAATGTAGTTACCGTCAAACCGCGTCACTGGCGCCATTTCCTTGTTGACATCTTTGACAAAGATTTTCAGCTCACAACAATACAAGTTTCATACAACATCATAGTTTGTAATAGTGTTGAACATGTCGAATTTTTTGCCTGGAATCTACGATTTCCGGACAGCATTGATTTTCTGTTACCAATTGAAGAAAACTACTGCAGAATCGCATCGAATGCTTGTCGAGGCTTACGGTGAGCATGCTCTTGGTAAATCACAGTGCTTTGAGTGGTTTTAAAAATTCAAAAGTGGTGATTTTGACGTGAGAAACGAAGAACGTGGAAGACCACCGAAAAAGTTTGAAGACAGCGAATTGCAAGCAATGTTGGATGAGGATGACGCTCAAACGCAACAACAACTCGCGGATCAATTAAATGTGACACAAGAAGCCGTCTCCATACGTTTGACAGCCATGGGAAAGATCCAGAAGATGGGAAAATGGGTTCCACATGAACTGAATGAAAGACAGCAGGAAAACCGAAAAACCACTTGCAAAATGCTGCTCGCCAGGTAAAAAAGAAAGTCATTTCTCCATCGAATTGTGACTGGCGATGAAAAGTGGATATATTTTGAGAATCCTAAGCGTAAAAGATTATGGGTAACTCCAGGCGAACCATCGACATCGACTGCAAGGCCAAATCGCTATGGACGGAAGACAATGCTCTGTGTTTGGTGGGGTCAGAAGGGTGTGATCTATTATGAGCTGCTAAAACCTGGCGAAACCGTTAATACTGAACGCTACCGACAACAAATGATCGATTTGAATCAAACTTTGCGTGAAAAACGACCAGAATATCAAAAAAGGCAACACAAAGTGATTTTTCTTCATGATAATGCACCATCACACACAGCAAAACTGGTCAAGGAAACGATTGAGGCGTTTAGTTGGGAAATACTTTCGCATGCGGCTTACTCACCAGACTTGGCTCCGTCCGATTACTACTTATTTGTATCGAAGGGACACGCACTTGCTGAGCAGCGCTTTACTTCTTACGAAAATGTCCGAAAATGGCTCGATGACTGGTTTGCCTCAAAAAAGCAACAGTTTTTTTGGCGTGGCATCCACAAATTGTCAGACAGGTGGGAAAAATGTATAGCTAGCGATGGGCAATACTTCGAATAAAATATTTTTGTCATTTTCATGCAATAAACGTGTATTTTCTATACAAAAATTCCGGTTTCATATTTATAGACCTGGTAGTAAAACTTACCTTCGAACCGACCTAGCAGGCATCCGTGGCCTCAAGCGGTTAAAGGTTAGGTCACAGCCAAATCCGACTGCTCTCAGCTTATATGAAACTATAATAGCACCTTTTTTATTTTTGATAATTTTTTATGTCAGTCCTATTCAAAACGTGATTAAAATTACGTGATACGTAGCATCTGCTCATTTGCGAACGCCGGACGTTGTTGTGCCGCGACCACTGTATTCGGAATGCAAACCAAATAAATTAGCAATAGCCAATTCTACCGATAAACCATAAACATGGTTATACTAACAACTCGTAACTGACTCTTGCTTACCACTTTGAATACAATTTCACGGTTACGCCAGCGTATCGCGTTGGTTGTATGTACCATTGTCCTAACCAAGATTGAATCGCGAAGTGAACCAACTGTACGAAGTTATGACGTAAACACAATGGATATTCATTGAATGTGTACCTAATCAATAAAAAAAATGGTACTTGTAACCAAACCTTTTTCCGTATAGTTCAGCGTCAACTGGCTACAGTGAAATTAATCGCGTTAGTAGCTTTCCAATTTATTAAAATCAGGCAAAATAAAATATCCAATTCTTATCAGACACAATAAAAACTTATTTAACCTGCACTTTTCAGTGACTACTTCATAATAATGATATCAAAAAGACCAAAGTTGTTGTGGAATAACAACCAATAGCGCTTCATTTGACGACATTTCGTCGAATACTAACCTCTTCATACAAAATATTCAACGACACACTTATCGAAAGTTATAGAAACACTGTTATATTACAACATATTTGACTATAGCAGAATGCTTACGTTTTTATATAAAAAAGTGGGGTTATGCTATCAAGTATAGGAGATTCAGCGAAAGCGAGAGATAACACTACAATAGTTAAACTTGTCTGCGATTAATGCAAAAACTATGCAGTAAATCATATTCTAATATCGATATGCTGTTCATTAGTGTATCCTCTTATAAACTGTATATTATTTTGATGCCCTCAAGTAGATATAAGAATCGTTTATTTATGAGCTGACACCTCTTTTCCAATAAGGCTAATGTAAAAATCATCAATTTCAACCTCGACTAACTTTCAAGAAGTATGGTCTAGTCTCCTTTTATTCTTTTAATCTTAATAAATTCGGAAAAATATACTCTCGCGATAAAAAAACATCAAAATTTGGGTCAAATTAATTTCCATTTACAGCCAAACTACCTTACGGAGATGATGGAGTAGATTTTTTTACCGACTTTGGTCGGTCTTTGGTAAAAATATGCTATTTTGTAGTAATAGCGTACTATGCATGGTCGATATGCGGCAGATATGCTTCCAATTTTACTGTACTACAATATGAACGTGATCGCTCCGATATCCATTCGAATTACGTTTGAAAATGTGCAAAAAATCATAATAAACGTATATTATTGACCCTTCAGAAATCTAATATGGCTGCTGAAAATGTCAACAGCATCTGTTTTATAGGATACAAATCTTTCTGGAATTCACATACGTAAAACCAGACCGAACGTCGCTTCTTTGAAGGTTTTCAAACTCGGAATCCACGTAAAGTGTTTACTGCGTTGACGTAATTTGACCGCTTATGGCAACGAGAATGGAGGTAGACTATGTGAACCTAGTATACACTTTACGTGGATTTTTCTCGCCGAAGCGACTTTTTTACGATATTGAAATGTTCAGAGAACCTCAACGAATCGACGTCCGGTCCGGTTTGACGTATGTGAGTACCAAAAAGGTTTATATCCCACAAAACAGGTGCTGTTAACATTTCGAGCGGCCATATTAGATTTCTGAAGAGTTAGTAATATACGATTATTTTCATTTTTTGCACGTTTTATACCGAAATACGACCGGAGGACGAAGCGTTTACGTCCATCATTCATTTTAAAAAATCGATAAAAGAATCTACTCCAACATCCCCTTAACAGTATAGCGTGTCTCAATGTCAGTGAACTCCGATACATCGAAATTCACCTATGTTCACAAATATTCGCGGAGATAATACGTTTTATTGAATAACCATTAACTCAAGTGGTTTAAAATATGAAATATCAAGAAATAGAATAGGAACGTCAGTAGACGGAAATCGTTTTCAAGTACATGGGTACCATTCCCTGTATACTGAGCTAGACCACGGTCTAAGGATGTGACAGCGATCAGTAACGTTAAACCCATTTCCCCCACAGGCGCGAGGGTGAAATAAACCATTTCGCCTCACCCTTGTCGTGGCTGTTTGACAGAAAGTAGTGTCGATAAAAGATATAAATACTCTTCCTATCAAATAAAAAATTACATTGGAAGTAAATCTTAAGTTTATAATCTCGTTCACAAGGATGCAGTATAAGTAGCTCGGATATTAATTCTGGCAACACATATTTCGCGCCTGGAAATCGGATTTAAAAATGTCGTCTTACAGTAAGCTAATATGATGCGCGGAAAACTCTAGAATATAACGAGCGAGGTAAAGAAAATAAATGGAAGTTTGTAGAGAAGAACTCGTTGCACTGCGTTGCAGTGCGACGAGTAGTATAAGTTTCCGGAATTTCCGCTACGAGTTCCAATTCCGATTACGGTCGTCACGACCGCCTCCGTGTTCGCCCACTGCGTTCGCCTCCTTACGAAGAGCTTTAAAATCGCTCGACCGCCGAGCAAAGTCTCGTCAACCCCGTTGACGCCCCTCAACGTTCTTAAGACTATTTATTACAACAAAAAAAATGTTCTTCTTGATCTCTGTTTTTAAAAAGTTCTTACTTTTTAAATATCCTTAAAAATAAACTGTTTGAAAGCTACATTAAGGTAATTTTTTCACGAAAAAGAGTATCAGATACGTACATACATTTTTTATTTACTTAATATACAGTATTGAGGAGCATGTCAACGAAAAAGCTGGTTACGGTGCTGGAACTTTATAAGAAAGAAATGAACTAAAAATCAAGAACTTTAGCGTTGTCTCTTACAAAAAAAAATAGCAATAGACGGACTTTCAACGAATGATAGATGTACTTAGAGATTAAATACATAATAATTAATATTCCAAAATATTCCCTGATATCTCCGATTATCTAAGATACGTCGAGAAGAAGCTCTTATACCGAATACTTTGTTCTGATGTATAAAGTAAAATAAGTAATGGGTTCAATCGCATATGGTTTTTATCATACATACATCGTCAAAATGGCGACTTGGATGAATAAATCGAGTCCAACTGCACTTTCATGATAATTTTTCAAATTAGTAAATATTTCTATATGATTAATTAATGCGGGTAATATCACATTTAATATTATTATAATGATTGGTACGTAGCGCTAGTATAATATTTCTCTTTTAAGTATTTCTCTTTACAATAGTTTGTCTTGTTTGGCAGCTGCTGTATTTTCATTTTCAATTATCTCATGATAGACTGTTATATTTGACTAGATGCCGCGAAAGGAATACCTTAAAGCAAACCATCGAGCAGAATTGTAACGAGAGTTTTTACTCATTTTTACGTCGGCCATTACTTTACAATTCGCTCTTTTTGCTTATTCGTTCCACAAACTATTTAATATTAACTATCTTTCTAAATGCCATATTGGCAGTAAGGTTAACTTGAACGTTAAATAAAAATAAAAAAAGGTTTTTCCGTTGTAAAAAATTAATTTTAAAAAATCATGAGAAGTACATTAATGGAAACATTAATGAAGCATTATTTTTTCCAATACGAATTCTGCATTACTTCTTTTTCGTGGTATTTTGTTCATGAATTTTTGTGTCAAACCAAAATTGTACTCAACTTTACGTTTGATGATAATGAAAAACTATTTTTTTAACCGTACCACATTATCCACAAATGCATATATGAATAAATATGCATAATGCCTGTAGAAAGCCCCTTAACATGCCAATGGCATATGATATCCAAACATTGTAACAGTAGTATGATAATAACATAAAAATAAATAGCATAGTGTGTGCCAAATGACGCAGAGTGTAGAGCTCGTGTTTCATCGTCTTCTGAATGAACGCAGAGTGAGATGAGTGAGCGAATAAGCGAACGAGGCAAGAAGAATCAAAGTGTCCGTGGCGGCATTGCGGCCCAGCAAGCAGTGAACAGGAGGCGCACACAGGAGCAGGCTATCCGAGTAGGACAGTGTGTCGCCGTCGTGCACGTTGGGCCCGTTCCTCCACGTGACCTGGCCACTGGCCCACTTTGGTTTCTCCACTCTTCTGCTGCTGCTAGTGCCGATGCCGATGTTGGCTTCGCTCCTGCTGCCTATTTTAGCTTACCTCTACCTCCGTCAACAGTCCCTCCTCTCACTCACATTGTATTCCCCTCTCATCTCTTAGACCAACCGCGCTAGTATAGTATTTTTCTCTTTAGTATTTCTCTCTACAATAGTTTGTCTTGTTTGGAAGATGCTGTTGTGGACCTGACTCATCTACTTTATATCTCACTCTTATTATCCTCCGCTCTCCATCGGTCTCACCTCGTTCGAAAGCCGAGTAATATACCTCTACCGTGTTGTGACCATGACGACGACCATGACGACGACGACGACGACGACGACGACGACAAAGAAGAAGTCGCAGAAGACGAAGAAGACGACGACAACGACTATGCCGAGGAAGACGAGGAAGAGTCGGAGTAGCGTCAGCAACCACATGCAGCCGCACACCATGTCCACCTCCACCGTTTCTCACTGGCCACCACCACCACCTCGACCATCAAGAGAGCTCTCCTCCACCACCGTTGGTCCCTAGCTCGCTTGCTGGATCGTTCACTCGCTGCTTATGACTTTGCCATGCAATTCTCTTAGGCCACATGGCATACCGTAGTAGCCGAGCACGAGTACTCGGCCAGACAGGTACCATCCACTTAACTAGCCGGATGGATGAATAGTTGATAGTGATCCCGGTCCCGGTGTTCGTCAAATGTTCTATCGGTCTCTCGTCGCTCTTTTGCCGTCAGAGTTCACTTGATTTTAATATTGCACAGTAGAGGGAGAGAGAGAGAGAGAGAGAGAGAAAAAGAGAGAGAGAGAGAGAGAGCGAGAGAGAGAGTGAAATCACTGTGCAACCAGAGACACAACCAGCACCTCGGACAACTTGGTGAAGTACGATTCAATCAGTAACGATCGGCCGGTTCGATCGTCGACGTCGTTCGATCTATTCGAAAGAAATTAAAACGTTTAAAATTGTTTAATACAACATAAATCAAGAGAAAAAAAGTTCGGTTATTTCGGGTGAGGAATATTCAGTGAACAGTGAATGCAATTGAAATAATTAAAACAAGTGTCCCTATTCTGTTCGGTACGTTATGCAGTATACTTGCTGAAATAGCGACGGAAAAAAAGTATCTCGTGGCTGTTTGAACTTCGGAAGGAAGATCCACCACGGATATCTAGCGGAAGATAAACGGTGAGTGTTGTAGTTGTAGCCTTCGTACTAGCATTATAGCTGTAGCACAGGGCTTTTATTCCTCGAGGTCTCAGGCGTCAGTTGTCGCGTCTGTTGTTTGCAAGACGACAGTTTTGTTACATTGTCATCCGCAGTCACTGCGAAGAAACTGGAACGAGTCCCACAACGATGCTTCCGACGCATCTCAAATGCTTCAAACAAAAGTTCGGTCTTTTAATCTCTGTATTCACTCGCGATAGTATCACGCGCAATTCATGAATACTTGCCGAACACTCGACACTTGTAAACTAGGACTCTGCTACTCTGAATTGTTCAAACCTATATTTTTAACCTGAGATTTTTGTAGCCTTAATATTCTCCACGAAAAAAAATTATTTTCCGGGTCCTTCGAGACTTTTGTCTTTCTAACTCGATGTACAGAATTTTTTTGGGTTAAAATTAGTTAAAATCTAAAATTTTACGATATGTTTTCGTTATTTCAAAATGATTTTTTTTTTAAATGTCGATCTAAATATTTTTAACTTGAGATTCATAGAATCTCAAGGTACTTCATGAGAAAAATAATTTTCCTGATAGTGTAGTATTTGCATCTTACCAACTTAATATGTTTATAAAACTTCTTGTTGATTAATTTAGTTGAAAAACTATTTTTTGGTGTATTTTCTTTAGTTGAAAATAAATTTAAAAACTCAAAACTTATCAAGTTACAAATATACTGCCTTCGACATTTTTAAGTTTATATTTTTTAAAACTTTTTCTCGTGCTCTTATTGTTATTACAATTGGTAGACAATTTTTATATTTATTTATTATACCAGAGGTCTGTAAATCGAAACGCTTCGAGCATTCTTTGGAAATCGAAACGCGCTATGCGCTTCACCTTTAATCCACCGTAACGGAATTTAAAGAGAAACCAGATAATGCCGGATAGAGAAAAGTGACCCAGATCGTGCCGATAAGAATTTCAGTGAAGGTTTTCATACCTTCCCAGCCGTATAATAAATTTCACGTGTACCCTCCATTGTCATCCATTGAATTATATTGCCATATATTATCATTATTACTACTATTAGTATCATATCATACTTGCGATAATAATAGTTTGACTGATGTTTCCCTGCGAAGGAAACGAAAGGTTTCGCGTACATCACAGACTCGGATATCGGTTCGAATACGATCGGTTACCGACGAGTGTGCTGACCGTAAAGAACGTAAAACGTCACAGGAGAAAGCATAGCAGAACACCGAACGTATGCACAAAGTATTCCAAGAGTCTGGGTAACTAAACGAAGCGTACGGGCGCGCTTCCGGATCGTAAGCGATAGAAACCGAAGCATCAGAAATCGAACCGCGAGTAAAAGAAGGAGACTGTCGCTGCCACAGCGACCGTTTTGCACGATTCATCGATTTTATATCTTATTTATAAAAACGAATTATTTGTAGATAGAGAAACAGCAAGAAAAAAACATATATATATATATATATATATATATATATATATATATATACAAATAAAATTTCGAGTTTGTCGGTGCCACTCGGTACGTCGCGTCGTTAACTTCGTTGGCGACGGCAAAATATTCTTCGAACTTTTCTTCTTGCTCGTCGAGACGTGACGTCCTGATTAACGATGTACCGGCGCCCTCCTTTTCATTCCAGATTCACTACCTGTGCCTCTTTCGCGTTTGGTTCAGTTATAATAACCGCGCTGGTGCCTATGCTGTATCAGCCTGTGCATAATGTACGTGAAACTCATTGCTGGCATCCAAAGTATTATTAACACACTTTTTCTCTACGTCTTTAGCCACGTGTCCTCGTATACAGAATTGGTAACACTCCCATTACTTTTCAACTCATTCTATTTGCTTATTTGTGGCATCAATTATTTAATATTAATTCTCTTGAAATACTCCACTCTACTGGTAGTAAAATATCTAAGATCTCTATGAAAAAAAAAAAACAATAATTTACAAGTAAATTGATTTTCAAAAACCGTAAAAATGTCATTAATGGCTAAAGTAATGGATCATTACTTTTTTATTACTCATTATTTATTATTTGCCTTGCGAAGCATTTTTTTTCATTAATTACTTTTAGGAACGTTTGTTCTTTAGTTTTAAATACATTTTTTCGATATTTTACTGCCAATGGGATATGCCATTTGACCCTTTATAAGTCACACCGCCCGAAATCATCCCGGAATGGGACTATGAAGAGTAGAGTGGAAGTTATTATGGTACAGCCGAGGAGGTCAGATATTCTTGTGACTTATAAAGGGTGAATAAAAAATATTCAATATTAAATAATTAGGGAAAAAGTAATTAGGGGATTGCATATCATCGCATTTCTACATTCTTCTGTATATTGTACTTGATGTTCTAACGTATTTTTAGTTAACATATTCGCTCACCAAACTCTTTTCTGTGTGTGTACATTGTTTGCATCAGTCCTCATAGTCGCTTCTCTGTATATTATAAAAATATATCAGGATCCCGGGTTCTCCAAAGGGGGTTGGTGCGCGAAACGCGCAGTGGGGCAAAGCCCCCCTAATATGTATAATATATAAACGATTATGCATATACATTTGTGGCATGATATAAGCATTATGAATATTTTATACGAGGCCTTACTTTACTAATAAAGCGCGACTCTTGTGCATTACAACACTCGTGAGACTATTCTTCGTTTTATTATTAAATCTATGTTATACACGTTGCATTGAAACTCAGAAATCGTGCATCTGAAATAATATCTAGTACATGGGAATTGTGATTATAATTAATTATAAACCGTGAACTCTTGAGTTCATCAATATTGATGTACGCTCTAGGGTTCCGTTACGATGAGAAAAATATAATAAGTTTTTAATTCCTTGGATAATGTGTAGCGTACACAGGACGCGATGAGTGAGTATGCTCATCGCGGAGTCACCGCGCGTGCGCTCTCTTGGCATACTTTTTGTGGCGGTTCGCCGCTCGAACAGATCGAGAGGAACCAATGGAATTCGTGTTGAACGATTCGAGCGTTCTTCTTTTTCGTCTCGGTGTTGATATTTGCCGATGGCCTCAAGGTGCCATTGGCACATATCCATGCAGAACCGAAATTTTTCGAAAATATGGCAATGTTGATAGAATATTTTGAAATCTATTAACAATATTGTTGAAATATTGCAACAATCTTGATAGCTTGATACATTAAATATAGAATATTTTAACAATATTACCGAATAACATCGACAAAATTACAAATAAATAAACAATATTTTTTAAATTTAATGTTAACGTTAATGGATAATATTATCAGAAATCGATACACTTTTATATCTTTGCTTAATGATTATAAGATCACTAAGCAAATAATTTACCTTAATTTATCTTCCCAGAACCTAAACATGCGTCTGCAATCGTCGTCGTGGATTAAAAATAGATAAAAATCGTGAACAACCAAATTGCAATAGGTGACACACTGGCAGTGCGCGATGGTTCAAGGGATCAATACCTTTTAGAACTCGCTCAATTAAATTGGAATTAAAGGAAAGTCAGAATAAAACTGACAAGTTAAGCACCTGCTTATATATAGATATTAGTTGTACGATTCGATGATCCACTACAAATATTTTTAAAAACAAGCAAGAAAAATATAATATCGTGGATACAATTTGTTACTTACGTTAGTTAAAAATGCTGTTCCCTACAATATTATATTTAAAATGTAATTTTGCATGTCATAATAAATGTTTGGAAATATTAAACAAGAATCATTCGTACGAAAACTTTTGAAATATTTATTATCGAAATTGAATAAAAACAAACTTTCAACAGAATGATTTTTAAATATTTCTGAAGTTATTCCATTTTTTATGATTTCAACAATATTTCACAGAGTAAAGATTTTTATTTTTTATTATTAAACCACAATGGTCCGACGATTTTTTAATTGTAATAAAATACTGGAAACATTCTTGCAATATTTCTGCAATATTCTGCGCTATGTGTGTAATAACTATGGAAATATCGCTTTCCATAGTAATCATATACATCCTCCTTTAACGTGAATTTATCCGCTAGTATGGCTCCGCGTACACTTGGCCATATTATATTCTCAACGTGAGTTAAATTACTCTAACGAGGACCAAGACTAGCGTTACAGTCATTGACCACTGCGTACAGTTACTATGAGAAATTATACTCGCAAAGTTATACGCAAAGTTAAGTTTTATAAATACGTCTGATAAAAATAATGTGGCGACTGTACTATAAATGAAATACACCTAAAAATTGAAAAAACCTTTTGTAGATTTAAAGAACTCTCGACTACACGAAACTATGATAAACAAGACTTTAATTTTTAAAATTTTACATATGAAAATAAATCTAAAAATGATGAAATAACTCCCGACGTCATTTTAGCTAACTTCGTCTTCTTCTGCGTTAGAAAACTTCCATATCGCATATATTTTTTCTTATAAATTAGAGTCCAGACGCCAGCATGTTTCTTGATATGTAAAAGTAGGTTATAATGTTCAGAAGACCTCTCCCGACTGTAGTAACAGCGGTAAATGAATTATTGTAATTTAAGTATGAAGTTAACTAAAATGTCGTCGGAAGTTATTTTTCGATTTATTTTCATTAGAAAATTTTTGTAAAGTTAACGTCCTGTTTATTATAGTTTCTTGTAGTCGGAAGTAAATATTTTTTTTAATTTTGTTTAATTTCATACTTTTTAAAGCTAATCCAATGTGAATTTCTACAGCATTTTTTAAATTTATCTTATATATCTGATATTTTTATAGTTATTATATTTTTTGAAACTAAACAGCTAAATATTTATAATATCTATTTTATTTAATCGCTCAATCATTTTTGCACTCGTATATTCAAAATAATATCAATAAAAGAGATTATAAAATTGCGTTGCGGTTTTATTAATTTCTAGTTGGTAAACATGTCTGATGTACAAGAAACTTATTAAAATTTACATGCTGATGAATAATATATATATATATATATATATACAAATATTGACTCAATCCCACGTGCTCTTTCTCTGAAGCTAGGTACAGATGAACGAGTATAGTAGGAATGACGGCCATCTTCTAACATTTCGATATATACAACGGTGTTTCTCATAAATTTTTTTAAACGCTTTTATCTTTCTGAAATCTCACTTAATACATAAAATCTAGGACAAAAAAGAAGGTTACGATGCACAGAATCTGTGTACCAAGTTGTGTTAAGACATCTTAAGCTAATTCGGAAAACATTGGGTACGAAAAACCGTCATATTCGCGCCATGCCAGTGAAACGCAGACTGTCTTGTTTTTGCCCTACGGGCAGTCGAGAGTGTAAATGGATTTAACTGAAATAAATGTATTTAACTGAAAAAATGAAGAAATAAAAGTACACGGAAATTATATTTATTTTTTAAGTAAATTAATTTTTATTTAAACGAAAAAAAAATGTTGTTGTCGATTGCAAACTGCCGTCTGCACCAATCGATAAATTGGTCGAATTTACAAACATTTTGGTTAACTCTAACCGATGACCGGTAATCGCAACTAATTTTTTTTATCCGTGTACGAAAAAGAACAAAATGTATTAGATTTCATCAGTCGTTTGTATTCCATTAAATAAAAAAATGAAAATTAAACAACGTAAATAATTGTGTGCTTTGAATAAACATTAATTTTATTTAAATAAATAAGATTTTTGATATCAGTACTTCATAGATATTTATTAACGGGAAATAATAATTATATGCAAAAATCGGTTATTTTGTTTAAAAATAACTATTTGGTAATAATTTTTTCTCCTATAACGTTATGGGCACATAACAATTAAATTCAATGAAATAAAGAAAAATACGAAATTAAAGATATAATTCTATTGCGACAAATAAAAGTATAATAAAACGACATACAGATACAATTTATTTGATTTAAATAAATGAATTGTCCGCATGTATCTTTATTATAGACGAAATGATAAGGGTGATAACATAAATCGAAGGGTAATTTAGATGACATGAGGTTAATTTTTATGTTGCTTTTTGAAAGATTAGTTCTTGAATTAATTAATTTTTTACATTTTTTTGCAATATTAAATAAAAATGGGATATATTTTGTATTCAGAACGAAATATTTTATCGAAAATAGTATTAAGACAATGTCCGGATAATTACAAAGCTTGTCTCAATAACCCTCAGAAATAATGTTACTTTTTATTACTGTTACTAAAATTTATAAACAAATGTTAGCCGATCTCATTAAGGTAATTGATCGGTAATCTCTTAGTAGCTTGATCTTTTTTTCTTGTTGTTTTTTTATTGCCCGAGCACATTTTTTTTGCATTGATTGAGACCGCAATGAAAGCGGACTAAAGGAGATTTACCAGGTTACATCAGAGATAAATGCACAGAAAAATTTTCACTTACACTGTGCAGGTCAAATGTTAGTAACTCATGAGACACTTTTAACATACATTCTTATGGCATAAAAGCAAATTGCGTGGATTGCCCCGTAATAACTCTGGACTAAATGTAGAGAAAAGAAAAAGATGTTTCATCAAAATTTAGGTGAATCAAGCAGCATGACGTAATAATCAGATTGATTGTTTGCTTAGTTTATGAATACTGTTCAATATAGTCGCAGCACTCGCAATTGTTCCCCAGTAAAAGGACGTCGCCGTCGCGGTCATCCCCTTTACCAGGTGAGCCTCCAAAGCGTAAATTTTTAAGTATAATTTGGGTCAGCTGACGAATGAACGAAGTTTCTATAAATTCGACTTACTTGAGAGCATAAAAATAATTTACGCAGTTGATATAAGAGAATACTCTGAACACCATAATCACATAAAAATTTGATTTACCGCACAGTTTTTGCATAAAAATGACAGTTTAAGTATAACCTTGTTCTCTTCTATTGTCTTCTATACCTGACAACATAAGTTTAACATAATTTAAAATACCAACGTAAATCTATACTAATTTTGGGAGTCTTGCATTGAACAATTTATGAAAAATCATGAATTCTTGCACCTAAAAAAGCAATAAACTTTCCGTTATGGTCGCACATATCTAGTAATATAGGATTTTTCAAAATTTTCGAGAAGAGTATCGTTGAACATTTTGTATAAAGAAGTTGGAGCGTTCGTGGAAGCTGTATTTGTTTCTTTTCAATAAAAATTTCTGTCTTTACGGTATCATTATTATGGAGTAGTAAATGAAAATGGCAATGAAATTTGAACCATGTCTAAGGATTGGACATTTTATTTGTCTGATATCAATAAACTCAAACGGTGCGACTCTTCTAACTTTAACTCATCGATACTCATTAACCTTGACTTGTCAAGTACTGTACATTTATTCTTGGCATGTAGTGAGCAAGCGCAAAGGAACACAGGTATTTGACTTGGCTAAGGTCAAAGCGAGCCAAGTTGTCGTGTCTCACGATAACGGTGGTCCTGGAGACCTTGTCGCTTCGCATTCGTGTGTGATGCGAGAACAGCTTTCTGCGATGCTTCGGTCGCCACTTCGGACTTGTGTTATTACAGGTAGGGAACGGTCCGTCGGTCGCGTTAATTTCTCTCTCTCTCTCTCTCTCTCTCTCTCTCTCTCCTGCATTTAGTTCATCCTCACATCTCTGTTATCAGGCAAAAATGGAATGCAAAGTTGGATGCGATAGAAAATATGAATAAAATGATAACGAATATAGCACTGATTAAAAGGCTCCGTCACAGGAAGCATCTCATACCGGGCTGCCTAGTTTTCGTCGAGGTTAATGCCTAGTTAGACAACGTAAAGCAATGACCGAGTATAGCAAGTGGATGTCACGTCTCGACCGGATAATTGCAGTGAAAAAGGGAAAGAGGAAGAAAGATGATACAGGAAATCGCGGGCGATGGCGCGAGCGCGAGCGGTGCGAGGCCAAGCAATCGGGTCACCTAGATCCGATAATCGCGGTAAAGCTGACGGTGAGCTGGCGGTGTGCCGATGAGGCCCGCGGCAACGACCGCACGAGCTTTCTCCCCGTACACCTCGTCGTCTTCCTCGAACTCTATGTACTTTTACCGCTTCGTGTGCGTACAAATATATATTTTTATTTATGTACATATCACAGTACAATTTTAATATTCAACTTTCTATCGATTTTTTCAGACATTATCGTCAATAATAAACAAACATTAAAGAAAAATAATTATATTGATCAAAAAAATTATTTAAATTCGAATTTATTTGAATTATGATCAGCACTGGGTGATAATATTATTATTTAACTTTTATTTTCTTCGTAGAATTATTTATGGAAGCGCTTTAATAAAAAGTATCACAGCTTTATAAGGACTTTGATTAAAATATGATTATGATTTGATTAAAATTTTTTTTTGTAGGAGTATGTTTGTTGAATTTATAGCTTAAGACATACGTGCCTTTGGCGTTGCAGTCAGTCTAGCTTGACGGTTGACTTTGAGTGTACCTGCCAGGTTACTACACTCGAGTGGGGGCCACGCGACCCTGACCGTGGTTGAGAATACCTTGGAAGCGTCACGCAGCCAGTCCTATGCCACGTCTGCCGAGATCCGTGAGTGCCGTAGGTCTCGGTAGATTTCTCCGGGCTTGTACAGGCTCACTGCTCTTCGCCGTAAGCCAGACCGGAACCCGCGGAGGGCTGTGCGCTCGGCCGATGAACGCGGAAGAATTTTCGAGGCTCCCGACCCGCGGAAACGGTCAAGGGACTCGAGAGACCAGAGGGGGACGCTGAATTCTTTGCTCCTCCCTTCGTATATACCAAGCGCACAGACTCCTTTATCTAAAACACGCAGTTCAACGCCTTATCCGCTTAAATCCTGTTCCATACCTCGTAAACTCAAATATCTTACAAAGTTCTTCGAATTATGCAGGTTTTTATGGGATCCGAACGAGAGAATTTTCTGTCTCTCGGAGGGCAAATTACGCTTACAAATATTATTTTAATCTTTGATCGAGGACGAAATAATAGATAATCTTATCAAATTCAACTGTGTGTGCTCCCATTTTCCAGTCGATGGTCAATTAAGCTGTTTAGTTCTCAATCAAGCTGCCCTATAGGGCTCCGACTCATCTGCAGAGCGAGCAGGTTGTTTTAACGTCGATATGCTATATTTTTCTTTATTATTATACTACAAAAAAGCATACAAAGTAGAACCTTGCACATATAGCTTCATAATTATTTTTCACGTTTCATAAAGCCACTCCTATTAGAAAGTATGTTGATTGATTTTGGCTTCCTTATAGAAAAGCTTTGTGAAAGATGCAAAAAAAATGAGTAAGCAAAGTGCACGGTTCTACTTTGCACGCTCTTTTACAATACTGTACTAGTTTTTAGCTGTTCGAAATATGTAAGAGTTAGAGAATAAATAATTAGTTTAAATGGAAAATTACATAACTTTTGATACCCAATGTCAATCCCAGACATACCAACGAACTTTGGTTGTTGTAGCTTAATTTATGTGAAAAGTTTTAGTTCGATACCTTCAAATTTTCACGAGACTGGATATTTACTTTATCTTTTGTATTTTTTACCAATAATAATAATAATAATAATAATCTCATAAGACTGTTATAAATTTGCCGATCTTCATTAATTTCATTGTGATTATCTGGCAGTAACTGCTACAATTGCGTACTCAATTTCAGCTCAATACCTCAAGCTGTTCTCAATACATAAATAGATATGTTACATCGAATGTAGTAATTTATGTAAAAAAATGTACAATTTTTTCAACCTCTTAGTCGATTCTGGGGAAAAACCAATACCGATCACCCTTGGTCGTAACTACATTTGTGAAGAAAGTTTTAGTTCGATAATTTGAAATTTGCACGAAATAGCGTGCTTACGTCGTTTAGCAAAAAGAAAATTAAACTCTCATCAAATATTTAGGACAAAACCAACTTTAGTTAAATTCACCATGATGAAAAATTGATGCCAGGCTAGTCTGTCGTCACGAATTTTCCCGATAGCCCGATATTTCAATTAGTTCTCCAGTTATAAAAAATTCATTTTTTTTCTACGACACACATACACGTATGCACACGCTCGCACACAAACACAAACACAAGCGATTTTTAGCATCCTGACATTAAAATCTCGGAAAATGTTTATTTTCATTGAAGCAAAGCTTAATTTATCAGGAAGCAAAATAATTATTGCTCCACACGCTATCGTAGAATCGATGCGCATACTTGAATCTTTTGATAGATAAGAGTCAGTATATTTCTCGAGACCCGATGTATTACTCGTTATAGGACGATGCCAGGGAGGAAGATGCGTACCGATATACTCAAACACGAGCAGACAAGAGAATATAAGCGAAGATAAACCTAACGATTGGCAGATCCGACCGTATTGACGTTGCGTCTTCGATTCTCGTCAGATAATGTCGCCTCTGGAACCGCGTCCATAACTTTACAACGTTATTACGCTTAATTGAATTACATTTACGACGATAATATATTTTCTCATCGGGCCGTGTACTCATCTCGGATAATGATACGGCATCCCTCGTGGATGCGGTGCTCTCCGCACTAGCTGCAGCACTCATCGTCAACGACAACGAGACATATATCTCTGTATGCCCTGTGTATACACTGTCAGAGTTCTCTGTTAGTTTCCGGTAATAGCAGCATGGGGACAGCAAATTAAATTACACGACAACAATAGTAAACTTCGCGTGTCAAGGAAGCCTCCTGTCAAATCGTAAACTCGTTAATCGAGTTTACGATTTTATGGGCTGTCCACTGTCTCGAACTGACAAATAAATTGTACAGCCGGGAAGGTACTGTTATTTAATTGTCAAGTCTCCTTAATTGAACGCGTTTGCCATACGTCAAATTTATTTGCACAGGAAAAGTGTTCTTCCGCTTATAGATACCAGTCGTAGGTATCCACGGTGCACATATGTATGAGTGAGATAAAAGTTGGCACGCACAATAGGAGCTTTGAATGAAAGGCAGCTGATGAACGCCAGATGCAGTCTTCGTCATTTAATTTTCTCAATGCTTTATTATATGCTCCGTATAATTCATTCAACGTAACGAATTCCCACGACATAACGCTTCCTGCGTTATTGAAAGTTTTTTTGCTGTTAATCGAACGCTCTCATTAGAGGTTAATTCTTTCTTTTTCTAACAACCTTTAACGTTGATCAGTTTGCTTGGATTTTTTATTACTAAATCGTAATACTCATTGTCATAGGCAATTACAATTTCTAAATTGCATTTATCCGCTTCAACGGCATTGGTCATTCAAGGAAAAACCATAATGAACATTTAACTTTGTGAATTACTACAAGAAATGACGTTTTATGTTTTTTTATTCAACTTCAAGTTTCTGTGAATATTAAACTAATTTTTACATTGTTCGTCGAGATTCATAGACACGTGGAACATTGCTAGAGATTTTGTGACGCACTGCCAGCTGATCGATCACGCTAAAACTATCGGAGGAGCTTGCCCTTTCGGATAACTCGTCTTACAAGTTTTGTCATGTTTTGTATATGTTTGATTTTTTCTTACCTGTTAGTCACATTAAAAAAAAAGGATTGGTCAATTGCAAACAACTTTTGTACCTCATTGAATATCAGGAATTTTGTACGAGAATTTATTCATGATTAGTCGGTCAGCATGTCTACCAAGCTTTAGCCTAATTTATAGAGTGAAAAAGATTTTTTAAATAATTTTTTGTTGGATTAACAAAATTGCGAACGTTAGAAACTACACCTGCGTATGAATGATGATCAAATTAAGCCAAAAGTAAGAAAACATATCAGTAGAGTAACTATAAAAAATGATGTACATTACTAGGGGAAGTCTGGGGTAAAATGGACGACACTTTAAGAGGTTTTGGCATTTTTAACGATTTGCACACCATATTTTATGTATTTTCCACCCAAGAAACGAATGTGTCATATGCATTTTGTCCCTTCTAGGACGAAAAAGAGCATGGAAAGTAAACATCTCTTTAACTCCGACAAATAGCGCAAACTGAACATTTTTTCAAATAAAATGAATTATTTTTTGCATAATATTTCTATCTTGTAACGCGATTCGTTTTCGCTGAGGACATGAAAAATAAAAATGAAGTACGCTTCATTTTCCTGAGGATTCACATTTTAACTAATCACAAATAAATGAACTGTGTGATCATGGCATCTGCAACTAAATTAAATTTAAAAATATCAACGCACTAGTTTTATTTCAAATAAATTATAAATTTTTGAAATACAATCTTAATTAAAATATTAGATTCCACACAAAATTTAAAACTAAATACTTTTAATTATCAAGTTACACGTTTCTTAATTAATTTAATTATCACCTACCATATATTTTTTTCGCACTTCACATGTCATCATCACCAATAAATTCAAATCTACTCGGCATTTGCGTGATAAATACGAGGGTCGATCAATAAATAGTCGGCTTGGTAAAGAAAATCGCGTTTTTTTTGGACAAAAATCTTTTTATTTCTCAACATAATCTCCTTTTAGTTCGATACACTTCTTCCAACGATTTTCCAATTTTTTGATGCCCTCCGAATAATACGATTTCGGAAGGTCCTCAAAATAGGTCTCTGTTTCTAGTGACCAAACGCGGCACCCATCTTGCGGATAACTTTTTAATACCCAACTGATCACTCAGGATTGAAATCACTGAGCCATATGATATGCCTGTGGTCTCAGCAATCTCACGCACTTTTAGTCTCCGATCATTTAACACCATATCATGGACTTTTTCAATTGTTTCTGGTATGACGACCTCATTCGGACGACCTGGACGTTCATCGTCAACAATGCTCGTACGACCGCGTTGAAATTCAGCTGTCCACTATTTAATGGTTGATAACGAAGGTGCAAGGTCCATATAAACTTCGTCTAGCTCCGCTTTGATTTCATTATTCGTTTTCTTTTTCAAAAACAAAAATCGAATCACTGTACGATACTCAATTTTTTCCATTTTTGTAAAAACACAAAAGTTGTTTGTCTTTCGACGCTGTCAAACGCAAACTAAACATCGCAGCGAGCTGAAACTTTGACAGCAATCATGTGAAGGATGGCACTACTAAACATCGCTATTTATTTCTTTCCTCGACCAACAGATGATGCTAGGCCGACTATTTATTGATCGACCCTCGTACATTAGTTAATTTAGTGAGCGACGGCTAACGACCCCACTAGTGAGGCACAGTTATCTGAAAAGTATCGGATTTGACGAATGCATCTATACGAAAAATTACCGACACTATGATTTAATCTGTAGTCTTAAGGACAATTAAAAAAATTTACATCTTTTACGGAGAAAAATTCGAATTGGACTGCGATCATACATTGCCTTTCAATTATTAAGAGTCAATGTAAACGATCCCTGAGGATTACAACGAAAAAATATATTTGATACTGATTTGCGCGAGATCTATCGATGGGTCATTGTGCCCCACTATACACTGACAATATTTATCACAAAACTTAAACAATTGCATTAGATTGAAGCCGTTGTGCAAAGTTTCAGGATGATCGAGTAACCCATTTTCGAGATATATGCATTGCAATTTTGCAAACTCATCAAACATACACACACGCGCGCGCACACACACACAAACACCCACGCGCATACGCACAGTCATAAAAAAAATGTTTTCTCGACGTTCTGGGATTTTTTAAGTACCCTGACATCACAATCTCGAGAACATTTTTGTCTTCACGAAAACATAGCTCTCTCTATGAGAAAGCAAAAGGATGAAATAACTTCCGATGTTACTTTAGTTAACTTCATATTTAAATTACAATAATTTATTTACTGCTGCCACTACAGTCGGGAGATACTTATTTTGCCTTAGAAACGTCCATATCGCATATAATTTTTTTTTTAAAGTAGAGTCCAGACGCCAGCATGTTTCTTGATATGTAAAAGTAGGTTAAAATGTTCAGGAGACGTCTCCCGTCTGTAGTGACAGCTGTAATTGAGTAATTTTTAAAGTTAAAGTCCTGTTTATTATAGTTTTTTGCAGTCGGAAGTCTTTACAGTTAAAAAATGTTTTTCATTTCATATTGCTTAAAGCTAGTTCAATGTCACTTTCTATAACATTTTTATAATCGCTATATATTCTTATAGTTATTATATTTTTTGAAACTAAACAGCTAAATAACTTTTAATAACTCTATTTTATTTAATCGATCAATCATTTTTGCTCTCGAGTATTGAAAATTAAATCATCAAACGCAATTGGAAAATTGTGTTGCGTTTTCATTGATTTTTAGTCATTAACAGTATCTCTGATGTACAACAAACTTAATAAGATTTACATGCTGTTGAATAAAATATATAAACAAAATTGGCTCAATCCCACGTGCTCTTTCGGTCACTCGACCGTGAACGCTCTGAAGCTAGGTACAAATGAACGAGTACGTATAGTAGGGATGTCGACCATCTTGTGGTATTTCGATATATACAACGGTGCTGCTCATAGATTTTTTTACACGCTTTTATCTTTCTGAAACCTCACTTAATTGATACAATTTAGGATAAAAAAGAAGGTTACGATGCACAGAATTTGTGTACCAAGTTTTTTTAAGACATCTTTAACCAATTCGCAGAACATGGCATACGAAAAATTGTCATATTTTTTGACAGTACTCCGGAGTGTCGGGTAGTCGGGAGTAAATATAGCAATCGATGAGCTTTCAACGAATAATATATGCAATCAGTGATTAGATCATAATCAATGTTCTAAAATATTCCTTGATATTTCTGGATTTTTTAGATACCTCGAAGAGAAGCGCTTACCGAATATTTTGTTCTGATATATAAAGTTAAATAAATAATGAATCCAATCGCGTATGGCTTATATGTTATTAAGTTATATGCACGTCATCAAAATGGCAACTTGGGTGAATTAATCAAGTTCGATTGAACTACTTTCATGACATTTTTCAAATGAATAAATATTTCTATACCATTAATTCAGGCGGTTAAAATCATATTTTATATTGTTATAATTATTGGTAAGGATTACCTTAACTGGACGAAAATTATTACATAAGAATTAAATTACTAAACATTTATGCGCTTTAATTTATTATCAAACTATTTATTATTTTATCCGATTAATAGTCAAGGATCACAGGATCAATACAAATTGATCCTGTGAGATTTTAAATCTCATTCAGAATTCACTCGATTGCTGAACGATACATATAATAAACACGAGATCCTGATGCAACAAATTCTACTTGTCCGCACTTCCGCGGTACGTGCGACCTAATCAGTGTCCACTTAAAGACTCGTATATCCGGTGATGAACTCGTCGTGGTGTTCGCAGGTTGAATGAAAAAAAAATGTAGTCGCATACCAATAAGAGAGGATATTGGTTGCTTATTCGTTCGATCTTTCGCTTCACAGCCCAAAGGCTTGTTCTCGGAACGGGGTGGAACGGGGAATTGGTAACTGGGTTACCGGTGTCTGTCTCCTCCTCGAACCTGCACAACTGAACAGCATAACACTATATGTCATCTTTCTTTTTCTTTCTTGCTTCTCTCACCGCTACTTCATCGCTTCCTCTGTCTTACTAATTCTTCTCTCTTCTGTACACTTTCGTCGAGAACGCGCGTGTCCTATACCGGAATCGTTCGATCCTGCTCACACTCCGCGGTCTCTGTTATAGCTATACCTCTACCTGGCTTGTTCACGTTTCCGTTTAGTATCCTCTATATATGTCATAGAATGACTATACTCGGTCCCCGGCCAGCACGTAACGGGATTTCGTACGGGTGTGAGATGCGTGCATGCTCGTCTCGGGAGCGAGAGAGACAGGGCGAGAAATACTACGGCTGGCTGCATGACGGTGTGCGTTCGTGTGTTCGCGACGTGCGACCTTTCCGATAGCCGCGGACACGGTGCGTGCTAACCGCTCGAGAACGTACTGCAAAATTGACACGCAAACTTTTATTAATACATGTGTTGTACACGCATACCAATTTATATTGACTAACCCGGTAAAGATAACATTTCGAATATAATACCTCTATGGAAATAATTATACGTTACATGTGTTGCATGTATATAACAATACTTCATCTTTTATTAACAATTTTTTATTTGTATATCCCAGAACATTTTTAGAATACTCTTCTTTTACTTAGGAGACAGATGTTTCATTTTTAAAACTTTTTTTTATAAATACCTATATTTTCCATATAAATATTAAGTACATCAAGGAATAGATATTAGCTATATAGAATATGTAATAAACATTTGGACTATTACTACTACCACTACTACCACTTCTACTACTACTACTATTGCTAATACTAATACTATTTCTACTGCTACTACTACGACTAATACTATTATTATATTATTACGGTGGCTTTGCTGTAGATACGACGATCTCGGGCGTAAATCGAGCCATTTGCCGTGATTGCGGCTGGAGAATTCTCTCACTTGCTCAGCCTTTTGTCGACGAGGTGTGAGTAAACGGGTTGACAAGCGGTACCGAAGCGCACGCTCGCGCTCCAGACCACATCGATAGAGCAGCGCCGATAGCACCCAGCCTCGACGCGACGACCTTGAATCATTTTTATTCGTACGGGATTTCCTGTAACACGAATTTACTCAGCCACGTGGAAACAAGAACGAATAAAAATGAAGACAACATAGTACGACGTTAAAATTCTATATTTATATATTATTTTATGTTATTCTTCATTTTTGTTATTTTTTTTTTTCAGATGGCTTCCGCCAAGCATCTTTGCGTGCTTGCGATCGCGTGCCTCACAGCAGTCTCGGCTTTTACCATCTCCTACACCCCCCAGAGCAGAGGTAAACGCATCGTTTTTTATTCTGTTTGGTAACATATGAAAGATAATATTTTTTATAAATTCTAACGAAAATCTGCGTTGTTTCTCGCGTCGTACAGACATCCGATAAATCGTATCGTGTCTGATTGTGCACAGTTAAAGATCCAGCGTTTTAACACCATTTCGGTGGACTTTTGACTAGTGTTGGCCCATTTGATGTTAATAGTAACTCTGTTCACTGTTTAAATTCATACAAACGAATCTGTTGAAATTATTAGGCTCCCACCTCAAAACTTTCAATATATTTATATTCGGGACAAGAGTAGAAAATAATGAAAATAATGATGACAAAGTAGAATCTTGCACGTTGCGACTTCATTATTTTCCACCTTTGACAAAGTCACTTCCATGAGAAAGTATTCCTCATATAAAAAACTTTGTCGAAGGCAAGAAATAATTTTTCTAAATTTAATAACATTGCACATTGAATAAAATCTAAGCCCCTCGATTGATTCTCACCAAATTCAAAGCCAAGTATCCTTTCTCCTAGTTAATTTGTATGCGAAATTTTTGTTTGATAGAAGAAAATTTACGAAAGTTAAAACAAAAATAATTTTTTGTCTCGAAAAATTACAAATATTCATTATTTTATAAAATTTGAACGCCTTGATCGATTCTTGCCAAATTTAATACCAAACAACCTTGTTCTGTAGATTATTCTTGTAGAAAGTTTCAGCTTGATAGCTCAAAATTTATGAAAGCTAGAGACATTACATCCTTTTTTGACAAATTCAACCAACTATAAAATAAGATACTAGTTAACGATTTAGGCATAAATTGTAGCAAAATCGAGGGATGTTGCGACACGCGCGCGCGCATTTTTCTCGACATTTTGGAGCATTAATTACTCTGACAAGTAACTCTGACATCAAAATTCTCAAGGAATCTGAGGAAGTAAAAATCAATCGAATGTTGGCAATCACTACAGAATTATGGTGTGAATAAATAGGTTATATAGGGAATATAATATATTTACTTATTCTGCTGTGACTTAGGAATTTGACACCATAAGTTTACTTAACCAAAGTTAAACCAAGGTTAAACCAAAGTTACCATGGTTGAAAAAGTACAGAGAAATACTACCTAACGTGTCCATCTAGATAGCCAATTGGCAAAGTGATTGCGGCGTCAATAATACGGCTAAAAAAATAGAGAGAACTCGTTGCTAAAACCAAAGGATCCCAGATTATATATCTAGGGAACTTCTTAAAGCTCTATTTCATACAACGCCATTTCGTGAACACCTTTCGTAGCTTTAGGCTATGTCTCCTATCTTGTGACGTGACGTTAACAATTTTTTGTGAAGAACGTAGATTATAATTATGCTATGAAACAGCAATACTTCTGTTTACATTGTTTACAACTTTATTCCAATAATTTAATGACAACAACTTCGCACCAAATAAAATGTGATGAGAAAATCACGAGTTGCGATTACGTTGTTTGCATCTTGTTTAACCCTCGAATATTGTTACGCCTACTATCTCGATTTCTCACAGTGTACGACCGTGCCCACGAGTCCCTAAAATCAGCATAAACTCGGGTCAAGGGTAATCGATGGTTTATACGCATGTTCAATATATAAGCGCGTTTCTCAATCTACGTAGATACGCTTCGGTTTTTGGATCAATGCCGGATGTAGGCGATGGCCGTAGGAAGTGGAATACCTGTAGCTCCTGACACCCGGCCATTTAACAATTCCTCTCGCCAGGTAATGTGGCAGAAATACGGTCTGCTGCTCCATTCTCTCGCTCCAATAATTAACGCCCGTTGGTTTGTTGAGTCCAGTTGAGTCAATGAGTCGTGAAGAGATCAAACAGAACGCAACTTTAGTCAGCCTAACTATCCATTATTTAATTATATAACTACTTTCCGGAATGAATCAGTATATTTTTATTGGTGAAACGCTCATTTTCAATCTAAACCTGCAATATTGTTATTTAAAAAATTGTTACTACGTTATGATAAAATATGTGGTTAAATTATCCATTAAAAAATATATTTTTTATATACCATATTCTTTATAATGAGAAAGTGTTTGTTGAAAGTAGAGTGCGTAGACGCGTTGCGTACCCTGATGAAAACGTTTCTCTGAAAAACTTAAAAAATTTAAGTGCAACACTTCAATTGGACCGCTTCTAAGATTTTCAGTGATTTTCTGATACTTTTCTGCTGTTTCTTGAATGCTTTTGCTATTTTCTCCTCATAATCTTCATCATACGTAGTTTATCAGAGAGAATTTTAGTATTTTCCGCAAGATTGTGAATTACCATTATCATTTTGGAAAAATATAATTTATTAGAGCTGATGTAGGTTCGAAGATTTTCAGATTCACATTATCAAGTGTTTTCCGCATAGTCTAAACCGTGCCAATAGTGAACTTTGTTACAAAAGTAACGATTTTTATGTAAAAACACAAAAACACTCGTATACCGCGGGCTTCGATAATTGCAGAAGAAACGAGAATTCCTTGTTAAAATTGACTCATTGTCTTATTCGTATTGATAGAAGCTTTTCCAGAGTAAAATCCGTTTTCATTTTTGACAAACAAAATAATCGTAAATAATAAATTACTTTTTTCTATAATTAATCTTCTTATTATTGTTAATAAACTTTTTGATTAGTTGTTGTCTATCATTGAAATCACGAAACGACACTCCATTGACATGCGATATATCACACCCGACACCCGGCTCACATTCAATTGTAAAATTATAAAAGTGAAATGAGTGGAGAAAATCGGCGATTCGGGGATATAACTTTAACTTGTCCGAAAAGTGCGAAACCGTTGAAAACTTCAGGCGAAATATTCAGAAAATATTCTGAGACGTTGATAAAAATTTCCGAGATTTTTAAGATTAATTTTTTCATCAGGTTGTGAAAGGAAATATCATGATTCGTAGTGTGAAAAAAAAATTGGTTAGCCAAGAGAATGAAATTCAAGATGACGCTTGACACACGACGACTCGTGGAGTAGGTCATCGTAACTATACGACTCGTAATTGACTTCAGTAGTAAAGTACACACCGAGCGTGTGCGGCGCCGTAACGCACGTGCGAAGCCTACATGACTGCTCGAGCAGTCGATTCATATGCACGCATATACATATATATTGCTTATTTCACGCTATAGTAAGTAACAGTAGTGGAGTGCAAAGTATATACAGTACCCGGGAGCACTCACCGAAGAAGCGTAATCGCATGCGTGCGGTCCCAAGGTGCTGGAAACTGGAAACCGGTATTTACAGGAGATCGAAGCTCTTTTCCTATCTCTTTCTCTCTCAATCTCTTCTTCACCTTTGCGATGCTCTGAAACCGACGTTTATTCTCTAGCAGAGCGCGCAGTAAACTTGTTACACCGTTCAGACTTCCTAATGCACGCGAATACAATATATTGCGATGGTTGGATGTAAGCGGCAACGACCTTCCTCCATTACTCTCCGCTGAGCTCGTATCCTACATCCTGATCGTGCTGTCTGCCCGATACATTTTAATCGTCCTTCCACACGGAATCAGCGATGAATACACGAGAGTAGGTACATGTACAGCTGCTACAAACTTCCATACACGAAATATGGTCACTCGATTGGCATCCGAAAACCGACACAACGACTCTGAAACTCGATTGACCCGAATACGCGAAGCGAATACATATCTCGCTTTCGTTCCTCTCATAAATAGCCGATGTCTTATTTGACCCGTCTCCTCATCGTTGCTCTCTTCATCTTTCTATCGCGGCTCCCTCGCACGACTTCGGAGTTTTCGATGACTCGAAACTGCGTCGACACTCTTGTCTTTCGCCTTTCTATGACTAATCAAAACGTCGTCATGAACACTTCACTGATCCTGTTTTTCTGTTGTTTTTTTTGTTAATATACTCAGGAAGAAAACTTTTCGGAGGCTACAGAATAGTGCCGAAGGTATGCCAGCCAACAAATCCATCGAGGATTAAATCGAAAGAACCAGCAATATGCATGTTCAATTACGAGTGCAGCAGACGCAACGGCGAGGTCGTCGGTGCCTGCATGGATGGATTTTTATTCGGAGCTTGCTGCCTATTGCCACCGAAAGACTCGTCGAGTAGCACGTCAATTCAGGCTAACTCGTCGCCGAGTACGGAAAATCTGTTGAATCTTCACGAAATCGATCACGTGCCTGACATTCCGATTTTATTGAATCCCGATGGTACCCCAGTTGGTATGAGCTTTTCGAGTCCTCCGGGAACTACGAAAATCGGGATTTATAACACATCGAATCATCTGAACAACTCTCCTGGAAGCTACACGAAGATATCGACTTTTAGTCCTCATCGCTCGACTCAGAGACCATCCACCGGTAATTCGAATCATGATGACGTTATGGAGAATGCTGAGAAGCCGCAGATACCTGCTCAGATTGGCGTGAGTCATTTGGAAGCAGATTTTCCGGCACTCCTTGGCCAACAAGGAATACTGGACGGTCTCGAGCTTCCAGGACTCATAACACACTCGGATTCCAACAACGACATTCAGCATCATCATCAAACTAGTGCCATCAATCCTGTTACCACTCTCCTGAGTCCTGATCAAATTCTTCAAATCACTGATCCCGTGGACCAACTTCCAGCGTTGTTTGCACAGGGCCTGGGTCAAAATAACCATAGTGAGGTAGATACAGTGCTCTTGAATGAAAAAGGCACTTATCTGAATGAGAACCATAATCCCGACGAGATTTTTAAACCGGGCCCTGGTTTCTTCAACGCTACAAGTGACAACAAAATTCACGGTGATTCTCAGACGCAATCTCCTTCCTCGATTCCTGGATTCTCCCAGTATTATGATAAAACAAGTACTCCCGTAGTCCAACATTATGCAAATATGCATAAAATTACAGGAATGACTTCCGAAGTGAAGTACACGAGCGTGGTACCTGGATCCACTGACAGCAGGACACCAATCGACACTACTACAAACTTTCTGCAATCAAGTTCGCAGAAAGAAAAGAACTCTAACTCAAAGATTACAATATTGAAGATCGGCGTGACGACCCCAATGTCTTCGACTTACGACGATGACGATCTTGTTAGAGTACCAACCATCACATACGATGTTCAATCGGGAAACAAAAAACACGACGAGTTCGATCGCGAGGAGATTGCCATAAATCACATAATATCGATACTGAACGCGACGACTCCTGGCTCTCCTACAAAGTTTACCCAACAAATGCCATACGGTGCATCATCGATTCACACATGGACGAACGTGGATGAAACATCTAAGCCCTCCGTGTCCCGGGTGCCAGGATCCAGACCATCAACCACTACGGAAATGTTTCCTTACACTTTCTACAAACCTGGAAGACCCTCCACGTACTATCACTATGGCACTGCATCGACCTTGGTTCCAGGAGGAAGTTCCTCCTTCTCGACGTCGCCGTCTCCCTTAATTTCATCCTATTTCTACACCTCCAAAAAACCTACAGTTACTCAGGGCTCTTACGGAAGTTCCAGCGGTTACGATCACTCGACAAGACCATCGGCAAATCCACCAGCACCCACTGTCATCGTGCTTGGTCCTCTTGGTACGGAGTACACCACCGTAACCACGCAGAAACCTGCCTCCAGACGACCAACAGCTAGTTCCATAAGACCGAGCATCGTTACAAAACAGCCGAGTATCGGTACAACAATAACTCACAACATCAGTACAGTTATATCCACCAGTAGCGCTACAACGAGCAATAATCACGTCGTTTCGACGAGTTACATAAGCGTGAATTTGAAGGACAATACTAGTCCCAAGCCAAACGACACGTTGTTCCTTCAGGAGGCTGTGGTGTCGGAATATGAGGATATCAAGCGTCCTTTCGTGACCAAGAAACCGTCGACCATATGGACTACACTCTCCTCGTGGTCGGACAAGCCCAGCTTTCACCTAAAGCCGTCGAAACCCGATGTCGTAAGGCCAAATAATAAGCCCGTCCACACGGTGATCTTCAAAGATACTACCGTAGCTGGCAAACCAACAACAACATCAGTGTCAACCTTTACGACTCAGAAGTTCACCACTCCATCTTCAACTATCGGCGAAGATGAGACTCCGGCACCCGACGATCTCATCAATTTTCCACCAGTAAGAAATCCAAACTTGACTCAGCAAGAGAAACCAACGATAGTGCAGACCTTCAATGACACCGATCTGCCAGACATTGAATTATTAAACGAGAACGAGATACCAACACCCAGCTTCATCGAGGATGACGTACTTACCAATAAAGTCGACGTTTTTGTTAACAAGATCGTTCAATCGCTTCAGAATAACTTCCAGAATCTCAAGGACGTTGTTTACAACAAGAAGAACGTTACCGCACCGCCATCTGTGACTAACAACGTGACAAAGAAACCACCTACGAAAAAACCTGTGAGACCTACCCCTGTCAGGCCTTCTTCGCATACTTCCAAGAAACCTCCGATTAAAAATCCGGCCAGACCTAGCGGAGCCACTCAAAAACCTGCTGGTGATACACCTGTAATTAGACCCATAAAACCGACGTCTCTTAAACCAAGACCCACGAGCGGAACTAGTCCAACAACTAAGAAACCTCCGACCGTTCCATCGAAGAGAAAACCTACCAGAAAACCTACTACAACTACCACGACGACAACGACAAAACCCACTCTTGAGGCCGTGGTTGATGACGTCGAAGAGCCCGTTGATGAATCCTCCCATGCTTCGGTCGAGCTTCAGAACAACATACCAGATTTTCGTACTGGTACGTTAAGCTGCCAGTCTTTTCTTATAATTAGTACATTGATGTCATGGTCTGAGCAAGGTCTTTCTTAGAGATGTTTTCTATTTGAAGAAAGGTCGCACAGATGCCCCTCAAGCTGAGTAAAATCGTTGTTTCATTTTGTATGATTTATTGTTTCAATAGAATGTGGAGTCCGACCTTTACTTAAAAGTGGAAGAATCGTCGGTGGTAAAGGGGCTTCCTTCGGCGAATGGCCATGGCAGGTCCTCGTGAGGGAGGCTACGTGGCTGGGGCTCTTTACGAAGAACAAGTGCGGCGGTGTTCTTATAACGAACAATTATGTTATTACAGCGGCACATTGTCAGCCAGGGTAAGAAAATGGATTATTCTTCAGAACGTGTATACAATTGATAACATTGGCTCTGTCGCCAAGCATTGACAGCTGCTGCAGTCTGATTCAACGATTGAGTCGAGCAAGCAATAGTATAAATAATCGACAACAATGGATCCGCTCGAAACCCGTCAAAGCAATTAATTCATTGCATAACATTTTCAAACAAATTTCTATAAAGCCTACATCATGATCAGCCGAGTCGCTGAATGCAATTATCCTTTATTGTTTCCTATGTGACATATTGGATCTCCATTTCTTATTCATCCAGGTTCTTGGCAACACTGGTAGCTGTCTTTGGAGAGTTTGACATTTCTGGCGAATTGGAGTCGAAACGCAGCGTAACAAGAAACGTCCGAAGAGTCATCGTTAACCGCAGCTACAATCCAGCGACTTTTGAGAATGATCTCGCCCTTCTTGAACTCGAGAAACCGGTTCAATTCGATGCTCACATCGTACCGATCTGCATGCCGAACGACGGAGCCGATTTCACTGGGAGGATGGCGACGGTTACCGGCTGGGGTCGCGTCAAATATAGTGAGTTAGATTCCCTACAGAAAGAGTCTGAACAATTTCGAAGCGAATTCTGATTGGATCCACCATTTTGGGTCCCGACCTGTGTATAAGACTGTCCACGCAACGGAACATGCTTTCGCGTCCATGTCGATGAACACTACCACACTGCCAGTTTCGGAACCTAAAATAGCAACGAAGCGTACGGTGTCCAGACTCTTTCTATAGGGACTCCACGATAAGTGACTTTAGAGTATCATTGTACATAGCAGAGATGCAAATATTGCAGAAATGTTTGTAATATTAAATTGCAATTGAAATGTTGTAGCAACATTCTGGCCGAATATTGCTAAACATTTTATCGCAAGGTTACCAGTTTTATTTATTGAAATATTATTGCAAACGACATAAATTGAAACAATTTAGAAATACTTAAATATTTGTGTTAAAGTTACGTTTTCTATCCTTTCAATAATATTTCAGATGATTTCGTATGAACAATTCATGTTCATTATTTTCAAAGATTTAAAGGGAAACCGCCATTACCTAGGTAACTAAAAAAGTGTAATTTGTGAGATGATCATTTTCTTGTTGCTATTTGACGATCATCAGTAGATTCAGAAATCGTAGAATTAATATCAATAAGTTGGTGCGTAACTTGACAGCTTCATTATTTTACTTCTTACATTCAAAAGTAACTGAGCGGATCATAAAATGTGTTGACTCTATAAAAAAAATGTTTATATTTTTTAAACTCCCGACTGCAAAGAGCTATAATCAGCAGGATTTTAACGTTGAAAAGTTTTCATGTAGCAATAAATCTAAAAAGGATGAAATAACTTGCAATGTCATTTCAGTTATCTTCATATTTAAACTACAGTAATTAATTTACCGCTGTCACAACAGTCCGGCGATGTCTCCCAAACATTACAACCGCCTTTTACATACCAAGAAATATGCTGGCGTCTGGACTCATTCTACGCAGAAGCAGACATCTCTTGGATGTAGTGACAACAGTAAATAAATTATTGTAATTCAAATACGAAGTTAACTAAAATGATATTGGAAGTATTTTATCCTTTTTAGATTAATTTTCATATGAAAACTTTTTAAAGTAAAAATTGCTTGTTTATTATAGTTTTTTACAGTCGGGAGTTTTTAAAATGTTTTTAATTTTCTTATATTACTTTCAATTCGTAGTTTTGATTTATACTTTCGATTTCTAAGTGTCCCTATGTGTTTTTGTGATAATTACAAGTAAATTTTGTCTTCTTTCAAGTAATTTTGATTTATAAAGTAAACGTTTTCGAAAAAAGTAAGCTCAAGAGTGGTCTTCGCAATTAATTATACTAATATTTAGAGCAATTCGGGATAACTACAGTTAGATTTATTTCAAACACATCCTTGACTCAAAATCAATAGTCGTACCCCCTTAAATAGCGATGTACTGCTGACGTAGATGATTTCGGGAAAAGTATACATCCGAAATAAAAAATGTATAAAGATTTTTAATCAGTATGAATATCGTTATTGTGTGAGCCATAATTATTTTTATTAAAGAAAAATTAACAAACTGACGAAGGCTCAAATTTTCAATTACGAAATTTAATAAATTTTTAATTATGTTGCACATCAAAAATACGAAATTATTAACGGATAAATATTTCGGTGATTCCGGCAATAACCACTGATGTGCTGAACGACGTGTAAACATTTCAGACCTAACGGTTGAATAACTTTCATGCAATCATGTATGCTAGTTAAAAAAATTACGTTTGAAATGACCCCTTAACGTCCTCCTTAAGGTCTTCCATAAGATCATTCATTCAAGAATTTTTTAAGACTTAACGTACACATAACTGTATATATTATCTAAATGCCTGCGCAATTTAAACAAAATTTACCGTTTCCAAGTCGAGATAGTTACAATTGAAGTTAGCACGATTAGCATGTACCTCCTGTAACAAACACGCACGAACAACACAATTTTCGTTCTTCCGTCTGAACGAGAATCAATATTCAAATAAAAAACGAGGTATTCTGGAGGAGCATAAAAGGAGTACGCTAATAAAAATGTGCGTATCATTTATTGTTCAGATTTTGAGATAACGTGAGTTAAATAGAAATGTGGTTAAGGGCGAATGGATCACGTATCTCTCGTATGTAACACTCCTGCAAGCCTCGCACCGCTATATCTATCCCCAATGCTGCAGCGAGAAGGTACGAAACTTAGATTCATAATCCCTCAATATTTACCTTTATGCTTATAGACGGTGGAACGCCTTCGGTCCTCCAGGAAGTTCAGATACCGATTATGGAGAACGCTGTATGTCAAGAGATGTTCAGAACTGCGGGGCACTCGAAACTCATTCTGGAGAGTTTTCTGTGCGCGGGATACGCAAGTGGTCAAAAGGACTCCTGTGAGGTAAATATATTTAAAAATATTATAATGAAAATACAGTGTTCTCCGCAGAACTTCGAGTGGTCCCTCGAGAATATTTATCGGCACAATCCCAACGGTATCTATGCTCTCCTCCAGTGAAGGCAGTTCAAGCTAATTCCTATAATTTCGTGTGATACAGGGTGACAGTGGCGGCCCATTAATGATGCAGGGACCGGACGGCAAATGGATCCTCGTGGGCACCGTATCTCATGGAATAAAGTGTGCGGCTCCTTATCTTCCGGGCGTTTACATGAGAACTACGTTCTTCAAGCCCTGGCTGCACAGCGTGACCGGAGTGTAAAAGTCCCGATAAATTAATTACAGGACGCGCAAAATTAAAAAAGAAATGGCTGGGACAAGAAATGGCCTTGTCCCGGGCCACGTCTGTCTGTATAAATGTACAAAGCAAAAATGAGAAAGAGTCTAATTAACGAATCGAATCGAAATAGAAAAAAGCGTTTCATGTAAATAATAAACTTACATAGTACGATACGTAACATACATATTTATATAGTATATATATATATATATATATATATATATATGTATCTATATATACCTAATACACGAGTATATAGATATTGTTATAATACGCATCTATGGAATATAGATCGCACGTAATCATTTAGGTGTCTATTATTTATTATTTATATTGTTGTTTCGAGAACGTGTTATTTATTAAACTTATTTTTATGAGAGAAATCTCCGAGTGGTTCCATCATCATAGCCATGAATAATTATGGTACATATTGATCCTTGGTAGAAGGGAAACAGTTTCCCGATGCTCCTAATATATCTGCGGATCGAACGTATTTATGTAGTAAATTTTGTAACGATCGAGTTCCCTGCACACTCAAGTCAGAAGAGTTTTTACAAAGGCTGCTGCAACATATATTTCTAAAGGATAGCGTTAGGTATATAGAGCAATCACACTCTATATTCAATTTATTATAATGTGTATGATAAACGGTTTACAATATTATTGCAATGTGATATACAAATTAAGCGCGATATATATATGAAACGTGTCGAGAACAATCTTGAGACTTCCGGCTATACGTGTGGCATGTGTGCTAGGCTGTAGATGATTAAGAACGAGACATGGCCGACTTGTAAGAGATGGTGAGAGAATAACCATCACAGCTAGCGACAAAAACTTGTACTCGCCAAGCAATACCGCCACTTCCACTCCCCCCCCCCTCCCAGTGACCTACCTGGGTGAAGTAGCGAATTAAACTTTTTTAGTAATTTTTAGAGCGCCACGGACAGCCCTGACGTATGTTCTAATTGGTCGGTCCATGCTCGATGAAGTGGGCGGCGGCGTTGGTATATCAGGCATCGGTGTTGGTATAGTAGGCATCGGCGTTGGTTGGTACTGTGGTTGAACAGCGGGCTCATTGTTGTCGGTTTTTGCCATGAATGCTGGCTTCATCATGTCCACTGATACGGATTTAGCCACTACATTAACTTTAATGATGCAATACCCTGTTGTTGATCTGTCTGATGACCTCGTGTGACCCGGTGTATGGCTGTTCGAGAGGTTTTTTGACATATTGTCTACTCTTTTGAATATGTGACTACAGGTGTAATAGAGGTCTTTGAGTAGAAAAAGACGAGTCTTGGAGTGGTGAGCCGTTGAAGTGGGTCTGATGACACGTATATGCTCTCTGAACTTCTCCATGAAGATATGTGGGTCGGCTGGAACGTCGTTGAAGGTGAAAAATTCACCAGGCAGGCGAAGTGGCGACGCGCAGAGTAGCTCAGCAGGAGACGCACGTAGATCTTCCTTGCATGCAGTGCGTAGACCCAACAGAACGGTAGGCAGAAGTCCAGGCCAAGGTGTATGCCCGTTGCACATCAGCACGGCTTAGCGTATGGCGTGGTGTGAATTCGCTCGGCCCCAATCAAGCGTGAGAGTGCGGTGAAGAGAGCCGACTCGAATTGGGTTTCTTGGTCCGTGGTGATGGTCAGTGGCGTGCCGAAGTGGCACACCCATTATGTATATAACGCTGAGGCAACGGTGTCAGTGAGCATGTTGCTAAGTGAATGGCCAGCAGCCATCTGTTGAAACGATCAATGATGGTTAAACAATAACGGAGATCACCGAGCTTGGGAAACTCGATGAGATCCAGGTGGATGTGGTCGCACCGGTTGTTGGGCACCGTGATGTGAAGCGGCGTCGAGCGATTGTAACGATTGACCTTGGAGAGTTGACAAGAAATGCATTCTCTCGCCCACTGAAGTGCATCCCGTCTAATTCCAGGCCAAACGTAGCGCTCCTTTAGCATCTTGGCGGTCGTTCTTCCACTAGAATGATATAGCCCATGGATTGTATTAAATACCTGTTGTCTCAGATCAGATGGCACGTATGGTCTGACAAGTCCACCGGAAATGTCACATTCGATGTTATGGCCATCAATTTTCAGCGTCTGCAGGTTGAGCGAGGTGGAACTGCATAGAGTGGGCAGCTCATCATCGTCGAGCTGTGCATTGTGGATGATCTCAGAGATGATTGTTGCGGCCATGTTGATGGCGTTGATGCGAGATAGTGCATCAGCCACAACGTTGTCTTCACCTCTGGTGTAGACTATCTCTGTGGTGAATTGTGAGATGTAGTTCAAATTGCGCAGCTGGTGAGGAGAAGTTTTTCCTGGACGCTGAGTGAAGGCATAGATGAGCGGCTTGTGGTCAGTCTGGATGATGAAATGCCGGTTCTCGAGGATGTGCTGGAAGAAACCAACACCCGTGTAAATGGCGAGAAGCTCTTAAACGTAGGTGCTGTAGCAGGTTACGGCTGGAATAAGCTTCCTGGAGAAGAAACCCAGGTGTCCTCAGACACCATCCTGTAGTTGGTCCAGGGCAGCGCCGACGATTGTGTCCGAGGCATCGGTTTTGAGCCACAGTGGAGCTGTTGGACAGAGGAAGGTGTTGCAGACAGCATGAATGATACCTTGCTTGTAAGCATCAAAGACTTCCTCTGTGGCGGTAGTTCACGGAACCGGGCGTTTGTCATTCTTTTTTGGCTCGCTCAGAAAGTCATTGAGCGGAGTCTGAGTCGTTGCGGCGCCGAAGATGCAAGTGCGGTAGTAATTGAGTATTCCCAGGAAGCGACGAAGACCAGAGATCGTAGCGGGCTTCTCTTAAGTCGCAATGGCTTGTATATGCTCTTCTAGCGGTTGATAGCCGCTGGAGTTGACTTTGTAGGCCAGATAGATGACCTCGGACTTCCTGAAGTGGCACTTCTTCGGGTTGATCGTCAATTTATTCGTACGCAGAATCTCGAATATGGCGGTGAGATGCTCTACATGTTCATCGTGTGACCTAGAAAATACAATCAAATCATCGATGAAACAACCAACAAAATCCACACCTCGGAGTATTATGGCGGCATGCCAAGAAATTTAAACGGTCCAAACGGCGTTGTCACGGTAGTCTCTTGGATGTCTTCCTGAGCAACTGGGATTTAGCGGTCGGCGCGCACCAAATCAATCGTGGAAAAGACTTAGCTGCCGTGGAGACGTTGAATAATGCTATCACCGTGTGGAACTGGATAGCGGTCTGGAATCGTACAGGCGTTGAGTCTACGGTAGTCCTCGGTCGTTCGCAGCCGCCGAGTTTCGCTTAGACCATGTGGATCGGGCTGGCCCACTGACTGCTGGATGGGCAGATGACACCGTGGTGCAGCAGCAGGTTAAAGTCCTCTTTGGCAGCTTTCAGTTTGTCGCTAGTGAGTCGGCGAGGGCGGTCGAAAACTGTGGTCTCAACGTAGTGAGCAACGGCATTTGCAGTCTGAGTAACAGGGACAGTGTTAGGTCTCGTGATGTCAATATAGCAGTTGAGCAGATCGACATTGACCTTGTCCTGGTCACCAGCACAAGGAGTTTGGTTGATGTTAGACACCGTGTGGCTCAATGAGGGTCAATGAGTGGGTCAATGAGACACCTTTTTTGAGATCTAGTAGTAGAGAGCGATAGACCAGGAAATCTACGCCAATAATAACTGCTTGTATGGTACATCTGCAATGACACACGATCATTTAAAATCACAACGAAGATTGAAATTAAGGGTGAGAAGCAGTTAACCATACCTTACGATCAAAAAGTACCCGGAATTTGTCAATAAAACGAAAACGGTTCAATTATTCAGCGACATTTATTTTATTCCCTTCAAAGTCATCTCCATCGTAGGCAATACGCATACTCCAACGCTTCTTCTAAACTTTAAAACAGTTTTCATAGGCCGATTTTGGAATCACCTTCAGCTCCTTCTGCGAATTCTTCTTTATCAAACCTCAATCGTCTCAAAACGCTTTCCGCGAAGTGGTAACTTGAGTCGTGAGAACAGGAAAAAGTCACACAGGGCCATGTCAAGTGAATACGGAGCTTGCGGGACGGTATTAACGTTGTTTTTGGTCAAATAGTCGCGTACAAGATGAGATGTATGAGTCGGTGCATTGTCGTGGTGAAGAAACCACGAGTTGTTTCTCCACAATTCCGGCTTCTTGCGACGAACATTCGCCCTCAAACGCTCACATAATATTCCTTAATTACCGTTAGGCCCCTGATGCTCACACGACGATCTTCGAACACAATTTTCTTAACTTTTTCGAGGTTTTCGTCAGTCACAGAGGTGGACGGATGACCAGAACGAGGCAAATCATCAACCACGGTACGGCCCGCTTTAAACTCTTTGTAACACTCGTATGCTTGTGTTTTCGACATTGTAGAGTCCCCGTAGGCTACCGTTAACATTTTCAACGCTTCCGCACATGATATTTTGTTACAAACACAAAATTTTAGGTACACTGCTCATCTAAATTCGACATAGCGAAATTTGCAGAGTACACCAAACAATGACTTGTTCACAAAGCTATTACGCACAAACTATCTGACACATTGCGCTTAAAAGTGACATGTAAGCAACTGACAGATGTACCAACCTAGAAAAAAAATGATTTTGATAATATCTCAAGGGTGGCTTGTTTAAATGTGAAATTCCGGGTACTTTTCGATCCTTCTTTATTTTTTTGATTATCGTGGCATTTGGGCACAAGTAATATAACTGATCCGGAGTCAACCAAGAACTTCATGTTGGTTGAACGGTCGAACAGATGAAGTCGGTACTCCTTGGTGAGGCGTGCGCTGGTGTTGGTGTTGTCGGTGGCCGCCTGGATCGTCGACAGCAATTTTAGTTTTCTCGTGGTTGTTGGGCGCTGAGCGAGCAAGGTGACTCGCAGTTCTTTGCACGGTCACCAAAGCGACGATGGTAGTAACATGTCGTGCCTCGTGAATTTGAGCGTCTGCGTGAATTGCTACGATCACGATCACGTCTGCCTGGTCACTGGATTGTTGGTGACGATTAGCTCTGCCATGGCCATCTTAATCTCCGACATATTTCCTTGATGAGAGCAGTGAGCATACATCAGGCATGCGGTGAGGTGATCGGGGTTTGGAGCGAGTATGGTCAACTGCCATGACCGTGGCTGAGGACCTCGTCTCCACCAGCTCATCCGCTAGATCGGTCTACCCTGGAAGTATCAGGTTTTTGGTTAGCTTTAGAGAGCGCTGGACCTGTGAGGGCAGCATGTCGAGCCAACAAACACGTATAATATCCTCTAATGCTCTTGCTCCGGCCAAGGTGGTCATGCGGATGAATAGCTGTGATGGTTTTTGGTCACCCAACTCCAGTCCGGAAAGCGCTGTATTGAGCTGTCTGCCCTCCGACTCTGTGAACTGGCTGATGATGCCGATTGTAAGCTCTGATACTTACGTTCATCAGACGGGTTCTACAGAGGATTGGAAACCTCCAGCATGGTTTCAGCATCCAATGTGCTGACGAGATGGTCATATTTCGTGAAGTCATATGTGATACGACTCGTACGGAATTGTATCTCGACCTGGATGAACCCCAATGTTAGAGCGTGCTTCCAAAATGGCGGCATTTTAGGGAGCCGGCGGTGAGCGCTGTTGGGGCAGCTGTGGTGATGTCCAGACGAGACTGCGTTGATTCATGATGTATGGTTAAATCGATTGATAGATCTGCTGTTGTCATTGCTCTTGATCCTGATGCCGACTGCTCAATTGATTTTTTCGTTGGTGAGTGCTAGAGAGGCATGAACTTACGCAGTTAATGTTCTATTTACACTATAAATAATAACTCGCAAATAATTTACGGTTGAAACGAAGCACGTGCACTGAATTGAGAAACACATAGTGAAAAGGCACATGGTCGAAGCACTGAGTTTTTTTTCAATGCGAAGTAATCCGTTGATATCACGTTGGGGTCACCAATTATAGAGCAATCACACTCTATATTCAATTATTGTTTTATAATTACTATATTATAATGTGTATGATAAACGGTTTACAATATTATTTCAATGTGATATACAAATTAAGCGCGATATATACAGGGTGCGCCATCGTTTATGTCGGTATGTAAACATTGAATAACTTAAAAAAAAAACAACCGATTTCCATATATGAGGTATTTTTATTTAATTTGGTCCTTTACACTTTATTTGGACTAGTTTTTTTAATACAATATCAATCAAGTGGTCGCCTTTATTGGCCAAAGCAAAACGTGCCCTTTTTGCTGCGTTTTCCATCACTTTTTCGAGCATCTCGGACGGTATAGCGATGATTTCGGCACGAATGTTTGCCTTGAGCTCGTCAATGGTCTGAGGCTTGTTGGCGTACACTTTGTTTTTCAAATAACCCCACAAAAAGGAGTCCGGAGGGGTCAAATCTGGAGATCTTGGTGGTCAGTCAATGTCGCCATTTTTTGACATCACACATCCAGGGAATTTTCGTTGCAGAAACTGCATTGTTTGATTTGCAGTCTGTCATGGCGCACCGTCTTGTTGAAACCAGTAACCGTTCAGACCATTTTCACACATTTGTGGGCAGACATAATGAGCCAACATCGACCGGTATCGATTCCCATCGACCGTTTCACCTTCTCTGAAGAAAAATGACCCAATGATGATTTTGGCGCAAACGCCGGCCCAACTAGTCACTTTTTGGTCATGCAAGGGTGTTTCGTGGATCTCGTGTGGATTCTCCGTTCCCCAAATACGGAAATTTGGCTCGTTAACGGCGCCGAGAGTGTGAAATGGGCCTCGACGATATGCACGTTGAGTTCACATAACTGAACGACTATTTTCAATGTACAGCGTCACTATTTCGGCGCGTTGTTTCGGTGTGAAGCGATTCATGGTTAAAATTGTACTGAATTGACGCTTCAAAAACATGTCTACTCAAGTCAATCGGTTGATAAATGTCAAAGTTATTCAGTGTTTACATACCGACATCAAATATGGCGCACCCTGTATATGAAACGTGTTGAGGCCAATCTTGAGGCTGCCGGCTATACGTGTGGAATGCGTGCTAGGCTGTAGATGATTAAGAACGAGACATGGCCGACTCGTAAGAGATGGTGAGAGAGTAACAATTGGTGGTGATGAGGTGGCGCATCAGTGCAGCGCTCGAAACGCCAACTAGCAAAAGGAACTTGTACTCGCCAAGCAATACCGCGACAGGTACTCTATAACCAGTGATCCACGGAAGACCACGTCCTATGGTCAATTCTACTCTAAGGTCCCTCACCAGGTGCCGACAGCCTGAAAAGAGTACCCCGTGTCATCCCAGGATACTATTACCCTACGATAAGCCTGAACTTTTACCACAATTCGAATACCTGATGTAAGAAGCACACTGTAGTAAAAGTCGTAAAAGAGTAGACAGATAAAATACTCATTGTTCCCAGTAGATCGAGTCTCAAATCACGGCGGTCTCACCTCAGTCTCAGGTATTAATTTTTTTATTGAAAAAGGTGTATCCACCTTAGCAAATTTATCCTCTTTATAAAAATGACAGCTCGCCTTTTTTACAAGCATAATAAAATTCGAATTCGGTGATCTAAGAGAACCAATAATTCTAATTTTCATTGAAATCGCATCAATTTTAAATTTTCATTTTAACGTGTTCAGAATGTTCCAAAAAGTTCAAAAATGTACGTGTGTGTCAACCTGAAAAATTAAAATCTCTATAACTTGAGAACGCTTTCAGTTGTCAAGCAGACATTTATCAAGCAGACACGGAGGTAAAGGGTTCGACTCTCATTGACTGTAACAATTACAAAGCCGCGGGTGCAGTCGTTATGATCTTATGTGATTTTGAATTTCTTCAATAATGTCTATTCGCACGCTACACGAAGGATATAACGCTACCAAATGATATAACGTGGGATCGCTTGTATTGTTAAATAAAATAAATAATATCATTTGAGAGTTTTCCAGAGTCTCGAAAATCTTGTCGTCTAGCGCTTTACATACAACTACGTACAACGCAAGTCTAACTTCGATGCGTGAGCTTTAAAAAGAACCAAATTCGTGTGTATGATGGACTTCGTGAAAATCAACAAAGTTGGTTACACATTGAACAAAAATCGAAAAAAAACTTTTATTAACATATCGCGTCTACTGTAGAATATGAACTTAATAATAAGGGAACAAAGACAACTGAATTTAACATTTTGAGGTAAATGTCCCCTTTCGTGTCCATTCTCTATCTACCAGCCACTTCAACGAAGAATTGAAATCTCGGACGAGCTGAAAAAAATACCTGATAATACGTGCAGTTAAAAAAATCAGCAATTCGTCCCGTTCATAAGGATTGAAACGAGAACAGTAAATAGATTAAGTAAACCCAAGTTCTTTTCAGATTTCCTACCGCGCGTCAAGATCTGAGCGTATTCCTTAAAATGAGGTTAGGACACGTCGACCTCCTTGTCCGTTTTTTTGTAATAGTAACTATGTACAACGTATAATAAGTACACATTCGAAACGATTGCTTGAGGTCTAGTTTACGGACATAGAAAAAATCGTCGGGAAAATCATGATTTCTTTTAAAAATTGGATAGTGGGCGGTTACGGACGGCAAACGCCTGCTTGTCCCTATTGCCAGAAGTAAACGTTAGCTCGCTGTCTACTATTAAACAATCTTTAAACATAGTAATAACTGATTTCATATTTGATTGTTTAGAGTTAGCGAGTCCAATAAAGATTAAATTCGTTTCCTCAATGTTTATTTGTATTATGGTACTTATTAATAAATTAGAATCTCCGTTCTGCGTGCGCAAAGATTAACGGTAATGGGGACATGGCTAGCCGGTATTTGGCCTCAGCAATGTCGGTATAGGGGACACTGGCAAGTTGTGTTTATATCTTTTTATCTATTAAAATAAATGAAGCATCGGATCGAATCGACGGTATTCTCAAATAGTAATGATAATATTATATAGGGTTATATAAATAATAGCTCAAAATACCCTGTGGAGTCGGCCTTATAGGGGTCGAGAATATAGCTCTGTATACCTTATCGCTTCACGAATATATTCAGAAATATGGCAAAGCAGTCCGGGGAAAATGTCCTGTTCCTAAGAAATTGATTAATATTATTGATAAAATATAACATTTGATATACAACTGTAATGAGGAGGAATATTCACTTTTTGATTATAGCCTCTAACGTTAATATAAAAAATATTCATTCGTATCTAAAATCGATAATCATGAACAAGCTACAGAATAATTTCTGTCTTCGTATAGATTTCTACACCTACCCAAAATTCGACGACTATAACGTTGTACGTTGTTTATCCAAACATCAAAACTCGATGAACACACAACATTTAATTTAAAATAGAAAACATACATATAAAGGGCAAACGGTGAAACAGAACAAGTGGGCACTGATCACAAACTTAGAAGACTGATAGGTTTCCACGAGGCTACATAGTATGATAATCTAAAAACAGTTAAAGTTCTTAAGATCAAAACCACAATATTTTTTTTGTCTTTTCATTCCTTGTCCTATACATTTTATGCATTATCCAACGATATAGAAAAAGAGATGGAGAGAAAGCGGTACTCAGGAGTACCGTTTATACAAGTCGAAGATACGGTGAAGTATGCATCGCTCGGAATGCGTGTGGATGATACCATATAGTGACCTAAAGAGAATAGAGTTTCACCGACGAGGATCAATGGATATAGGTCGACGCAGATAAGAAAGAATACAAACTAAGATGAATTTGTTTCCAGTTTTATTAAAGAATATTTGACAGTTCCGATTTTCCAATCGTCTTGTTCTGTCACCCGTAAAAAGTTAAATTTTACATAAAGTTTATTATCGCGACGTTTAAGCATTTTTTAAAGAGATGAATTTCGAAATGCTGAACGTTGTGAAGCTCGTGCAAACCATCGGCTGTCAACGTCGAGTTTATTGAAACAATTTTTGAACTTGTGCTTCTCAGAATAAGTATTTACCACTTGACTTATTGTGAATATTTCAATACTGCAATTTGGTGTACAGTCTTTTCCAAGAATGTTCTTATTTTCACTAATTTGAACTCGATATTCAAATTAAAATAGTATTTTTTTTATAACTTTAACTCGGTGTCTCTCAAATACACATGAATATTTTTCAAAGTATTCAAGTCGAAATTAGCGTTTATCAAAAAATGTCAGAAGCGTATTAAAATTTTCTTAAAGATGGCAGAACCATATCTAATTGTTTTTCAAATATATCGAATACATGTCTGAATATTTCTTAGTGTTGTCAGAATCGTATCTGGATGTCTTTAAAAATTGTTAAAACCTGTCTGAAGGTTTCTCGGAGTTATAAAAACTGTCAGAATATCTGCAAACAATGTTGAAAACGTCTGAATGTCTTCAGAATTGTTCAAAATATGATTAAATTTTCATTAAAGATGTTGGAAACATCTGCAAGTTTTTCAGAATTGTCAGAATCATGTCTGAATGTTTTCTCAAAGATCGCAGAAACGAGTGGAAATAATTTATCGACTATTCTAGAATATGATTATAAATATAGAAATAATTTTTTTTATATTTCACATAAATTGGAAGCGTGGTTGGACCACGAATATTCAAACTCTTTGGTTTATATAAACACTTATTCACTCAATGGAAGATTGTATATCTAATGGACTCGTTCGTAAAATCGTGAGCACTTTACCGAGTATGGAGATATCGGGTGGGGGAGACGGGAACAGATAAAAAGGTAGACAAGCAAGATTTACGAAAGCGGCTATACGGGGCACGCTAGAAGCACGCTGGATTATCTATGGAAATTCGTGGCGGGGCTGAGAGCGTAAAGGTAGAAACGACTCGTGCAAAAATGTAATAAGGGGTCTTCTATGGGCCCTTCAAGTCTTTACGGGACCTAGAAGAGAAATCTAACAAATGCCTTTTTAGGTTTCCAACACTTCGAAAATAGCCTTTATAGATTTTTTGTTAGGGCTTATAAAGGCTGCCCCATTAAGACCCTACTAAGTCAACCGACAAAAATAATTTTTAAAGATTTATTTACGCTCATTTAATGGGTTTATCTTACACTTCTAATTAGAAATTCCAACTTATTTGACAGAATGGTAGGTAAAGGGTGATTTTTTTGAGGTTAGGATTTTCATGCATTAGTATTTGACAGATCACGCGGGATTTCAGACAAGGTGTCAAAGAGAAAGATGCTCAGTATGCTTTGACATTTCATAATGAATAGACTTACTAACGAGCAACGCTTGCAAATAATTGAATTTTATTACAAAAATCAGTGTTCGGTTCGAAAAGTGTTTCGCGATTTACGTCCGATTTATGGTCTACATAATCGACCAAGTGAGCAAACAATTAATGCGATTGTGACCAAGTTTCGCACTCAGTTTACTTTATTGGACATTAAACCAACCACACGAATGCGTACAGTGCGTACAGAAGAGAATATTGCGTCTGTTTCTGAGAGTGTTGCTGAAGACCGTGAAATGTCGATTCGTCGCCGTTCGCAGCAATTGGGTTTGTGTTATTCGACGACATGGAAGATTTTACGCAAAGATCTTGGTGTAAAACCGTATAAAATACAGCTCCTGCAACAACTGAAGCCGAACGATCTGCCACAACGTCGAATTTTCAGTGAATGGGCCCTAGAAAAGTTGGCAGAAAATCCGCTTTTTTATCGACAAATTTTGTTCAGCGATGAGGCTCATTTCTGGTTGAATGGCTACGTAAATAGGCAAAATTGCCGCATTTGGAGTGAAGAGCAACCAGAAGCCGTTCAAGAACTGCCCATGCATCCCGAAAAATGCACTGTTTGGTGTGGTTTGTACGCTGGTGGAATCATTGGACCGTATTTTTTCAAAGATGCTGTTGGACGCAACGTTACGGTGAATGGCGATCGCTATCGTTCGATGCTAACAAACTTTTTGTTGCCAAAAATGGAAGAACTGAACTTAGTTGACATGTGGTTTCAACAAGATGGCGCTACATGCCACACAGCTCGCGATTCTATGGCCATTTTGAGCGAAAACTTCGGAGAACAATTCATCTCAAGAAATGGCCCGGTAAGTTGGCCACCAAGATCATGCGATTTGACGCCTTTAGACTATTTTTTGTGGGGCTACGTCAAGTCTAAAGTCTACAGAAATAAGCCAGCAACTATTCCAGTTTTGGAAGACAACATTTCCGAAGAAATTCGGGCTATTCCGGCCGAAATGCTCGAAAGAGTTGCCCAAAATTGGACTTTCCGAATGGACCACCTAAGACGCAGCCGCGGTCAACATTTAAATGAAATTATCTTCAAAAAGTAAATGTCATGGACCAATCTAACGTTTCAAATAAAGAACCGATGAGATTTTGCAAATTTTATGCGTTTTTTTTTTAAAAAAAGTTCTCAAGCTCTTAAAAAATCACCCTTTACGTATTAATCACAGAAAAAACACACGTCTGGATGTTGTCATTGATGGGATTGAATCTACGATGTTGCAGTTAACTGATTTTTCGATGCGCCTTAACTCACGTGGCTATACACATTTTAATAAATATATTGTTTCATTGTCTATTTGAAGTATAAAAAAACGCGAACACACCCTGACTTTATACAGTTATATGATTCCGACTAAAATAATATAAATAAAGTACTTTCAGTCACTTTACACGAGAATTGATTATTTCAGTTATAACGTGTTGTGCCGATAAAAAGTTCCGAGAATTCTCATAATAATGATAAATGTATAACACACATATATCGTATAGTGTAATTATTGTATATTTACAATATTTTGCAATTGGTCGATCATTTTTATAAATACCATATTTATCGTTTAACAATATGTTAATTGAATAACAATTCGATAATAATGAATCAACAATTGAATAATGAACTTGAAGGTGCTGTATACACTGTACTTTTTGTATTTGTACTTTTTTGTACGAGTTGTACGTTTAAACAAAATGCAACCTACACTAAATGTTATGAATATTATATATTAATCGCATTCATTGAGGAGTCAGCCTTCCACAAGTGAATTAAGTGGATATGCGACAAAAATAATTTAACGTTTTTAACGGTTTAGTTAACAATAAACTAATTTTTAATAAATCCTAATTTTTGTCGATGGAATATTGATAATTCATTAATAATTGCTATTGGACAATAAGTTATCGATATCAGCACGTTTATAATTCGCAAAATATATCATCAAGTTCCTGAATACGACAGGTTTCATTATATTTTTCAGCCTAGGATTTTTAGGAAAGCCCCTGTGGGTCGCAGTAGAGTCCTAGTTTGAAATCCCTACCGTGGAATCCCCGACGAAACCTAAACGAGGCCCCATTGAGGAATCCCTCAAGGTTTGGAATACCTATTATCGAAACCCTGACACAGCCTAACAAGGCCCTAACGTTTGACTCTCGAAGTACGATCTCTGTAGAACAAACGAAAGGTGAAACCGGTGTTGGGATCCGCATGCACTAAGAAAAAACGACTTTTGGTTGGGCCAACTAATTGCTTATTATATAAATGTATTGCCACAACCATCTGGTTTGTTAATTTAACGATCTGGTATTTACTATTCAGGATGGACAAAAAATTTTATTGTTACCCTAACTAACCCTATATTAGTTGTTACCGCAACTATGAACTAAGGTCTAAGGTTGATGTGCATGTCGCACAACTATGAACTAACTGAAATGGTTGTCGCACCAACTGTAGTGTCTAGTTGCTAAGAAACCAGGCTTGGCAGCTTGGCACTTTTACACTAGCGAGTCAGCCGCCATTCTATTCGAAAAAACGAAGCATGTGCCATATATTAACTGGATTAGCTAGATTTCAAAGTAACTGCTTTAATATTCTATTATAATAGTATTTTATATTTGAAGTGCCGTGGAAAGCGTATGTAACCACTGAATACTGTTATTGATATGCCAAATTATATTTTAAATAGTTTATACGTTACTTGCTAACCTGTTGCCGTCCGGCGGTCAAACAAGTGGTTGGTATATCAGGCTGAGATCGTGACCCTGACAAATGCATAACAATATTTACAATCAATGTACAGAACAACTGCAATAAACTGAATTCAGCTTCTTCGAAAGTTGTTGCACTTTAAAACAGCATGCTTCACTACAAATAGTACAGCTTTTAAGATTTTGCAACTTGCCACTTGTCAATGAGTTTAGTTAAATAATTTTATTGTTTGGTAGCTCGTGAGTAGCTCAAGAAGCTCTTGCTTACTGAAACCTTCAGTATTGTTTTCAGTTCTACTCTACTTTTGAGTTTTCGCAGGTTGTAACTTGTTGATAAACACCCATTTATCATTTTGCTCTTCGACGCAGCTTGTTAAACATTCTTGTGCATTGAAACATTGAATATGTGACTACAAATGGTGCAGCTTTGAAGTCTTTGCTGCTTGTTGCCTGTCGATGAACACACTTTATATGATTTTATTGTTGTGCTTGTCGAAGGCTGTTGCTTATTGATAATTTCAGCATTGTTTTATATCTTACTCTGCTTCGAAGTCTTTGTACGTTGTCACTAATCGATAACCCCCTGTTTATTATTTTGCTCTTCAACAGCTTGTCATATGTTCTTGTGCATTGAAACATTTAATGCTGGACTACGAACGGTCGAGCTTTTAAGTCTTTGCTGCTTGTTACTTGTCGATGAACAATTAAAAATGATTATATTGTTTGGTAGCTTGTCAGAGGCTCTTGTTTATTATAATTTTATAATACTTTAAAGTGTTCATAGCTTACTTATCTATAAACCTCCATTTATAATTTTGCTCTTCTAGAGTGTGTCAAAAGTTGTTGCGAATTAAAACATTGAACGTTTCACTGCAAATGATGCTAGCTTGAAGTCTTTGCAGCTGGTCACTTATCAAGAAAACTTCTCCAATAATATTACTGACTAATAGTTATTAGACGGGAATCGTTTTGTCAATAATTAATAGTCAATAGTTAATTCACATGTTTGTCTGCTGTTAGTAATCATCCGTTGCAGCGACTGAGTTCATTGGACGGAACAACAACTTTAATGGTTACATCAACCAAGTCAATAGAGTACATATATCCCACTAGCTAGGTCGATATATTATTGGTCGAATCAACCATGTCGATTGGATGTATGAATCAAGTAAATCGCTGAGGCAAGCAAGAAAACAGTTGAGCAAGCAAGTAAATTAGCATTAGGCAGTTATTTAGCATTTGACCTTAAATTGACCTTCTCAAGGTCTCGAAAAAAAACTTCACAATATCATTTCAGACGTAAAATTTTCCGTTCTTTTCGAATCCGGTGTCAAAAATAGGGGTTCCCATTAAAAAAACCACTCTGACCTTCAAATAACCTTGACAAGTAGTCTCAAGGTAAAAGCTAGTGACACAGATAGGTGACCCCCATTATCTTGAACAACTTTTGTCTGAACCAAGTTTCCGTATCTGTCTTAGGTACAAAAAAATTTGGGTGCATAGATTAAAATGACCCACCCTGTATATTTTGCGAGGTATAAACGTGATGATGTTGATAACTTATTATCCAATAGCAATTATTAATGATTTTCCAATATTCCATCGGAAAAAATTAGCGTTCATTAACAATTATTTAATTGTTAACTAAACTAAAAACGTTAAATTATTTTCATCGTAAATCCGTTGCATTCACTTATGGAATGCTGACATCACAAAGAATGCGATTAATATACAATGTTCATAATATTAAGCGTATGACGTATTTTGTTTAAACGTATGCATTATTGTACAATTGTTAAATAAGAAATGAAGAGGTCAATAATTATCGGCGCTTTACTTCTTAATTTCTCAATATCCGTTAATAACAATTTGTCGACTAACAATTATTAACCGATTATTAATTATTATAACCGATTAATAATAATTGTTCACTATTTATCGATAAACATTTACTCAACGTTTTATGCATACAAAATGTATGTGTACTATAATGTGTACAGCACCTTTAAGTTCATTATTCAATTGTTAATCGGTACTCAACAATTGTCAATCAACAGTTATTAACTTATTGTTAACTGACAAATACGACATTTATTAATATTATTAATCAATTGTTAAATGATGTAAACGTTACAAAAAGTATACTATACGATATATATGTGTTATACATATTATGAAACTCCGCGGAGTTTTATATCGGGGCAACACGTTATAACTGAAATAATTAATTCTCGTGTAAAGTGATCGAAGGTACTTTTATTTCGATTTAGTCGGAATAATATAACTGTATAAAGTCAGAACGTGTTTACATTTTTTTATACTTCAAATAGGCAATGAAATAATATATTCCTTAAGATGCGTATAGCCAAGTGGGTTAAGGTGCAGCGCAAAATCAGCAATCCACAGGTTTAAACCCCATCAATGACAAAATATTGACATGTGTTTTTTCAGCAATTAATATGTACCATTCTGTCGAATAAGCTGGTATTTCTAATTAAAAGTGTAAGATAAACCGATTAAATGAGCGCAAATAAATATTTTTTAATTAGTTTAGTAGGCGCTTAATGGTGTAGTCTTTATAGGCTCTAACATGAAAATTGATACAGACCCTAATTTTTTAAGTGTGACAAACCTAGGCATTTGTTGGAGTTTTTTTCTAGGTCTTGTAAAAAGTTGCAAAAGACTAGAAGGGCTCATAATTAAATTTCTGCACGGGAACGTTATGTTTGCACGCTTTTACGTGTTATGTAAATCGACACATGAAAATCCGTGCAAAAAGTAATTACAGGATTAAAATATATAAAGTGTGTTGAATCAACACCACTTGTTTTTAATGTCATATGGCAGGCAAGTGCATGGTAGTAATTGTCAGACATGTGCACATATATGCATAGAGCTCTGAGGCTGATGATACCGGAATCGCCCTTGAATCTCGTTGAATCATCGTGAGAGTCTCTTACAAAGTCGAGGAACTTACACCTTAGTCCTCGCGTCGCAGTCATGCGCGAATATTATCCACGCAACCGCATAATGCAAGCTCACCGTATAAACACAGCTTTCGAACTTTTCAATACATGCGCCAGGATAGTCAAACAAGAGAGGCAGAAATGGGCAACGTGGCGTGCGGTTGATGTTATGTGTTTCACCCTACGTACTTTGGCATTTGAACGGGCAAGTGTGGGCTCCGGATGGGGCGATGATGACGTCCCTACGCTAGGACTGGTGGACACGATCTCGTGATTGTGTTCCTCTGTGTCGAGTGACCTATGTATTCATGGTTGAGAATGTACACATAGAAAGGACATAGGTACCCATGCACTACCTGTCTACCCCTTCTTCTACCATGTATATGTATGATCCGGCAATAGAGTATCCATGTACTATACATCGGACGTTCCATGCCAACAAACCATTATTATTTAACTCATTGATACTAAAATCTAAAAATCTTTTATTTAAATGCAGAATTTAAATTATTTGATTTGAAATTAAGTAATCTACACGGACGTGCAATATTGTATTGTTAAATTAGCTATTTTCTCTGCATAGCCGATTGAAGATCCAAAGTAGATTCTAATATTTTAATCGAGCTAGAGAGAGACAGAGCATTAAAGAAACGTGAATTAACGTTTCGGTCAGACACTGATGAAATATAATTTCGTTAAGATGAGCCATGTTGGTGTGACGTGATATAACCCGTATCATAGTATGCGATAGATGGCTGGCGAGATAAACGAAGAGGGAGAGACGGAAAGGGAGCATGTATAGGTATACTAAAAGTATATGTACTTGCTCCAGAGCAGCCTCGGAAAGGTATATGGAGCAGGAAGCGAGCGCCAACGGGAGCAACGGGGGAAAAGCACTGCGGATCAATACGGAAGTGCGCTCGCGAGAGAGAAGAGAGAGAATCCTGGGGAATCGCAAAACAGAGTGCGGAAGAGAGAAACGGTTCAAGGTGCGCGGTGTATGGTCTACGTACCGTGCCACCCACGCGGTAATCAGACTACTGAACAGGTGTAGATAGTTAACCTCGATGAGGTACACGCTGTACGAGACAGCCTGTGCAAGGCGAACGTCATCATCCTTCAAGATGGAATATCGCCTCCATTACATGATCTTCTGTGACAATCTGTTGCGGCAATCGACACTGAATAAAAAGAGTTTTGAATTTACATTGAAAATTAAGTAAACGAAAAATTATGTATCAATTTATAGGGTGGCCACTTAACGCGGAAACCTGGAGAAATCTGGAAATGTCAGGAATTTCTGTACGTCTGTAATAGTCGGAGAAAGTTTTAAAACGAATTATATCTAAACATAGAGGGTATTGACAAAAAGCAATCGTTCCATACAGTGCGTGACACATTTAAACAACAATCTCAATGAGAAATTATGTGAAACACATAAAAACAAAGTTGTAGAGTAGAACCTTGCACGATGTTTCCTTTTTTTTTTTTTTTGGTCTGCGATCCACTCAGCCACCTGTGTGAGGAAATCCGCTGATCACATTTGCCTTCCTCGTAAAGGAAGCTTTGTGGACAATAGACCAATGGAATGTGGAAGCTACGTGCAAGGTGTTATCTTACAACTTTTTAATTTACTTTTGAAGGAGCAGTCGCATTTGCTCTAAACTTTAATCCGCAGCTTGAATATATTGGAGAGCTTAAAACTATTATATTTCATGAAACTCCGATCGTTCCTATATATTTCAACGAAACTTGTACTGCTTGACTTGCGTGTTAAAATTTAGCTGGACTGCTATATTGATTGTCAAACTACAGGACTTTCATTTTTGAAAACAATAGCAATATCGAAATAAATCATTCAGTCTGATGTAACATTCAAATCCCTGATGTATCTGCGATAAGTTATTTCTACAGGTTCCAACTCGGCGCAGCAGCGACTCTACACATGTCAACTGCACACCTGGTACGTTTTAAAATGAACAGTGTGCAGTTGACGCGTGTAAAGTCGCTGCTGTATTGAGTTGGAACCTATAGAAACGTGTCACTGTCAATACCAAACACTTTTGAACGTTACTTTATTTATGAAGACCGATTTAGATAACCGATTGATGAACATTTGCGAAAATTAGATCATGCATAGATTTTTTTAAGTTAAAAACGGCATAAAATCAGAATGTTTGCAGACATTTTGTCGAAAATCACAACAATCAACGAAGGATTATGACTTTACTTGTGTGTCAAATTTCAACACAATTGTTCGAACGATTCTTGTGTTACAGTCGATTTAATTTTGGAAGCCCTGTACACACTCACGCACACACCCAAACGCGCGCAGCGCGTACTAACACTTTTTTCTAAATCGCTTAAATCTACATTTTTGGATAACTTTGAGTATCCTGACATGAAAAACTCAAAATAATTTTTATTCAGAAAAACAAGACTAACTTCTATGAGGAAACAAACTTCGTATCTTCATGACAAAGTGTATAAATGAAAATGGTAAAGTAGAATCTTGCAACGTGCATTTTCTATTTATTATTTTGTCCCATGCTCCACACAGCATCATCTATGCATGAGAAAGCAACGTGCAAGGTTTTATTTTACAATTTTAATCTAACATTTCAAAGGGCAGTTCTTCCATATTAATCGACACTGTAGCATGTCAACCTTGAGTATAAAAAAACATTGAAAAACATTAAAATCTTATGCCACACCCTTTGTACTTATTTATTTAAATGGTTTTATTTTTACTCGCTTCAATAGCTAAAGTTATTACCGACCATATTTAATAACCAAATAACTTAAAGAAAATTGTTTGCATTTGTAAATCACAAGGGTTCGAGTCAAATTTATTTCAGTTTATCGAAGAGGTATATTCTTTGCAGTAAGTAATAGATGAACGAGTGTACATTAGCCTCAATCGAACGTTCGATCGAGGCTAATGTGTTACACACGTTGCTTATTGAGGTTTCGGTGAGCTGTCGAATATATAGCAGTGAGTGAAATTTGAGTGGCTGATTTTTAAACGAGTGAAGGTACACTGTTCGTTTCTAGTTTCTACTTCAAGTGGGCTTTACGGAAAGTGGCGTCTCTAACCTTATAAAGTTTAGAGATGTAACTGGTTGTCCACATTTGGTTCTACTTGGTGCATATATAGCATGGTGGCTTGAAACTCTTAACTCGACTGGTGAGATCAGACTTTATTTAGTGCTACTAAAGCCATCCATTGGTGCTAGTTTAACTGCAAGGTCAGCCATTTTGTCACCTATGACACCTTGACGAGATGGCATCTACACGACAGCTACTTTGTATCATGGCTTAAGCGTTTGTGATCACTTCTCAGAACTAGCGTCGTTAAACAATGATTCTAATGTAGCCATAGAATCGACGAGAATCCTTTGGAATAACAATTTCCTCGGGCATAGATATAGTTTGATTTATCGCAGAACAATATTAGATGTATTTGGCTGCGGTCAATTCATCTCCGAGTTGTCGAGGAGTAAAAAATAGTGACAAAAAGTCACAATTTTCATACTTCGGTCTAAGATGCAGGCACTCTTCACAAATTTCATTTACCCTATATGCAAGTAACATAGAAAAATAGATAAATAACAACAACAACAACAATAATGTGTGTTATAGCAATGTAGACATTTTGCAAACATCCAAATCTCAAACAGAAACCAAATTTATACAACCCGTGATAATTATAAAAAATCAATTAACACGATAAATCTCAGGAAGGAAGTAGATTGATATGCTACTTTCTCGATTTATTGCAAATGCTTCGCGTGACAAGGTCATAAATGCAATTGGTAAACTTGTAGGTTATCTGATTCTGTTTGTATACTACAGAGCAGTCACGTTGATATTGACTGATAAAACTATCCACATATATTTCCACATGATTGGAATCTTTCAATCTTATCGTTAAATCAATTCCGATACACTGCGGATGCCATGTTTGTTTTATTGATGCTTCTGTCATCTGGGTCGACATCGATGTTTAGTACTGGGAGTTTCCAGGAAGGCAAAGTATCGGCGTGGGCAGCGGGGGAGAGTCAGCGGAGGTATAAGGTTCAATTCCACAGCGTAGGATATTGCACGGACGAAAAAGATCGTCGGAGAAATGTTCGATTTCGGTATTTTGTCACAGCACTTGTAGAATTCAGCTATTCATACGATAGCATATTTTGTAGGCATCGATACATTGGCAAGTATAACTCAGTCAAAATACCATAGACTCGTAAGGGCTCTGTATCATTTTCTATTAAACGGTCATTCCACTGTAAAAATAGAAAAATTGTAATTTTTTAGTATTTTTTTTAGCGAATAAAAGTCCAAAGCAATTGAAGTTTTTCATATTTATGAATACACATTGCACCTTTAAACAGTGATCAACATTATTCCCTGGAAATTGTTAATTTTTCAAATAATTTTGCACGTTAGAAGATACGAAATTGTTAATGGAAAAATGTATCCGAGGTCCCTGCAATAGATACTGATATGCTTAATAACATGTAAAAATTTAAGAATTATACGTTAAATAGTTTTCTTGCATTCACCTACGCCAGTTGAAAAAATGACGATTTGAGAAAAACGAATTAAAAATTTTATGTTGTGTGGCTGTGCGTTCCGCCTAATCTGCGACTTTCAGCTGTAGCAGATAAATTTAATTGAATCAAATCAAGAAACTTGGCAAGTACATACATTCTTAGATATACAGGGTGACCGATTTATCTGAAGACATTGAAAATTTTGAAAACTACGCATCGCATCAAAAAATGTTCTGAATAAAATTTGTTCGCCTGGAAAAGAGTCATCCAATGATACCAAAATCGACCCCTCACCCCCACCCCAGGGGTGGGAGTGGGGGCAACTTTGAAATCGTAAATGGGAACCCCCATTTTTTATTGCAGATTCGGATTCCCCAAATAATAAGTAACTTTTATCTGAAACATTTTTTTTCGATTCGTGATAGATAGCCCTGTAATCGCAAGAAACCTGATTTTTGCGAATATCTCGAGAAATTACACATCGGATCGAAAAAAGAAAAAAGACATGTTAAATTTTTCAAAAAGCTATTCAGCGATACGAAACTCGATCCACCCTTCCCCCATCCCTACCCCATTGTGGTCAAAATGGAAGTTGCTTCAAAATCGTGATTGGAAAACCCTATTTTTTTCCTGGTTTTCCATGACAAAATCCATTGATTTGACTTTATTGTTGATATTAAATTTTCTTACACATGGCGCTGCAATCGAAAGCATGTATTCGTTTATCAATTACTTAATAACTACTTTTAGCGTTACCCAGGAACAACGACGTGCACGTAGTAGTTTTTTGTTCCCATCGGGGTGCTTGTTTAGGTGGGTCCCCTTGCCTGTCACTATTGGGGTGCTCGTTTAAACATGTGATTTTTCTTTTTTCGATCCAATGTATAATTTCTCGAGATATTCGCAAAAATCAGGTTTCTTGCGATTACAGCGCTATCTATCACGAATCGAAAAAAAATGTTTCAGATAAAAGTTACTTATTATTTGGGGAATCCGAATCTGCAATAAAAAATGGGGGTTCCCATTTACGATTTCAAAGTTGCCCCCACTCCCACCCCTGGGGTGGGGGTGAGGGGTCGATTTTGGTATCATTGGATGACTCTTTTCCAGGCGAACAAATTTTATTCAGAACATTTTTTGATGCGATGCGTAGTTTTCAAAATTTTCAATGTCTTCAGATAAATCGGTCACCCTGTATATACTTTCGAAAAACAAAAATACTCCGGTTTAACGAAGATTTCACAGTGTAATGACCCCTTAAATTTAATGCAAAGTTTAAGGACATAAAATAATTATCAAGTTTTTGAATTCATAATCCCATAAGATATGATCGTTCATACCTTACGATCAAAAAGTACCCGGACTTTGTCAATAAAACGAAAACGGTTCAATTATTCATCGATATTTATTTTATGCCCTTCAAAGTAATCTCTATCATAAGCAATACACATATTCCAACGCTTCTTCCAATCTTTCAAACACTTTTCATAGGCTGATTTTGGAATCGCCTTCAGCTCCTTCTGCGAATTCTCCTTTATCGCCTCAATCGTCTCAAAACGCTTTCCGCGAAGTGGTAACTTCAGTCGTGAGAACAGGAAAAAGTCACACGGAGCCATGTCAGGTGAATACGCAGCTTGCGGAACGGTATTGACGTTGTTTTTGGTCAAATAGTCGCGTACAAGATGATATGTGTGAGCCGGTGCATTGTCGTGGGGAAGAAACCATGAGTTGTTCTCGCGCTTGAACTCATCTCATGCCCAAAACATCGTGCATAACGCTCTGCACCAATCCGAACAAGACACCAAGATCGGCTGCTTTTACCATGCATGTGAAACCTTTCAATTGGTCGAATGATTTTTAACCTAGAATTCTTTTATTTTTACAAATACGAGTAAGAGCGATATCTGAATGAAAAATTTATTATGCTATAAGGTTCGAACCTCTCTATTGATTTTGGACAAATGTACCAAACATTAAACGTTGTTGGTGCGCGTACACACATTAAGAAAATAATTTATTCACTATAACTACATATATTTAGTTGTCCCGTTATCTAAAATATTTATTAAGTATTAAAGAATGTATTATCAATTAATTATTATTGGTATTCTCACAATAAAATCTTAGACCGAAGGCACTTTTGCCAAACGAACGATTTATTGGAGCAATTTGCTCCTCGTAACTCATTCGATGTTTTTTTACCAATAAAGAGCGATTTGCGACAATAAGATTAAATATAGTTGAAACGACTATAGATTTGTTCGTAATTATTAAATCATCGTTCGAGGACCGAATGCGTGTCTCGACTACCGATTGGTCGATAGTTAATAGATTTTTTAATAGTTAACAAACCTATATTTGCGATAAACACCGTCCATTTTGTGGCACGACTATTATTTTTATTGTCAATCATCGTCCTTCAGCGGATAAGTTCGGTCTTGCGCGACCTCGACGCCATCGTCACTTGTATCTTTGCGATGCGAGTCAGTGAAAGTTGACAGTGTTGCATAAAAAGTGAGAATTTTGCAGGATTATTGAACTTTAACGATCTCCTCGTTTCGTGGATCCTGTATATAGAGTCGAGACAACGATTGAATGTAATTATAGAAAATATTCATTAATATACTATATATAAGTATTATATAAGTATTCGTAATAGCTTCGTATAAGTATAATATAAGTATTCGTAATAGCTTCGTTCAACCTCTGTTCAACGAAATCGATCTGACAGCACATACAATCATATGTACAATTCTCTCAATCTATGATTTATACTACTCCAATTATTACAATAGTGACTAGGAATAATAATTTTTTTATTAACACCAATGTTATGTTGGACCAACATGATGTTCATCAGATCCTAATAAAGGAACATTTTATTGAAATATATATTTATTAATTATAAATAAATCATTATTTGTGCCAATTCAGAGATTCGAATAAACGATTTGTTCACTCCGACAGAATATTCATTTCGCTACATCCAACTTTACTATTTGTTAACAGTTAACCAATCCTGGTGCTTACAAATAAACTTTGCTATCAGTGCACTTTAAATTCGTTACCTGCAAATTTTTGGAAGTAACAGCGATGGCAAATAAAAACATTCAAAGTCCCATAAAATTATGCAATTATGAAGAACTATTTGTCCCCCAAAAACCAAAATTTTTCGGAAGCGATCACTTTTTAAAAATGTTCAAAACGTTATAAACCCTTAATTACACTATAAAAAATGCGGTGTTAAAATAAACACCATTGCGTTGTCTGAATAGGTACATTTTTTCGGTGTCAATCATCGATGTAAAAGAGCGGCGTAAGAAAGTCGGTGTTATCGATTACACGGAGACTGCGTACACCGAAAAAATAGCATTCTATACGAACTTTCAGCGTAGCTTCCAGCAAGATCAGGTAACAACACTTTTCAGTGTGTATTTGACACCGATAAGTGCATATTTGATAATCTTGTAGGATGTTTAAAGTACGTCCTATCAGGCATATACTACGGCTTGACACAGAATTGTGTCGACTTTTAAAAAAGCAAAGCCATTGATAGTTAACGTAATCCATCACGCGATTTGGTGTTAATATTTTTAGATTACATTGAATTACTGGTGTACGACATGCCGGGTGTACTTTTAACAACGAAATGGTGTTCATTTTGACACCGGTTTTTTTCACCACTCACACCGTTGCAGTTAACACGAAATATTTTTTACAGTTTACTGCGTTTATTTTGACGCAAATTACAACAATCAAAGAGGGATTACTTCTTTACTTATGTACCATGTTTCAATTCAATTGCATTAGGAATATTCAAGATATTAACGTTTACTTTTTGGACCCCTAACACACACAGACTTACGCGTGCACGCTCACTCATTCGGACATTTTTTCTAAACCACTTTTCTGAACGTTTTAGACGTTTTTAAGTAAAATAAATCTATCGGTGAAACGTGGCCCAATGAATGAACAACATTTCTATTTAGCGAACATCTAGTACCTACGACAACGAGTGCACTTTTTCCGACAAAAACGACAAAGGTACTTCAAGAAAATATCTTGTAACTTTATTCAGTATATGCGCTTAGACAATTAAAATTTACTTAGAAGTAAAAACAAGCAACATTGCTGTTTCAACGAGAGTTACTGGAGTAATTTCTATTAAATATTGATGTACTATAGTAAAGAATCTTTTAAAAAAATTATGTTTTCCTCGGAATGTTTCTCTCACTTGGGAGAAGGAGTAGTGATCGTTTCCGTAAACGTAAATTACGGGTAATGATGGACGATTAGAGGGTTAGCCCGGGTCCAGAGTGAGAGTATGAGATGACAAGAACGAAAAATTGGCGGAGGGGGTATGAAAAAAGTACGAAATAGCGAGAGGAAGAGGAGAGAGGGATTTTACTCGATAAACGCATGCGTTGTAGTTTGCGTCTTTCGGGGATGATGGCGGGGCGAGAGGGTGGCCACCCTGTGAACCGCGTTGGAGTATAGATTGTCGTGGTGGGTTCCTCCACACCTCAGTCAACTCCTGCAGCAGGTGCTACTAAGTCGACTTGTTGAAGCCTCCGTCCTGCAACCGTAATCTTCTCGTAACACACTAGACTTGTGCTCCTGCTTCTGATATATCCTCGGTGTGAAACGAAGAGACTGACCAGGGCGCGTATGTAGTTTGTAAGAGATATTATAATTCTGAATGAAATCGATTGGTAAAACGATTTAACAATAGAAAGAAAAATTCTAAAGGAACATTTTTTAATTTAAAATTTTTTTCAATCCTACAAATGCACAAATTTGAACGCAGTTTCACCGAAATCCTCAAGAATTATCCATAGAATTAATTTTGCGTCTTTGTAACGCTGTTTGATTATCGAAAATTGAACATTTTTGTTTCAGAGCGTCGTATGAGCTAATCGCTCGCTAAAAAATCCACAAAACACCGTATAGAAACAGAGAGATATATCGTTTCGAGGATGAAGTCTCACGCGAGTGCAATTCTTATGATTGTAATCGTGGCGAGCATGCAGCAAAGCTTCGTGGATGCCTGGGGTGGACTCTTCAATCGCTTCACCCCGGAAATGCTATCGAATCTGGGATACGGGGGTCACGGAAGCTATCTCAACCGGCAGTCCTATCTACAGGTAGAATAAAATTTACGGAATGTCACTTTACGCACCATGAATATTAATTTATTATTCATTCGATTCTATTGTTATGATTTAGCGCGTAGAAAATTTACGACGTCATTAACGTAATTAAGTCGACACAGAGCGAGATACGCTTAGTGGAGGAACGATCGATACTGTCCTTTCACTCTCGTACTTTCCGCAGTTCGTCCTCAGCAACCCGTTTGTCTCTGCTAACTTGGTATCGTTGAATCGTCCTCTCGTTGCTTCGAAGGGATTAGAAATACGAGAAAAACAAAATAACGAAAGGGTGAATCGACGTTGTTAGAGATAACACACACCAGACGTTCTTGTGTTCCCTCAATGAACTGCATTCTACTAATTTTTTTTTCTTCTCGTCGATACAACAGACTCGCATTGCAACCGCTTCCAAATAACTGTCGAGAGAAATACTTTTATAGCAACAGTCTTTCGCTTTAATTGAATTTTAATAAATTTCTCTGCATGTTTCTTGATTACAATTTTTATTTCAGTATTATAATTTCATAAACCTGCAAGTAGAGTTGCGACTCTCCTATCAAGCTCACTCTATTTATTTAGTTCTTCTATACTTTATTAGATATTATATTTTTATTCAACTGTCATATCTCATTCATAGTAAAATATAAAAATATAAAAATATTTTATTGAAAACAAAAACAAATGGCTTAACACGAAAATTCATGAGAAAATGTGACGAAAGAAAAATCGCTCATTATTTTCTCCTACGAATTTTTATGAAAAATGCATTTATTTGTTTTTAATAAATGTTCAAATAACTTAATGTTCATAGAGTGGGACATTTGAAAAAAAATTAATACCACATAATTATTGATGGAACAAATAGTCTTGCTCGAAAAGTAAAATTGTACGGTTGCTACTCTGACTGTAGATCGTTTGCGATTTTTTAATTCTCATTTTCCACTTTTGGGAATACTCTAACATGAATATAGTGGTGGAACCTGAGTTGGATTGGAGCTAAATAACGTATGTTACGTATTACCCGTTGGTTCTAAATACATTTATCGATTGAAACAGCGTCCATTGACGGGTAATTACGCAAACTCCTTCGGGGATTCGCTCGAAGTTGGAGCACCAGAAGAACCCTGTTACGGAAGGAGGTGCACGGCAAACGAGCATTGTTGTCCTGGCTCTGTATGCGTCGACGTTGATGGAGGTGAGCCATATAGCGAGCTAAATTAATTAATAAGTGACTAATTAATTAATTACATGGCGTCGACCGAGGGTTGATTTATTTTTTACGTAAATTGTATGTGCTTCATTGTCCAGTATCTGGTTCCTGTCTCTTCGCCTATGGCCTGAAGCAGGGCGAGCTCTGCAGAAGAGACAACGACTGCGAAACTGGATTGATGTGCGCCGACGTAGCAGGCGGCGAAACCAGGTCCTGTCAGCCCCCGGTCACGTCAAACAAGCAATACAGTGAGTATTCCTACCAAGTGTTGCTATATTAATGAGTAATCTCGCCGAACAGTCTAGGGTAAGGTTGCATGCACGCGATCACGTAACTTTTACGTAGTTTAACTATACTGAATATAAAGAGTAATAATGCCTGGGGATATCAAAATATAAAAGGAGTGTTGCAACGCAGCCGAACAATTGCACGCAAAGCTCCCGAGAGCCTGCGGTAAAATCGAAACCGCGACAATGGTAATCATGCTTAATAGAAAAACTATGTACCAGTCATATCGAGGTAGGGCTTGTATAGATTTTTTATACTGTGATCGGTATAGTGATAAGTTCCCTCGGGGAAAACAAAACGAATGGATATTCGGTTCGTGAGACGAACAATTTTTTTCGTCCCATTAAAAGAAAAAGTTACGCACTAGCTGTCATATCAATAAATAGGTTAATGAAGATGGGTCGATCACGAGGGTCATGCAATAGATATTTGAATTTTTTATATGTTATAAAGTTGCAAAAAGTCTATTGAACATTAACGTTTGAACGAGACTAACCATATAGTTTTTACGATATTATGTGGTACACACAGTAGAGAGAAAATTATGGACATTGAACCCTAAAGCAAAGGATAATATTTAAAAAGCATGAAATTGACGTAAGATAAAATAATAACTTTATGACACAAGTGCGAAAAAGCGGACTTTCGACGAAGGTTGTGAAGTTGGCCGCACGAGTTCAGGTAGCGGTACGAGCTATAAAGACGAGTGGGTCTGATTCACACTCTTCGTTGCGTTTCCACTTTTTGGTACGTATGTCACACACTACTTTATTAAAGAAGCGTACGAAACTGGTGTGATTTACACATACGCAGCATTTTTTCTGCGTGCTTTACTAAAAAGCGCCACTTTCGCCACACTTCACTGGTACGGAAGGGGGGATTTTTGGTGCATGTGTTACAAAAAAGGAATATCGACACAAAGTTGATCTGGACTTCGTGGCAGCAGGTAGTATATCGCGTGTCTTAAGGCCATAGGTTTGTTTGCGCTAAATGACGCCGTTATAGTATTGGAAATACCCAAGGGCATATATGTATATGACGTAAATTTCTTTTTTGAATCTGGTGTGGAGACGCTACCTTATCTCTTGCACTACCTTGTACTCATACAGCTCAACCACGCGTTATCTAGAACTTAATATAATTGACTACCTCGTCCCTATGATTGACCTCTCACCCTCACCCTGCCTCCTATCCCGATAAATGGTCCGTGGAGGGGGTAAATAATAGACACCGCTCGGCCCTTGATTCTATAACCAACTTGACACCGCTCGCTCTAAAACTCAAAATATAACTTGGTATGCCCTGTATATTTTTTTATACTCGTCATGGAATTCCCAGTTTATTGTTAACGCGTGACATAGAATGTCCCATATACCTCAATTCTTGATACGTCGACTTGATGCCACTACTGTAGCAACGGCTGCTATTTTTGGGGACATTCTGAGAAATCGCCAGCGCTCTGTCGCAACCCCAGAGTAAGATCGGGTAAGTTTGGATCAGATCGGGATGCTTGGACACGGCGCCGATAGTCGCGGCTGTGAGATATTTTTATTACATTAGAAAGATATATCTAACCCCATATTATTTGAAATAGTGGAAGCTTAAGGCACATGGGCGTATCACACAAGATTGTTAAATAGCTGCGTAAAAATCGGCTTATCAATAGAAACCTTATAATGCAATAATTACTTAAATTAATTTAATGGCTAAAGACCTTTGGTCGACTATTGCTTCCTCACGGAGGAAACTTTGTGGGTGACAGACCAAAAGAATGAAGAAGCCACGCGCAAGGTTCTATTTTGCAAATTTTTTAACATTTCAAAAAGTAGATCTTCCGTATTATCTACAACTTTGATCCAAGTTTAAGAAAATTAGAGTTATCAAGTTAAAAAATGCGGTCCCATAAAATCCGATCGTTCTTATATATTTTAACGAGAATTGCAAAACAAAGGAGCTCGTAGAGCTTTGAGATCATGTGCTACATGTTGTATGTCTCTCGCAGATCGCCATGCGTGCGAGAGAGATAGCAGAATTTTGGCGTCGTGACTTTTTCCGACGCGATAGCTCTTTCGGATAAAAAATGAGAACGGTAAACTGTAGCATTGTAAGACACAGTTAACCGGTCTCCTCTTTTATTCGGAAGATTAATCGTGGCAGAGACGTATACATTACAGTTCTTGTCATCGACCGAGGGGTGGTAGCACATCATCTTAATTACGTACCAAATCTTAGCTCTATCCATCAACTGATTCTCAATCTATTTGAGGTCCATTTTTATACTTTTACTAACATTCGACTGGCAAGACGGGGTATATTTAACAATGTTTCACCGCGATAAGATGACAGGGTGGGGGGGGAGCATTTCAATGTCTTCGGTATTTTCGAAAAAGGCTAATAATTACTATAACAAAGTTTGCACGCCATTTCTACATAGGACGAACTGGGTTCGTAGCCATATTTAATCATCTAATCGGGATCAGAGGTGAATTCACGGAAAAAAAGTATTTTGCTGAATCGCATTTGAACACAATTAATAAAATTGAATAGAAAGAAAATATCGAAAGAAGTATGGCCGCCTTTGTATCTGTACCTAACTCCACAGCGTTCACGAGAAAACGAGAGATGGCTGTGTGTATGTAACTCCAGTCGATATTCGTAGATCGCTACAGTATTACAGCTGTATCAGAATCAATTAAAATGATGTATTCGTTAAAAATTATTATTTTTGTAGCATTGGTGCGTATAACGAGTACAAACTGTTTTTTTATGAATCGATAATAACATGTTGTATTTCATTGATATAAATATATCGTACATGCCGTTTGTGTATAGTTTGCTCGATTTAACACTCGAGAACGATGAATTTCATAAATTAAGCGTGTATTGTTTTTCTTTACAGCCAATAGCGTTATCGTTCTTTGTTTAACTGCATTTCTAGACCTGTAAGAGTTGAATATATTTTCAATATTTTGTGTAGAATTCTTTATATTTCTACTTATATTCTTTCATTACATACCTGTCTCAATTTTGCATCGGCATGAACCTTAAAAGTAAAGGATAATATGGAAAAAAGTGTGTAGAATTGAAATATATACCACTTGTGTATCGTTTGCCGATTATTAACGTATAATCACGTTGTATCTGCAAGCATTATTAACAATAACGAAATAAATTTAGAATGTTAACCTAAGATAATCTTCCATATTGCGTAACCTATTGTCACTTTCAAATTCTATGCTGCAACTGTGTTTTTCTTTTATAATATTTTCTGTTTTTTTTTCAATTTGCCATCTTGAAACTTATATACGTTTTTTATTAAAAATCTGTTTGTAATTTTTATTCGTTTGTTTTTACTATGTACACATATTGCTTTTACAGATATACGTTATTAGGTGTATACACTAATTTTTAGTTCTTGTCTCAACATCTTCGGAAATTGAAATGTTGACAAATAGAGAAATTAAAAATTCCCTCAAATCTGAACCACTTTACAGATTTTTACGAAACTCTGTACCAAATGTTTATGTATATTATATCGGTAATGTAGAAAGTAGCTTTCCACCTCAAATTTTACGGTAAAAATTGCACTAATATCAATTTTCCAAACATTCAAAATATATAATTCGAACCTATTCTTTTACGATTGATATATTCAATTATGATGAACTAATTGGCTTTACAAACGAAATTTTACGAAAGTTAAACCCATCGTTTTCATAACTCAACTTCAAATCTGCAAAGTAGAACCTTGCACATTGTTTCTTCATTCTTTAACACCTTTCATTGATACTTATTGGCACGTTGCGCGCGCTAACATTTTTTCTGGATAACTTTTCTCGACGCTATCGATCATTTCGTATATCCTGACATTAAAATCTCAGAGAAAATAATAAAAGCGTGCAACTCCGAAACTTGCACATTGCTTTCTCGTGATTCTCGACCACCCACAAATGCTCCTCTACGGATAATGATTATCTCAATTCTGGCTTCCCCATAGACGAAATGGTATTCAAATTTTCATTAGGATTGAAAGTTTAGTAAAATTACAAATTTCATAAAGATAAAATCGATTTTCAACCAAATCAAGACGAAGTATCCTTGTTAGCTTTGTTGTTGTTGTTGGAGTATCCTAGCCAAATCATAAATCAAGTTTCGGTTCGTTGGTGAAAATTTACGAAAGCAAAATAAAATATTTTTCGAAAAATAAAAGGAATGATGGTCCCCTAGCCCATTCTGGCAGAAAGTTTAGCTCGATAGCTCAGAGTTTACGAAAGTTAGAGAGATTAAATATTTTTCGATAGATTCTAACTACCATAAAATGAGTCACCCGTTAGCGGTTTAGACAAAAATTGAAGCAAACCAATAGGGGTTGCGACCCGACTCATGTATAAAGTTGGAACGCACACGCACGCGCACACGCACGCGCACACGCACACGCACACGCACACGCACACGCACACGCACACACACGCACACACACGCGCGCACACGCACGCACGCACGCACGCACGCACGCACACACACACATATGCGTGCACGTACATTTTTTCTAAATATCATATCCCGAGGTTTTGAAACATTTTAAGTACTCCGACAGCAAAATCTCAAAAATAAAGTTAACGAATTTTACAGGAATTACACAAAAATTATTAGCATAAAATGAAAGGATTAATATATTGAAAAATTAGGCCTCTCTTTCCCGCGCTTAGAATCGCAATCACGTACATAGCATCCTGCGTTAAGTTTCGCAAAAAAATGTTCATCCTACTGAACAAACATAGACGCTATATCTATGTAAATAGAAAAATTAAGACCTCTGTCCACTATCGTCACAAATTTAGATTAAAGGTACATTTTTGGATATAAATAAATGAAAGCGATTCATGAGTAACGACGTAAGTTATTCTTTTCTCGTAAAATACAAAAATCATTGTTATTTTATCCATCGCTGTTTGAAAAAAAAAGTGATTTAAAAAAATCGATTTCAAAAACATGCAAATTTTAGCCATAAAAATCAAATAAATATCACTTAGACCTCGTTTTTGCGTTATAATTGTTGTTATCTTTTGAACTCCATTTCTAATACAAAATCCACTCCATCAGTTGTTAGCTGCCAAATTTCTACGCATTAAAAAAAAATACTGAAATTGTTGAAGCGTTTCTTCAAGTATCATGTTCACCACTCAGAAAAGCATCATTTTTGAAAAATGACGATTAAAGTTTTCGATTACTATCTGTAAGAAGGTGTTATACCTATTTACAGATACACGCCATCCGGATCTCTGTCAATATATCGTCTCCCGTTTCGTAAATTTTTAGAATTATGTAATCAGCCTTAGCCTAAAATACTTTTTAAAAAATGCAGTTGAATGCAAAAAATAATAATAATCGATTTGTTCAAAGTTTCACAGTCCAAAATCCCCCTTAAGGTTATACGATAAATCATGGTTGGTATTAGTAGCTGTAATCTTATTTTTTCAGGGGTGTTAAAGATTCCTGGACAAAAAGAAATAAGATCTGACTTCGCACATTTACATTAACTTAATTTGCTTTTATTCAGAAACGTCCTACACCCTTAAAGATAGGATTACAGTTTATGACACCAACTGATCAGCGCGGTGGAAGCTCTATCGCGTCGGTGATTTTGATAAACAATGGCGGAAATCCAAAATTCCTAGGCACTTTACTGTATACAAGTTGTTATCGACAATTGTTCGATGCGTGGAATGCAGAATGGACAATATCGATGAGAAGTAAATACGGAATTAATGAAAATTCGATGCAGAATGGTCTTCTGCAATAAATAAACATGGCTGAGAGTCGTCAATGAACGCGGCAGGCGCGAACTCAACTAACCTCTAGCTCGGTTGGTTTTCAGTTAGATATTCGTTGGACTTGGTTAGGGTCGAACAAAAGGTTGATTTGTGTTAAAAATCAATCTCAAAAGAACCGACTTTCAATTGACATGTAGCAGAGATAATATTTCATTAGCGGTTGGTATTATTAGAACTAATAATCTAGTTCCAACCATCATATAGCAAAGCCAAGAGTTGGATTGACCGTTGGTTTAACTAGAACCAATCGAGTTTTCACCGTCACATACCTGAACGGTTGGGAATCGGTTGGTTATTTGCACAAATCAACCAGTTGGAATAGAGTTGGTAAAAAGTTGGGAAATATACGAGGAATAATCTGAAAAAAATTTGAAGCGACTGACTCGAAACCAAACCTGGAATCTTTCGATTGCCGGTCGACTTCTCTGACCGCTTGTTGTGAGCTACTACGCCAGACCGTTTACGACATTCAATTCGAATTTTCCTCATATATTGAATATTCCATCACGTGACAACCTATATACGTTATATTATCGTTTTATTTTCCTAGATATAAAAATTGACAAATCTTTCTCTTCATAGGCGAGGAATGCAGCATGTCCGGTGAATGCGACATAAGCAGGGGTTTGTGTTGCCAGCTGCAGAGACGTCATCGGCAATCGACGCGAAAGGTCTGCTCATATTTCAAGGATCCTCTAGTCTGCATTGGTCCGGTAGCGACGGATCAGATAAAGTCAGTCGTACAGTACACTTCCGGTGAGAAGCGAATTACCGGACAAGGAAATCGTATTCTTTTTAAGCGCGGTCTCCTCGTCTAGACGGTTGGTTGCCTATCATCGACGACAGAGGAAAACTGCATGGAAAATCAAATTCAACTTAATTGTCGTGAACCGCTATATAATAAGTAGATATATCCTCTCGTTCTAAAATATTCGATCGTTGAGTTCTCTTTGAGTGCGTATTTTTTATTTTTTTTAATTTCTTTTTTCTTCTGACGTATTAAATATTGATCGATAAGCCTTTTGGTTTTAGTTGGGACGCGCGCGAGACGCACAACTGTCCGTAAAGCTCAATTGGAGAACGGAAGTGAAAGAGCAACTCGAAGAACGTCCGAGTACGTGAAAAAAAAAGTTAAGAGAGAGGATCAAAGACGGCTTCCAATTTTCTCACTGAATAATTGCGACTGAATAATACAACACATATCAGAGTAGCGCGTTTACTCTTTAATTAAGAACTAATATGTTACGATACATATAAATATATATATATAAATAAATAAATAAATAAATAAATAAATAAATAAATAAATATTATAATTGTTAAGTAAGTCAAATCACGGGAATAATAATGCACAAATAAAGAGCTAATATGTCAGAACGGCCCCGAAAGTAAAGTAGAGAAATAGAAAGCTCGATGGAGGGGTCCTTGGTGCTTCGTCGTACGCGTTAACGCGCGTAGGAGATTAATTAATCATTGGATGAAAAATGAAATCGTAGTATCTTCCGAATAAACATTTTAAAAAAATCTACATTGGAGTTCCATCGACGCTTTAACGTCAGGTTATGTAATTGCGCGTGTAACGTTAAGACGCGTTTAAGAGAGACGGGGTGCGAAAATATACGAAAACAAATGAAAAAAAGAGAGTTGACGATTAAACAAAACAAACACATATCACGTGAATGCCTAAAAGCATTAGGGAAAGTTTGAACTATGAATGTTATTGCGAGATATTCTATTGAAATTATATTTTTATCTTCGATTCATATGTATACTTAAGCTCTATATATATTTCCATAGTATTCATATACTTTCTTGATGCGTATATTATATATATATATATATATATATATATATATATATATATAATTATATTATACATTTAATTATACACATATAATATACCTATATATATGTACTGTTATACAGATGGTACAGACGCGCGCGAACACCCGGGTTCATGTCTCACACCTTACACTCGAAGGTACACTGAAGTATATTTATATATATGTACTATGGTCCGTACAAGGTAATTCGATCGTGAAAAGCTCGCCTAAAAGTCTATGTTTTTATTTCTTGACCTCTCCTGCGTTGATCGAGTCTAAAAAATATTAATTAAATGTCTCATTCTCGAAATATTTAATATTGAATTGAATTCTTTTAACATTGTTATCAACGTAGATTTTATGCATAAAGGGCTTTTTCTTAATGAACAATTGAAGGAATTGAACAAAAAAATCATCCACAAAGTCTATTTATAAAAGATAATTAAAATTCAAACACGATTCACTGTATTTTCGTTTTAGATACAATGAGCGAAAAGGAAATTTGCGAATTTTTTTTCTCTCGTAAAATGTCTGTGAACCCCCGAAACGACCCCACCCCTACGATTTCACGATCGAACTACCTTAAATGGTATAAGCTCTCCATTTTCTGCCCTTTGGCCTATTACGAGCGTTTACGGTTTGACCTTCAAAACGATCTTAAACGTCTATCGGTCTCCGTCATCCGTCCCTCCCCTCTCGCGCCCTTATTCAAAGGTCAAGGTCATTTATCAACTTCTTCCTATTACACGTTAAGCCGCTTAAATTATTCCTGCAGTACCATTTCAAAATATCGGTCCGGCTAGCATCACAAAACCAATGGAGTAGATGGATGATCCAGGCGTGCAAAGGAGCCCCTCACACGAAGTACATATCAGTAGAGTGTAAGACCTATTAATTCTTAAGAAAGAAAGTTCGCGAGCCTTTTGTTATATACACATAACAGAGGTGTCAAGACAAAACCCTGTTTTTTTAAATTAAGTTACATTTCGAATTATGTTTCAATTGCACACTACAAAAATTGAATGTTTACGAATGAAAGAACGCGCTCATTGTTTTATTTCAAAATAATTTTCCTGTATTCTCGTATCCAATGTATGCGTGTAGAATACATACTATCGTTGACAGCGCTGCGGCCGCTTAATTCAAAATTAAGTATGTGGGAGAGATACTTCGGCAGTAAACGGCCTTGGTTGGTATGAAGTTCATTTAACGCTTCAGCCCTGGGTCCGGATTACGTACCCATCGTATTAAATATCGACGAAGTGTGTTCGAGAATATAATATATTTTAATCTATCTTTGTTTGTAACAAGTCTATGGTTTCTCACTCCGATGTCACAGTGGAAACTCAAAAAATACGACTCACCGAATACGATCGGAACGTAATTCCAACCATGATCTTGCAAACAAAAATAGGTAACACGTTAAACAGTGACCGTGCTCACTGGCCGAAATCAAGATACATTTATCTTATAAATAACATTATAATAAAAAAAAAAACATAGAATTATATTTCTAAACTCAACACAATTGGTAAATCGGTAATCAACACGGTAATCGAGGTACATCAACGATTTAAATCTTATTGTATACTTATAAGATTTTTATTTTAAAAAACGATATTGTATCGTTCTTCATAGATGCAAAATTACATTCTGAAGAGGATCCTGATCAGTGTCAAAACGTTAAATAAAAGCGCTTTTCACTGGTAAAACTCAGTGCACATTTTGACATGCTAAGATATAAAGAAGATACATGCTCTGAGCGTATATTCATCTTACTTACCCGCATTCAGAAAATTGGATACGGTGCACACTCAGTCCACCAGTTGAGAGCGCCATAACTGTCATACCAAGACTCACCGCTGCCAAAGCATCTGTCACACAGTATAACACATGATATTGTAATGAAAAACTAAAAACAAAAGAAATATCGTAGCGAACCAGGGATTTTGGCCTCTAGGCTCCGAGTCGAAAGTACCTTTACCGAGTAATTAAATTATCGATCCACTTATTATTATTATTATTATCATTACTATGTGTATGACTTATATGTGTATAACTGTTTACGATTGTAATGTCCAAAAGGTAATAATTAAACGTGAAATACATAACCGTGCAAGGATACAAACAATTTGTTACTCGTAGTTCCGGTCGTGTATTATGCAATTTTATTTCCTGAGAATTTTATACGAACGTGGATGGAGGCCACGTTATAACGAGTCGCTGTGAAACGTATATACTTACCTCGTTTTGACAATTGGAAACCCGTTTTTCTTGAAGATCGATCCATTTGAAAACCGGAAGCTTGGACGATTATTATAGTTACAACTCGCGGAAGACTCTGGAATAGGTGGAGCTACTCTCACAGCGGAACAAATGCCTTCCACTCGTCGTGCGACAGCAGAACGAGACGCAGTAATAAGATGGTGGTCCCATCGGTGGAATAAAGTCGCGTGATCTCCCGAATATTCCTCTCTTACGAAGCTAGTATTACACAAGTGTTAACTTCCTTTAAGGAACTAAAAACATGTCTACGATTCCGGGATCCATTGCCTTCGATGAGTACGGCAGGCCGTTCATCATTCTGCGGGACCAGGACAAGCAAAAGCGACTAACCGGCAACGATGCGATTAAGGTGAGGCCCTCAAATATTTAATTCTTTATGCTGTAAGAAATTTCGATTCTTTGTTATGCGGAGCGAAAACAATGTTACTGGAATTTTTATTCTTTGGATGATCTCTGAAAACAATATCCCGATGATATCTAGTGTAAGAAAATTTCCGAATTTATCCTTTTTCTTTATCGGAGGCCACGTGAGTCAGGATAATGGCGGCGATAGTTCGTCCGGTTTCATCGGTGAATTTATCGCTTATCCGCCGCGCTATTTCACGTAAGAAATACGCCGTTTGACGATGAACGTGAACGACACACCGATATGATTGGCAAACTCTTGTTTTTCGTGATGCTCATTGAATTGCATGCTCGGAGCGGTTGATCGACTTGCGATGGCGGGGTGGCAGGGGATCGTGTGTGTGTGTGAGATTGTGTTAGGGCCCAACTGCGTTCGTATTATACCCATAAAAGGAATGCGACAGCAGTGTAAAACCCTACGGAATATATTTTTGTACGAGGCACCGTCGGTTACGAAAATTATTTGAAACTAATTGCCGAGTAACCTGAATGCTTTGAAGAGCATTTAATGAATTATTTATGATTTTTCGTTTGCAGTCCCACATTTTTGCCGCTCGGAGCATCGCCAATATTCTCAGAACTTCGCTAGGACCAAAAGGTCTCGACAAGCTGATGGTCAGCCCCGATGGCGACGTTACTGTTACCAATGATGGCGCAACGATTCTTAAGAACATGGATGTCGATCATGAAATTGCAAAGTTGATGGTTCAGCTTTCCCAGTCACAGGACGACGAGATCGGTGATGGAACTACCGGAGTCGTTGTGTTGGCAGGAGCTCTGATGGAACAGGCGGAACGTTTACTGGACAAAGGCATTCATCCCATCAGAATAGCCGATGGTTTTGAACTCGCCGCACAATGTGCCACCAAACATCTAGACAGTATCGCAGAATCCTTCCCAGTTGATCCCAAGGATCTGAAGCCCTTGATAAGGACAGCTATGACAACACTTGGCTCCAAAATGTAATCAGAATATTTAATATAGCAAAATCGATTCGTAAAATGAAATAAAAAGTTTTTCTTAATCTTATCTTTTAAAAATAATTTCCGTTATTTTATTTTACAGCATCAACAAATGCCACAAGCAGATGGCCGAGATTGCTGTGAATGCCGTAATGGCCGTCGCCGATCTTGGAAAGCGCGATGTGAACTTTGAACTTATTAAGGTTGAGGGAAAAGTTGGAGGTCGTCTCGAAGACACAATGCTCGTTCGTGGTGTCGTTATCGATAAAGACTTCAGTCATCCTCAAATGCCCAAGGTATTTCAAGATAAAATAATATCCAGAGACTTGAAAAAGTAGACTTAAGGCAGTTATGAAGATAGTAGCATGAAGGTTGTTGCCTACAGAGCAGGTATCGGTACGCTAATGAGCTGAAGAGTGTTCGTGTTTCGCTTTCATTCTTCGTATATTTTCAAATATCCCGTGACCCACAATTTTTTACGTTCTTAATCCTTATGAACTTAAGAGCATGTAGTACTTTTTACATTTTCTGTGGGATTGATCAAATCAAGAAAATTCATCGTTTCGATACAGATTTCTCGCTATTCTCAAAAGCGTCATGATAATAATTTTGTTTGTTAAGATTTAATTTCGTTTTCTAATGCTCTGTAAGCTACCCAGGTTTTTCGCTTGTCATTGTTATATTTCAATTGAAGTATAGTTTTAAAAAGTTACAAAAATCGTTACTCCTTCTTAGTACTGGGATTTAAAATAATGTATGTTGAATGTACCGCAAATATATCAAGTTAAATATTTTAATTGAGGCTTAAAAATATCGCAAATATACAATTGGCAAGGAGAATTGCAGCCGGTATCCTCGATACACCGATCTGATCAGACACCTTGCAAAAGCATAATTGCAGTTAAGATATTTTTATCGTTTGGTTTCTTGTCTTATCAATCGATCACGATTCTCTGCTGCTACACTATATTAACCATTAAAAAAAAGGTCCAACAACCTTTAATTTTCAAAGATGTATTTAATGTTGTAATAATTACTTAAAGAGGTTGGAGAACGTCAAGTTGGCAATTTTGACCTGCCCGTTTGAGCCGCCAAAACCAAAGACGAAGCATAAGCTTGACGTAACATCCGTCGAGGATTACAAGAAATTGCGTGCGTACGAGCATGAAAAGTTCACAGAGATGGTCGATCAGGTGAAGGCGGCAGGTGCGACCCTCGCAATTTGTCAGTGGGGCTTTGACGACGAAGCTAATCACCTTCTGCTCCAGAAAGATCTGCCGGCGGTTAGATGGGTCGGTGGACCAGAGATCGAGGTAATGCTTTTTTCTTACGAATTTACGTTTTTATTAAATCTTAAATGCCCAATGATGACAAAGCGCAACGGAGGAGGGCGAGGCTTGGAAAATTAGATCGCATGATTTCAAATCGTTCACCGAATCGTCCCGGAATCCGGATGTAATGTCTGACTTCCGTGAAGATGACGTGGTTCGCAGGAACGTCGATTTAACCGAACGGGTTATCGCAGTGGCTCCAATGACCAATGATTATGAGAGCTGAGGGTTTAAACAATTTTACTTCAATTGTTTTGACTAAAAATGTTTAATTCGAGCGGATCAATAACACATTCGTGATTTTTAGTTGATCGCTATTGCGACTGGTGGTCGCATAGTTCCGCGTTTCGAAGAACTCACTCCCGACAAGCTGGGCTCCGCCGGTGTCGTAAGAGAGCTCAACTTTGGCACCACCAAGGACAGAATGCTCGTTATCGAAGAATGCAAGAATTCTCGTGCCGTAACCATCTTCATACGTGGCGGCAACAAGATGGTGAGAGCAAATTATTTTTATTTCTATTTAATTCAATCGGAGCAAGGAGAATTACGGCGATGCCATAATAATGCGTCTAACCGTTCAGACACCTTGCAAGAACAATGCAATCATTTTACGTTTCAAACGTTCCGTTTGAGTCGTGTTCGATATTGCGACATGAATGCAATTATTGAAAAGTATATTTACAGTTTTAAGGTAGTATGAGCCCGTACTTGATCATTTGATAATGGGTAGCATGTATATAAAAGCTCAACAAGATTACCTGCTACTTGCGCTAAAAAATAAATAAATCCAAAACCGACAGAATGAATATCATCATTTATGAAAAAAGCGTTACGATCGCCCTTTTGATCAATGTTATTTGTACGTCGTGACTAGATGTATAGAGACACAAGAAAATACAAATGTTCTGGAGATTTCAAGGATTAAAATGATATTTTTAAAAATGGGGCTAAATTTAATGTCAGCGATCACTCCGGGAGCATAAGACTCGCTGTGGATCGATATGGCAACGTTATCAATACGGTAATATTGATTTATTAGATATACCAAGTCTTTTGATTAGACCGGTCGTCCGCAAATACATAGAAATACGTAAAATTTTGTGTAAGAATCAATAATTTGCAAATTTATTATCGATCATGAAATGATATTGATAACAATACATTTTCTTTTGATACATTCCTCATGGAATTGAAATATTTCCAAAAATATATCTGACAGAAATTTTTGTCGGTTTCTATATCAGAAATACATTTTACATGTACTTTTCCGTTGAATATATCTCGTGTATATCTTAAAATATGTCAGGTATATAATATTTGTCAAAATATATTTTATATATCTTACATATATTTTATTTCCGTCGGGGATCTTTTAGGTTATGTTCGCGTTTTAAACTTTTCTCTTTGTCAAATAACGTATAAAATAGTGAGATAATTCGGCTACGAGTCGGCTAGCTTCAAGGTGTTGACGAGTAGTTGGATAGTTAAGTTCAACTCTCGATAGTACTTTTACGTATCGGTCCAGAGATGCGGGGACCCTCTTTGTAGCCGAATTTTCTTCTTATTGTATTCATCAACGGCCATCTACTTGCGCTTACTATAATGTGAGTAAAAATTTGTCCTATCATAATATTTTTGAGTTCGTAAAGAATGAAGTAAACTCATGCACTTGCACGTGTAAAATCTTATTTCATCGTTTTATTATTTTTTCGATATTGAAATGGTGTGATTTCAAAATTATCACAATGCAACTTCGATTTGACCAGTCACTCCGCTCATACTACCTCAAATTAATTTTATAATGTAATAAATTCGATAAAAATAAGTATTTATCGAAAAAAACTTACCGATATCGCAATACGTTACGTTGTCCCTGTATTCGTTTCCTTAGATCGTGGAAGAGGCGAAACGCTCCCTCCATGATGCACTGTGCGCTGTACGGAACTTGGTTACCGACGAGAGGATCGTTTACGGTGGTGGAGCTGCCGAGATCTCGTGCGCTCTTGCCTGCGCCGCTCACGCCGACGGTATAAGTTCTTTGGAGCAATACGCTTTCCGCGCGTTCTCCGACGCTCTCGAGGCGATTCCCATGGCGCTCGCTGAGAACGCTGGTCTCTCTGCTGTCGATGCACTCGCGGAGACGAAGGCTCTTCAGCTCTCCGAGAAGAATCCCGCGTTGGGCATCGATTGCATGAACTGCGGCACTACTGACATGAAAGTACAGAACGTAATCGAGTCCCTAAAGAGCAAGACTCAACAGATACTATTGGCCACCCAACTCGTCAAGATGATTCTCAAGATCGACGATATTCGATCTCCCGCCGATCCTGGTGATTACGCTTGAATACATCGTACTGTTTCACATATTATTAATACAAATCAATAATGGACTTAAGAAGCGAAAAATAAGAAAAAGAACAACTCGTTTAATTGTAATTTACACCGTTTAAAAGCTAACCCTTATTCCTTTGCTTCATTCGCGCGTTTTTCGTTTTGTTTTTTTTTTTTTTTTTTTTTTTTTCAATTTTTATTACACACGCAACACATTCTTATCATCTATCCCACGCATTATGTCAGCCTACGTCGTGACGCGACGTAGATGTTTATTTATACGACATTAAACCAATTGTAATACTATGACCGTCGTTTTGTTTTCAATTCTCTTCCTCTCCTGAACATGGCCTTCCATGGCCAGCACAACGCAGAGTCCGCGATAAGCAATTGGAAAAATATTTATTCATTGCTAAAAATGAAACGTCAGGTGTATTTCGTCAACGGTATTTTATTATATCTTTAGGAACAAATAAATTTGTCACATCGATTCTCTAGATGATGCATTGTGGGAATAGCGATTATCTCGGTTTGTAATCGGTGAGACGAGAAGATTCAGAGTGAACTTGTGTATCACGCTCGACCCTCTTCCCCCAATTATTCTATATAGTACGTTTATGGAACGTGATTGTATTCCAACGCGTAACTGCAATCACAGATTACGTTGACGCGTCGGTAAATTAAATTTTCGTTTGAATTCACTTTTCAAATGGCACAAACTCAGCTCTTTTTATACAATAGATCTGATAAATCAATAACGTAACAACAATATATACCTCTCACGGTCCAATATCGAACCTCTCCGCATCACTCGTGTACAATACCTCTTTCTCGTATAACAAAATATACAATGCACTCCCACGCAGATTCTTAAAACTTACATCTTTTCTTTTTACATGCGAATTACTTTACAAACGGATCTCTATCGAGTCTTTATCCGGCGCAACTATAATTCTTCGAATTAATTAGAACCCGTGCGGCATAGAATCACCAAAATATATTTATATATATAAATATATAATTTTACTCGAATCAAGGATCAAGTATATTTAATTAATCGTGATGACATTGCGATGGTGGCGCGGATTGCTACAGTACGCACTATTCAGGGAAGTTTTTGCTAAAGATCTATCGACCGGCACTACGTCTTGTTTGTTTCTTATTTAATTTTCTTTTAACATTATATATATCTATAATGTTGCTTCTTAATTCAGTATTTTTCCTCCCTTTACTTGGGCTCTTAATTGTATTATTTCTACATCACTTGTCTTCTCAATATATATATATTAATAACGAACATATTTAGTATATCTCTTCGCTTCGTTCACGCTAAACTGGAAGTCGTTCCGTAATAGATTTATTATTATTATTATTACTACTAATATTTTTCTTTATGGCATAAGTAATATTTACTGCGTTATTATGCAATTTTTGGATAAATACAAATTACTCGGCGTAAAAAAAAATATATAAAACGTGTGTGTGTGTGAAATATATCTCCATGATAGATGCGCGAGCCGCGTGACTAACGTCTCGTATATCCTAAAGTTCTTTTTACCTTCGTAATCGTTCTTCATTCAACGAAATTGTTCTAAGCGAATTTTGGCTACTCCCGTAAGCAAACATCAACTTAAACTCGGAATTTCGGAATATTTTATTCTCTAGACCTTCTTAAGCATCGGTAAATGCAGAACCTCCGGTACATCGATGTCTTCCAATCGAATGTTTGATGGATTGAAGGGGAATCTCACCGGATATGAGTACTTGAGGTCCATCAGTAACTGCAAATATAATAATTATCCATTATTATTATTTATTAATATTAATATTACATTTTTTATTGGATTATGCCAACGTGTATGCCCTGTTTAGGCTTAGACGATTTTTTCGTTCCCCTTTTTTATTTCTAGTTATTTAATGTATCCAATTTGCACGAGGATAGAGAAAAACTGGAAAACCAGAACGATAAAGGCAGTTGTGAACCCTCTTGAGCGTCGATATATGCGCTAATGACACTCAAGAGGTCAAAGAAAATTATGGTTAACCTACAAGTTTAGCTCAAGTAAGAAGCAATCAGTCAGAAATGCATCTTTCGTAATCTTTCGTTACTTTGAAATGCGCATTTTTATCTCTCCTAATTTGAGTATTTAATGGAACTAACTTGCATGGTAAAACTTAACCGTGCTTAACTTAACTTCATGTTTTAATTGAGACGTAAAGTGATTCTAAAAATGGATTTGCCATGAATGTCAGAAATAATTTTAAATACCCTGAAAATTTAAATATTCACAATGCTTCCTCGTCATTTTTTATCACACACTATGCTTCCCTCTGTAAGAATATCTTTCGCAATTTTTGCCTTCCTCATAGAGAAAATATTCTGAGTAAAAAAGATACACGCACACAAATGTTCAACTCAAGATGTGTTCAACGCGGTAACTTTTTAGAAATTTTTCCTTGATAAAAAAAAATTTTAAACCCAAAAAATTTTAACTGTTCGACCTTTTTGCTCCGAATTCAATACCGATAATCGGTCGATAAAAATCCATTTGTGTGCACATTTTTTAGCCTGTTATCGCAAAAATTGTAAGAGAAGTGTACGCAGACATTTTCTGAATATCATTGATATGTGTATAATTTGAGAACAGTTTCAGATATCAAACTGAAATTAATCACGCATATAGAGGGTCTATCCTCATTATTTGATCCAATTTTTGATAAAATCTATGCAGTCGTTTGAATCTTATGGGATTTTCAATTTTTAATACTTATTAGTGTATCACACGTATTGTTTGTGTTTTTTCAAGTATTTGGAAACATCCTGAACACGTTTACATCAAAACGTCGAAAGAAAAAATGTTTCACGAAAGCAAACCTTTGTCTATAAAAAAGCAAATTGATGATAAAAAATTTTTAATTGATAAACTTTTATAAAATGACAATAAATAAATCTTGAGATAAAGAAACAGTGCTAATTTTAATTTAAACGAAGTAGAGTCCCCTCTCTATGTACCCAGACATCAAAAAGATGATCTCCCGTTTCGAGTTTCAATGTGCGAAAGAGTACACAAGTAAGCGGGGTTACCCATCTGAGTAGTGGCAGCGCCAAATATCGCTGAACAAGTTCAGCGGGGAACTGTCAAAACTGCATATCGATAGCGTTTGACATTGATATAAATATTATTAATGTTCTTAATATTGTAATCACATTTCTTTATCTGTTCGTTGTAACCTTTTGTTACTTTGAAATACGCACCAATTCTTCATTTATTCCACAATTGATTGATTATTAAGTATTTAATAAAACTAACCTGCATGTTACTGACCTCCATATTTCAAATTAACATAAAGTGATTTAAAAAATAAATTTTCCATGATGTTATAGAAATAATTTATAAAATGACTTTTGAAATATTTAGACGAAAAGACTTAGATAAAATAATCTCTCTATATTATAAAAAGATCTAATCTCCGTAAATATGAAACCAGGCGGGTCAATAATAGGGATAAGAAAAGAAGTCAATGCTAAAAAATCAGGAAAGAAACCAAAAGGTGATTGGGGGAGAACAATAAACGATTCGGAATGAAACAAAATAGAGGTAGAAAGGTAGATTTTACTGGGGCTGGCTCTGAACGTCTTGTCAGTGATTTGTCTATATGGCCACGTCAAGGAACAAAATAGGCTGACAGGCCCAAAAAACGTTGTTCCCGAGGGGGTGGGGAGGAAGGACGATCGGATAGGGAACCAAAAGTCGATCTGAGAGAAAACGAAAGCCGATTGGATGAAATAAAAATACAATCGGGAAGGGTAAAACAAAAGGTACCGATGAAGGAAAGAAAAGGCGATCGTAAGGGGGGTAACAGATGACGATCAGTAGAGAAACAAACAATGAACGGAAAAGGGATTAGCGCGCGGAGGAGCAAAGTCTTATCATTGAACAGTAGAGGGGACCAATAATACGGACAGAGGGAGGAGTCAATGATACGAAGTCCTGGGCTAGGTTTGTTTGAATCGTGTGGGTGCGAAGGCGCATAGCGCATGAGTCGTACGAAACCCTGTTAATAATATATATGTTATAAATAAACAAAAGGTGCGTATTTCGAAGTAGCTGGAGCCCCGTGTATATACCCAGTCGCAGGAAAAATGACTTGTCGTTTAGGGTTTCAATGTGCAAAATAGAGTACAAATAAGCGTTTACCCATCTGAGTAGCGACTGCTTAACTCGGAGGATTGCCGTATACCGACCGCGGTTGGCATTAACGTGAATATAATTATTGTTGTTACTGTAATTGCAATTCCTCACCTGTTCGTTGTTCTCGTGACGTTGTTCCAATTTTTCCTGGACCTTTCGGATGAACGATACAGGTACCCGCGTCTCGAATTCATCCGCTGGTGTGTAAAGATTGAGAATCTTGACAATCTGATTAGCCGTGAGTTTGTTGCACATTTCGCACACGGAGTGTACGTCTTCGTCGTTTTTTCGAGCTTGCAATAGTTGAGCCGCTTGAATTATTGGCTGAAGAGCTTCAACCGCGCTCGCCAATCGTTGGTCCCTCGCCCATTGCTCGAGATGGCTAAGATTATATCTTATTTGCATTCCCTTGGTCCAGTGACAAAGTTCGTTTCTCAGAAGCAAATTATTGAGCGCGCTGGCACACATGAAGTAAAACAATTGCTTGAAAAGTTGTGTGACAATTTCGGGATCTACGCCGTGATACTGAAGGATCTTGTGCACCGAGCTCAGCTCGTCGAGAAGCTTATCCAGCTTTTGTTGAGTCGATTTACGTTCCTCGCCTACGGAAGATGACCTCACGCGGCCTGTGTCTTTTAAATTCAGTCCGGAAATGGCCTCATGCTCCAAAAGAGCCGGAACCGTCAGCGCCTGAATTCTCTCTTTGAGATGCGTCACGATATTATTAAATATCCATAACGCCACGTTACTGAGAACAACGCGATACTCCCCGAGATCGAAATTTCGCAAACACTGCTCATTCTGACGCGGTGTATTCTCAACTTGGAATGGCTTGTCTCCGGAATATTGCTTCATGTTGTGGAGAAGTCTGAGGGTATTGCTCAACCATAGTACACCCGAATCAAAGTCCTCCCGTTTCTTTATTACTTTCTTTACGGCATTGAGGTAACCCGTCAGCAGAGAACGAACTTTGTCATCGTCGTTTATGCAGTCTGTGTGCCTTATGCACATGAAGAGTATGTAGGCCGGGAGTCCGGGTAGCAGGGTCACTGCCACCCTTGGTTTCAAGTCTGCGATGAATAAAAAAAAGTAAAAAAATCATTAACAAATATTAATTAATCGATAAATGACAACATTTTATAAATAAAAAATATTTTTTTAATTACTTATGACGAGATGACGTATAACGACATTAATATCTTCTTTCTTAAACTCCAACATTCCCTCATAGTCGCGTTCTTTCTTACGAATGGCAGGCATGTGGCTTCCACTGTCCGCAGAGGAGTGCGTAGTCATCGAAACAATAGTAGAATCGTTTACGGACTCCGTGCTGTCCGGCACTGCAATAAAATAAGTGATAACGCGAACGTAAGAATTTGCTATGCTCGTGTAATCGAAATCAGAGATGAGGCTCAGTGGAGTTATGGTCTGATAGTGCGAATGAAGAAACGAGAGAAATACATTTTTTGTCACGTGGGAATGATTAAGCTTGCATATGATAATTTTTTCTCGACCATCACCACTCACCGACACCCCTGTGCATCGTATGCATCATACAAGGACGATCCCGAGATTCTCGGATATCATCTCCCTCGCCTTTCGTGAGAGTAAGCACAACAGGATGTACGTTAAGCACATTTCTAAATATAATTAATCGAAAATAAAATTAAAAAATACTTACAGCCAGCTTCTTTTAGCCTTCTTGCGAGGACCTTACACTGTTTTTTGAATTTTCGACATTCCTCTGCGATCTTATCGTACTTCTCTTGTAGTTCCTAGATAAAACAAACAAATTTTTCTTGATATTGCACGATTATCGTTTTTTTTCTTCTAACATTATTCTTTGCAGAGTTCATTTAACTCACCAAATTTTCCGAAGTCAATCTCGTTATCTCGTGCTGCATGTAAGCCTCGTTCTGAGTCTGCGGTGCTTTGCTGAGATTAACGGACAGCAATTTTTGTTGCTTGAGAATTTCGTCCTGTAATCTGTCGATCTCGCTGAGCCACTCGTCTCTCTGAGCTCGCCAGCCCTTCTCCTTACTCTGCAGTTCGTCCTCGAGTTGTCTTTAAAATAAAATAATATTCACGATTAGGGAACACGTCGCAGTTCGATTATTCTTTGGTTTTCATCTCAATTGTACGTTTTAATATTTTAGTAATGCGTCGGTTTTTAAACGATTATAAGAAATAAAGGAACTAAAGTATCTGCTCAACTCACTCTCTCGAGGCCTTTCGCTTCGTTTTAAGTCTACTGATTAAGACGAATTGCATGCACAAACGATAAAGTATGACAATTAGAAATTACACGATGGGATTGTGTGAAACACAAGAATCAAGGAAGAGGCTAATTAATTTTTTTTAATATTCTTTTTCAATCGTAAGATATTACGTGAAGTTTATTACCTGTTGATCTTCTTCTGTGCCTCGAAAGCCAGTATAAGTTCGCCGTCCTCGTTAACAATGTCGACGTCGCGGCCGTAATTCGATCCGAGACTCTTCATTCTTCGCGTGTGGTCAGCCAGCACGCTGTGCAACTGGATGCACTCTTCCCGCCTTCGTTCCAGCTCCTCTTGGAGTGCGTCGAATTGTCCTAAAACGATAAATCGTCACGCAAACAAATATTTTCAACACCGGTACTTGGATTTAAGGCATAAAACCACGGAGGATAAAAAAGAAATGTCTTCAATTACCCATGAGTTGATGTTGAGACATTTTAGAGTCCGTTTCCGCGACGGTTTTTCTAAGCGATCCAAGATCCTTCTTCAACTGAGCGTTCTCCATTTCGAGCTCTTGAAGCTGTAAAAAATATTTTAGTTTCAATCAATTTACTGTATGAGAGTTTACGCGCCAATTAAGCCAGTTACCAAATTCTATCAGTTTCTATTGCATTTATTTATTTTTTTCATAATGTCCTATTGCGAGATCACTTTGCTTTCTCGTTGCCTATTAGATTTCTTTTTTTTTCTTCATAATGTCCAAGTTCTGAACCATTTCGTTTGCTACATTTTATCTTAATAATGTTCACGTGCTGGATCATATTGTCTGTTCCTTGTCTATTGGATTTATTCATTTTTTCCATTATGTCCAAGTACTGGATTACTTTGTTTCTTCATTGTCTATTTGATTTCTATTTTATCTTCGCAATGTCCAAGTACTTGATCGTTTTATTTGCTTGTGGTCTATTTCATTAATATTTTTTTCTTCAAAATATCTAATGGATGAATAATTTCATTTGTCCTTGGCCTGTCGAATGTATGCCACGTATTATTCTGAAGTACTTAATTACTACTTTTGAATAAATTCGAAAATAAGTAGATTATTGACCCATTAATATACGGGCCTGCAAAGTAGAAACCTTTGTGAAAAATAATGAGAAATCAATGTGCAGGGTTCTACTATACAGACTCGTACTGTAAATACCAGGTTTTTTTCTTACAATTTTAATAGTCCAAGCTTCGTAAGCTCAGGATCTTTATAGTAATGTTCGGTAAAGTTAGTAAATATTCAAAATCTCATAAAATGTAAACGATCATCATCCCATACTTATTTTTTAAGAAAATACTAATGCTAAAGAACAATTTAGCCCGATATTTTTCCGATTGACATTTTTTTACTAAATTAGAAAAAAACGCATACAAACGAGCAATGACGATTTACCCCTCCAGCTGCATCATAAATTTCAGCCTGATAACTCAATGTTCATACTCAAGTTATGAAAATTAAAATTCTTCGGTGCTCAGACACACCAATCCAGGTATTTTTTTTTTTTTTAGATATTTTCGACTATTCTGAACACGATGACATGAAAATCTTGATAACTTTTTTTTTCATGGCACATAAATTTCTCTATGAGGAAACAAAATGGCACGACACTAATGACAATTTTGGTTTGCTATACTGAGCTTCACTCAAGTGTATCTACCGAACAAGACTAACAATAAGAGAAACATAGGGACAGCCGGAGTGGAACAAAGCAGAGAATCGTGACTTTTTCAATTTTACTGCTTTCTTATTATACCAACCGAAATTAATTATCGTTTATTTTTATATTTATTTTTTGAAAATTTGTTCGATAAATATATCATATTAAAAACGTGAGACTCGAGGAAAAATTATTTTTTGCTTCGTCATGGAGGAAGCTATGTTTTCGGGAAAAATCATTTTGTCGAGATTTAAATGTCAAATTTCTTAAAAAGTTCTAAAACGTCGAGAAATCATATTTAGAAAAGATGCCCGTACGTGTGTGTCTATGTATATATGCGTGGGATGAACTTGCAAAATTGCAATGGATATATCTCGAGAACGAGTTGCTTGATCATCCTGAAACTTTGCACATGGGTCAGGTGGCAACCTCCGTCAGTTTCCTGCAATTTTTGGCCTAATCGCTAAAGGGTGTCTTATTTTATGGTTGTTAGAATCTTTTGAAAAAAGAAGGTACGCTCTCTAGCTTTCGTCAATTTTTAGCTATCGAGTTAAAACTTTCTACAAGAATAGGCCAGGGGATAAGGTTATGCGGTATTGAGTTTAGCAAGAGTCGATCAAGACGTTCAGATTTTGTAGGATCATGAATTTTTGTAATTATTGAAAAAAAAATTATTTTTGTTGTAACTTTTGTAAATATTCATCTATCAAACTGAAACTTGGTATAAAAATTGGCTAAGGTGCAAGAATACTTGGTCTTGAATTTGGTGAGAATCGATTAAGGGGTTTAAACTTGATGAAATTTGCCATTTTACCAAATTTTCAATTTTATTGTAAATTTGAATATCTCTATCTCCATGAGGAAGCCAGAATTGAGATAACCATTCCTCGCAGAGGAGAACCTTTGGGTTGGTGAGAATGACGAGGAAGTAATGTGAAAATATCAAATTTACACGCCTTGTTATATTTTATAATCGTTAAGGAGATGCCGGAGTAGATTTTTTTACCGATTTTACTGTCCCTTCAGAAATCCAATACGGCCGATTGAATTGTCAACAGCATCTGTTTTGTACGATATAAACGTTTCTGGTACTCACATACATACGTCCAATCGAACTGGACGTCGATTCATTAAGGTTCTCCGAACATTTCAATATCGTTAAAAATTCGATCACACAAAAGAAATTAACGTTGAGTGCGTTGACGTACTCTCTCCCTATTATCATTGCCGTACGCAGTCAGTTAATTTCTTTCGTGTGATAGAATTTTTGACGATATTAACACGTTTCGAAGAATCAACGTCCGCTCCGGTTTGACGTATGTGAGTTCCAGAACGATTATTATCATTTTTTGGACGTTTTCAACGGATATTCAATCGGACGTTGAAACGTTTACGTTCATATTACATTTCTGTACAATGTAAGGCATGTCCGTAGACTACGAAATAGCGTATTTTTACCGACCAAAGTCGGTAAGAAAATCTACTCCAGCATCCCCTTAAAAATGAATTCTTTACAAGTGTGAAATAATTCGTAAACATTTACCGTCATGAAGATACATTTGAATACAAAGAATTTGTTGTATATATTGTGTGGACTTCGATTCTCAATTTTGTATATTCATTTTATTTTTTATTAGATATTGTTAATTGCAATAATTATTAAATTTAGGTAATAAACTGATTAAAAAATTTAAGACAACTTAGGGTATTCTTTTCACTTGGAACAATAGTAAGAAAAAATATATATTTGCTACAATTTGGTAACTGGTCAAGTTGGCGCGGAGTGGCTCGATATCAGGTAAATGAACGTCATGGTAAAATAAAATGTTTACCCTGAAACTATCCTGGGTTCTCGAAGTTTCTTCCGGACTATCGCGTTCAAGGTCTTCCACCATTCTCACGAGCCTGCCATTAGCCTTCTCGACATCCTTAAGTTTCTGCTGAAGCTTGAGAACGAGTCCAACGTCGACAGGCGGTTGTGTAGGTCCGTTTGTTTCCGGTGGAGATTTACCAGCTGATCGGGATTCCCCATCCGGAGGACTGTCCGATCGGTGCTGATTCCAGTCGATAGTTTCAACCCTCGAGTAAGGAGTCGTCGAAGAGGCCGTCGATCGTACAGATCCGTATCCAAAGTCCTTTTAGAGCAAGAAATTATAGTTGATAAATCGTTTAACAATTTCATCTATCGTTACATTTAAAAAAACGATGCAAAGTAAAACCTTGCACATTGATTTCTGATTATTGTCTAGTTTTCACCAAATCACTTATATGAGAAAGTATGATGATCACTTTTGTCTTTCTCGGACAGAAAGTTGTATTAAACATGAGAAATGATGAGGTAGCAATCTACAAGATTCTACTTTGCAGCATGGTTTGAAACAATGATAAAAACTGATGTTTAACCATGTTTCAGTGATCAAGAAATTATAAAGACAACGACGACCATCATCAACACTAATTCAAATTTAAAAGTTATATACAAAATTCCATCAAATCTGATCATTAGAATGTATCTTATCGAAAATTGCAAGAGATTACGAGTTCCAACTGCTTTACTCGTGTCCCAAATTTTTATTCCATCGATCTATTGATTCTCAATTCACGGATCTTTTAGTTTCGTAGAATAGAATATCGAAGTTAAAAAATGTATTCTAGTGTAATGTTTAAACCCTTTTGTCGATTTTGGCTAAATTTTATACCAAATATACCTTAACGCTATTAAGTATGTAAAAAAGTTTTTCTTTGTTGTCTCAATACTTTTGAAAATTGGAGCAGTAACAAATTTTAAAAAATCTGATTTACTTGACAAATTTTTACGAGACTTTGTACCAACATGACTAAATATTATTCCGTTTGCGTAAGAATTGTGTCTCCTTTGCTCAAGTTTTATGAAAGTTAGCGCGATAAAGCTAATTTTTCGAAAAATCCAAAATCTCAACGCTGAATCACTTTATAGATTTTAACGTTTCTTTGTACCAAACATGACTAAATATTATTTCGTTTGTGTAAGAACTTTTGGCTAGTTTGGTCAAGTATTACGAAAGTTAGCGCGTAAACGCTAATTTTTCGATAAATTTCAAATCCCGTAAAATTTGTGAGACTTTTACGATTCCAGCTAAATTCTAAAAGCTGAAAGATGATAAATAATTATTTGACTCGATAGCTGACAATTTATGAAAGTTAGCCTTTACACGTCCTATTTTCAAATAAAAAAATTCTTTAAAATAAAAAAAAAATTGTGCACGTGCTCTCGGATATATTTTCTAAACTACTTTTCTCAACGTTTTAGACCATTTTAAGTAAACTAATATGAAAATCTTGAAAAGTATTCGTTTTATAACATGAAAGCTTTGTCGTAAGGAAGCAAAATAAAACAAAGAAAAGGAAATGCTCTTACGATGTTATGGTCATCCGGTGGAAGTTCCGTCGAAACGATTTGTCCACTGCCGCTCGAAGCGTTGCTCAGTGACCTCGAGTGACTAGGAACGTGAAGAGCCAATTTTTTCTCTAGCATCTCAGCGTGTTCCTCGAGTTCGTGATACTCCTTGAGTAGTCGCTGATAAGCACCACGGTCTTGATCCTGATCGAGTAAGAGAAGATCTTTCTCCTGTTCCAACCGTGTCTTCAGGTTCTCCTCGGCACCTCGTTGATTCGATTTAAGCTTCTCGCTCGCACCCGACAAATCCTTTCGCAAACTCTCGTTCTCCTCTCGCAACTTTGCGTTTTCTTCCTCCTTCGAGAGAACGTGTTTCTCCTGCTCGTGCAACAGATCCATTTTCTCGTCCATCTCGCGCTTCAATACTTCCTGCATTTTTTCTAATTCCTTGTCCTTCTCTATTACAACGGCATTCAACTTTTTGTTCTCCGTCTCGACTGTCTTCAGCGATTCAAGCTTCGACTTAAGATCCACCACCTCGATCTGCACTGCCTTCAAGTATTGGTTTTCCTTTATCTGCCAAGATTAAAGAATGCAAATTAAATCATTTGTTACATCTTGATAAGCCTCGATGTCGTTTGTATGGTTTTGATAAATCTTGAAACTATTTTGAAAAAATATATTACCCTAAAATACGGAAAGTATATGAATATCAGAATGGTGAACTTACGATCTCGTTGATTCTGTGCTGCATCGATATGATCTTCTTCTCGAGTCCCTTGTTCAGTGTCTTAACGTGTTCGACGCTTCTGGCCTCGGCTTTCAGCCTGCGGAATATTCTCCTAGCCAAAAACTTCCTCACGCAACACTGAACGATTATTACATCGTTGATTTTCTCTTTGCAAGCTCTCCGTACGAGATATCCTCTCGCGAATCGTTGTATAGTCATAGCCGCAGCGTTGTCCTTCATCAATCGATACCGCTTGCGGGCCATATATCCTCGTCCGTAAGTTTGAAGTCCGATAATTGTGCGCTTGATGCGTAAGAACCGAGTTCTGTCGAGCCAACCCTTGACGCACGATTGAATTTTAATAGCTGCTCTCCCTTCTCGAACTGCCTGAGCCTTTCTTCGCGCTAGGCAGCCTCTCGCGTGTCTCTGAAGCCCGAGTATCGATCTGCGTATCTTCCGGTACCTCATTCGACAGATCAGACCCCGAACCATTTTCTGTATCATGACACAAGCGTCCCTCTGCCTTTCGCCTCGTAATTTTTCCAGATAAGCAACCTGTCCAGCGCGAAAGAGAACCTTTGTCTTGCCGAACTTGAATTTGTCCTCATCCTTTGTATAAGTCGCAAGAATTCGACGACAAGTTTCTCGCAGATCATCTCGACGAATCTCTTTGAATTTGCATAAGCAGCGAAATCGCTGAAAGAACTCGGCGTAGGTTCTCTGACTCGGAAATCCTGCTGCGGATATTCGAATCGTTTCGAGTACACCGCAAGCTCGAAGCTGTTGAACTGCCCTTATGGGATTGTACTCGAAAGCTTCCTTGGTATCATTTGGTTTGATGCAACGAACATAGTGCGGCGTCGTAGCGTTCAAAGTCGACATTAGCATGTTGAGGGAGTCGCGGAATTGAGAACCCACCTTAAAACCAAAAAATTGAAGCCTCGGCATTAATAAAATTAATTTACAAAATAATTATATCTTCAATTATTTTATTCACATTAAATGTAATTAAATATTTATTTTCATACCGTTTTTTTGTTCTGCTTCGGTGTACTTGCCAGTGGTTTTTGCGCAGATATCTTAACCTTCACGTTTGGTACAGCCAGCTTCGGATCTTCGTCGCAGAATAATTTTTTCAACAATTTGTTCTGTTATAAAAAATTAAGTGGATAAGCAGCAATATTGAAAAAGGATGATTATTTCTTCCCGTGAATTAATTGTCATACTTACGTCTCCACTCCTGAGAACCTCGATTTGCTCTTCCATCACGGTGTCTCTGTTCTTCTCGAGAAATCCTGTCGTCTGATACTGCACAAGATCGGCAAAATGATGAATCAAAAATGCTGTAGTGCCGAATCTCGGTTTCTCAAAGTGTTTCGATTTTATGCATTTCGCGTACAGCTTCTCAGCCCAAGATCCATCGGATCCCTTCGGCATCTGTAAATATTTTTAAATTGCCACAACCGTGTAAAAAAAATTGTGCTACAGTATAGATCCAGTGTTGACACATCAGCCAAATTGCGATATAAATGCATCAAGTGAAATTACCATGGAACGTGAATAAAATTTGATTGAAGATCAAATCTACCCATAGGTACATCTCATGGACTTTTACTGTGCGAACACAAAGATATTGTCTCATCAAAGCAAGAGATCCTTTATCAAGTTTATCCTTTTGACACGAATAGCGTTTATTTTCTTTGTAAAATTTGGTCATTCGGGGATACAACGGTATCCGTCCTTCGTGTCCTCTACGTGTGACGGTTAATTTCGTATATGCGTGATGTACAAATAGTGGCGGAATTTGTCAAAGAGTCGATATCAATGATTACTTTACGGTAATTTTAATGATTTTAGATTTTCAAATGCAAATGTTAGTGACCCACCCTGATACAGCGTTGTAAACACAACCATAGACTACAGAATGTAAAAAATGTATTGTCATCGTATAATACAATAAATAAATAACATATGGGGCTTCGGATACCGTAGTACAACCCGAATATCCATAGAAAATGTCCTTTTGTAATAATGCGACGAAAATACAGACTTTGCACAAAATATTTATTTTCTACACGAGTTCATGGAATGTATGGAATTGATTAGTAACTCGTACTTTTTGAAAGACAATATATCTTCATCCAATAAAAGTTCATAAGATAATTATTAAGTGTCGTAATTTTCGATTTAATTATTCCATTCGCACTTTAAGAATTTGTATTTCGATGAAAATGAAATACTAATTCCTTGTGCCATTAGTATTTCATTGTTATTCAAATATAAATTCCTTCTAGAATTAGAATTTGATTTTAATTCAAATACAAATTCCTCGGGGAATAAAAATCAAATACTAATTCCTTGCGGAATACAAATCAGATACATTCAAATGTATTCACAATTAGTATTCAAATGCTAATTCCAGAAGAAATTTATATTTGATTATTGATGGAATACAAATTCCTTCTGGAATTTGTATTTCATTGGAAATAGATGATAAATACCACTGGAATTCGTATTCGAATCAAATTAAATTAATAATTTCTCCTGGAGTTATGAATTGAATTGATATAAATTCCTAATTTCACCCAGAATTAGGAATTGAGCGGTAATTAAATGACAGAAGGATTTTAATCTGCCGATCTCTGGCAGAATGTATGTTCGATCATAATATTTACTTTCACTTTAATTTGTACTTATTCCCTGGATAAATGAGAAATTGGTTTAAATGAAGAAACAAAAACATTTTATAACAAACATACCCGACACTCCTCGTCCAATAGATCGAGAATTCCCAATTTTGTTTCAATGAGATCGATGCACGGTTGATTGTCGTAAAAATCTATGAAGGTCCACTCGATCTCTTCCTTAAGATATTCCTCCTGTTCTAATTTGAATACGTGCTGATTGAACTGCTGCTGAAGTTTCTCGTTTGCATAATTAATGCAGAATTGTTCGAATGAATTGATCTCGAATGTCTCGAAGCCGTATATATCGAGAACACCGATGAAACACAGAGACTTGCTCTGCGTTTGCAGCGAATTGTTTATTCCCTCGACGATGAAGTTGAAGAGTTCAGCGTATATGTGCTTCGCGAGAGCGTCGCGAGCACCGAAAGCCTGATCGACGTTCATCGGTTTCAAAATGACATCTCTCATTGAAACGATTTTTCTATGGCACAGCCACTTTCTCATGGAATTTACGTCGACACCAAGAAGCTCCGAGAACGCCAGGAGATGTCTGTCCGAAGACTGTGACACGTGAGGAACGAATACTGTTTAGTAATTTTTCTTATAATTTAAAAGATATAAAAAATTTCATAAAATTCAAACGGTTAGAACGATTTTTCCCGAATTCAGTACGGATCATAGGTCGATAATAGTTCATTCGTGTACAAATTTTTAGCCCGATATCTCACAAATTGTAAGAGTCAGCGTGTGCAGAGACATTTTTGAAAATTATTTTTTAAAACTGCGTAATATTTGAACGATTGCTAAGATTTTGTCAAAAATTGGACCAAATAATGAGGATTTACTCCTCTATATGTCCGATAAATTTCATCTTGATATCTCAAGCCGTTTTCAAACGATAGAAGTTCAAATATTATGCAACACCAACAAAAACACCTCCAGATATTTTTCCTAAATGTATCGGAGAAAAATTGTTAATAAAAACAAAGCTTCCTCTTCGAACAAGTGAAATAAATAATTTCTTAATTATATAAAGTGTAATTTAATTATCGTATTGTTTATGCGATATAAAAGGATAATTGACTCACAGAAATATAACTTCCCTCGGAGTCGACGTCGTCACCCTCGTCGTGGACATCGCAATTCGTTATATGTACATTTCCTAAGTGAAGTATGGCCGCCAAAATGCGAAATAAATCGTCCTGTTGTCTCGCATTGAAACCGAGCCTCGCTAGTGCGGCGAGAGTATCGTCGAAGCAGGCTACGTCATCCACTCCTTTTATCACAGAACTAGTACCCTGATTTAGATAATGAAACTTATCTCGATCCTCGAGGTACAAGTGCTGAAACCGATTTTGCTTCTGGCCCTTGTAGAACTTTGCGGCCGAGCACATTTGATAAAATATGTGATAATTCCTCTCCTCGTTGGCCTGATCGAGTAAAATGTATAAATGAAAAAAAGAAATTTCAAATATTAAAAACAAAAAAAGATATTTAAAATAAATTTGCCTGTAAACATTCGCTTACTTGAAACACCACTCTCGATTTCTCCAAAAGATAGGTCCTCATACTAGCCCCGGTGAGATGGTAAGTTTTGTTGAAGTGTATCTCGATAAATTTGCCAAATCTTGAGGAATTATCGTTTCTCGTTGTCTTAGCGTTACCGAACGCTTCCATAAGAGGCGACGAGGCTAATACCTTCTTTTCCACTTGCGTCTCGGTCGATGAACCACCTACCGTCGCGAAATATCTCATCGCGTATTTCGCCGATACAGTTTTACCGGCACCCGATTCACCCGATACGATAATTGACTGATCATGACTTTCTCTGTAACAATTTTAACGAAAATTAACATTTAATTACTAAAACCTATACGAAATAATATTTTTTGTAAATATAATTAATATAAATTAATCAATTTTATTTATCGAATCAATTACGTGCGAAACTCTTATGATTCAATATCAATCAAATCCAGATATCAACGAAGTAAATCTCTTGGAATGAGGATAGAGTTGTGGAACGTACATAGTCTTAAGAATTTCATAGACTTTTATTACACTCGCACAATAATGTTATTAGTCTTCCCAAAAATCTCAAAAGTACAAATTTTTTATCAAGTCCAATTGGCCAATAACAAGATAAACTTACGTCTATGTATTTTATGTGTAAGGGGGGGGGGGGCGTGAGAGACAATAATCCACTTTTTATTACAAAGCCTTCATTAATTTTAATGAAATGATTTTTTTTATGATAATTTTTGGTATCCATGAAATTTATCAAATCTATAAAATACATTTTTTATTATTTATCGACAAATTGGGGTAATTTGGCTACTAATTGATTTCATGAACCATCGCAAACGGCTCATTATCCTCCTTGGGCGGCGTACCGTGTGCCAAAAGTTTTGGATTTTTTTATTGAATCGAAGAACGTATTGATACAGAGTAAGATATCAAATTCGAAAGAACGATTTTGAAGATTGTCGTATTTACGGGAGAAAACAAAAAAGATATGCAAGTTGGGAGGACGATTTTAAAGATTGTCACTATTATGGGCAAAAGATAGCCTAACTATGGGAATCGATGTGTCGATATTTTCTGTTGGTAAGTACACTTTGAACAACAGTGAAAAAAAACAAGTCTTTTAACTCTTTTGCGGTATCTGAAAAGTACGTATTCCCTCCCCGCCCTCTGTATTTTACAATATTTCACCTATTATCGATAGAACCCCGATCACCAATGCTTGTTAGGCACAGATACCAAAAAGTCGCAAAAATAATGACGTCGAGATGATGTCCTCCCACCAATAACGTCATAAAGCGGCCTGTTACCAAATTTCGTGTAATCTCAAGTTCGAAACTCTGTTACTTGTTGAAATTTTGGTATTTTCGCGCGGTCAATGGCTTTTGACTCTCGGCATATGTCAAAGCATTTGTATTGAATAAGAGAAATTTAATTGTCTCATTTGATAACGAATTAATTTTTGTAATACTCGATCATGCAGAATTGCGCGGAAGGCAGTGTCACACTAACATGAGTTTTTTTAATGATTCTGCAGCTAAATGACTAAAATGTTTGTAGTGAAATAACTTTTGGTAGGTTCGAAGAATAGATTTGATCGTTTAAAGAGATTTTGCTGTGCTCTAGTTGAATGATATTCGCTGAATTTGTTATACACCGACAGCTCTCCCGACGTGACATGAGGCTGTCAATTCAGCCGCTTTTTCTTTTAACCCTCACAGATATTTTCATTTAGATGTACAGGAGGGTTCTTCATAATATGATTCACGATGTACCACTGTGTCATAATTTTATGATCAGTAATTAAGAAAAAAATCGGTATAGCTCATTGTGACTCACTCTCCACTACTTAAACACGATATCCTCTTTCGAAAGTATAAATTCGATAACGACACTAGACATTATTCGTAATAATGCTTCGAAAGTGCAAATTTGCTAATATTTATTGACATTATTAATATATCTCTCTATATTATAAAAATATCTCGCCGCCGCCGAGTAGAAAAATCGAGAAGGGGATCAGGAAAAAGGTCAGAAGAATGGCAAGAGGACGAAGCCCTGCGCTTTTCTCAGAGCCCGTGTTCTCCCAAGGGGTTCGGTGCGCAAAGTGCGCAGGAGGACAACCCTCCCCTCTTACTCACTTGAAGTATATGTATTCGATAAATATTTAATTACATATGTTATTTATTAAGGGGGCTTTGCTCCCTGCGCGCTTCGCGCACCAACCTTCCGTCTACACTACACATTAAAAAGTATCTCGCTGCCGCTATATAGAGGAATCTAAAGAATCTAAGGGACTTGAAAAATCAGGAGCTCTCCCTTTAGAGACATTTTTCGATTATTCTACACATCGGCGTCAGCGAGATATTTTTATAATATAGAGAGATATTAATCGTTGGACTTTATTTACGTCACAAGTACGGACCTCATAAAAAATCTATACTTTCAGAAGTACAATATAACTTTGTGTTTGCGTACTAGAATACCATAAGATGAACCTACAGGCAAACTTGATCTACCTCAAAGCTTAAAATACACTCCACGAGAGTGTCACGCGTTGCATTTAGTATCTGAACTTAGCTAATTGATTCATACTGGATCACAGTCTGGTTATAAAAATTGCTTTCACATAAAGGAAACTTTGTGATAAAAAAATTTGTTTTCAAGATTTCAACGTAAAGGATTTTAAATGCTCGCAAACTCTTGCCAATGTGTGTGTGTGTGTGTGTGTGTGTGTGTGTGTGTGTGTGTGTGTGTGTGTGTGTGTGTGTGTGTGTGTGTGTGTGTGTGTGTGTGTGTGTAAGGTTGCAAAAATGCTAACGTCCATAACTGAAGAATGCCTAGTGTACTCGAGCTGAATTTTGGCCATTGTGATTTTCATAAAAATGTAAACCGGCATTCAGATATTATGGCATTTCAAATTTTTCATTTGCCTGATCGATCTACGATACGATACGATCACTACCATTCTACACACTTCCCTTAATTCTCTGTCCGGTCATGACGATTGTTAGCGGTTCGTTCTACATAATGATTAAACAATCATGCGTATTTGTTATTGCATTTGGCGAGGATCTGTAAAACGGTTAGAATTTACATGATTAAAAATGTTTTTCTTTTAAATTGCGTGTACTTGTTCTCTACGGTAAGTTCCACAAATTTTGAGCTCGTAAGCTAAAAGATTTTGTACAGTCTCGTCGCGTTTGGTAAAGTCATTGGTATTTTATGAGAATTTTTATTAATTCACGATCATTCCAACTGCGAAAAATTTAAAGGCAACGAACTTAAAATTCGTACAAACGACTCTAACGCTCTATCGAAACTCTAACGAAACTAACTTTTAAGGATGTTTCGTATATTATTTGGTCAAAATCAATAAATGTTTGCGAACGTTATGACATTGAATTATTTCATTTCGATGTTGATATTACTTGCAAAAAATGAAATACATCATTTTGATTGAGAATCATTTGATCAATAGAGCTAAAATTTGTCACCCAAGTAGAGCTGCGAGAGCTCACCGACTCTTGCAATTATTGTTAAAATATATAAAAACGATTAAATTTTATGGTATTATGAATTTTTGAACCGTGCCAACTCTGTAATTTCTGAATACTTTGGACTTAAAGATATTTAAAAATACGGAAAACTTCTCTGAAAATATAAAACAAGGATTAAGATTTGAATTTTGCACATTGCTTTCTCGTGTTTCTCGCCCACTTACAGATTTTTCTCTCTGGGTAATGGTTATCTCAATTTTGGCTTCCTCATGGAGGAAGTGGTATTAAAATGTTCAATAAAATTGAAAGTTTGGTAAAAATGCAAATTTCATCAAATTTAAACCTCTTAATCGATTCTCACGAAATTCAAGACCAAATATCCTTGTACCCTAACCAATTTGTGCGCTAAATTTCAGTTTGATAGATGAACATTTGCGAATGCTAGAGTAAAAAAATTTTTTTTTCGAAAAATTACAAAATTCATCATACTATAAAATCTGAACGCTTTGATAAATTTTTACCAAACTCAATACCGAACAACCTTGTCCCCTGTCCTATTCTAGTAGAAAGTTTTAACTCGATAGCTGAAAATTTACGCAAATTAGAGAATGTACCTTTTTTTTTTTAAATATCAAACAACCATAAAATAAGACACCCGTTAGCGATTCGGACGCGTAATTGCAACAAGCTGACGAGGGTTACGATAAATGTATTGCAATCTGGCGCGCACGCACGCACGCACGCACGCACGCACGCACGCACGCACACGCACGCACACACACACGCACACACATACATTTCTAAGTATAATTTCTGTACGTTTTGGAACTTTCTAAGTACACTGATGACAAAAACTCTAGAAACATTGTTTTTACGAAAACAAAGTTTCCTTATAGAGAAAAAATCGCAAGAAAAAACGAAACCAAGCATACAAAACAAGAAAATAAAGTTGTAGAGTAGAACCTTGCACGGTTCTTTCTTATTTTTTTATCTATCGTCAGCAAAGCTTCCTCTATGAAGAAGCCAAAATGAATCAACAAACTTTGTTTTAAACTTTACAATGAAAATTAGTAAATTAATAATTAATTAATGTAAGGTAAATCGCCCAGTGAACAAACAGTTAAGTGCAATCAATTATCTATCACTGATTTTCAGGAATAAAAATATCGGTTCCGTCAAGCTGCAACCATTTTTTCTCACAACTTATATATCGAAATATGTGCACTAAAACAAAAAGTTGTATTTTCATTGCAAAGTAAATAAAAGGAAACATTTCGATCGAAAAATCCGAGAATACCAGTGATTTTTGATGAATCATTGAACAGAGCGATCTAAACTAAACTGATAAACTGTCAATAACAAGAAAATAAGTCAAAATTGACGGCCAATGTTGATATAAATAATCAAAAATAGTCACGAGTCAGAAAAAAAAACTTAAATTCATTCGCTGATGACTTCGCGGCGGTCAGTTGTTTTCACAGGTTTCAATTCAACGCAGCAGCGATTCTACACACGTCAACTCCACACCTGGTATGATTTAGAATGAACAGTGTACAGTTGACGCGCGTCGAATCGCCGCTGTGTTCAGCTGAAACCTGTTGGTAACGACTTACCGCCGTACGCACGATAGAGAAAAATTAATTGAAAAAAAAAGAAAAGAAAAGTTAATATATACCTTTCGAGTTTTGTGTAAGCCTCCTCGGCAACGGCGAATATGTGGGGCTCGAGGTCGCCCATCGCCTGTCCCCTGTACGCCCATATGGTGTCATTTCCGTAGATCGGTAATTCGTCATATGGATTGAAGGCTACGAGAACTATGCCGCAGTACGTGTATATACAGTGTCGTTGAAAGCGAATCTGTAGATTGTAGAGGACGGCCGGTTCGTGAAGAAACGACAGAGACGTCAGATTGTTCTCGCCTATTAGAATATCCGGATTTCTCAAGGGTGGAAGATCTGCGTCTGACTTTATTTCCAACACTTTTTTCTGATTTGAGTCGTCTGTGTGGACCGTTACCGTCTCTTGATTCGCTTTGTAATCCTCCAGGAGTACTGCACCCTCCCATATCTTCTCTGAATGGGGCACCCATACTCTCCCACCCTGAAAACAAGACAAAATATTTAACGCTTTTAGAATTAAATCAAAATATTCATATTACAATAATTATTTCAATTTTTTTTTAGGATAAAAATCTCTTGTCTCAATTCTATAGGAAATTTATTCGAGAATTATTTTCTATTTTACTACAGTACCTCAATATAGTTGCCGCAATGAGATTGAATATAGTGTAGACGACTTTAGATTTGTTAATAATTATGAAATATGCATTGGACATAACTATTGTCTGAGTGAAGGAAATAGATATTTGTTAATAATTAACAAATTTTGAAGTGATGCCTATACAAATTTGTCAATAGTTATCAAATCGCCCTTCGAGGACTGAATGCTTGTCTCGACTATCGATCGGTAGATAGTTAAAAGATTTGTTAATAATTACCAAATCTCTGTTTGAGATAAATACTGTCCATTTAGCATGACTATTATGGTTATTGTCAATAGTCGTCGTTCAGCCGTCAAGTTCACTCGTAACTTTGCAATGAGAATTTACCAGGATTATCAGAACAACCTTAACGATCTGTTTATTTCGTGGGGTCTGCAAGTAGAGTCGAGACAACCCTTAGAACGTAAGTATAGAAAATATTAGTTAATATAAGTGTTTGCAATAGCTCGGTTCAACCTCTGTTGAAATAAATTGTTCTGACGACACAAACAATTTTATGTACAGCTCTCTCAATCTATTAATTATTCTCTTGAAATTATTACAATTGTGACTATTAATAAGCATTTTTTAATTAAAACCAATGCTATGCTGAGTCAACGTGATATTTATCCTAACGAAGGAACAATTAATTGAAATATACATTTATTAGCTGTTAATATATGATTTTTTGTTCGAGGTCAGAGGTTCGAATAAACGATTTGTTCACTCTGACAGGATATTTATTTCGCTGTATCAAATTTTACCATTTGTTAACAGCTAATAAATCGTGGTGTTTACAGGTAAACTCTTTTCCTCAGTGCAGCGAATGAAATTTAAATTCATTGAAAAAAATGAAACACTGTATCAGGTACGATTCATGCCGTAAAAAAGTTAATCGTTTTCACATTTAATTTATACTAAACGAAGATAGTTAATTATCAAGAAATTCTTCCGTGCAACACCGGGCGAGCGATAAATCTCTAAAGATTTAATCGAAAACGTTGTTAAGAGAGAGGTGTGTGTATATATGAAACGGTAATTCTTTTATTCCACTCGAAGCAGTAAAATGTTGATGTAATGATGTTCAGGTTCGCAGCCTACAATAGGCCGCGGGCACTTCGGAGGATGTGGTTTCGACGTTCTCTCGTCGCGAGAACCACGTTTAGAATAGCCTGCTTGTAGTCACCGAATAACGGTACGAATGGCACGAAAGAAAGAATACCTTGGCTGAGAGAGAATACGCAGTAGTACATAAAGAGTGGTCACCAGTGCGGGAATACGGGTCACGAGAAAATCAAAGGCCAGTCGCTGGTCTCCCTCGTCAATCTTCTACGTGGTTACACGATGACTACGCACACATACCAATAGGCAATAAGAGTCGTCAACCTTGTTTCGCGAACGACGAAGAATCGAATAGGAATAGAAACACTGTAATGAATTTCAATGCGAATGAAGAAAAAAAATGCCATCGAGATAGTCGTCTTACGTAAAACTATTTGTCACGCGGAGGCTATAGAAGGTTTCGTAACGTTCTGGATTTTTTTTCCAAGTACTCACTCGTTATAATTGGTTTTTATCGCAATTAACAATTTTTGCAAGACCCGCCAATGGAAAAAGTAAGTGAAACATATATCGAAGATGTATATTAGATATATGAGATATATCTACGACGTAAAATGCTGTGCCTTAGACATAGTTTTTATCTAAAATATAGAACCGAAATGTCGTTTCAAACGCGAGATGGCTACCTGTAGTTTACTACGAAATAATACATTTTAAAAACGTTGCAATGTAAAACTTTGCACGTTGCTTCGTAATTCTTTTAGTCTGTCATCCACACAGCTTCATCTGTGAGAAAGTCAGCTGTTAAATTTTAAATACCGCATCGAGGAAACTTTGTCAACGACGGCGGATCACAATAATGAAGAAGCAAGGTATAAGGTTCTACTTTGTACATTTTTTATTATTATTAAGGTAGCAGACGTATTTTATACAAACTTCAGTTCACATTTTTAAAACAAGTAAAGTGGAACTTTGCACGTTACTTCCTTATTATTTCACACGTTTTACAAAGCTACCATACAATCTGTATCGCTGTATAAATTGGTACGAAAATTACAGAAAACGAGATCGTGCTGATCGTGCTGAACGCTCCGGACATTAAAAAAACGTATTTTAAGCCATTTTGGCACATTTTAAACACGTTGAGATGAAAATCAAGTTTAAGTAAATTCAAAATCTCATAAAATATTTAATGTAATCGTTGTAATGTATTTTAACGAAATATGAAATATATATCGCGTTTCTACTGCTTTGCTTGCGTCCTAGATTTTAGTTCAATTGCTCGAGTGATGTTCAATCTACAAATCTTTCTTTTTTTTTTCAAAGAAAAGCAATATTGAAATTAAAAAATTCATAATGGTGTAATATTTAAATCCCTTTAGCGTTTTTTGGCTCAATATTATACCAAACGTACCTGATCACAAGTTTCAGCGCTAAGGACGGCTTAGGTATTTGCAATAAGGTCCCAAAATTTTCGAAAATTCAATATTTTTAACAAACAACCTAAAACGTCTAATTATAAATAATTATTTGGCTTAATAGCCAGAATTGTACGGAAGTTAGAACGAACACGCGCTTCTTGTAAAAAAATTCAAACTATAACATCAAATGTCATAAAACATATAATAATAATAGCAGGTATGAAATGCGGATTTTTTTTCTAAATAAACATGTTAAATTCGAAAGAATGATAAAAAATGCTTTATTGAAAGTACGCTCCATCGCTTGTTATACATTTTTCCAATCTTTCGGGCAATTTGTGAATATCACGCCAGTAAAAATCTTCTCCTTTTGCTGCGAACCATTCATCGAGCCATTTTTTCACATCTTCGTACGAACCAAAGCGCTGCTCAACAAGTGCGTGACCCATCGATGCGAACAAGTGGTACTCGGAAGGAGCCAAGTCTGATGAGTAAGCCGCATGGAGTAGAACTTCCCAGCTGAGTGCTTCCAACGTGTCGCGAACCGGTTGTGCCGTATGTGATGGAGCATTGTCATGAAGAAAAATGACTTTGTGTTCCCTCTTTCGGTATTGTGGCCTTTTTTCAAGCAGCGAATGATTCAAATCGGTCAATTGTTGTTGGTAACATTTAGTATTAACCGTTTCCCCAGGTTTTAACAGCTCATAATAGACCACGGCCCTCTGGTCCCACCAAACACAGAGCATCGTCTTTCTGCCAAAGCGATTCGGTCTTGCGGTCGATATGGATGGTGCGCCTGGGTCTACCCATGATTTTTTACGCTTGGGATTCTCAAAATAAATCCACTTTTCATCCCCTGTAACTATACAATACAAAAACGACTTCCTTTTGTACCGAGCGAGCAAAATGTCACTTGTGTTTTTGCGCTTTTCCATTTGCCTCTCGTTCAACTCGTGTGGTACCCATCTACCGGTCTTCTGAATCATTCCCATCTCTCGTAGCCGATTGGAAACAGCTTGTTGACTAACGCCCAATTGCTCGGCGAATTGTTTTTGTGTTTGCAAATCATCTTCGTATTTTTTTGGCGGCTTTCCATGTTCCTTGTCTGCAACATCGAAGTTACCACTTTTGAAACGCCGAAACCATCGTTCACACGTATCTTGCGATGGAGCATATTCACCATAAGCTTCTCGAAGTAATCAGTATGATTCAGCAGCAGTTTTCTTCAAATCAAACGAAAAATTAATGCTGCCCGCGAATGCTCTTTGTTTGCTATAAATTTCGACATATTGAACACAACAATACAACACTATGCACACACTTTTCCGATTTATCACTCGTGCGCGTCTGACACTTGTTGATGACACAACAAAATGGCGCAGTGTCAAATCTTTATAGCACGAACTGCATTCGCGCGCCATCTGTTGTCTGAAATCCACATTTCATAGTTGTACACCTGGTAATAATAGAGCAGTCACTACTTCGATTTGTATACGAAATTTGAATCCAATTGCTCTAACAATTCTTGAGTTACAAACAATTAAATTTGCAAAATCCTGCACACGCACGCGCAACTATTTTTCTTGAAATTTTGAACAATTTTGAGTAAATTGACATGTAAATTGCGAAAAAAAATTATTTTTGTGTTAATAAAGCAAAATGGTGAAAGATAAAAGTAACAAGTCATTACAGTTTCAGCGTTACTCGTTATATTTGCTTATAGCCTTTTTTAAAATAATATTTAGCATAAATTTAATTGAAAAGTAAATTATAAAAAATGTTAAACATTGATTAATACACCACATGGGTAAATTTTATAAATTAATAAATAATAAATGAATCACAGGATATGTAAACAATAGTTGCGGTTATTTCATAGGAACTACAGGTGTCCGATAATCTCACGGTCATAGAAACGGAATTTCCATGAGGTGTGTGAATATTAACAATAACTTACACCAAACGAATTAATTGTACGCAGATTTAACGCTTTACCGCGCTCAATTAAATCAGCAAAGCATCTTGCGCTCCACAGATTATTACAGCAGCCGTGAACTTAACTCTGGCGCTCTTTCGAGCGTGCTGTACACGAGAGCTACCGACGTACGTGGGATTACGTAAAATCGTATTCTCCTGGGAAACTTACAATTAGACGATGTTTCCGTCGTTTCGTACCAAGCGAAGCGGGCCAGCGGCTCCTTTCATCGAGCTATAGCGTTCTGCTTATCGTCACTGTTCTTCTAGTCAAAGCCTAGACCGACGACAAGGAAAAATAGTCGATCGACTTGCCGTTCAGCCAGTTATTCCAACTTCGAGACTTTGCCAATTATCGCTTATCTTGCCTTTTTACGGTCTGCATTCTCTATCGAACAAACGGAACGAATTTCTGGGGCTCAATGCCTCACGCTAGTATTTCACAGTACGCGTACCTCGTGTCTCGTCTTCGTCATACTCTGTGGGTACGCCATACACAAATTACTCTTAATATTATTTTTTTTATTTCTATTTTCTTTTATTTTTCCATTCTTGATGTACATCGAACCTCCATGGAAATAATTGATATGTGATATATATTCAAAAAAATATTTTTATTTGTGAAATATCAACAAAAGCAGGATGCACGATAAAACATTGAAAATTGGTTTTTTATTTTGTTTCATCTTTTACAAATAATCTCTAAGAGTAAGTACGTTTATCAATGTCGGTTTCTTCATTGAGGAAGCTTTGTAAAAGGTGGACGATAATGAGGAAATATCGTGCAAATTAGAACCTTGTACATTGCTTCCTTATTATTTTTTTTCACAAAGCCACCCCACGAAAAAGTATTATATGTTGATCAATAGAGAAAAGTATGTCGCAAAATATTCGTACTGATATATCACAAATAAAAATATGGACACAAAGTATATAACTTTGTACATTGATTCCTTATTATTAAAAAAAATTTTAACTATTCGTACGAGAAACTATTTTGATCATTTTTCGCTATCATTGACTTCCACTTAGCATTCTTATTTATAAAAATTGTTGAAATGTAATTTTAACAAAAATTTAATTACCAATAATCTAAAAATCTCATTCCTTCGATATATGAGATTCGTAGCGAATAACGAGAACTTACTGCATGACTGATGTAACAAATTGTATATCAATTGATCGAGTAATCTACGAGTTGCGGAAGTTTTTTTATTTTTAAAAGTCTCGGCAATCGTGAATATAAAAATTCAATTTTGTATAAAATTCGAACGGTTCCGTTGAGATTCATGAAATATCCCTGGACGTTATGTACTTGTATGAAATTTTAGCTCGTTTCGTTATATATTACGAGAAAGTAGAAGCGTTTACGAATTGGAAAATTAAAATTGCTAAAAAAAATGCAGTCCCTTCTACCGATCTCAGCAACATTAAACACATCTAGCACCATTGAGTAGTCGATTCGTTTATGTAGATGATTTTATTTCAACTTAGAAAAGTTTACTTGATTGCTGTTGGTGCAACGTCAATTTTTCGAAAAAATTCAAATTCCATGTAACTTCGAATCTCTTAATCGATTTGATCGGCTCAAATTCAATACAAAATATACTTGCATTTCGTTACCGCAACAGTGAAGATTTAACTCGACAGCTAAAAATTTATGACTATGAGAGTATGTACAGGGGTTTATTTTTCCAAAATTAATTTTTTTATAAAATTCCAACCTGTACATAATTTTTTACGAAAATTATATCAAACAATCGGTTTACTTTGCGACAAATATGTACTTGTGTGAAAACTTCAGATCATATCATTCTCAAAGTACACACCCTCAAGGATAAAAAATCTGTGAATATACAGGGTGCGCCATCTTTTATGTCGGTATGTAAACATTGAATAACTTTGACATTTATCAATTGATTGACTTGAGTAGACATGTTTTTGAAACGTCAATTCAGTACAATACAATTTCTGTACATTGAAAATAGTCGTTCAGTTGTGTTAACTCAACGTGCATATCGTCGAAAATATCGTGGCCAACAAGCGCCGTCTGACAACACTATTCGTCGTTTGGTGTCGAATTTTGTTGAGCACGGGACAGTGGCAGATCGTCCACGTGCCGTTCATCAACGCCCAAGACGTTACAATGAACTGGTTAAAGCGGTAAGAAAGAGTGTTGCCGAGAACCCACATGTGTCGTATCGTCACCGCGCTCAGCATTTTGGCGTCAGTGGAACCACTTTGCGGCGCATTTTGAAGGATGATTTGCATTTGTTTCCGTATAAAGTGCAATTGACTCAACGAATATTGCCAACGGACCGTCCACGTCGCTTGGAATACAGCCAAACAGTCGCTCGAATGGTTGACACTGAACCTGATTTTTGGAAGCAAATTTTAATGACCGACGAGGCCAATTTCACACTCTCTGGCGTCGTTAACAAGCAAAATTGTCGCATTTGGGGAACGGAGAATCCACACGAGATCCATGAAACACCATTGCATGACTAAAAAGTGACTGTTTGGTTGGCGTTTGCGCCAAAACCATCATTGGGCCATGTTTCTTCGGAGAAGGCAAAACAGTCAATGGGCATCAATATCGGTGGATGTTGGTTCGTTATGTCTGCCCACAAATGTGTGAAAAAGGTCTGGACGGATACTGGTTTCAACAAGACGGTGCGCCATGCCACACTGCACATCAAACAATGCAGTTTCTGCAACGAAAATTCCCTGGACGTGTGATGTCGAAAAATGGCGACATTGACTGGCCACCCAGATCTCCAGATTTGACCCCTCCGGACTTCTTTTTGTGAGGTTATTTGAAAAGCAAAGTGTACGCCAACAAGCCTCAGACCATTGACAAGCTGAAGACAAACATTCGTGCCGAAATCATCGCTATAACGCCCGAGATGCTCGAAAAAGTGATGGAAAACACAGCAAAAAGGGCACATTTTGCTTTGACCATTAAAGACGGCCAATTAATTTTGTATTCAAAAACTATTCCAAATAAATTGTAAAGAACCAAATTAAATGAAAATACCTCATATATGGAAATCGGTTGTTTTTTTTAAAGCTCTTCAATGTTTACATACCGACATAAAAGATGGCGCACCCTGTATAAAGCGCTATACGAAATTCTGGACAAGGGTCGTTTTATACCACCTTGATCAACAAGTTTTAGGAATTTATTCATAAAATCGAGAATACAAATTTATTCATCAAAATCGATATGGTCCCCTTCAAAGTACTCCCCATCGACTACAACGCACTTATGCCAGCGATTGATCCAATCCTCGAAACACCGTTGGTACTCAATTTTCGGTATGTCCATCAGAGCCGTCTTCGATTTTTTCATGACTTCCTCTCGAGTGCTGTAACGTGTTCCGCGAAGAGGTTTTTTAAGTCGGTTGAACAGGAAAAAGTCACAGGGAGCCAGATCAAGTGAATTCAAAGGCTGCGGGATAGTATTTGTGTTGTTTTTGATCAAAAACTCACGGATAAGGATCGCATTGTGCGACGGTGCGTTATCGTGGTGCAAAACCCACGAGTTGTTTTCCCACAAATCCGGTCTTTTTTTGGCGAATTGCTTCACACAAACGTCTCATAACGCCCAAATAATACTCTTTGTTGACTGTCTGTTTTTCTGGCAAGAATTCATGATGCTCAACACCGTTGTAATCCATGAAAACCCTGAGCATCACCTTCTTTTTTGACTGAAAACGACGTGGTTTTTTCGGTCTCGGCTCATTCGGTGCACGCCATTCACTCGCTTGATGTCTGGATTGCGTGCCATACTCATAAATCCACGTCTCGTCTCCAGTGATGATCCGTTTGATAAATATTGGGTCGAATTCGGCCTTGGAAATCATGCCTTTCGCGATTTCAACGCGGTCCTTTTTTTTGCATGAAATTGAGGTCTTTTGGAACCAGTTTTTCAGCTACACGTCTGAGGCCCAAATCACTATCCAAAATGTCTTGAGCGGATCCATAAGCGATGTTTAAGTCCTCTGTCAGCTCCCTGATAGTCAATTTGCAATTTTCGGCTAATATTTCTTTGATTTTATCGATGTTTTCATCGGTTTTCGACATCGACGGCCTGACACTGCGTTCGTCATCCTCGACCGACTCACGGCCACTTCTGAAGCGTTCGTGCCACCGAAAAACGTTTGATTTCGAAAGAGTATCGTTGCCTAAACCCATCTCCAACATGTCCAAGGTCTGCGAACCGTTAAATCCGTTTTTCACACAAAATTTAATGCAAACTCGTTGATGCACAGGTGATGCCATTTTCAAACTTGTAAAAATCGAAAACACGCACAAAGGTAGATATACACAGTACAGTGTAACTTTTACAAATGTCAAGCTATGACGCTGAATTTGGAGGGAAGTGTCAATGACAGATGTGGTACTTAAAAAAAAATTCCAATCGGGTGACTGACAGCGCCACACGGTGGTCGGTCCTAAAACTTTTTGATCAAGGTAGTACGTATTTGTGCGAAAGTGCCTTACGGTACCTTGTGGTACCTTAGGTACGTTTGGGCCTTACCCATGGCAAAAAGGACTTGATTAGGACTACCATGATATGCGTCAACCGATTAATTGGTTAGACAAACCAAGTTATTTCCTACAGCCAAGTAGTCTTTAACGAGTACTTGTTCGCGATAACTAATACCTTGGTTGGCTTCAAATCATTTAATCAGTTCGCGCATATTAACCAAGCACCCTGTATACTCCTAATCAAGCCCTTTTTACCGTGCGAATCTATAGTAATTATATATTATAACGAATAGCGCAACATATATGCTGCATATAACATTTTTTATCGTAAACATGCGAGGTAGATATTCCGCACATGCGTTTTCTCCGTGGCGGGAGATTTGAATTTCTCTTAATACACACATATACACGCATCTATCTAGATATTTTTACAAAACCATTTTATCGAACGCTTAACACCATTTTGATTATCATGATATGAAATCTCGATTTAAATATTTTTCATGAAACCAAAACTTCTGCCGTGAGGAAGTAAAAGCGAAGAAAACAACGTGTGACATGTAATCGTGTAAATGTGATGAGACAAATCGTAATAGAACGAGACGTCATGTGTTTAGTACCACTCGTGCCGTTGCGCCGATTGTATTATACAAAACATCGTCGTTTCATAATAAAACGTGATTTCAATCATGAACATTAAGCTCAACGCTCCGCTCCTACCGATTATATATATCGTGATTGCGAAACCACTACGGATAAACAGAGAGAGAGAGAGAGAGAGAGAGAGAGAGAGAGAGAGAGAGAGAGAGAGAGAGAGAGAGAGAGAGAGAAAGAGAAAAAGAGACAACAATGCAGATGTCTGCTATTAACGTTTCGTTGTCACTTCGTTCACTTCTTTGTACTTCGTATATACGTACGCAAGTTGTAGTTGTTTATTTGGAAAAAAAAACGATTTCGATGCGAGAATTAAGATATTCCATAACCAGATTTGTGCATAACATTAATTCAGAAAATGTTTTCCATCGTTACAACATTTTTTCTATTTTTCATAAGCATAATTCTCTGTAATTCCAGAATGTGTATTCATTGCTTTAATAATAACTGAAGTAATTTATGTATACGAAACTCTCAGTAATCTTCAACAGGTTTTGTGTGTTGTTCGGATGAATACAGCTTACACAAGAGGTATAAGAGAATATAACTTTCGCTTTGGGAATTTAATAACGAAGCGACAGTAGATATTGAAAAAAAAAAATTAATAATTCTCACAAGTTTTCTCAAATCCGGAAATTCACGTATCCAGGCTTACGATAGAGAGTCCAAGTGTTTCTTCTTAAAATTAATTAATCGTGCAAATATTCAGATAATTTAGTTTAAAATAAAATATTTTTTCACAATAATCTGTAATCAAGTATTAATTAAACTAATAATTAATTGACTGAATTATATTAAACTTATCTAAGTTTACTGACTATTTCCTCAGTAGACAAAAGCTACATGTGAACAAGTATATTACATTAATATCACGCATGTACACATACAGCATCTGCAATATATTTACAGAGTTGGGATTCTTCCATTACTTTTCGACTTGATATATTTATATATTTGGCATTCTTTTTTTTTTTTTAATGACACGAAAGGTAAGTAATGGAAAAATGATTGGCTCAGAAATTCGTCCGCCATTTCAATTTTCATCGTTTTTTAAAAATTATATTTCTCAAGAAAATTCTTTTTTGTAACAAATGGTCAAAAAGTCACCCTTTTCGTGTCTGTGAAGTGTTCCGAAAGTGGCGCTTTTTAGTAAGGCTTGCGGAAAAAATGCTGCGCATGCGTAAATCATACTAATTACTTTTTCCCACACTTCTTTAATACTGCAGTTACTTTTTCGTACATTTTTACCACACAACAAGCATAAAAAGGTAGAGGCTTTGAGCATTTGTTACAAAAATAAATATGTGGCACACGAATGAAAAAGCGGACAATCGACGAAGAGTGTGAAGTAGGCCCACTCGCCTTGAGCTCGTACCACTGCCGAAATTCGTGCGGACAACTTCACAACCTTCATCAAAAGTCCGCTTTTTCGCACTTGTATCGCAAAGTACCATTTTGTAACACATACACAAAAAATTCCCCTTTCCGTGCCTACGAAGTGTGATGAAAGTGGCGCTTTTTAGTAAGACTTGCAGAACAAATTCTACGCATTTGTAAATCACTCTAGTTACTACTTCGCACAGTTTTTTAACACTCTAGCTACTTTATCGTACGCTTTCAATCACACTACAGGCATGGAAAGGGAGAATTTTTGTGCATTTGTTACAAAAAGTAATATGTGACACACAAATGAAAAAGCGGACAATCGATGAAGAGTGTGAAATAGGACCATTCGCCTTTAGCTTGTACCACAGATACCTTGCCTTTGGCTCGTGTCGTTCTGGAATATGCTGTTGGCTCGTGTAGCCAACTTTGCAACATTCGTGAAAAGTCCACTTTTTCGTACTTGTATCACAAAGTACCATTTTCTTTTTGTTTTCAATAAAATGTTGAGATATTTTACTACCAAAAAGGGTGAAACATTTAGAATGATAATTAATATAAAACAATGTACGGGTAAAAAGCGCGCATATTTGAAATTTCCATATTGCTCTCCCTCGTGATTCTTGCCGACTCACAAATTTTCCCTTACTGATAATGGTTACCTCAACTCTGGATGCCTCGTAGAGGGAGTGGTATTAAAATTTTCAATAGAATTGAAAATTTAGTAAAATTGCAAATTTGATAGAGTTTAACCCCGTGATTGATTCTCAAGAAATTCAAGACCAAGTATCGTTATCTCCTAGTCAATTTCTAGGTCAAGTTTCAGTTTGATGGATGAAGATTTACGAAAGTTAGAGCAAACATTTTTTTTTTTCGAAAAATTACAAAAATACATGATTAAATCAAATTTTAACGCTTTGATGGATTGATACTAAACTCAATATTGGACAACCTTGGTCCCTAGCCTATTCTTGTAGAAACTTTTAGCTCCATAGCTCAAACTTTACGATAGTTATAGAGATCACACCTTTTTCCAAAAATTCTAATAACCATAAATTGAGACACGTATTAGCGATTTGGGCAAAAATTACAGCAAATCGATTGGGGTTGCAACCTCGACTCGACCCATTCTCCAAATATTCCTATTTCAAGTTTCTAAGCTCATCACCAACACGCGCGAACGTTTTTTTCTAAATACCGTTTCTCGAAATTTTGGGACTTTTAAAGTACTCTGGCATCAAAATCTCAAAATGAAAAAAATTACAACGTAAACGAGTTTTCCTGTGTAATGAAGCAAAAATATATTTTCAAGTGTGTTTCATACAAAAAAAATGTTTCATGGGTAGCGGTACTTATGAACTATTTCGTCATATAGTCCGATAGCAGTAAATTTTCTCACAATTGCTATTAAATTTCTATATTTTTTTTCAAAGCATCCTATCGCCGATTCTAACCAGCGGCGATCGATCATTGCAATTAAAATTGAAAAGCTCGATCAACGAGTTTTTCATCGTCCGCTGTATGTAGGAAGTGCATTGAGTCGACTGGTTGGTCTCTTCTTCGGAAGAACTCGAGCGTGTCTAGCTCATGGAGTCGTTGAGTATAGTAATTCACGACTCGCGCTCAAAACCCCCTCGATTTCTTACGCCGGAACATTCCCGAGAAATATTTTCCCAAGCTTTCTAGACGATAGTCAGTGAGCCAGTGAGCCCACCAAGCCCCCGAGCAACTGGGTAAAAGCAATTATTATTACAGGATACTCGGAAGGGAAAGAAAACTCGAGAGTCGAGACTCTTTCCTCGATTCCCACGCAATCTTTAGCCCTTTATGAGAATTTCCGTACAAAGAATTGAGGTCTCATTAATAAGAATGATTTTTTTTCTAAATATATTCAAACTTCGTACTGCGTATGGTTATCAAAATAATATTTCAAAACTTTTCATGCACAATTGTTGGTACACCGTCAACGAGACGTGTCTTTCGATTTTTTAGCCAGAACCTTCACGCATGACTGCCGGACCAAAGTATCGGATAGCCGAGTGCGCTATATAAGACGATGCAGTACGGTGCATCATCATTGCCGACTATTCCAAAGGGCTGGATACGCTTCATGAGTCCAAGTGCTCTTCGCAGAGCCCGAGGCAAAAATTCGAGGGTCAACAACGATACATTTACTTCTACTAAACTTGACGAATATTCGAAATATACGGAACCTGCGGTATTGGCGTTCACGTTAAATGCAAATGTAAGCGTCTACTGCTTCTCTCGACCATCTATGCCTTGTCAACCGACTACCGATCTACGGCTTCCCATTACTGCTCACTGCTCACTGTGTCTGCTCTCTACTCCGTTAAGTCGCTGTGCAAACTCTTCTCAATATATACACTAACGTTTCCCGTTAAAAAATTTAAATAGTATTTCCTCGAGAAAACAATTATGAAGAATAATAGAAATTTTTTAATTATGTTAAAGGGAGACAGCTGCCTATAAAGGGCTTAATGCATACGAAGAAATCCTAATAATGGATAATTTCCTGCGAAGTATACTTTAAAGGGTCATAATGATAATTTTGACAATGCGCGCAGTGTTTCACGCTCGATTTTCAACTTGGCATCGATATATTTTAGTCGTTATAATTGTTACTTTCGTTTAAGTTTAGGTTGCTTTGATTTTCAAAATAGGTGCAGGGCGGCAATTTTTTTTTCATTGTAATGAAAAAAAATTACTTGACATACGTAGATTCTGTAACTTTGCTGAAAAATTGAATAATATTAATCCTTATATTCGAATGAAAGTAGAGATTACTATAAACTAATTGAGACCTGGATAAACCTAAATAGTTGAGAGTCAAGAGTGGGACCTTACATATAGTGTCAAAATTACTATAATGGCTCTGGCGTTTAGAATGCTCTGCAAGAAGTTTTCATCGGACAGCTTTTTACCGAATGTCCAGTCGATACGTGTGAAATTGTTTTAGTGAGCTAATTATTTTTTTTTACCTTAGATCAAATTATGAAGATAAGGTAACAATTGGTAACCGTCGTTCCTTATCGGAGAAATATTTTTGTGTCCCTGATGAAACATCTATGGCTCTCGTATTTATTTCCAGAGGAACTCGTCAATTTTTTATTTCAAAGATAAAGACAATTTGTCTTAAGCGTTCATTCCACTGTGATAAGTTTGAAAAAAAACTGTTTTTTTTTTTTTTTTTGGAAAGTATACGTTTTTTCGGAAAGTATAAATACTTAAGGATTTACCGAGAAAGTATCCCGGTCTGATTTGATTTAATTTGACTGATACAGCCGACATTTACAAAGAAAGCGGAGACGTCCAAGCTGAAGCGCCGACAACTTTGAACTTGATTTTCTCAAAATGTTATTTTTTCAGCTAGTGCAAGATAAATATCGCCATTCGCGTTCATGCTCCCTCTGCCGGACACTTCAAAGAAGAATCGAAATCTCAGACAAACTGGACAAAATACCTGATGATACGTGCAGTGAAAAAAAAATCAGTAATTCGTCCCGTACATAAGGATTGAAACGAGAAGGATAAACACATTGAGTAAAAGCAAATTTTTTTCATATTTTCCACGACACGTCAAGGTCCGAGCCTATTCTGCTTAGTGTGGTTAAGATACGTCGACCTCTTTGAATGTCCGTTTTTTCGTAGTAGAAATAATGTACAATAAATAATAAGTACAGATTCTAAACAATTGCTCGCGGTCTAACTTACGGATATAGAAAAACTCGTTGGGATTTATGATTTCGTTTAAAATTTTTATGATCGGAGTTGGGAACGGCAAGTGCCTGCTTAGGGACAATCCTGTTGCCGGAAGTAAACGTTAGCTCGCTGTCTACTATTAAACAATCTTTAAACATAGTAACAACTGATTCCTTATTTGATTGTTTAGAGTTAGCGAGTCCAATAAAGATTACATTTGTAATCTCCGTTTTGCATGCAGTAAAGTAGGAATGAACGGTGATGGGGCCATGGCTGGCCGGATTGGATTCTCGCTGTGTCAGTAGAGGGGGCACTGACGAGTGTGTGTTTATTTCCTTTTATCTGTTGAAATAATTGCAGGATTAGATCGCATCAACGATATTTTGAAATAGTAAGGATAATATTATACAGGACTGTATAAATAATAGCCCAATTTACTCTTATCACGGCAGAAAAAGCCATATACACCGTCGAGTCGGATTTATAGTGGTCGAGAATAGGGACATATTTACCTTAGGTGATTGCAAGAAAACTATTCGACCAATCGATCTAAATTTTTTACATGTTATTCAGCACATCAGTAACTATCGCAGACGTAATGAGAATATTTTTTCATCAACAATTTCTTACTTGGAACGTACTTTTTAACGCGTAAATTAATTAAAATATTTATCAAATTTCAGAATAAAAAATTTGCACTTACGCCATTTTGTTAATTTTTCATTAATCACAATAATTTTGGCACGGATAATAACGACACTCATATTGATTAAAAAACTTTCAAAATTTTTCATTTCTGATGTATACTTTTTATGCAACCACCTACGACAGTAGTCCATCGCTATTTAAAAGCGCACAGTTAAGTGCTATAACTAATGAAGGAAAAAAACTATTAGAACATTCAAACAAACATTTTTTATACTCTCCAAATGTGTATTAATAAATGTGCAAAACTTTAATTACGTTAGATATTTCATTCAAGAAAAAAAAATTCTTTAAAACTGACAATGTTCCAATGTATCACAGTGAAATGACCTCTTAAGCTACCTTGTTTTGTTAAAGCGAGGCCAAAATTCAACACTTGTACACGTTATAGCCGTTTCTCTCTCACTCTCTCGTGAAGCGCCATTTACTAGTTCCATTTCACTCGCAACCATTCATGTTTCACGTCCCCTTAACTTCAAACTTCGTCAGTGTCACTTCCAAGAGCATCGCACGTAGTTCAACAGCCTGCAATCTTGAGCTAAAAGTTGTGCAAAAGTAGTACGGAAGTTGGTGGTGATATTATTATCATTTTCGCGTGGTGGTCGGTAGAGCTCTTCGCGGGTATCACAATTCATACAAACAATGATAATTCCATAATTTTCAATATTATCGACAGACCGTCGAGAAAATCGATTTTGGGGAATGGTTACATCGAGATATAAGCTATTGAAAAATTAAATTTCTCTGTTGATATTATTTAAAATTATCACTTGACCGGTTAAATAAAAAAAATGATCATTCAAATTTTTTATTTCAATGATGCACTTATCAACTTTCATGCGGTGAGCCTCCCTTAGGATATACGAAGTCTCTACGGAAAATAATACGTGAAGCTCTCCATGATTTCCAAACAAAAAAAAAATAACGCAACCCTCATTAACTGACATACGTGAAATTCCAGTGTTTTTGTGCCCACAAACCATCAAGAAAATTAATTTTTCAAAATGGTTACATCGAGAAACGATTTATTGGAAAATTTGATGTCTCTGTTGATATTATTTATAATTAATTGTTAACCAGCTGCTTAAAAAAAATTGCCATTTAAATTGTTGATGTAATTTATGTATTTATCGACTTCCATGCGATAAGGAATAATACGGAGCCTCTTCGGCTTCACAGTAACTTCATAGTAATGAATTACTATGAGATCCGAGGTACGTTCATTAGGAGGATGAAACGTTTCTGTCGATATTATTTTTATTAAATATTAGCATCGACAACAGAGTTACGACTAACTATAACGGATTCTCACGTGGGCACAAAGGAATCTATGGAATACCTGTACGATATAAGGTCAACCGTTTTAACAGAGATCGGTATTCTTACAGGAAATAATCAGTCTCGGGAAAAATGACCTCCCGTTCCGTTATATTCGATGCGCAAGTCAAGGCACGACTAAGCGGTTACCCATCCGAGTAATGAAAGTACGAAATGCTGTCTAGCTCGAGGAACCACGGGAGCTACACGCAAATCGCGTCCCCATAGATAAGAAATATATTGAAAAATATATCCGTTACATAAAACTTTTACGTCGGTTTCTCTTATATCAAAAAAATATTTTACGTATATTTTGAATATATCTCAAATATATTATATCTTTCGCATGCTCATATTTCTTATGTATCCTAAAATATATCTGAGATGTAAGATATTTCACTAAAATATATTCGATGTAAACATAAGATATATCTTCGATACATCCTGCAACTTGATATGTATAAAATATATCGTTAATATATCTTGCTATATCTTTGATAGTTCTTGCATCTATAGATATATCAAAGATATATCTTGTATGTACTTAATTTCTGTCGAAGCGCATGACCAGCCCCCCTATGTTTCTCTGTCCATATTATTTTATACATCAGCGCAAAAATTACTAATTAATTTTTTCACTATAATATAAAAAATTATACTTTGAAAAGGCTGACGTGAATTCGATATTGATCCACTTGCTCGTGATAACAAAAGACTTTGCGCGTTTCTTCGATCTTCGTTGAAAAAAAAACCCATTGCTCATTACATGACATACATAAAATATAAACTTTTTTGTTATTACCAAGAGACCATCGAGTAAATCGATCTGTCGGAATAATTAAATTGAGATATGATAAACATTGATCGGAAGAATAAAATTTTTCTGTCGACATAATTTTAAAAGTGATCGCGAAAATATTTGATTAATTATTTCGCTGTGAAATAAAAAAATTTCGTTGATCGACTTACAGGCGGTAAAGAAAAGTATTCAATGTTAATTTCTTCAATCTAAATTTGAAAAAAAGGCTTACAATGTTCATTAGCTGACGTACGGACACAATTTCAATTCAGAGAAAAAATTGAGAGGGGGTGGATGTTCGCACAGTATCTTATCAGTATCGCGAGGCCTTGCCGACGATGAGTCAACGTTCAGAATGTATCAACAGAAAATTGACATACAGACAGAGAGCTATATAACTGTAGTCTCGTTACGTGACACGTTCAAAGCGTTCCCTCCTCCTTATTTCCTCATTCGAGAGAAGAATCGAGCACGTGTATCACTCTTGATATCGTACAGAGTGTGCTCGGTCAGTGAGTCGTGTTTCACGCATCGGTGTTCTCTAGCACTGGAATCGATCGAGTCACGTAGAGCATAGCAAGCGTGTTGTATATACGAAACGTGAGACATCCGCGAGAGTATACCCAGAAGGCTGGAATGAGAACGGTAACAGTATGACCCAGCTAGTACGAGATTTAACGGGGTCAAGTTTTCCAGGTAAGCAAGGTACAGCTGCATCGGTGCACCGTAAAATTATTTCCAACTTTTCCGCGGTTATTCTTAAGCCTGGAACATCGCTCGATTCTCCCGAGAACACACTCGAGTTCTTTGCGAGACTGAACGACGACTTTTCTCGACGACGAGTCAACGATCAAGAATTCCCCCGAGCGAATTCCCAGAGCGATCGTCGAGAGAAAAGAAAGAACAAGCCCCGAGGCTCCGAGACCTCTGGGTGAGCGCAAAACGCTTCGTTATTCTGATCCTTTTCGCGCGTGTTCGACTCTATATACAAGCAGAGAAGGAGGAACGGAGAAAGAAAGAGAAAGGGTTCGTTGACTGAGACCAGAACGGAGAGAACCCGTAACCACGTCTCGGCAACTCAGTCTCAACTTCACCAGGAGCATGAACAACCGATCGCATGCCCCCCTAAGCGATCGTGCGAACCATCGCTTTTCTCACTCGTGCGCAACTCTCACGTCAATTTTATCATACGCGACTCTGCATAAATCCTATTCAAAATTTAAAAGTACTTAAATATACTTAGAAATATTATTATTATATACGATAAATAATAATGATAGGCTTTCAATTAATTTTCATTTCAATTAAACGCAAAAGAGGCTACAAAAAGTACAACGCTTCTTTTGAATCACCCTGTATATTCGTCGCTTACAGCGAGTGAGAATAAGGCCTTAAGTCTCTTTGTCAGATTGAACTTTCATTTTTTTTTAGCAAGACGTACAGTTCTAATAATTAAATAGTGTGCGAAGACATAACAGAGTGTGAGAATTATAGGGACACGAGGTCGAGGGAATAGTCGGGTAACGATCAACGTGTATCGTCTGTTGTGTTCTTCGATTCCTTTTTTTCTATCTTGTCTCGTTTGTAACCTTAAGCCATAATTCTCAATATCCAATACTTGTCTCTTTGTTTAGTTTCATCGTACTCCGAAAATTTCAACGAGACTTCAAGTACCTCCGATCATAAAACCGTGGAACTATTGTAGCTCGATGACACGTTATCTTAAAGATGTAAACAGTTGTATTGCCTTTTTGGCAGAGGTGAGTCAAGAAGACACGTGAATTAATGAATGACTCTCGATACATGTGTCTCTGACTGTATTTACATATACCGATGAATAATATTTGTCATCATAATATATTCTCAAATATTTATTCAATATTATTCGAAATAATAATAATAATTGTTAACAGTCAAAGGGTTCGAATTTCTCGAAGGTGCCAACCTTCCCTCCTGGTGCCTCGAGACCGACGAACAGAGATACGACGGATCAACCCAGAGGAGTTTCGTATTAAAGCTGTCTCTATGACCTCGGACAACTATCGTTCGCATCACCGAGTCACGATACATCAGAAACCTCGATTAACGCACGTATGAAAGTCTCTCAGCATTGCAATATCTTTCCAATGTAAATGAAAACCCGGTTTTTCACCAAGATCTCGATATCCGGTTGTACGAATGAATAATTAATCAATAGGATCTTAGTAACACCAAGAAAATAAAGATGAATAATTCCTGCGGTAAATCCGGAGCCGAATCTGACCCAGATAATGTTTAGGGGGTGCAAAGCGTACAAGAGCTTGGCGCGAGGACCTAGAAACACCTCAGATAATCGATTGGACTTTCGCAGTGAGAAACGTGCGGTAGAGAGCTTTCCACATCTCTGGATTAAATTTAAATAAAAGAAAGCTCGTCGGAGTATGAGATGCGTACGCGCAAAGAGGATAAATAAGCTGTCGACACGAGTGCGGAGTTAAGATTCTCCCGGCGTTATTGATTTTACGTTTAAAAAGGAATTCGAAAGAGGTTGAGGATGTAGATGCAACGAGGGTAGTTGTGCTGATTCTCAACATTTTCTAATGGATGTGTAAAAGTATAATCAACGATCGAAATTCAAGGATTACCTTGACGTAAAGCTCCCTCGTTGTCATCGCGGTTCTCGTTGGTCCAGGTGCACCACAGCAGCAGGTAAACCACACGGAGACGTTCGTCGCTCTTTCTCACTCACACATTCATTCGACACGCGCGCACACACACACGCATTTGTGTTCACGTTCACCCGTGAACTACGGCATTTGTACAATATCTCAGCCTAGTAACTCGTCGTATACGTTATACGTTCACCGATTATATCCTTTTCGAGCCAACATTGCTACGCGATATTATTATCACCCCCGCGCTCTATACGTACAATATTATTAGCAAATTTGTTTCTTGATTTTTTAACTTCACAACGATGTCATTGAATTTTATTTATATTAATTATATACGACGAATACCTTGTTCTTCTTTTTGATTTATTACTTGTCGCGTATAACGTTAAGCGGAGTCGAATTTTACTGTTTTTATATTTTAAATGCCATCGGCAACGAGGACGTTCCTTCGTCGGAGCAGCACCTCGCAGTCGTACACGCGCACCAAGGCAGCTCGCAGCTGGCCGACTCGCTATCAGCTTAGATTGTAAGCCCCCCCCGCTCGCCGCCGCTGCCGCCTTAACGATTCTGCCAACTTTTATCGACAGGCGTACCATCCGCCGATTCCCCATTTTAATATTCCCCGAGTTCTTCTTGATAATAATAATATTAAACAATAATAACAATAATAATGTTTCACCAGAAGCAACGTTAATCCTATGGCGCCATCTGTTGGATCGAGGGATGAACCGCGTGGTGATATCGCGCTCGGTGTTTCAGCGGGTCATTTGCTTGCTGTATCAATTTTTTTTTTACGTAAAAATTTTTTTTTTTTCTTATTTTTATGATTTTATTGTCGAAGGAATTTTGTTATTTTTTTTAAATCTTGCCCTTGATAAATAGTCGTACGCGTATCGCATTTGTCGTTAATACTATTATTATTATATGTTGTTGTTGTTATTATTATTATTATATATTTAAATTCAACTTGGAGAATTTTGGAATTTTTTTCATCGATTTATAGCTATGAAAGATTTTATTTTCACACGAAATACTTTAATAGCTTCAGTCAATACGGTAAATTCCTCGATTAATCGATCGGTTCTTTAATTTTTTGTACATTTTTTACAATTATTTATATCCTAAAAATTACTTTACTAATTACCAAAATGAACGTAATATATATATTTTTTTAAATTTCTTACCAACAATTAAATGACTTGTCCATTAATCCAGATGAAAATTGCCGCCACGGAAGATTCTTGTTTATATTACCACAAGGGGAATTGATGCAACGAACATCCTTATTTTCGTTGTTTATTGTAATCATTCTACACTAACAATATTAATTATATACAAAGAACCATCTACGAAAAAAAGAAAAAAATCGTAGATACCTAAAAAAAAATCAATGAAACGTAGCCAGCGAAAAATAATTAAAACGAATATAATCAAAACCGAGACACGACATACCTTTGATATATTAATCTATTGTATTTATTATTCGTGGAAAAATTTCCGACGGATACTCGTTAATCGACTGGAGGGATTGCAAAGTATTGGCGTTTTTTTTTCTTTATATTTTACGAGCATATACAACACAACGATGAAAAATTTTCCTGAATCACGATAATAATAATGCTTAAGAGGGTCTATAAAAAAAAACATTTTTGTTTTAAACTAATTCGTATCGCGTCTCTATTACAATAAATATCTGTTTCTTAAGTAGGTACATACCGACGTATAACCGGTTACGTTTATCATCTTATCCTAGACATAACCGTTGCTCTAATATCCCGGTGTTATTCATTCATATACATTATATATATAATAATAATAATAATATATATTAATATATGTGATATAGATTCTAGTCTCTTATCGATTCTTTTGTATACTCGTCAGGTGTTAATATTTCGTGTATACGCAATATAGCATATAATTAATATACCTTTTTGTTTAAATTTTCATTTATTATTTTCGTCTCCATCGTTTAATTATCAATATATGTATACGTGATGTCTTAATACGCTATTTAATGTGGGGAGCAAAATAGGAACTGTGATCGCCTGCTGTACCTATAAAGTTCACTCTCGTCTCGACTAATAATTTTCATGTGGATCGATTATAAATTATAAAAATTATTATTTAAAAAAAAGAAATAAATAGCACGAAATCGAGAGCGAACTAGTGCGGTGCGGATTCGCATACAAACAGACCGCAAAAAGGCACCGAGCCCCGCAACACACTTAGCTCCCCCGATCTTGAATGATCGTTGCAAGCCTAAATAATTAGCACGAACCACGACGAGAATTTCTCGTTGTACTTCGTAGTAAATATATTTATTTATTTATTTATTTATTTATATATTTACTTCTCGAATTCGGACGGATGAAAGTATGATCGTATGATGTACGTGAGACAAGTACGGGGGTGGTTTTGCCGTCTAATCGATTGTAACGTCGTGCGCAATCGTACAATCATCAACGCTAAGATATCAAAATATTTTTAGACGCCCCATCGATCACTGTATAGAAGTTCAACGATTAATCCGAATTCGACAAGAGATAATTTCTCAGGATCCCATTATATATAATTAACTAATATTATTTTTATTTAGTCATCATATTGATCCAATCGATCTATGGATGCATAAAACATTAACAAATAAGTAACCCTTAGCTATAGGTATTTTTATAATTAAGTTATTTTTTATATCTACCTATATCTCGTATAATTGATACGCAAAGTTGCGTTACTTTTTTTTTTTTTAGTATACACTTGTTTCTCTTTTCCTACATCAATGTCCGGTGCTTAATTAGGGCACTAACGACGCGAGTCTCGTTATACGCAGTATGGAAAGCAAATAGCAACAAAAAAAAATTGTTTTTAAATAATAATAACACCAACTTACCGTTAAACGAAAAACGTTTAGAGTAGTGGAGGAAAAGAATAAAATAAATGCAAATAACTTAAAGGATAATATCTCAATTTTCTAACACATTTATTTCATTTGTATTGGCAAGTTGGATGGCTTACATGTTAAAAAAATGGCAAAAATAGAATTATCAAAGGACGAACGTAAGTAATAACGAAGTAGTACGTGCGAAGGATTGAAAAAAAAAAAGAAAAAAAAAGTAATACAACCGAAATAGAGGGATTAAGAGGATAAAGCTCGCTATTCTGATAATCGAGTGTATTTTAGCAGGCAGAGAGATGACGATAGATAAATAGTTTGTATCAATATTTACAAGAAATAAAGGAGTCGATGATTTTGGTGAATCGAGAATTTTCGTGCATCAAAGTTCAACAAATAGATAATGTGATTAAATCGTAATTGTAAAATCGTACTAGTAATAATAATAATATTAATATTAATCAATAATGATAATGATTGTATGAAGTGACGTGTAATTAAACGTAACGTAACAATTATTTTGAAGCACCTTAATAAGTAATGACCGGACAAATAACGGCCGAGCTCGAACGAAATTCCTCGCAAACAACCCCATTTCATTCTCGCGTGATAAAGTGACTGTCAAAGTCATCGATCGATGTAACAAGTAAATGACAGTTGTGTTAAAATATTGTAGATTTTGTTAGACAAAGTACACGCGCTGTTGATTATTGGTACAATGATCGATGACCGATTTATCCACCTCAATCTCACACGTATTCGTTACGTCGAAATTGCACGTTGAGTTACGTCGCCCCGTATTACGCGAGTTAACGACAAAACGAAGAAAAACAATCATTAAACGAAAAATGATTTTTAAAAAATAATAATAAACTCGTCTCGTGTATGTGTATGTATGTATGTATGTATGTATGTATGTATGTGTGTGTGTGTGTGTTTCTCTCCGGGGTTTTTATGCCGCGCGGTGATTTATTAATGATTTAGACAGAACGGAGGGGGAAACAAATAATAAAGAAAAACGATGGAAAATGAAGTTGACAATAAGTTACGAACTAACGGATTTAATGCTTACGATCTCATGTTTTTTTTCTTGTTCACTCTCTATCACTAGGAACCTATCTATATGTATATAATATACCTATTGGTTATGACGCGTCCCTGATTATGTTCTCTGTAAATATCACGTGAGTGGGGGATGGGGAAATTGGGAGAGCTGTAACGGGATTATTATGTTTTTTTTATATGCCAGTGTACACTATATACACGATAGGAGCATGTACGTAATGTATATGGATTATTATTATTATTATTTCTTCGTGTATTAAGACAATCTTTCACACGTCGCTCTCTCGCTGACTTATGCTCGCACTCTCATATTCTCACGCATATACTCACGGTAAGGATCCGTCACTCGACGACGGTACATGTCATGATAATTATTCTGGTAAAAGATTAATAATAATTGTTAAAAAAAAAAAAGAAATCGACGAATTAATTCGTTGATGAACAATTATTTATCGTTTTTTTTTCTTCGTACGCTCTTGACTGTCCAGTGTAAGTACATTTGTATTGCATTGTCGATTTGGAATTCAGCACTTTTCATTGTCACGAAACGGCCGAGCTCCATGAGACGTTGGCAGTGAATTTTATTTTCATTAAACAACAACAAACAAAATAAGAACAAATGTTTTCTTTCTTTTTGACATCTCTTGGTTTAAAATGTTTTATTCATTTATTCAATGACACGCTAGCGCTCGCCCGGCCGTGACGCGATGCATGCGACCCTTAAAAACTAAGCAGTGGAAGTACATCTCGCGTATTGGTACATGTATAACGTGTAAATATTTTTTTTTAATGTACATTATTATGCGTGCGATGAGCCGCGAGATTTATATTAATATATATAATGGTTCGCGGCTCTTTTATTATTTTTTTTACCCCATCTCGGATATTACTACGCCATTCGCCTCGGTCATCTCTTGTATGTGTGTGAATTTACATTATTATTATTATTATCGGTAAAGTATTTATAATAATATTACGCAAGAAGACTGATATATTTTTTAATAGTATAATGGAGGTAGCTATTGGTGGTTTTTTTTTATCTCGCCCTCGCGTCACGTCGTCTCGTTTCTATCATTTTAATCTTCAATCGCGTTTTTTTTTATTTTTCCACCTTGTGTACTGTATCCTCTGCGTAATTTTCACGTCGACGTTTGTACAAAATCTCGTATCAAACGCGATTCAACGATCGTAGAAAGAAATAAAAAGATCGGTGAGACGTGATTGGGTCTCGTCTATAATAAACCTAAAATCATGAAGTTTTACATCTGTATAGTCGTAGTAGTAGTAGTAGTTGCTATTAAGTATTTAATAGTATATCACGGCCTGCCTGCTTCAGTTTTCCTGAGTTTGTTATTACATTTATGAATAATAATGTATTTATGATCGTGCATGTTTTTATTATTTTATTCTTTTCCTTTCTTTTCTTTCATTTAAATAAGTACCTGAGACAGCAACCAACGTGACTGCCCTCTGCGACTTTTGTTTTTCATTTTGAAAGAGCAGTGAGAAATCATGAATGGTTGCTCGCACGATGTGTTTTTTTTTTTTTTAATATTAAGCTATTGCAATACTGTAGTTGGTTGTATAATAATTGAAGAACTTGACTATTGCGGACTATTATCAGTTAGCGGTGAGGCGCAGGGCAATGGTCAAAGTGGGGCCCATGGGGGTGGCGAGTTTTCTCGACTTGTCACGTATCTTGTGTAAAAATATATATATATATCTATGTATATATAATATTTATATACGAATATATATGGACTCATTGGACTCTCTGTTTGTATACATATAGCTATATAAATACTGTATAGTAAAAAACTATTATCGTTGAGAATGAGGGGGACGTTTGACTCGAATCTCTGTTTGGGATTAAGGGCGCGGGCGTGAAATCTCGTTCACCCTCAGGGTGGTACCTTGCCATCACTCGTCACTCGTCACCCGCGTTACACCCTGCGCCACGTAGTTGGTTGAACGTTGATTCATTTAATAATTAATATTTCAATTGATGCAGTCATACCTCGGATTAAATTGAAAATTAACATTTCTACGATGTATTGGCGAGATCGAGTAAATATGCGCATGTTGTCGTACGTTAAGATAATTATTTTTTAATGCGTATCTTTGTCGCGTACGTATTTCTTTCTGGATGTGTGTGTGTGTGTGTGTGTGTGTGTGTGTGATTTTATTTTTTAAATACAGGACAGGAAACAAAAACAGATACGTACAGCCTAACCATCGGGCCAACAATCATGGAATACCAAGGGAATAAAACGATTTGTTTTCCTCTTTAATTTCGTTTTTTCCTTTCCTTTCATTCGCTAAAATTCCACTAAATTAATTTCGTAGGTGTCGCTAATCACAGCGGCGAAGACTGCTAATCGCGCTGTTTGTTTTCGCTATATTCTCATTCTCCCAATAATCCCGATGAAAATTTGTACTTTGGAAGATTCTCTTTTTTGTTCTTGTCTATGTTATTGGGAAAAAAGTCTCCTTAAGTAGATTTTTTTTTATTATTTAGAAATCTCTCGATTTATGTAAGTATTTGATCATATTTTCTTCATATTTTGATACTCTGTCTCGTTTCGATATTTATTATAGGTATAGAGAGCTTCAAGGCAAGAAGTGGTTTCTTTGTACCGAATATAGACCTGGATTTTAATGTTTCACAAATGCCTCGATCGTTCGCGACCTTTTCTCTCCACAAATTTCCCTCTCTCTCTCTCTCTCTTTTTCTCACTCTCTCCCTCTATTTTTCTTCGCATCATTAATATCCGCTTCCTGTATCTCCAATTCAATGTATTTCTCTCACATCGCTCGCTCGCGCTGTGGACGCAATTCACTGATCTATCAATTATCATTTTAATTCGTATACGCACCCTACATATATGTGTATATCCATATATGTAAATATTTAAACCACGGGACTCTCGTATACTGTTGTACGTACGTATTTTTTTTTACCATACTATACACATAGGCTAGTTACAATATTGAAACAAAATTGAACAAATAAACAAAACGAACATTCTACGAATTTGCGAAAACCGTATTGGCCCGTGAATCGCTCTGGGATTGTTTTTTTTTAATTCTCGAGAAACCTCGCATATACTTCTATCCACAGTCACGAGAGCCTCACAAAGTTCATAAAATAATAATAATAATAATAATAATAATAATAATAAAGTTATGGACAACGCGATTGAGCGCTCTGACGTCACATTAAAAATTCGTCATTTACGATTCAAAACGAAACAAAATAAAAATTATTTTAAAAAAAATAAAAATAAAAATCGCTTCGCGTCATCCTTGTCAGTACTAGTACTAACGTTGCTTAATTCTATAGTTAGTATACTCGGAGTATTGTGTACAACCTATCCTACATGTAGAATCTAAACTACGAATTTATATCTTCACTCTTATTCTATCACTCTCGTTCTCTCCATCCGACATTCATTAATCATTTAAACGTTAACGTCGTTTTTTTTTTAAATTCTCATCACGCACTCTTAGTCGTCTCGCACATTCTCACGCTTTCACGCACGCACGTGTATTGCTACAGTGTTTATCCCCGTCTATACGCGTATCTCTAGTGGTGTAATATTAGTTACTACACGTTTATATTTTCATTTCTCTCTAGTCTACGAGTTAATGTTATTGAATTTTAGCTCGCGTATGTATTATTAGTAGGAACCATTTTACAACTACGACAAGTCGCCAGAGTTACAATGCGCTCCGAGCGAGTTCAAAGTGTCTCAAGGTCCGTAAAATTCGTCTTCAACGAATTGTACGAATTTGAGACTGAAAAAAATCCTTTGATCTCTCCTCGAGCGATGAACTGAATTAGTCGGCCACTTCGAAGTACGTCGTCGCGCAGGTGAAACATAAAATAAAACAAAAAAATTGCGCGCAACGCATTTAAATATGGCAAGAATATTCACGTCCGTTTGTTTCAAAACAATTAAGGAGGGGACTTTGATGATGGGAATTTCGGTTATCCGAGAATGGTCAAAAAATGTCATCTCAAAGAGAACAACTTAAAGAATCATTGAAATAAAAATAAAAGCTTTGATCTGTTAGTAAGCGGTTAGTCAGTCAACGACAATCAATAAACGACAAAAAGCGAGAAATGCTAAGAATTTCGAAGATGTGAGTAACGAGGGTTCAAAGTTGGCTGGGAAGGAGGATCATTTGTTAGTGTTTACTTGACTTTTGATTTCTCTCGTCATCTCTCAGTTGGTTAGTCGATCATTGTTCGTACAGTCGGGACGCTGACGTCAACAACCTTCGAGCTTTTTTTTAAATTCACAACGCGAAATTCTCTCTTTTGCTTCGTTCCTGCGAGCCGAATTTCGCGCATCGACGTATAAATCGCATACGATTTTCCGAGCGCAGTAATTTCCGCATACGACTTTTGCACGCGCCGTTGCGAACGCGCTTTTTCGACGTTATTATGTGTTTTTGTGTAGCTACGTGTGTGTTTGTGGCAAATGCATCTTTGAAAAAGAAGCAAAGCCAACCCTAGCTCTACGCGTATACGTATTTCTCTTCAACTATCGTACGTACGTGCCTGCAGTATACCCAACTTCACTACAAATCTAGGCAATATATATTTTTCCTCAACATTCATATATATAATATAATAATAATAATAATAATAATAATAATAATAATAATAATAATCTCTTCGCCGCGAGTGTCCGAAAGGCGCCGTTTGTATTTTCGGAAAATAAAAAATAAAATAAAAGAGACGAAAAGAAAACATTTGCACCGTCACGTGTTGTGGCTCGTGTATTACGCGATTCAACGACAGATACACGTGAGCCTCGCGATAACGCCTTTCGTCACTACGTGCCTCGCGAGCGGACTTCGATATCGATGCGGTAGAAAATCAACAAACGGATAATCGTTAATTCCGTTTTTTTTTCGGAATCATTCCGGGCTACGCTCGAAATGAAACAACGTTGTTCAACTCCTTTGCTCCGTGATTCTTTACCTCGACCTAAAGTACCTAACTCTGCGGTCGTCGCATCTTTCCGTTGTGTCTCTTGTTCACTTTCTTCTTCTCCATCTTCGTGTCATCGTCGTGTCTCTCTTCATTACGTTTTTCTCTTCTCTCACTATTTTCTACGATCTATCGTTCTATTATGTGCACTGAGGTAGACGGATGGAATATTTTTGGGGAGTGGTATTATCAGAGGTATGGGTGATTGTGGGGTTGGGTTGGGGTGATAGTCTCGCTGGGGGATTTTTGGGGCTATTTTTAATCCCATTAACAGGGATCGGAGATCATTTTTCCTTCGTAAGTTCATACGTTTAACGATAATCTTGTCCCTGCTTCGGCGCACTCACTGTGTATGTGTGTGTGTGTGTCTGATTCAAAACGTGTCACCCATTCTTTGAAAAATATAGTATTATCTGAGGTAGTGGATGGATTTATTTCTTCTATCGTCTTCGGTTTGATCTTTGCGTCATTTTCTTTTAAAATATTCTTCTCTCTCACTGCGATCACTCGGCTTTGAGGGCTTCGGATTCCTCGTTCTCACTGAAGTCGTCCTCCTCGCCGCCCGAAGAATCGACCTCTTCGTCATTCTTGGCGTTTTGTCCGCCCGATCCGCCATGACGATCCTCGTGAACGACGCCGGGTCCTCTTCCTTCGTCGCGACCGATCATCGGATAGTCGTCGATTCCGCGACCACCGAGTTTGTCCATCGCGCTGCTCATGTGAGCCATTTTCGCTGCGTGCGTTGCAGCTACAGCGGCGGCCTGTTCCGGGCTGAGGCCCATCAGACCCGAGAGACCCGAATTTTCCGCCATGAATTGAATGTAGGTATCGATTATCGCTGAACCCGTCGCGCTATTGTGATAACCAGGATGACTCGGTGGATGAAGAGGCGCCGTATTTGGTTCTCGGTTACTCGAGTGCATCATAGACTCGAGAGATTTCGCGGCGATCGCAGTCGCAGCTGCTTTGCCGTTGTGAGACACTTTCGTTATGACCGTGTTGTTGTTCGGTGTTGGCGACCCATACCTCAGACTGAACGGAAGCGTCAGGTCCTCGGGATCGTCACCACCGCAAACGGAACTTCCTGCTTCGGACGGTGCGCCCCCTCGTGGCATCTCCAGTCGCACATCGCTTCTGCGAGGTCCCGTGGGACTCGCTCGCGCTCTCAGCTCTGCGGGACTCACCTTGACACCCGCCTTGGCGAGAAGTCTCGAGGCGAGTTCCGGATCGAATGGACTCGGCATCGGTAGTACCGGCAAGTCTTTCGTACTTATACCACGATGCTGACGCGACATGTGCGAGTGCAGAGAATTCCTGGATTTGGCAACGGTACCGCATAGTACGCATCTGTATCCCGGGCAGATGGTGTGCTTATCTTCGAGATGCGTGCGCAACGTGTGCGCCGATCTGTAGATTTTGCCGCACTTTGGACAAGGCCTGGGATCAGTCGCTCGTACTCTCATCATGTCCAGTCCACGGCGTGCTACTGCAATTAGAAACAACAAAATCAGCAAACTTGTTACGTTTCTTTGGGAACTTTTACTACAGGCTATGATCAATGGATTCTGGGTAACTTCGGTTGCGAAAGCGAATGGATGAATAAAGAAAGATTTGTAGAATAGGGCGGTAGTTTAAGGAGGTAGAAGGATTCCTCGAAGAACTGGGGATTTAATGGTTTAACTCGATTCGGCTTCGGACTGAATACCTTTTTATTGTACAAAGCGTTACTTAAATAGTAGAACCTCATCTCGTATACCATATATATATTTAATAGGCTAACGTCTCTCTAAAATAATGGTTACGATACCTCTATACATCGTTTGACGCGCGACACGTCGATCGCAAGAATGGCACGAGACATCTTCTAATATGCGTATTGCAAACAAGCGAAAAAATGATTATAAAGTAAATATAACAAAACATATTCGACTATACACCGTTAATCGAAACATTTTTTTTTCTTTCTTTCACATTGTCTCTCGTAACTACCGCGAAATATTATAGGGACTAGCATATGCCACTAGTGCGACCAACGTTTCGTATACATTAAAATAATATAATGCTCATTTGTTTAAATTTTTTAAAATTTATATTACTTCAGTGCTGACTGGGACGCTCACGCTCACGCATTCTTTATCCATACAATCAATAAACTCTCATGCCTGTTATAATTGTACAACATTTCATTTTCTTCTTGATCCGAGCAACGAAAACGTAAGACTGTAGAAAAATAAGGCTTAGGTGCTCTGCTGTCGGCTCTCAACCGTTCGAATTCGTTACACACGCTGTATCATAATCTCCTCGCACTCTCCCAAAAGCAAACTATGCAGACAATCGAAGAGGATCGAAGAAGTGAGTAAACGCACCTACACACGTTGGTACGCTTCTTCGTCCACGCGCTTCGGTAAAAATTTTTTTCTTAAAGCTATATAATCGTCATCGTCATTATTTAAACGTAAGGCTGGCTTACTCAGCTTGGAGGAACATTGTTTCTTAATCTCTCGACAAAAATTACCGGTGGTCGATTACCACTGATGCTTTTCTCTCTCTCTCTCTCTCTCTCTCTCTCTCTCTCTCTCTCTCTCTTTTTCTCTCTCTTTCTCTCTCTCTCTCTCTCCGTCGTCTTCGTCATATGAATTTATTATTTTATTTTATTTTCACCATTAAAGGTATGTTTTTGTTTGCTCTTTTTATATTTTATATCTTCAACAGATTAATTAATCTTTATAATCGAGCTACGTGTGTGACTTGCGATCTCGCGTCGATCGCTCTGCGTCGCTTTTGAGCGATTCTACTGGGAATACTGCTTGCGTATACTTTATAAAAAATCGACGCTTGTGTATACATTATATTATAATAATAATAATAATAATAATAATAATAATAATAATAATAATAATATACTTCTTGTATATATATCCTTCTTGACCTTTCTCTTATTTATATACTTTTCGGCCTATGTACAAGTGTGCGATTGCCGCGAGGTAGAGGGCTTTTTTTAAGGGGGTTAGGATTCTGAAAAACGTCTTTGGGTGGGGAGGGGGTCGTTTGCAAACCCGGACTTCCTCTGAGCCGACTCACGCTTTTACCTTAAATACTCGCGTCAAACACGACCTAGGCTTCTCCTTAGCTTACAAGAGCGTTTTCTAATCCAAATTAAAAAAAAAACGAAAATCTGAAGGACTACCATGTACCTTCTTCTCTCGCTTTCGCTCCTCTCCGCGAAACCACCTCTCCAGAACCAGTGCTTTTCCCGTTTTCTTTTTTTATCCCCTCGATAGGAGAGAAGGGGGGTTGAAGAAAAAGCGTCATTCAGACGAAAACTGTTGACTCGATCACACGTAGGTCCATCTGAGCGTCTTTATCTGTTCCCACTGAAGAGGATGCTTAAGTCGCATGTGATTCCTAACGCTGTTGGGATGCGAAAAGGTTTTGGCGCAATTTACGACGGGGCAGGTGGGAGAGTCCCGAGGATAGTGGTGATCCAGATGCGCTCTCATGTCGGCGATGTCGTGGAGAGTTCTGCAGCAGAGGGGACACGAGTAACCGTGCTGACGATGGTGTTCCCTCAGCATCCTCTGCTGTCGAAAGTCCGGCTGGCTTCTCGGGTATTTGCTCGTAGACGAGGACGCCGCACCACCACCGGACGTAACAGCGCTGGTCGTCGTCACTGTCTTAGCCTCGTGACGTTCCTCGTCTTTAATCTGGCGCAGTAACGCCTGTCGTTGATGTTGATGCTGCTGCTGTTGTTGTAACTGAAGCTGATGTTGAATCTGCTGGTGATGGCTGTGGTGGCTGTGGTGGTACGCCCCGCCCTCCGTCTCTTCGAGCCTGTGATCTGCAACCACCACCAGACCAACGTTACCACCAGCCACCACCGCTCATGCACCACGCCAACGCAACGGCCCCCACATAACTTTTACGCTTTTTCTTTTTTTTTGCGGATATTATAAAGTGAGAGAAGAGAGGAAGAAGAAGATGATAATAACAATGAGGCGACGATAATGACTATGAAGAAGAGACTCTGAAATACACCCTGTGAAACCTCTACGCTATCGATATAGACTTCGTCAGGAGAACGAATCTCTGCTAAATCGCGCGGAGAAGAGAGACTCACTACTATGTCTAAGTCTGCTGCTTTATGAGCAAATAAATATTGCAGCGAACGTACGGTATACATTATACTATAAACATCGGTCGGTATCGCGCTTGTTCTGTCCTTTTTTTCTTTTTAATCGTTACGCGTTTGACAGCCATGCGATTATTATTTCACGACTTTCGACCATTCCACGAGGTAATGCGAGATTTTTTCTCGCAAATATCGGACCCTGCAGAATTTCTGGAGAAGCAGTCCGACACTCAGGGCAACGAGGGTTGATGCTGTTGCTGTTGCTGTTGGCTCGGATTGTTAAGGCTCGGACGCTGGTGAATCCCGTGTGCCTGTAGCTGATGATTGATCAGATAGTGCTTGGTCTTGCATCGCTTGCCGCAAACGTTGCACTGTGGCCACGTGTCCGGTGGCGGCCAATTCGAATGTACATTTTTCACGTGCTGACGCAGGTTGCTCGGTGATGAGTAGCTTCTGCCGCAGTAACGACAGAGTGGCCTAGCGTCCTCGTGTCTCAGGGCTGTGTAAAGCCTAGCGAAATTCTCCACCGCCTGTGCTTGAGTTTCGCTCGCGCTCGCTGCTGCTGCGGCCGTCAATGCGCTTTCCTCCCTCTTCGGCACCACCGATCCTACAACCAGGACGTGCCCGTCAGTGGATTCTAACTTCTCGTCCCTCTCTCGCGCTTGCTCTTTCTCTCTTTTTTTTTTCTAATATTACATTCAAACTTACAGATTCGCTTTTCTTTTCTCATTCCACGCTCAACCTCTCCCTGCAATCTTACCTCTGAGAGGCACACTACGTTTTTCTTTACTATTATTATTATTCTTTTTATTTTCTCTTTGGCACCCCTCGAAGCGTTCGAGGGCACACGTGCCGAATCTTCCACACGTTCCCCTTATCGCACTCTCACTTCAGTAACGTGGAAACGTAAACACGTGCACGTACTTCTACAGCGAGTGGGACGAGAAGAGCGCGAGGATGAGATAAGCATGAAGAGAAAGAGAGAGAGAGAGAGAGAGAGAGAGAGAATGAGCGAGAAGTCCGTTCTTCGTCTTATGCACACTAATACACACACGCAATGGCACACGCACACAAACAGGCTACTCTCGTACTCTCAGGGCATGCCCAGTTGTAGGATGGTGTTTTTGTTGGTTACCAGAAGATATATGCTACGGTATACTGCTTTTTTTATGTCTGTTTTTTAAAAATATTTTCTCTGTAGCAAAGGCTCTTTTTACACTCTTCAGAGAATTCTCTTTACATGTCACAAACTCGGATTGGTTTAATCAGGTATTTAACGCATCAATGTAAAGTAGAGGGGTAGGTATTTTGTGAGAGGACGTTCAGAATAAAATATTTCCGTGGATAACAGGTGACCGACCCCACTGCTTTTTGTATTTCCCACGAAGAGGCGTTGCGGTCGAAGATTAAGCAAATTCGAGGCGGAAAGGTGAACGTTTTTAAGCGAAAGGAATTTGATAAGCGCACCCAAAAGCAAAAAGGTTAACAAAAAAATATGGTATAACATTCGATTTTACGTATTTCCACTTGCACCTTCTTTTTTTCAAACTCACGAATCATCGATAGGAAAGATGGACAGGGGTAGAGAATAAGTGATCCGGATGGAGGGTGTGTCTGCATGCGAGGGAACGAAAGGGAGAGAGTGAAAGACGAAGACGAGAAAGAGAGAGATGAATGGATAGACGGAGACGGATAAATCGACAGAAGTGGGAGTTTACCCCGAGAGAGAAGGATAGTGAGTAGGAACAACGTAAGAACCCTCGTATTGATCCATCCTGTACTATGCCTCGTTGCGACTATCTTTCCTACGAATCTCTAACGCCAAAGCTCCTCTTTCCCCCGCATTCTCTGTGTGTGCTCAGCACCCCACTACCCCTTCGCTCACTTTCCTCCCGCACTTCGAGGCTTAGTTACGTAAGATAAGGGAAACCTGCAGAGTCTCTCGCTCGCAACTTTTCTCCTCCTCTCCAAACCCTCTTCGCAATCCTCTTGCCTGCCATTTTGGAAGAAATTGGCAAGAAAAATTTAAGGGTACAATAGAAATAAAACAGGTTGAGAAAAGTAACGAACGATTTGCAGATAAAAATATTCGAATCAAAATTAAATTGATTTGTACATCGATCTAATAACAATGATAACTCAATAAAATTATATTATTTATGTTTGCTGTTATTTGATTTAGAAAAAAATGTTTTTCTGATTGCTAGTTAATATTTTTTTTCTTTGTAAAACAGGACACTCGACTGACATAAATGAAACGTGCTTAAGAATAGTTGTTTAAGCTTTTGATTGATACATTTATTTATTTAATCGACATGAAATCTTGTGAAAAAATTTCGAAATTGTAATTATCGGATGTGATTATCGATTGGAGGTGTCTGGTGTGAGATGATAGAGAATTGGAAGATAACGAAAAAAAAGGAGCGAACCGAAAGACCAGGGTGATTTATGGCGGACGGCAGGAAACATCGAAGCCAATCTATTAGAATTACTGAGTCCCGTGTACACCGAGGTCGTACGTTCGCCCCGTCTGTCTCTCTCTCTCTCTCTCTCTCTCTCTCTCTCTCTCTATAGTCGCTTGATAAATGTGCTGGCTTAGCGACCGAGCGTTACAGAAGCGAAGTACCAGTAAGTCTTTGACCGAAACAACCCCTAACAGTATAATTCAGTTGAACCTTTGACGCAATGACTCGATACCCGCGCGATCGGTTCGAAACTGGCTATCGTACAGAAACGTTGAAAAAAAACAACGAAATAAAGTTCAAAGTTAAATTAGTTACCATTCCTTAACGAGGAGTGTAACCAAAGAAGAAGACTCCATGGAAAGAACAATTCGACGAACGAAAATAAAGGCATAGGTACAAATTACCCAACGAAAACTGTACTCCTGTAGATAACGAATAAACCGTAGTAATTTCGAGCGTTGAGTACAGGTCGGCAAAAGTTAAATTGGGTACGGGTGCGCGACGAGACTCGAGAAACCATTCGACCGTTGGTTGGTACGATCGACGCTGGGGGAGACAGCGGGCTTGTAACTCGTGAAAGACGATGAAGCGGGTGGAGGATTGTTGAGACTCTCTCTCTCTCTCTCTCTCTCTCTCTCTGTGTGTGTGTGTGTGTGTGTGTGTGTGTGAGAGAGAGAGAGAGCCAAGACGAGCTGGCGGGCTCAAGCGAGGATGATGCGGGGTCTGAGCTAAGTTGGACGGTCGGTAGGATAGCGAGGTGGTGCGAGGATAGTTCCGGGTGTTCTATCGAGGTAAAAAAGGGAATGGAGACTCGATAGCGGACGAGGGTGATTGCGCCAGTCCATTAGCGGCATCGCTTCGATGAATTGGGTTGCATAGACACGAGAGATAGATAGATAGATAGATAGATAGATAGATAGATAGATAGATAGATAGATAGATATATAGATAGATAGATATATAGATAGATAGAAGATAGATAGATAGATAGAGAGAGAGAGAGAGAGAGAGAGAGAGAGAGAGAGAGAGAGAGAGAGAGAGAGAGAGAGAGAGACGATTCAGCGAAGAACCTCGAAGAGGTGAAGGCGTAAGCGGAGAGCGAGACACCGGGGCTATCTGATTGGCTGAAGGGAATTAGAGAATCGATCGAACGTTTTAGTTAGGCGGCAACCGCGCGTACACGCCACCAACACCCGGAGAAACCGGGTCGTGCCAAATTACTAAGGAACTCTCGTACTCTGTCTTATATCTGCGCCACCGGGATAGCCCCAGATAGATTGTACGATGATATTTTGAAGGGGTTGATTAATCGGAAATGTAATACACATAGGGAGATAGATAAAAAAAATTCTGTCTCGCTAACTAGAGCACTAAGTTTGTATTTATTTTCATTTTATCTCTTTTGATCGACGTGTGCGGGAGCTGGAAAAGGGCCGAAGGCTGTGAACGAAATATAAGAACGGTTATATACGATTAAGGCTTATGACAGGCTGGGAAAGGACACAGGGCGAGTTGATGTATGGCGCCGAGAGGAAAGTTTAATTTAGACACCGGTGCTTCGGGCCACACGTTTTACGTGCGCAGCGGAAGTTCGCCCTTCTTCATATTCCATGTTCTTTGTAGGGACGCACAACCCTCTGGACAACGTGAAAGTGGGGGATTCACCCTTTTGACCCTCTCCATTCTCTCTCGTCTTACTCTCACAGTCGCTCTCGCATGCAGCGACCATTTTAACGACCACTGCGGCTTTCACGCGAAGCTTTCTCATTCAAGCTCTCTCTCCCCCTCCTTGCCCTTCTCTCGCTTTCCATAATAACTAAACTAACCTAAAGTTTAAGGTAATTCACCAATAACCGATTCAGATAAAATATTCGCAATGCCTTTCGAGTGTATTAAAATATAACTAAAAACAATGAACGATTCTTGTTAAACATACTAAAAACTTATTTAAACTGCACTGATCATTTACTACTTCATTATAACGATATCATTATGATTTTAATTGATTTCGGAGGAAAACAACTAGTGTCGCATTTGACGAATTTTCATTGTATACCAACCTCTTTATACAAAATGTTCAATGTTACTCTTCCCGAAAATAATTTTAAACACTCCTATACTACAAGATATTCGATCATAACAGAGAGTTTATCAGTTATGTTATAAGTTATAGGAAACCCAATACGAGCAAGTGGAACCAAGGAGAACAGAAGTTTTTATTTATCTGTAATTGACGCAAGAACTGTCCAGTATTCTAACTTTAGTATGCTGTTCATAGTATTCTCTTATCAACGGTATATTATTTTTATGCCCTCAAGTAGGTAAAATTTATGCAAGCTCTGTTTATTTGTAAGTTGACATCTCTTTTCCTATAAGATTTATTTAAAAATTGCCAATTTTGACTGCAATTGTCTGTCACCGGTCCAATCAAGAATCGTTACATTGATCTCAAACGATGCAGAAAAATGAACTCTCACGATTAGAACAAAAAATGTACGATTAACATACTAAGTGTTCATTGGTGAACCACCTACCCCAAGGTTCCCTTCAAACTTGTTTCCATACGCAGTTAATTCTATGTCGTCAATTTCAATCTATACGAAGATTGAATTGAAAAAGCGTGTTTTGCATTTTTCAGTCGTGCTCTTTCGTTCCTTCACTTTGCCAGGTAAAGATAAATCTCGAGGTCTAAATGAAAAAAGTAACGTGCGTATGCATTGTACGGGGCGAAAAGAGAGAATTTGTGAAAAAGGCAATGGCGGGAAGTAGTTGCGTTAGAAAAAAAAAATAAACAAAACAAAAATAGTGGGTGGATAGACGTTGTTGGGATGACTGGGAGGTGGCGTTATGTGAATGTGGGCGTAGGTACCTCAAGGATACAGGCAACTGTGAAGCAGAGTGGTTACGAGAGGGTCGGTGCGATGGTGACCGACAAGAAGGGTGTGGGCGTCGTTCGTGCTGCTGGGCCAAGTGCTAGGCCCCAGATCAATGCGGACATGTGCGGGGAATTGCACGAGAATCGATCGCACAACCCTCCCAACCCCTCCCCCGCTTTTACAAACTTCCTTAGACTTTCTCTCTCTCTCTCTCTCTCTGTGCGTGCGTGCGTGTGTATATGTGTGTGTGTGTGTGCGTGCGTGCGTGTGTACATTCTCTATTCTCCACTTTTCTCTTTTAACTCTCCTCATGCCCTGGTCCCTTCACTCTCAACGTCCATCACTTTCCCTTTTCGTTTCTACCCGATATGCTCTCTAGACTTTTTCGGTCAAACTGATCGTATTATTTTTGTTTGTCAAGCATTATCAACTTAGCGTTGTGCGGGATCGAAATAATAGAAAATGCTACTGTAAGTACAAAGAAATTGTGCATAAAACTTCTTGAGAATGTTAATTGTATATATTTATAATAAACGTTAATATGGCGTACATACGAAATATTCTACCAATGCCGAGTTTAAGGAGAAATTTTTTTTTAAATCTCTGCTCAGTTCCTTCTTTGTTTTATCTCTTCTTTCTCTGGTTAATTTGGCTTCGCTCTTTTTCCTTTGCTGAGAAGAGCGACGTCGACCCCTGGATATAGTAAGGTTTTCCATTTTTCTTGTTGGCATTGTTTCGACGGAGGACACGTATCGTATTTCCAAATACAACGACGAAGACTTTTATACCTGAACACTTTCCCGAGGGAAGTACAAAGAAGACTCGTGCGACAGAAACACATGAATTGGGCCCGGAAGGTCGGCCCCGGGATGACTAGTCGTCAAAAATAGCGAAACGTGTAGAGAAAGGTGCAGCTCGAAGCGAAATAAGGAGCACCGAACGGTCAGCGTCGTCGTTGGACGTGGAGAAGAGACGTCTTCCGCAAAATTAATGAGGAGTTTTCTGAGAAAAGACGACAGGAAAGGATAAATCGTGTCAGGACACTTGGGATCCTCGAAGAATATCCGAAAGACTTCATGAAGCATTCACAGAAAACCGCAGTCACAGACATCGCCCACGACGCAATTATTTTGGTCATCTTTTTTATATGTTTGCTGCACTCGGTCGAGAGAAAGACAGATCGAGGAGTGAAGTTGAAGTGAGAGGTGGATGAGCTTGAACGCAGAAGGAAGATGAAAAGAGATATCGAGGGAAAGGCTAGTAAAGTAAAAGCTCGTAGAATCCAAGAAGCATCGCCACCCGGCATCTTGCCCATTTCCCACCCCTTACCACACGACTAAGAACTCTATATCTCACTCACTCACGCTGGAAATTCAATCAAACTTGCAAAGCTTTCGGAAGGATGAAGTATACCTTCACAAACTCGTTAACTCTTTGACGTACTTACCCTTTTTTTTCAGCAACCAAAAATTAAGTTAGATATTTTTTATTCATAAATAAAGACGATATCCCGGCAAATAAATGTTTCTCTTTCGACAATGATTGAAGAATCGTTGTATTTACCGAATCACTTAGAAGAGCCCTAAATTATTGAGAACTTAAATTCTTTATATAATAAGAAAAATTATTAATGTATAAATTGGTGCGTTGCAAACATTTCAAGGTCAATATGCCAATGAGTACCAAACTCAAAAATAGCGATGATCCGTTCTTAGAACAAAACGAAGAACGTGCGGAGGGTTTGATAAATATGACAAAGGGCGCGTCGTTGATGGAATCAATGTGGTCTATTAGTCGAAGTCAAGGCGAGAGATGGAAGGACCTGGTCGGTAAATTTAGTCGTGCTGTGGGTTTGGGTTGAGGGGGCGTTTCATCCCTTATGTCTGGTCACGTCTTTAATATAGGTAGCCCCTTCTGTTCTTTCTTCAGGATCTTCACTCATGTATGAGGGGTGTGTGAGCTGTGCGCAGCATGTACGCGTTCCCTTAATCAATCTTTCTGGTAAAAGGGAGGCGGTAGTAGTTGAGAGCACCAGCATGCGAGCTATGTATTACGAGCTGCATTCGTAAATTTCGACACGGTTCGAATACTGCCGACAAGTCAAGAGGAATCGATAAGCGTATATGCACTGTTATATCGTATAATAACGATGCAAATACGACAAGAGAAAGGAAAGAAAAAAGTAGAGAAGCTGCCTTGAATGCCTACGAGAATTGTAGTTTGTCCGCAGAACGCAATATAGAGAGCCTTCGGACCCTTAGGACTCTCTGGATGCATTCCTCTGCACCCTCGTCGAACCTATATATATATATCCCTCCCCCCCCCCCTCTCTCACTCTAATGAAGATGGATAAAAGAGGATGATGGCTGAAAATCGAATGGAACGTCATGGTCATTGGAGTAAGGCGAGGATAAGGCTATGAACGGGCTTAATCAAAGGGGATTAAGAGAACGGACACAGAGCGGTAGCTACTCGATAGCTGGATAACAGAATGAATTGAGAGCGAATGACGGTAAGAATAATGGTTGCCAGTGCTCGGGGAAGGGGGAGAAATCAAAAAGTACAACGCAAAGGATATAAAAAGACAAAAAAAAATGAAGAACTTAATGAAGTGCGAGAGAGGAATAATTAAAAATTCGTTCATACTTTCTCGTGATTCATTCTTTGAGCGAAAAAATGAGGGAGTAATAGGAAAAGAGGGAGTAGTCAAGAATTTTTTCTTCCCTTTCCATCCTCTAGTCTCTTCCCGAATGCCGTCTTTTTACTACCCTGCTACCGAGCAAGATCTCCGGTAATTTCTTTCCCTCGTTTACGTGTTCTTTCCTTCTCGGCCCACATCCTCGTTTTCCCCGTTTACCTCATATGTTCCTTGAGGTTATTGCAAACATGTCGGTCACCCGTCGGTGGTTATAGCCAGAAAGAAAAGAGTCTCAGAGATAGAAAGAAACGAGCACCAAATCGCAAAGGTTCTGCTGGCAGGTCGATAAGAATCGGTGGAAGAGCCAGGAACACAGAAGCGGGCAAACCTTATCGGGATCGAATCCCGAGTGATAGATGACCCTAATCCAAGTCGGTCGTTGCTTCTACCGCTGCTACTGTTCCTGCACAAACTAAACTTTGCTTCTACTATACTCTCTGCAAAAAGAAATAGGTTTTGTAACAGTGAACCTCTAGGCAACCGGGATTTAACTCCATCCAAGACACAAAGCATTTCCTATCGGTTACCATTTCCTTCCTTCGCTGAACCCCCTCGTATGCTTGGATCAATGGGCTTGTACAGAACTCCGCGAAAGAGTATTATTTTTTTTGCTCGCACAGGTGAAAGCAAATGGACAAGCAATGAGTTCAGGAGTTTGGAATCGGAGTGAGTTTAAAGGAAAACAAAGTATAGACTGGAGAGCGAGAACGAAAGAGGGAAGAAGAGGCACAAGAACGTGACGAAGGGTTCACAGTGCCGAGAAAAAAAGATTGAAGCCCTTCCCTTTATTACGTAGAGTCAACTGCGGGGGTTGAGAAAGAACAGGGGCAGGAGTGTGGAGCTCGTGCAAGCGATTGATGGAAGAGATTCGTGGAAACAGTTGCCCTTGGAATTGGATAAGCCACGACGTAGCCTGTTTCCCCAGCCTTGTCGTTCGTCGTGTCTCGTTGAAGGAGGAAAACGGAGACGCGCAGAACAAAAGGAGGATTCGTCTTTTCACGCTCTTCGATTTCTGTCATTCGTTCTATATTCGTCTTTTCTGACAATCGCTGAGCCTGGATGATACGATTTATAATTTTAAAATTATATTTTGAATATGTTCTTTCCCAGACGAAACCACCCATATCAAACCATTACGGATAAATGAGGGCGCGGTAGCATAATAAAAATAAACGACTCTATGCCCGCGACAATAATATCACGGTTCACGTCCGGCAGATTGGTCTCGTCTGGCGCGCACAAAACTACAGCGATCCTGTATACCGCACACGAAGAGCGGAAAGGGTCTGCAAACGCGGGGGAAATCGAATGGAACCGAGAAAACACGGAGAAGGGGAGAGAGAAAGAGAGACGTGCCAAGCTGATGGGCCAGGGTGAATAGACAGGAAGAGTTAGGAATCGGCGAGATCAATACAACGCTCGTACTTTTTTTCGCTCTTTATCGTTCCATCGCAATGCCAAGCGTACTTTTTTCCATATCTCATGTACCTCGCATTCAAACGAAACGACGAGGAGATCGTCGCAAGCGGAATTACTACGCCGCTGAATTAAATTATCACCCTATACAACTCAACTATTACGGTTTTACCGTCCAATTATTTATAGCTTCACTTATTTACACCAATATATATTTAGTCAGCGAAAATTCCGTCTCCGCCGAATCTCGACGCCAATCACTGTTCCGTATATAGCCCTAACCCTCATACCCCAAAGTTTTATCGACTTTGCGGAGACTAATTAGATTTTGCCTTCGCCAATCGAAATTTCCACAGACGTCGCACCTTCCCGATATACTTGCATCCATTCGTTGCTGGCACCGCGATTCGTCGTACGTCAAATAGGATTTCAGCGCGATAAAATTACCGGCCTACGTGTCTATAGAATGTTTCACGAAAAAAAGTGTCTCGGTACATTTTTTTCAATTAATAATTTTTTTTTACGCTGCAGCCTCTCTTCTCGCATTCCAATCTACAGTAGACTTAGAAAACTAAAAAAAATATGTACACCAGTGGCTATCTCAATCCGTTGACAATTCTATCGCTACAAATCTATCTCACTATTAAACGAGTAAACATCTTCCTCTCTTCTCGATTATTAACACCTCCCCAACGTACTTCCAATGTAATCAAGGGATCGATGAAAATCTTAAGGCTGCATAATCTTGTCGCGGTCTTTCATCAAACGAAACCCATTCACTCTTTGGTGCACCGTCTGTATCAATTCTTCTCTTCGGTCCAACTCTCGGGCGACGCGTATTGCTGGTTGAGATGGATCTGTCCGGCGTTCGCGGCTTGTTGGAGCTGCTGTGCGAGCGCGTGGGTCGATTGATATACCGGATAGCTCTTTCTCTTTCTGATGCCGTGCATCGACAGCAAGTGTATCTGTAGATATTGCTTCGTCTTGAATTGTTTGTTGCACACGTGACAGGATATGTACTCGGTCTGTACGGTGTGCACGTTGACGATGTGCTGCTTCAGATTGGAATTGTTCGAATATATTTTTCCACATTCGGGACACTTTGGTTTGCCATTGCCGTCGCCTAACGAATGCTGATGGTGATAGGGATCTCGAACTTGATGCAAGAGACTTGTTATTCCCGTGCTGTCTCTTTGCTGTTTCTGCTTCGCGCACGACTGCAACATCAGATTCAACTGTTCGGTCGTACTTTTAACCAGACTACTCGAACTACCTGCCGAGACCTGTTGCTGAAGAGTTTGTAGATTGTTCTGAAGCTTCTGATGCATCGCGCTCAGTTGTTCACTATTGAGGCTGTTGAGAGCGCTCATCGATGCGGTACTGTGCTGTTGAGTATCGAGATGATGCTGCTGCTGCTGCTGATGCTGCGGCTGCTGCTGTTGTTGTTGTTGTTGCTGATGATTCGGCTGATGTTGAAGACGAGACGTCGCGGAAGAGCTCACCGGCAACGAGGAGAAATCCTGCTTCGATGCTCCATGGATTCCCCCGTGGCTCGGATGGGTTCCCGTAACGACGAGGTCGTTCCTTGCCGTGCTGGATGACCCGCCAGCGGTAGCCAACCAGCCGGAACTCGAGCACGAACCGTCTCCTCCGGAGGGCGGCGGCTGCCAGCGCCCTGGAACCCACCAGCCAATTTCAGTCCTCGGCCAATCTCGAACGTTCCCTTAAACACTACATCATCCTTCTCCTTTCTCTCTCGTCGTTTTTCTAATACAAATATTTTTTGTTATTTTGTCTTTTTTCAGTTTTTACTGCCTCTTCCTCATTCGCCTTCTTCACTCTCTTTATTCTACCTCGTGATTTGCTCTGACCCGATTTGAAATAATTTGTTTCCAACGAAACCAATTTCCTTCTTCCCTGTCTCGCTTTCGCTCCACTGTATTTTCTTCGACGACGACGAGTCCTTTTTGCCAATTCATTATTTTTTAAATTTCCAAGTGTCAGTGTGTGCTGGGTATGACATAATATTTTGTTTATCACTCGCGAAACCCGATCTTGATCGACGGGTATTTTTAATGTGTTTTATTTGTATATATTCTTTTATGTACTTTCTGTCCCTCTCCTCGTTCACCCGTGTCTGTCCCTAATTATCGGAGATACTTCTTCCCCTCTCGCTTAACAATTAAATCCAATTCATGCTTCTGCTCTTTTCCTTTTTCCTCTTTTTTTTTCTATAAATATGATTATATGATCTTTCTTGTTCTCACGCGACGAGAACCAACAAACCCGAAGTGGCTCGGGCAAGCGACTCTAGTCGTTCTCTCTACGATTATATTGTACGTACACGCTACTCACCGTTCTTCGGGGGTGGTGACGGAAGTGGTGACGGGGCTTGGAGCGTGAGGAAAGAAGCAAGTGAGCGAGGAATCGCAAAGGTACAAATCGAGGGGCCGGGATGTTTCTTTGTGAGAGGTACGAGAGTTCCATGCATTCAACGCAACAACGAGAGACCAGAGTCGTAGGAACGACAGGAGGATACTAGTCAGGGGGGCTACGACCGTTAATGGTAGACAATATTATTTCTAATTAAAAAAAAAAAAAAAAAAGAAAAAAAAACTGTAATTGTCGGTTCAATCGATTTTTGTTTCTGTTCTATTGTTTGGCACTCACCATAGTTTGGATCCTGATTCGCCGCGTGAATACCTGAGGGTCCTGGCATCAGTCCTGGAAACAGATTGAATTTCTCTGTCAAGAATAAATACAAATTTTATGATTAATTATTGATTTATTGTGATAATTTGATATTATTTTTATTTAATTAAATGGTTACTGCTCACCTTGGAGACCCAGAAGTGCAGCAGGAAACGTGCTTCGATGGTGTTCCATGGAATCGTTAAGAATATCGCTGGGCTCGGTCTTTACGGAATTGAGCATACCGTCTTTCGACATATCCTCGTCGTTGTCGGACATGGAATTCGAGTCCTCGCCCGTTGACTGTGCCTGCGAACGTAGTCGCAAACCCAATTAAAAAACTCTGGCCCTTTTTTTTTAAACTTTCACTCAGGCAACATCTTTGTAGATTCTACATGAAACAATGATTTACCTGCACGTTGTTGCTCGGTGTAGTGTGTATCGTCGGTCCTCCCTCGAGTGCCTGTCCCAAAAGCGATTCTTGGAGTTCAGATTTTTGTTCCACGTGATTGCCCAGCGGTGGGGAATAACTCCTCGGTCTCTTTTCCGGCGGTGGACTTAGCCCACTCTCGTTCAGGTCTCCTCGTCCGTTATCCTGCCACAGATTTCTCGGTGTTACCTTTGTGATCGAGCGAAAATTAGATAAAAACAAAAGAAATATAAATTAGTGTTTTTTGGATCCTGGAGAAATTCTTTTGTCGAAGTTGTAAAGAAAGAAAAATAAATAAATCAATCGAAACTTACAGGTGAGCTAGCGTTGTTCCCACTGGACGCAGAAGGTGGTGGAATCTTTGATGCTGCGGAGCTACTGTTAACGTCCGCGAGACCTCGAACTTGAAGCATCTGGGCGGTCTTGAGGAAGGCTGAGAGTTGTTCCTGTCCGACGTGGACTTCGCCGTGATACATGAATCGTAGAAGTGACTCCATGTCCGACGAGGCTACGTCTCGAAGAATTACTATGGGATGCTGGCACGGATTCGCCTGTAAAACGAGCATAAAAATCCTCTTTACAAATGAAATAGCATATAGTTCGTCTATCAAACTACTCTGCACTTAATTTTTCGCTCCATAGCAAGGCATTGTCGCGACGAAACGACGATTGATACCAAACATTTGATTTACGAACTGGATAAGTAATGAGCGACGTTTAATCCAATTTTATCGTTCGTTCAATGTTACAAGCACCACGACAGAGCGTCAGGTTGTAAATTCACTTTGACTCCAGGCAATCGTCGGCTCGATCGTGAGCAGAAAGCAAAGTAAAAAAAATTATGCCGAGCTTTTGCTCTCTCATTCTCTTGTGTCAGGAGCAAACTTGCATGACACTCGGTACGTGTTGCCGTGGCCAATCAGTAATATAAGAAACGTGGTCACTGCGGCAAATTGCACGTTATCGACTTGATACAAATGTATCCTAGCTCTAAATATTTGTAACCACAGATAAAATTAAGTGAGTACAACGGTCATTAGGGGAATTCATTGCTAAAGAAATAGAGCACGTGCGGCATGCAATCAGTATTGAACTTTCGGCGCAAGTCTCTCACTGACGCTGACTCCTGCTGCGTTCGCTTGCATTTCAATATAAGCGAGAGTAGGAAGAGTTTAGCACGTGGGTGACAACTAATATTAGCCCACGATCTCGCGAAAGTCTCGACTCTCCGGACTATTATCGACCGCGATATTAATCACAATTAATGGCCTGGTCTGCAAGGGTCCACTTAACATTAATAGATCTCTCTATATACATATATAATACAATCTATTCCAGGTATTAGTTTAGATCGAGGCGACAACGCTCACCCGTGCCATTACTTCGCCTCGGTACTCACGACGAGAGGACCGAGGGATCGATATAGCGTGCGTGTGCGACACCGGTGGGTCCCGACGACGAGATCCAACAGTGAAACTCAACACAACGAGCGACGTAGTAGAGCTGTAAAATATTCGGGACCGATTCTGCATGACCTCGATAACGATTCAACGTACAGCTACAGCTCGATTTCTTCTCCGTTTACATAGATTATTGCCTCTAGCAAGATTATAGCTGTAAAATAGCGAGTGATAAAAAATAACAACATACTTGGTCCAAGAATAATTTTCCTTTTGCGTTATATATTACGCTTATTTGAAGAATGTACTTTACTGGGTGTATAGGCGGATGATAATTATTATTTATTTTGTACGGGCACTTTCAGGGTAGCAACTGAGGGAAAAAGTATATGGCGGGACAAGTGTAGAGATAAATGAATAACCGAATGACGCTCAATCCACGCAAATTAATCGTAACAACGTCGAATTATCGATTCGTCGAACAATCTCTTCGTCTGGAGCGACGACAACTGATATAGGCGCAGTATCTATATCACGTCATACAGAATAATTGTATGCTTATCGAACGTGTGATTGGCACAGACAGCTCAGTGGAAATAAAAGTAAATAAAAAATAAAAGAACGACAAAAGCAACGACATCGGGCGGGGGGGGGGAGCAACGACTAGTGTGAGCAAGAATGCAAGACAAGAGGCGATGATAGATGCTAGAATCAAGTCAGGGACGCTTTAACGAATTTAATTAACGTATCAAAGGCAGCTAGAGCATTCCGTCAATTAGAAGTAACGCGATTGAAGGATCGGATCAATGATTAATCGTGGCTGGGCCACGATAGGGACAGGACTCGACGACATTTCGACGACATGTTCATGAGGAAAATATTCTGACGTACGAAAAAAATATATAAAGCCTTTAGGCCACTCGATCGATCAGAAATTTTATTTTTTTTAAATTTTTATTATTCACCGTCATTGCTCAGTCCTCATATGATTCCGGGATTCGATTTAGACTTTAAGCAAGTGTGGGTTTTGCCTGCATACAGCCAACGGTACGAGAATGAATTACCGATCTGTCTACTCGATCAACCGGTCCTGCGACACGCACCGTGCACTTTCCTCAATACAAGCTCAGAAACGATTTTAGAAAGCGTTTTCTCGATATAACGATATTCCACGTGTACGAAACTCAATAATCGTGACGCGGATATATCCGCATTCGGTATTTATTACATCGAAAGAGAGTCGAGGATTAAAATTTGTAGAATAATTTTTTTTTCAATCTTATGTGACATGCCCGCGAATACTAATGCGGCTGCTAATACCTAAGGCGCACAGTGAGTAGAGCACGCGCGAAAAGAATTCGATTATATCGAGTACTTACAGCAAGAATCGACGGAGGTGATAGACGAGGGAGCTTCCGATAATCAGATATAGCTATAGAATACAATAGAGATGGTTGCATGTGAGTGAAGCACCCTAACTAAAGCGTAAGTAGAAAAGTAGAATACTACTGCATGGTTTCTGATCCGGTTATGCAGGCGCGAGTACGTTCGTTCGCCAGTCATGGCTTCTCCCGCAAAACAGAGAGCCAAAAGACATCTCGTGACGAATAGAAAGAACGAGAGCCGAGGCACGAACAACCGGTAACGAGTGTACAGGTAACTCGAGTTAGGCGAATGAATATGTTATATTTCGCGTTTGCGAATATAGAATCGAGCGGATTTGTTTATTTCTTTCTGGATTAATTAAAGTAATCCTCGAGGAATGTCAAAATTATTTAAGTGATTCTGAAAACGTAAAATTATGTCTCGTAGAGCCCTTCGAAGAACAAATTTCATTCTTGTCTGAGTCTGAAATACTTTTCATTCTTTACTTCGTACAAAATGTAACGATTTACTATTTTATTGTTTTAATAATTTATTTTTAAGAATAATAATACCGCGACTGGTAATAATACATTTTAATTATTCAATCGTTGAACCATAATTTTATAATTTAATATGAAAATATTTAATTATGTGGACTGGCAAACTTTTCTTTGCTTTCCTATTTTCGTCAGAAAAACTCGAGCCCCCTAAATTAAATAGAGTCGCAACGTATATATAAAGAATTGCCTGCAACGCGGAGTCTTCAATCAAGTGTACGAAGCAATGCTCACGGTAGAAATGCGCAACGAGCAACTACGCACTTCCGTTGATAAAAATACTCGGAGGCTCTGTAACGCGAGACTCCTTTCTCTCTTTCTCTCGGTACACGTGCCGTCATGTACTGCGTGTCAAACGTCGCTGCGCATAGTAAAATACGCTATAAACTTGCTATGCTCGTGAATTATAAAAAAAAAATACATGTATATATATATATATCAAATTCAACTAAGCAAGAAAGAAGTGAAAAAAGAAAAAAAAAAACGAATAAGAAATTCAGCGAGCGGGGAGAAGGATCGTTCATGAATATAAAAATGTAAGAAATATCTCTGTCATCTCATGCATTTCCTGTGCTCCAAGTACGAAATAAATGTTTCTCGGTAAGACGCATCTCCCACTCTTGGTATACTCAACGACAAAAATAAAATCTTAACGACCCCTCCCCCGCTCTCCCTATTTCTATACCCTCGCAGCGCGTGCGGTGAAACACAGCATAGCCGTATATACACACATACATAAATACATACATACATAAATACATATGATACGCAATTCGCTCGACGACGTAGGAGCATTTCATTCCTGACGACGCCTGGACCGAAAAATTAGGATGTGAATGAGACTGCGGGAAAAAATGTAAGGAACTGTAGGGGCGATCAGCGAGGAGTCACGGTGACCACTGACCGAGGGTACAGCGCGAGTAAAGCAAGGTTCGATCGTTCAAGCTGAGCGTGCGAGACTAACGCCAGTACGATATATAGCTAAAGCAACTAGAAATGAGAGAGCCGAAAGGAGCTAGATGGGATGAACCAGGGCCAGGGCGCAGTCGTCGTTGCTCGAGAGGACAGATCTGCTCTCTCGGTGCAAGCATACGCGGGCACTCGATATAGATCGGGAAACGGGCTCTAGAGTCGAGCAGACACCCGCGGTGCCGCGTCGCGCAGCCAGGAGAACACGAGGCGGCCTTAATTAGGCTTGGTGAGACAGAGAAACAGAGATCGACAGGAAGAGGGAGAGCGGGTTAGGGAGGTCGACTTAAGCGATAAACTATGTATATTCAGGGAGTACCGTTCATCAACGATTACGTGTACTTTGGAGGTGTCGAATAAATGTAAGATAGGGACTCTTATCGTTTCTCGTTCCAGGCATGCGGACCTGCAATGTATGTATACTTTATTTCCGTAAGATAAATCGGTGCCGTGTGCTTGAAACATTATTCGATAATTATTTCAAATTCCAATGAATGCAGGCATAATGTAAATATTTATCTATACAATTATAATTCGATAGAACATTCAATATTGATTCATTAGTTTTGAATTATTGAATTTATTCAAAGAATTCTAACTCACTCGTGATTATAGTGTTAAATCCATTTTATGTAATTTTCGTATTGTAATTATCTAACTCTCAATTCTTCTGGTCTCTGTCTTTTTCGCTCTCTCACCCGAGTAGTAAGAGTAGAATTAGTATAGTAGTAGTACCCCCACTCGGTTCAAACGCGAACTACGCGAGGGGCTTCCACCTACTCTCCCACTCTTATGGTCGACGAGCGCGAGCAGGGAACCTCTTTGAGCTTGCTTCGTGTCCCGTTGATTGGATAGTTGAATTCTTGAATTACATCCTAACATATATAGTAGCAGAGTGCGTAGCCCAACCGCGTACGCACACCACTTATGTCCCACTTGTTGTTTTATCTCTTTTCATCCTTCTCCCTCTTTTCTTTAGTCACTTCCCTCTCGTACGTTACATACTATATACGTATATATGTATATTTTTTATCTCGCTCCACACCAGCACCAGTTCTCCTATCCACTCGGTTCCTTTTCTAATATAACAGCGGGAGAGGCCCACCACGCGTGTTACTACGAGATGGACGGAGCTACACAGTGGGCAAGCAACCAACAATTTATTATCCACGAATATGAGAACGCGCGGGACAAAACGAGAAAGCAAGAAGACAAAATAAATTCATATATTAAAATAATCGTCAATACAAAAACCGTTTGCCATTAGAAAAACAAAGAAATAAAAAGCAAACATCGTTGATTCATTAATTAAAAAGTAAAGCAATTTTATCGATTTGCTTTGTAAATAAAATCCAAATACTTCATTTAAAAAAAAATTTTTCAATTGTTTTTTATTTAAATATTAACAGAAATATTGTATTAAAATATTTAATTTTTTTTTTTTCTTGGAAATAATAATATTTTCTCCAGAGTGTCTATGTACTAGAATAAAAATTTGCCTTCTTTTTAAATACATTTTGTAGAATTAAAAAATCCGCCATGACCCACATTAGCCTAAGCATTCGACGTACATATAGCGTAGACGAGAGGATATTGTCAGTGTCGTACGGAGTGTGTAGTTCTCCCTTTGCGTTGGCTGAACGTGCGAGTTCGCTCTTATTTTTAGGTAGCTGATCATTCGGTGGCGGTGTAGCGCACGCACGCTCTCGCACTTGCTCGTTTCTATCCCTCGTGAGATACAAGGAGTGCGTGGAGAAGTGTGGTAGCGAGCGTGTGTGCACGCATACGGGTTCTCCTTTGGTTTTTGGTAGCCTGGCTCATGAACCAGTGTACATCGCATACACAAATATTGTTGACGACTCATCGTGCACTGTAGTATATACGGTTCATCCGTGCGGTACATGTCCCGTCTGCGACGACATAATGCTTTCCCAAGAATTAGAGACCGGAGTACGTAGTGCTTCGCGGTGGGCGACGATATAAATAAAATTTCGGCCGCTGACGGATAATCCAAGATCCCTCCGGAACACAGAGTGTGTACTGTACTCGGTATATTCGAACAGGAAAAAAATTGTGACGGGAGAGAAAGTCTCATTATCGCGTGACAGATATCACAGGCGAATTAGAAACTGATTTTTAGAAACTCCATGTACGACACGACACACGCGCTATCTGCTTCAATGTATCCTGCTTCGATATGATACACACCGCTCAGACAGACAAAATATATTTCAACGAATAATCTAAATTGGTAACCGACTAATGCTCTGTTTCCTATTATACCAGAATATACGACCGATAAATAAGCACGCACACTGCTTACATTAAAACGTGTCATTGAGTTTACGTACGCTCTCCGCTGATTAATTATAATTTCAATGCGTAGTCTCAAATATTCTTTAATACTTTTTCTTAAATTTCTATCATTCGCTGTTCAAAGTTTCCTTTATTTTCCTTCCGTTGTCCTTGGATTACCATTTCCTTTCTAAATTGCCGTCATTGCATTTTGCGATTGAAAAAAAGACGCTCTGAAAAAAAAGATTTATTTTTATCCAAGAAATTCTACTTTTTTTCGACTTAATCGACTGTCACTTGATTCAAAGAAAAAAAATTACATTTAACTCGTCTAAATATTTTATTCAAATGAATGTCTATTTGAAGCAATAAATTGAAACATCATTTTTATCTTAATAAACTTTTTTTTTTCGAGAAATATTTTTCTTGGCGAAAAAAACCTCCGCAATGGTGGTAACAGATGCTCGCGACATCTCAAAAACTAAACTTAAAACCAATAAAAAATGTTTGTTTTAATTATTCATTTTCTGTTCCTCTAAAATACGTTTGTTTTTGGTTAAATTTTGAATCTCGTTCGAATGGTAGAAAGAAAAACGTGTAAGTTGCACGTGTTGCCTGTAGAAGATACATTATTAATCGTATCACCGAGAGAAAAAGTTTAATTGAATCAAAGAGATTTCGTTTAAATCTTGTCCTATTAAACTTTTATTTTCCATCAACGAAAAAATATATTTAAGTTAATACTATCGTTTATTTAATTCATCGCGAATTGTATCAAAAGTGGTGGCATTGAAACAAATTGACATTGAAAATTGTATTCAAGCCAACTAATCGCTCATATTTACTTTGATAAAACTTTGATTTGCTGTGTTTACAAAATTGCCTTTGGTATTCTAGGGAATTCATGTTTCAAAGCGCGCACACACACACACACGCACGCACGCACGCACGCACGCACACACGCACACACACACACACACACACACACACACACACACACACACACACACACACACACACACTGACTCACTCACTCACTCACTCACTCAAATTGATTTGTATATAGAGACCTTAAGTGAAATAAATCTTTTTTTCGGTTCATTAAGAAATCGGATGATTTAAATAAAGTTTTTTTTCATTCATCAAAATTGAAGCAACATCAAATAGATTCAGCGCCATTTTTTACAGGACTTGAAGTAAGTAATAATAATTATTATTATTAACTTCTTCAAGTACCATTTAAGATGTTTTTCCAGATTGTTACTACTGTGTCTTTCTGAGAAATCCAGTTTGGGAGTATTTCTAAAATTAGTTCAATATTTATTAGATCTTGCTGATCGGAATAGAATGTATTCGTCTAGTTTTTTTTTTTCGTCTAGTAAGCACTCTTAAACATATCGATCTCTCGAGGTAGTTGACTCATAAGTATCGCTTGGGTTCTCTATTTTCTCGTCGGGGATTTAACAAAGATATTACGAAGTAGAAAATATAAATAAAGAGAATACGAGGGGGAGAATCATAAAACGCGCACGCATTAATTAAGGATCGTTGGCGTTGCGTCGATAAAGCTTTTCGTCACTCGCGTACTTTCATTTATATATTTGTGTGTAACTAGTGATATATATATACTAATTACACACGAGTTCCTCATTCCCAATAACATGCTATTTCTCCAATTTAGTTATGTGCTGAGCTCGCGTGCGCTCGACGATTCGACGTGATTGCACGAAAGCGCGTAATGCACGAAACTGTATATCATGTGCACAGCCTCTGTATGGTGAGTACAACAAAATTACCAGTGTATGAGAGAATTAACGAGGGCCGCGCGCGTGCTTAAACGTCTGCGTCATCGAGTTTGTTACTCATCGATGCTGCTGCTGCTGCTTTTGCTTTTGCTGCTGAGGAGACTCAGGGCGAAGCAGAGAGGCGAAACACGGGTTCGATCATTGATCCCGTTCTTTACGGGTTGACACGCGATCTAGAAATCAGAGCCGAGAACGAGAACTAGCTAAGTCTGTCGGGCGTTATCTGCTAGTCTCCTTTAGGTTGATTAATATGAAACGAAAAAAAAAAAAAAATCTAAAATGAGAAAGACACGAGACGGGAAAAAGAAGAAAAGAGAAATAATCATAAGAAACTTAGTGGGCGTTCTGGGATTTTAAGCTAAAACCCTATCTGACACTTTGAACTTAATGGGACGCCATAATCGAGCGATACACCGGAAACAAACACGATCGTTTTATACATAGTACACACGGTTGTATAATGTATTTTCAGATCCACGTATTATAGACTCGGTCCTTTAACGTGGGCTACAGCTCAAGAAGGCACGCGCAACTATTTCCTACGCTAGAGCGCATTGGTGTAAATATAAAAAAGATCGAGGGGAGAGAAAGAACGAAAGAGTGAAAATAAAGAGAGAAAGAACTACTCGAGACGCGTGCATTCCGCGACGCACCTCGATAGACACACGAGCAGCTGTGCTGCTACACGGAAAATAAGAAGAAGAGAAGGAAAAAGTGTATGCACGCAATCTCCGGGTACACGCACAGGCACGTGGTCACCACCGCGCGTGGCCAGCTCCCGTACTCACGCACGGAACAGCAACCTTTAAATATAGAATATGGAGCAGTGGTACGGTACGTTTGTTACCGCGGCGCGAGGCGGTTACCCGACGATGCGGATTGCGCAAGAATCGTCTCGTTACACCTCGAGTGGCTCTCGTTAATACAAACTTCACGCAACGAGCTTTCCAGATCTCTGAGAATTATTTCTGAATTTCGAGATGTTTTAGTTTTTCCATTACAATATCTAAACGAAATCATACGTTATCTAATTATTGAATAACAAATTGAAGAAAAAAAAATTAATTTCGCACAATTTTACTTCGTTGCATTATTCGTTAAATGAATTATTCAGAAATATTACAATGTTTGGTATAAATGACGCTTTAAGTATATCACAAGCGATTTAATGCTTCTGTGATGACAAAACAATGGACTCGTTTAACTATTTATAAAATTCAATGTAAAAAATGGAAAATCGTCGAGGCTCCAGTAGCTTTTATAATTTGATATTCGAATCGACCAGCAGATTGGTTTGTAAGTACACATACTTCGTGTTTTAAAAATTTTTCAATGAGCATATTATATTTCAACGTTCGACACAGCCACAGTCGATTTTCGGTCACTACTGACCTTCGAGCGGGATCGTCATGCTCGTTCTGACAGTACGTACAGCATACAAACGTATGCTTCAACACAGTTGTACAGCGTAGTAAGATCGTGTCGAAGCGAATAAATAAGTTTGTTTGCCGCGCGTTGATCGGCCTTAAACGGCGTTGCGGCAAAGGCGTCGCCGCGAGAATGTTACAAAGTATAGTGGATATATTAGAATTAATCGAGAGGCTCGCGATTCGTTAACACACGCAAAACTTGTACGTAAGATTCTACAGTCGTCGACCCTCACGAACGACGGAAAATTTCGTGTGGACTTTTAAATAGAACGTGTAATGGTTCGCCACCGAATTGGATGACACGTAGGAAAAATAATGGGAGAGATATTTTGTTGTTTTCATTGCGGAATCCCTGATTTTCCGGGTTAAGCTAGCGCTAGCTCACACGTGTGTCCGATACTCCCGTGAAATAAGAAAAAATAAAACTTGGAGATAAAAGAGAAGTACGAAGTTGTTAAGAATTCGAATATACCGTAACAAACTTCGAGATATAGTAACAAGCTTGGCGCATCAACGGTCTTATCGCTTGCGCTTAAGTAACGTCGAACAGTTAAAATCAATTAGTGGTGAACGCGACGATTAGAAAGTCGAGTTCTTGTACGTGCACACGGATTCTGCAGCTACTTCTTCGTTCTTTACTCCTCGTTCTTGCTCCTTGTTATATGTTTGCATGGTTTTTTCTACTTAATTCTATGAATATTCTGTCACTGAAAACCAAACGATTGTTCAAATTACGCACAGAAGGTCGTCAGCTAAAGTTAAATGTACCGGAGAGCATAGATCGAATGATTCCACTTCGTGTTCACTGTTTTAATCAAATTTATCTTCTAAAAATTGTATAGCATTTAGAATCTAAATTTTCATGATATTTTTTTTATCCCAAATCTCAGGAAGATGGAGTAAATGTGTGTTTGACGAAATGTTAAAGCGACGGGTTGTATTCGTGTTGTAAATTTCGTTTTGAAAGATTTCTGTCTTCGTCGCGTTCGGCCTGGTACAAGGGGGCAACAGACATGGTCAAAATTTCGGTAGCCGAGCGGTAGTTCCTGTCGACAGGTCAGAGTGATCGATAGTCACTCGATAATGGTCGTCAGAGGCGCCTCCTTCGCGACGAGGAAGACAGTAACAGACGCCGGCGCGGTACATAACCATGTACGTGCACACGGATTCTGCAGCTACTTCTTCGTTCTTTACTCCTCGTTCTTGCTCCTTGTTATATGTTTGCATGGTTTTTTCTACTTAATTCTATGAATATTCTGTCACTGAAAACCAAACGATTGTTCAAATTACGCACAGAAGGTCGTCAGCTAAAGTTAAATGTACCGGAGAGCATAGATCGAATGATTCCACTTCGTGTTCACTGTTTTAATCAAATTTATCTTCTAAAAATTGTATAGCATTTAGAATCTAAATTTTCATGATATTTTTTTTATCCCAAATCTCAGGAAGATGGAGTAAATGTGTGTTTGACGAAATGTTAAAGCGACGGGTTGTATTCGTGTTGTAAATTTCGTTTTGAAAGATTTCTGTCTTCGTCGCGTTCGGCCTGGTACAAGGGGGCAACAGACATGGTCAAAATTTCGGTAGCCGAGCGGTAGTTCCTGTCGACAGGTCAGAGTGATCGATAGTCACTCGATAATGGTCGTCAGAGGCGCCTCCTTCGCGACGAGGAAGACAGTAACAGACGCCGGCGCGGTACATGGTTTCCTGCGCTGGACCTCCGTAGAATTTAGTTTGTTCATTCTGTTCCGTGCATTATATAGACAACGGTGCCTGTGCGCCAGCGTTATTATGCAAATCAGACCGGAAGTCCTTCCAGACGGAGAACCGCCTCCTTTCTTCCCTCTGGTCTTTCTCCTTCGTCTTCTCCAATTTACTCCCCGGACTCTGTCTCGTTTACCGGACGCGTCGCCGCATACTATCGACCCCTGGAGGCACGAGACACGCCACTTCCACAGAGAGTTCCGACCTCACGCACGCACGTACGTTAACGTGACTCGCGCGGAATTCCCGGTACACGAATGTTTGCCCCGAGGTACTTTTTCCCACTCAGTCATACTCGTTGAAATGTTCCCTTTCGGCTTCTCCGCGACTCACGCTACTTCGGGTTATTAACGAATGTAATGATTAAACGGAGAACCTGCTACAAACTATCTACCTGCACGTGCACCATTTGAAGCGGGGTCGCGGCTGGTGACCTTTGATACTTATTACTACATTTTCTGTAATTTGAATAACCTGTATTAAGAGATCATTCCACTGTGAAACCTTCGAAAAATACGTACTGACAAAGTTTCCGAGCTTGATTCGATTTGATTTGGCTGTCACAGCCGAATATTGCTGAGAAGAGCAACTGTAAACTTGATTTTCTCTGTCATTTTTTCAACTTGCGTAGATAATTATTTTTAATAACTACCCGATCAGTGTAACATTTTTACACGTTATTCGGTACATCAGTGGTCTATCGCAGGACCACGAAAACATTTTTCCATTAACAATTTTATACTTTTTAGCGTGCAAAATTATTTTAATATTTCCAGAAATTTTCAAATGTCAAAATTGAAGCTTACAACCTACGCCATTTTGTTAATTTTCCATTAGTTAAAATAATTCTGGTCCGGACGATAGCGACACTCATACTGATTAAAAATCCTGTTCTATTTTTTCTTTCAGATGTATACTTTGTCCAGGATCATCTACGCCAGCAGTCCATCGTTACTCAAAGGCGGACAGTTCATTGCTATAACTACGGGGAAAAAAAGATTTTTGTATTTAAAAAAAATGTTTATACTCCCGGAATATGTGTTAATAAATATAAAAAACTTCAATCACGTTGATCATTACATTAATTGAAAAAAGATTCCGAAAAAACGACAATTTTTCAACGTTTCACCGTGGAAAGACCCCTTAAATGTTTAGAAACAAAAAAGCTTATTTCCTATTTGTTCTCATAAATGAGAACGTGAATTTGAAAAGCCTCTCAGAGGAGGTTTGCAAATAAGTTGCATATCGAATGGATAATTTACTGACCTTTAGTAACCTCCGGAAGTAGGGACTGCACGCGGAGAGTACGACCTTGTGCGCTGTGAAACTGCTGCTGTCGCAGGCAAGCGTTACGTCGACAAAGTCCTCTTGGTCGAGTAGATGCCTAAACGAGTTCAGGATGCTCGACTGGAAGTCGTTCCATTTTAACGAATATTGCTGCTCGCCACTCGACGAGGACGATGAGGCCGCCATGGCGTCCGTCCCCCCGGGACCCACGGCCGAGGGCACCAGAGGTGCTATCGTGCCCGCACTGACTCGCCGCGACCCTTCAATCTCTCACCTATACACACTTCTCACTTAATTCTTTCTCCTCTACTTTCTTCTGTGATTATTATTTTTTCTTGGTTTCTTCCCCTTATCTCCACAGCTGCTTCAAAAAACAACACTCTCACTTCTTCTTTCTTTTTCCCTTCTGCTTCGTTCGCGATCTTCTTCCACACTGACCTAATACACTGTGAGGTCAGCGCTTCATGTAGAGCCAAGAGATAGTACGTAATTTGACTCTTCTCTCGATCGTCTCCTAAGCGTTAATTGCCCCTGACACTTACGTTGTACAGAGACAGTTGAGAGTAACCGAGCGACGACGAGTCTTGTTCCTGAAACAATCGAGTATCGAAATTACAGCGACTGTTCCTTATTTTATTTATTATTATTATGCGTACATTAGAATTTTTTTTAACTAACCTGATCAGTGATCACTTTGACGAATGTTTCTCCTTTTCTTAGTTTCTTTTATTTTCCTGTTGCAACGTTTATTATCCGCGGTTTTATTCCGCTTCTACGGTCGATATCACTTGATTTTACGAATGAAGCGTGCACGCAATGTTTCTCTCGGAGCCTGTGCCCTCCCGAGGCCTTCACGACGCGTCATACCGTCGACATTGGATCGTAAATTAACCGGCTACTGGACGTCAGCCTTCTCGGACGTTTCTTCTTCGATTCTCGACCACCGCCACTTCCGCTCGACCTTTGACCTGGCTCATCCGCGACGACGATGGCTTCGCTTAGCATGCCCCGACCGTCTACTGCTGTACAACTCTCGTCCTTAATCCTTTCGATCCTTCGGGCTCCTGCAACTCCGTTGATCACACCTCACTTTTCATTCCACTTCTTTCGAGCCGCCGCCAGTCTCTTCTCGTTCCTAAACAAAAAACATACACAGAGACCGTTAGAACAGAATGTAATTACTAAAGTAAATTTCTTGAACAAATCGCGTCAAACTCGTTGATTCTAGGGATTGAAGACTAGGGATTAAGAGAGCAGAGCATCGCAAAAATTCGTTAAATTTTCAAAGCTTCAATATGATTTAATAAGTTTTTAAAATTTTTATTATTTTATAAGGAATAAATCCATATAATCTTTCTTATTTACAAAACAGATTATTTTTTATTCGTTTCGTTTAGTGTTTTTTAGTTTAATAAAAATTTGCTCGTTTTCGTTTTCAATATTATCGAAAAAGTTTAAAGAGCGACGAAAACTCCGTTTCTGATGAGCATTCAGGGGAATGCATAGTGAAGTACACGGTGTGTATGGCTTCCACATGGCTCCGAAGTCCAATAGCGAATAATTCACATTGCTGGATCGAGCACGGTTATTAAAAGGTCGTCAACCGGTAGCGGCGAGTGCTTTAGCCGAGCACGCACAGTAGCCAGAGTAATATCAGTCTATACCGGGTGAAAAATTATTGGAATGCTCTTTCGTTGAATAAACTATATGCTGTCCAGCAACATTCTCGCACAGCTCGATGCATATTGAAATTAACGGAGCGAAGTGAACAACCTTTATCTCGCATTGCAATCTCGTGTGGCGCACGTGCTACACGAGGTCGTACCAAGCAAATTGAAACATGCGTGTAGATAACTATCTTACACCCAGTTTGCGTATTTTTCGAAGACGTGCTCGACACGTTTCGAAATATTACTCAAATGTATATGTACGCAGTGTAATATATGCAATAATAAGAATGTTTACAGTCTTATTACACCATTTAAGATATATATTTATCGATTTGCACGCAGATACTTTGCTGCGTCAGATAGTCGTTCTCGATTTAACGGTCATTCGTACGAGTTTTTGAGTATGTACGACGACGAATTACTTTGTGGCAATCTCTCTTTCTCTATTTCTCTCGTCCCGGAATACGCCTAATGCTTTCGTAATCGCGTACGAGCATTTATTATACCCAGTGTACACGATCGCAGAGGTGAAAGGCTCGTGACGAAGGTGGCTCATTATGCCACTATAGTGTGTCTCGATGATCGTCATTCAATTACTCGAGAATATCGAGCATTGACATGCTCCACAGTGCTATATACGACGATGTCTTATTATATAACAATGGGAACGCGAGTCGATCTCTCGATTGGTAATTATACCGTGTGTGTCTACCATGCCCATGTACCTACATCTCAGGCTCTATGTACAGTGGATAATATTACACGAGCACGCACTTTCGTCTGACTTGGACGAGACGTGGCTATGTAAGTCACGCAGGCTTCATTCGCTTCCACCGATGTAATATTGTCGTACACTGATAGTAGAAGTGTTGAATAAAATGACTCAACCTCTGTTATTTGATTGAAAATTTTTTTAATGCTGCATTTTTATTCAGCTAACAAACTCAAAGATTTGTTCGAAGACGACTATGGATATCATTGATATGTCATTAACTTTTTAATAAACAAAGTATATCAAATAAATCAAATGATTTATTTCGATAGCTCGAATCAGATAAATAAGTTTGATATTTAGACCGAATTACCACGTACCAATTACTGCATAGGATCGTTCGGTATACCGAGTATGTACCACGTAGTATAGTGCTCAATACCTATAAGAGCGGATCGATCCGCTCATGGTGTATGCTATATATGTTAGGTGAAGACGACGAGGCAAAATGTTATTCAGGGGCATATGCGATAGTCGGAGAACGCGGAGCGATTCATTCATGCGACACAATGGATTCGCTCGGTCATCCTCTGTCTCTTTTTATCGACGCGCACCTCGTCCACGCACGTGTTACGACAGCAATGTACACCCTCCTCTCGAGCTCCCTTTATACAGAGAATCATAAATCGATTTACCGCTCACTCCATACCCGAAAAATATCACCTGTCCTTACATGCTTTACAAACCGAAAAGTATATCCAAGTACAAAACTGCATACCTTTTGGAGGGGAAAAACTAAAAATGTTCAATCCCAGAACTTTTAATCTAAATTTAACTTTGAAAAGTAATCACAACGTTATTATTTCTCCATCTCCGCTACTGTTTTATGAAAAAAAAAAATGTATTTTTACAGACGCATTTGTAAGATAAGCTGCAAATGATGCAAAGATAACTGGAAAGATAATGCAAGTTGTGGGATATACAGCGCGGGAACACGCGGAGTATGTCGAGACGAGACGAGCGGCGAGCCTCGGAGAATCGAGAGTTCGTCGTCTCTGTAGACTCGACCGCGTAGGACGTGGTCGTTCGATGCAGCTAAGATTGTGGAATGCCGCGAATTCGAGGTGTGGCACTTCCCAGCTCTGCTCGTCTCTTCTCCACCTGCAGAGTTACCAAGCGTATGCCATCTCCGTCTCTCATCGTACATCCTCTTTCCTCAGGCTCTCCCATCCACAAGCAGAAGTTCTTTCTCGGTTCGCATCGACCTACCGTTAGAACTCCCATCATACGCATTTCCCCTCATTCACCTCTTGACTCTTGCTTTTTCTCTGTCCTTCTCCCCCATTATAGCTACGGCAATTAAGCCTCACCGAGATTAATCGATGTCATACGCGCATCTGTCCCTCTCGCTCTCTGTTATCCCATCTCCCTTTTTCCCTTTTAGACTCGCAGCAACGTCACGTTTTCCGTAACTGACGTTATTAGCGCTCGGTTGTCACCCTAGAACAGACCGACACTTTTTTTAATCCTCCATTTTTGAAACGCGCCCTGGATGACGCTTCTTTACTCAAAGTACCACATCCTAAGAGTATTACGATAAATGTTTAGCTGAAAAGTTAAGAAAGGAAAAAGTAAACATTTTTTCTTCAATTTTTAAGAACATGTTGTCACTTTTTTCGTTCGAATCGAACAAATAGTTTTACAACTGAGGGTTAGTGCTCGTCTTGCTGGGCGTACGAAGTACTTAAATGGATACTTCCTTTACCTCTTTAAGTATTCTATGTTTTTTTTTATTCCACTCCTCGTAATAATAATAAGCATCTGTGGATCTTTTTCCATTCTTAAATATTACGACTTGAAAGAATTTTACAGCATTTTAGACTTTTATTTATTCAGTAACGATAAAATCGATGAAATTAAATTATCCTCTTTGGTATTCTTGATTCAAATAAAATTTTAAATAAGTGTAAATCCCGAAAACTTCACCGAGCTAGATTAATTGGAAAAAAGAAGAAGATATAATGTTTAAATTATAAAAGTTAGGAATTGCTTTGGCCGACAGTAAAAATGACAAATGCCTGAGACAAAAAGTACCTAGAGTTGTGAACGTTGTGTCGGTGCGTATAGCAGGGAAAGGCGACACGCGCATTCCAAACATCGGTTAAAGACGGAGCTATACGAGAAGGCGAGTAAGCAACCGAGAAAGCTACACGGAAAGCACTCACTCGGTGAGTTTTATCGTAGAGGCCGTCCGGTATTCCCACGTAAGTTCCAATCGGACTATTCGAGTATACGAGCATATGAGAGATTGAAATAGATAATACGTGTATAGAGCGGCAGATCAGACCCGGATTTGGGAAACGATTGCGTGTAACGCAATAAAAATTAAAAGCCAGAAGAAGAAATTTTCTTTTTCCATAGGAAGAGAGAAGAGAACGCACGTGAAAAGGTCCCACCTCGTAGATGTGTGCATAGCCTTTTTTACCAAGGATGGAAAATTGCCCCAAGCGCACATATTGCGTTTACGCAGCCCCACGTATAATGGTCTTTCTTCCGACCCTGTCCCCGCATCCTTCGGCCAGTTGCTTGATCGCTCCGCAGAACCCTCGCCATCCCTTGGGTATAGAGGCCGAGAGAGAAATAGAAAGAGGGAGGGAGAGGGAGAGAGAGAGCCGAAGCCACGCCCTGGACTCTATGTACGCACAACTTTTTTTCATGTACCTAACCCCCGCACAGCCTGACGATATTTTCATCTAATGCTCCAGAGTCCCGAGATAGGTGGAGCCTGTTTAAACATAGATGTTGGTGTGAAATACAGTTGACTCTCCGTTAACTCGGCAAGCAAGTGAGATGCACTTGGTTTGTCGTACACATTCTGTCGAATCAGCCAGTTAACATCGTTCAAAATTTCAAAATAATTTGGAGAGCTACGTTAAAGTGTACTTTCTCACATATAGATGCATTGCTCTTACAAACAAAAACATGGAAGAGTTGGCCGTATTTATGTCGTGAAAACGGAAATCCTGCGGTCAAGCAGCGTGCGGATAGTGTACTGCACCCCGATAAAAATAAAGCTTTAAGTGAATCCCAACAAACGCGACAGGGATTCTCAACTGGAATCTACCAACGCGATTGAAAATATACTTTTCTCCCCTCGCTCTGGAACTACTAAAAAAAAAAAGTATGCTACCCGGGAAGCCTTGCAAAGTAGGGAAATATCTCCGTCATGTTTCATCTTTGGCTTGGAAATGCCACACGGTAAATACTCGTTTCTTTTTGTTGTTGTTTTTTCTTCGTTTTATGCCATTTTCTTTCCTTTCGAGGCTGCATGCAAGCTTTTCACATCGGCGAGGGACAGAGTGGCAGCAGTCTTGGGTTCTCAGCTAAGAAACATGCACCTCATCGCTTCGCACCCTCAGAACTTCCATTCGTCGCGTGCCTCGCTCTTTTTTTCGTAACAAAATGCTCGCGACGTACACGAAAGCGAGAGAGCTAGAGAGAGTAAGAAAAATAGAAAGATACCCTGCGACTCTCCCCTGTCTTCCTTCGTCCTGTCGCCCTCCCTTTGGTTTCGACTTTGGACTCTCGTACGGCGCATCGTAACGCTCGGCTCGTTTGTCACCGTCAGAAGAGTAAAGAAAAAAGGCCAGAGAGAAAAAGGCGGAGAAAAAGAAGAGACGAGAGAAATAAAGTCACTCGTTACAATCGAGAAGGTTGGCCACTCCATTAAAGAAATAGATAAAGAGTGCCTGAGTGTACGCTGTGTGGGATAATCAAATCCTTGGCAATTTTGTAGATAAAAATATGCATATCCGGAGACGAAGAAAAAATGTCATTATTATTTATCGCAGTACACTTGAATGAGAAATGCCACAACAATTATATGGATTCGCAGAAGTTTAAACACCGATACTTAGAATAATGCATAAGCAATATGCGCAATATCTCTTTCAGTCGCATATACTGTAAATATATACAGATAGATATGTGTACATACTTATAAATGAGAGAGAATAATAAATAATCGAAGAATACAGACAATATAATTCTGCAGTATGGGCATATACTTTCAGTTTACAAGATTTTCGGTTCTTTTACGACTCTCTAAACTTCTGTCGCGGCCTCTTCCATAAATCTTTCCTCTCGGTTTGGTCCGGTATAGTACTTTAGCGCTCGGTAATACGGTAACGTGTGCGTGCATGGTCACTATGGTTACTCCGGGACTCGTGGTTTCGGTGCCGAAAGTAATACTACGGAGGCTACGGAAATAGGTGCGGACAAGAGGGGATACCGAGCGTGTACCTATTTCCAGGTAGATATTTTCACCCACGCGTACATTGCTAGGCCTCGGACTCGCACACCGTTGCCACAGAGAGAACAGGTATTATACCTGAGCGCAGCGAACCAAGGATCGAAGCAACGAGTACACGAGGGACAGGCTCCGAGAGGCGAATCTTCTGGGACCATTAATATCTTCGCCGGCGCAATTATCGGGCCAGCTGTCCCTCTCTGCGCCGTATCTCTCGATGGTTCGAGCTATGCCGGAGCCTCGACGTGTACGCTGTGAGTCTCAGGAGCCCAGGTACATATTCCTTTGCCCAGAGTATGCGAGAATAGAGGAAATGTCTAACCCGAGTATTACGGACTCAGGTAAAAGTCTGGTTTTGCTACAGAGACGCAAGAAACCGGGTAAAATATTATCGCTTCTCGGTCGTGAGAAACGAAAGAACAACTATGCACTTTGTCGACTGTCGAGTTATTTATCACGCAATGCACACTTATGCGGTTATCCATAATAAAATGCGATTGAATAAACAAAGTGAGCTATAAAAAAATTATTTCTCTCTGTGCGAAGTACAGTCGTTAACTTTTACGATCCATTATTGAACACTGTGGAAATAACGAAATTCTCAGAGCGATAAATCATCGTCATGAACAATGAGATCACCGAGGCTATTATTATTTTCCTAATTAATTTTCGACAATATTGCGGTAGCATGATATACCGATCTCTCGACTGTTTCAAGATTGTCGTTATACGCAATGATTAGAAAAACGTTCTGTGGGTTATGGTGCGCACAGAAACATTGTAATTTTAATTCAACGTGAACCACTGTTGCGATCCCCGCATCCCATTACTTTTTACTCTCTTCATTTAATTGCATCATAAATTATATGATATTGATATTCTTTATTTAAATCCCTTCCCCCGTAAGCTGTAAAAAAAAAGCTAAAATATTTTATCGAAAATAAAAAAATATACGGTTTTCCATGATAATTAATGAAAAAATGTCACGAAAGAAAAATAATGGAAAACGTAATAGCTCATTATTTAAATTTTTTATTAAAACGTTCAGATATTTCATTGCCAATGGGGCAGGGCTTCTGAAGAAATGAATAATGTGAAATAATTAATGGAACAAATAGACAGACAGACAGAGAGATTAAAAAATAATGGGAGGTTATAACTCTGATGTGAACCGATGAAGATTTATAAATTATTTCGTTATTAAAGATTTTCAGGTAAACACTTTCTTTTAAATGTTATACTAAATATTAAAACGTTAAATAAATATTAAATTAGTTGTTAATTGAACTTCAGCGTAAACTTGTTTCCCTACGGTGATTCGAATTCCCTGGATTACTTCGTATCTGTATAACGTACATAATATACTGATATGTTAGGAATGATGACGAAAAACCGAGCTGTGGTTATCGCGAGGTTGGTAATAACGGCGCTCTTCCTTTGTTTACGCCGAATCGAGAGTACGAGCATCACCGATTGATAAGGGACAGATGGATTATTATGAGGAGGCAGAGAGACTCGATGTGTCGCTCTGAGGCGAGTGAGAGAGAGAGAAAAAGAGAACTAGAAATTCGGTATTATCGCTTAATTTATCGATGATAATTGTATCCAATCGGTAACACTCTCGATCGCTTACTCATTGATTCCCTTTTAGTTCAACGAGTGCCCACTTGACATATTTGTTTTTTTTATATAGTCACGTTAAACGCGAGAAATAACTACTAATTGCGAGATTCGTACAGACGAGGTGTTTGAAACAAGCCTGATCTTTCGTGTACGTGTGCAGTATCATCTGTGTTTTATTGCGAGTTCGTTATCCTCTATTTGCCGAGGGCATTTCTGCTCCCCCACCTAACCGCATGCATCGATAACGCATCAGAGTGCATAGGGTTGTATGTTATTAGAACCACACGGTCAAAAAAATGAGGCAGAACAAGATAAATTGTCTGGACATTAATACAAAAACACCTTTACGGATGTACATATCGGCCAGTCACCGTCGGAGCAGAAGCAACAGCAGCAGCAACCACCAGTCACGAGATAAGAAAATAACATGAAAGAAAAAATATATTGTGATGATAGATATCAATACGGATTTATTTATCGACGAAACCCAGCTAATCGTGTCGAACGTAACATTGAATACGTGAAATAAGTGATCGTTGGTACTACATGCCACTCACATTTCTCGGAACCGATGTACCTATTTATAAATGTTTTCGAGTAGAAGATTATTTTAATAATGATGATAGTAATATGGATTACACAATAGATGAAAAAGAGTTCGTTTTATATTGTATTGCGATAGCTCATATGTGGCTGTGCGTAATAATACCGAAACGGCGTCGCGTTACGATATTACGAGGGTGAACGAAAAGCGTGTGAGTCAGTCATTGAAGGGATGAGCGATGCTCACGAGCGCAATATTTACCGTTTTACTGTATAGAGCGTAAGGACACCCAACGCGCGCGCGCGCACAAACACACATACACGTCGGTGTACGAATGGTGAACGAAGGGTCGAGGTTTTGTATCGATCAAATAACTAGTGGCCGTTCCATGCTACGTCCTATTCTACACGACCGGCGCCGCTTTTAAAAACGGTTAATCAAAAAAAAAAAAAAAAAAAGAAATCCCATCCTAAAACGAGGTTGGTTTTTAGTTATATTTTTGCTCTTTAATTGAAATTCAAACGAACCCTCAAATTTTTCTTAACAAAAAAACGGTCCAGATCGCATAAAATATCTCTACGGTGTAGCGTCAGTTTTCACTCATTTTTCGGATTATTATTAAAAAATACAGCTTTTAACAAACACGTTGTCGGCACAAACGATAAAGATCCCTCGATATATGATCAACGCGACCTATTGTCCAAAATAATATTCATACAACCAAAGTAATCGTGATAGAACTGAATTATGCGAGTTCCTCGTTCAAGATCAATACGCGTACAGAGATTATCGAGATATAGAACCCATTAACGAACGAAGTAAAGAGGATAGGCACGACGAGCGAGCAATACGCACGTGGTTTCACTGCTCGGGTTTGCTTACGTTAGCACAAGTTGTAACAGAGAGCCAGCGGCAACAGCAGCAGGGACGACGACGTGCTCATCCTCTACGCTCGCGTTCGATGGGGAAGGGGTCTCTCGCGCCTCCACCACGGCCAGGAAGCTCGTATCGAATTTATCAAAACACAGCGGGAAGCTAGAGCGTAGATACAGAGGAGTGGAGCGTGGAGAACAGCAGAAAAGTGAATGAGGCCTTTCTCATTCTCGTTTTTTCTCTCTCTGTTTCTCTCCCTTTCACTCGTATGTGAGTTCTCGTCTCTGGATTCGACCAACTGACTAAAATGTATTACGAGAATTGGCTGTAATTCTTAAATACATTGTATCGATGTTTATAAAAATCATTTCCTCTCTGTCCCGAGTTCGATGATTCTAAAGATTACTTTGATATTATCGTTGTCTCGAAGGACTATGTTCAAAGACTGAATACATAATGCAATGTTTACGCATATTTTCAAAAGCATCTCTAGATCTCAACAGCGAAATGTGTCTTCTTTGAAATATTAAAAAATTCTTTTAATCATTATCTTAGTAATTAAGAATAATGAGTGACTTTTTTTTAATTACAAGGATTGTTATTCTTATTATTCTCGTTTAAAATGAATTAATTTCAACTGCTTGGTCAGAATAGTGGAATATATGATTTTTCATTATAATTAGAGCCTAATGATTTAAAAAATATGATTAATAAATCAAAGTTCAAAAATATCAGATCGCACGAGCACATTCAGGGTAAATGAACGCATTGAATCGGGGTATTTTCGTTAGCTCATTGATCGACGTTACGTTACAATGATGATGCGGTGCTTTGGTCGTGTAGATTATAGGTGTGAGGGAGCTTCAGCACTGAACAATATGTTACAATCACAAAAAGTATAACGAGGCGTTGAATTCCGCGTAAATTTTCGTTTACGCTAGCTCGGCAACCTTGGTGTCGCTTGTTTCTCATTCGACGGATTTCCCGAAGAGCGTTCGCGCTGAGGGATTACATACATTTGCTATAGACATAGGTAGCGAAGACGCGAATTGCGCGGGCGCGTACTTCTCCCAGCAAAGAGTAGAAACCTATAGGACCTACGTCGACGATATTTGGTGAGTCGCGGCGGCGCACGTGCGCCCGAGTGTGCGTGAATGTGGCTAACCCGACCGCGCGCGGTTTGCGTTGCACGACTGGATTTATTGATCACACACGTCTCACGCGACATGACGAATATACGCGCCAGACTGTACGATCTGTATAGCAAAAAAAAATTCTCACGATGCTGTACATAATTAACGAGTGCAAGCGTACCCGCACTTACAATGTTATATGCAGATCGAATGGCAACCAACAACGCGAGATTAGCATAATAGATTCGCTAAAAAGTACACAGTTTTATCGAATTAATTGCCATTGCAACATTGTCAATTGACATGCGACTCTGATCAATTAAAAGGAAAATAACAAAACGAAAAAATTATTGTAATTACCACGTACGAAGTAATTGCGAAGAAAAGTAAGCGTTTTATGTAAAGATCTATTACCGAGTTATCATTGACACAGATGTACAAGACTGTTGATTAGATCGTATGATTGAGAGTTGCGATTATGTATTACTTGAAAAAGTATTACGTTGTACATTTAAAAAATGACACTATATCATTCGTATAGAGTTGTGCACGTGCAATCATCGAGTGTAATGTGCATACAAATGTAATTTGTAAAAAGTATCATACTTTTAATTTATTCCTCTGTAATGATCGAAGACTTGCAGCGTTCGTTCTGCCAGCTTTAGAAAGAAAAAAAAATTTTCTTGTACGATCTGCGTTGATTGCGGTAATTATTGTGATGTTGCTTACAATGTCTGGAGTTCCGGATAATTCAAGTGTGTCACGATACTCGAGCATGTATTATTCAACGTTTTATCTGCAACGCGTTGTCGCTTATAAGTTTACAAGTAGCTATGATTCCACATCCACGCGTGTACTCTGCAAATATCAACTCTATGTACCGCGCTACACGAATCACCAATTACAAATATACTTGTGCAATAACGACACAGTTCTGATACTTGTGACTTTGTATTATTATTGTTATTATTATTATCTTTTTAGTTGTTAAACTCTTCAAAGCTACACGATTAGATACAATTTTTTAAACCTTAAATTCAGTCCAATACCGAGTGGCAACTCTCTAAAATATATCTCGGATCGAGAATCCTCACCCATCAATGGCAAAGATAATAATTTGAGAATTCATGAAAAATTGTATGAACCTCATACATTGTTGGTATTTAATTTTTTACCAGATATACGATAAATCATTAAACAAAATGAGAATGATCAATATCTAGCTTCAAGGTCGCACCGTTAAAGCTACTGGTTGAAAAATAATAAATTGTACATCATTCGTGAGTGCGGGAATGACGAAGAACGCGCGAACGCGTCACTGCGTCGGCTTGAAAGAGTGCAGCTGCTTAGAACGTGTGGTCGTATCGCGTATAAAGCATTTCAGCAAAACCCGTCGTACAGTGTAAGTACAATACGATGAAGCAAAAAATGTTGATGAAAAAAAAATATTATAAACAAAAAATCGCACGACCGTGAATTCGATGAAATAACTCAAAAAAATATTGGACCGACCGTGCATTCGATGATAATAAAAACAAACATTTAAAGAAAGAGAGAGAGAGAAATATGCTTTATCGACACAGCCTTCGGGTAGATTTTATTTATGCTTTGTACCTCGATGCGAGTCGAAGAATCGGGTTGATTGAGGACCGGTGCGAAGGACGTAGCAATTAACGTGCGGAGAGTACAACCGAAGCCTACGAAGCACGTTCGGGCAACGCTCACCACGAGCGCCTGCAATTAACTTTAACGAACGGGCGGCCTTGCGATTAAACTTAATTAGTATCGCGGTAATAACTCGTTAATAATCAGTGATAGATATATACGCGAATCGGAGGGCCAAACGGTGTGCACATATGGACGAAGTTACATTAATGTACGGATATACGTTTGTCCGCTTGAGACGCATTGCACGTGGGGAAATTGAACACCTCGCTCGCGTTTATTACTACGGAAAGATAAATAACCCTACAGTACCGTAAATTATTAGATAAAATATTGTAAGAAGATTCGTCGATAAGAGTTTCGGTTTATCTGTGCAGTTCTGTGCCGATAAAACCTCATGTGTGTGCGCGCGCGTGTGTGGTGTATGTACGTTTCTCATATTTACGTGACAGGACGTGATGAAAACAAAGAAAGAGTAGCAGGAGACAGCACCCGTCTCTATCTTTCGGCGCAGAGCGCAGGGTTGAAGATTAAGAAGATACGTAGTCACAGAGCAGAGCGTACGATTGGTGTACCGGTGATTCCGGTTCGGCGCGTTTTCTAACCCTCTTTTTCGATCTTCTCCGGGTCTCCTTCGAGCCCTCTCTCGCCCTTTTATTATTCTTTTCGTGTCTTGTGTCGAGTCGAAACGACTTTGGCTCGGTAAGTACGTTTCCAACAACTGGAATACCCGGACAGAATGGCGGACGGAGAGCAAGCGATACACGAGAGAAGACTCGCTCGTTTGGACGAGAGCGATAAAACGTTAATCGCGCGAGAAACACTCTTGGCACAACTCATCATTGTTATCGTCGCAATCGTCATAGGAATCTCATTGCGAATACGAGAGGAGAATAAACAGACAAAATTTAAGAAGAACGCACTGTTAAACGCTTCGTACGAATCCACCGTACGCCCTTCCGTTCTTGGTTCCTCCTCTTTTTTTCTCACTGTGTCTTCCTCTCTCGTGCTTCCAACGATTCGTGCATCTCAGGCGTCTCTCCTCCGTTGTATTCGATGATCGTAAATTATTCACATTCGAATCGTTATTATTATTATAAGACTGATGGTGGTAATAATAATAATACCAACAAGGAGGACGAGGATACGAGTGCGACGCACGAATGCAACTCCCGGCACACTTGCGGTGGGAACGAAAGAGAGCCGAATGCGCGCGTAATGGCTACCGGCGTGAAGAGGCACTGCGCGCTTACCATTCCGCGATATTTTTTGTATATTCTCTATCTCCTTGTTCACCTTTCTTTGCGCTTTGCATTCACTTCGGTGTACACCACATAAACGTTGCCGGGGATTTATCTGTATATCCTTCTGCTCTCCGTGTCGAGATTCTTCATCTCTCGTTATCAATCTCTTTCTCCGTCTGTGCGTTCGACGGTGTGGGCCAGTGCGATCGTTGTGACGCGTTCTTTCACATATTCCCCTCGATCTGTGCTTCGGAAAGCGCGCGCACGGTTGTCTACGCGTTCTCAACGCGGTTTGATACCGAGATAGAAGCGTGACCGGTGCAACCGCTGTGCTCCGCTGAGTCGCAAACGATAGATTCTTCAACGTGAGAAGAAAATAAAACGAGTAAATAGAAAACAAACTAGTCACCGCTCGTTAAAACACTCCCGGATTTTTTTCTTCCAATCCGTAAGACTTGGGTTTCTTCGCGATTTTTATTCGCTCACATCGATAAACAAAGTACGCAATTACGTATCCCGTTCTTATTAATCTCTCTCATCCGTTTCGTTGCCGCACACGATGCTCTGCTCTTTTATCTCGGGTAAAAAGAAGAAAAAAATAATAATAATTTTAAAAAAATAAAAACTCGTGGTTCTTCTTGCAAACTTGAAAAATGCAAACAATTATTTGTACCCGGCGATGTATTTTGTTTTAAATTAGTAAAACACACTGCGTATATTATCCTCGATATAACTTGGTCGAAGAACGATATGAAATAACGTTGTGTATAAATACCACGACAAATGCGTAACGTAAACTACAGTGCCGACGGTTAGAGGCATTGAACACGAACCTGATTGCGGGGCGGCGCACCGAATTATGGGCTGCTATGCGCTTTCGAAGCCGCGCGTTCGCAGCACCACGAATCCCCTCCCCTATCCTTCTTTTGCTATCTTGCTCCCGCGCTCCCTCGCTATGCCTCCCACCAAGCAACGTTCTAGCCATCGACGAAGCAACGGCGTACTTATACCCTCTCCTGATTCTCTCTCTTTGCGAGTCCGGTAGTAGCAGCCCCGCGCGAACGCTCTATCCTAAACACTATTCTCTCCGTGCCGTTGTACTCCTCGCTCCGCGTTATTCCTCTCGCTCGGTGGGCTTCCCCACCACTGGCTACCGTCGGTACATCTTTCTCACTCGGCATTACCTCCATTTCTGCTCGACCAGTGCCTCCACCGGTACACGGTGCGCATACACCGTACGTTCCTCGCCATCGGCAGTAGCAGCAACTCGGCTAAGCTCTCTCGGGTGCTCAGGCTCATCCATCTCTTTTCCTTGATCCCTCTTCGTCTCTCGCTTCTCCGACTCCGCTTCTCTTCTTTCATCCTCTCTCGCTCTTTCGCACCCTCGCTCACTCGATCCAGCCGCAGTTCTCACTTACATTCTATACTCGCACAGCAAAGTGCGCTCGAGTTACCTCGCGTTTATACTTGTTTCTCTCCATCATACCGTTCTATCTTTATCTAAGCGTGTCTTTTCCTTTTTTGATTTTTTATCTATCACCAAAATAGTTTACGTTCGTTCATTTATTCCATTGGTTGGTTTCTTCTTCGTTTATCTTATCGTAAGCGATCTGGAGATCATTCTATGATCTCAGCGATGGGTATAATGCGGCTCGGTGCAATAGTTGACTTGGTTTGAAATTTTCAAAAGTATTCAGCTACATGTCGAGTAATGTCAAATTGTAGTAATTACAAGTTTGTTTTATCGAATGAAATATTTTCGTAATAAACGTGACACGAATTTCCCCATATGGCCTACTATAGGTATCGACTCGATGCCGCTACTCGTCTTCGGCGCAGCTTCTTTTTCGATCTTGTTTTCACTAGCGCGCAGTTAACTCTTTCGTCCTCTCCGATAGTATAGCGGTATAAGCGCATTAGCGCCACACTCGTCTCTTTTCCCCTCTCCGTGCGACTCTTGTACCGCAGGCTTTCTTACTACCTCCCTCTACTATTTCATGACTCTACTGTCAGCCTCTGTCTATCGTTCTCTTCGTGTCTCCCCTCTCTCGGTGAATACATACAGACACGTCCAGCTCAAATTTAAGCAAACGTCGTTTTCGCCGTGCGTTCGTACCGCGCAAGATGTATTTTTTCTATCTATTTGCGACCTGATGTACTCTACAATCTTCAAAGTTTCGAGTTTAGTTATATCCTTTCGATTCTCCGTACAGCTTTCGTTATTACTTTGTATTAAATTATATCGAATTCATATTTTTCGCTTTATTAATTCGATAAATTATTATTCAATTTAATTATAATTAATGATAATACTGAAGTCAGTGCCTCCAGCTTGTCCTTTTTGTATTTTGTCAATGTTTTTAGTGAACCTTCGCTCTATCCTTTGCGTATTTCATCCCTTCCCACTTGATGCTCCCTTCGCCAAAGTACTTTTATACATCCTTTTTCTTCCCTTCAACCCCTCTTATTTGTACTCTAACTCGTCCTATCTGCTCTTTTCATCTGCTCCATCCATCCTTTCTTCCTCTTCGCTTCTCGTTTCGCGTATCGGCACGTAAATATCGCCATACACTTTATTCGCACGCGATATCTCCAAGTGGCGTGCTCCGTCTCGTGCACCATCACCACTAGTTTTATATACGCGAGAGCGGATAATACGTTCTCGTTCTTCCACGAGTCTCTCTCGCACCCGGCACCCGGTGGACGCCAATTTGGCTCGTGCCCTACACACACAACGCGTACCACCTGCTTCATCGAAAATCGTCTCTCGATTTTTCTTTTTTCTTTTTATCGAATAAATGCTCCTCACACGCACACGTATATCCACGAGATTCAAAACGTTTTCTTGGATCTCTTTGTGGTCCTTAACTATTGTATACCTTGGACAATTCCGAGGCAAAAATTATTTCTTTATTTTGGCTTTCATCACGAACCTCCGAAAGCTGGCGTGTAAAAATCATTAATAAATTATTTATAGAATGTCGAGGATACCTCCGACGATTCATTAAGACTTTTTTTTCTCTTCCTTGTCTTATTACTCTTCTTCTCATCTCTCCTTTCGACTTGCCTTCTCCCCATCCAGGTATAGATATCGGCGTTCAGCATCAAGATGTACTTCATTCGCACGCGATATCTCTTCGAAGGAACTCTGTCTTTCGTTGCCCTTTTTTGTTGTTGTCGTTGTGTTTTTCATTCTTTACTATCAGTCGAATTGTACGCGATCTAACAACGTCTGGCATCATTTATTGTTCGAAACTATAAGTTAAAGAAGAAACAGAAGAACCTTCGGAGCTTCGAGTCTTGACTGCCACCTGCCCACTCGCGCGATTACTCGAATATCCCCTATCGTATTTTTTTTCGTTAACTCTCGCGTGGCTAGAATTTGAAGAGCGTGTGCTCTATCTTCTCCTGCACGTTATCTTTAGAGGCAGATATGCAATTTCTGTATTATAATTTCCTGCTTGCGTCCGACACAGAAACCACAGTGTTATCTCGAAGAATAATTAATAGACAATTAACGAAAATATACAGCGATCGTCGGTATATCTATAACTATAGCAATAATATAGGGATTACAATAATTCCAAGAAAAATACCAGGGCGACTCAATGGTAAATTTTAATGAGAATTTAATGTGTTTGCTCTCTCCCTCACTCTTCATTTGTGTTTGTTCTATTGCTATTTATTTGTACAACCGCGTCTTACTTAATTTGAGACGTCAATCAATCCGGGAGCAAATATATCGCACGCAGGTGACGAGAAACGAGGATAGGGCAAACAAGGATATAGAACGTCAGCCGGATTTGCAATGGAGGTATTCATCCCTCAGCCACCAGCGAGCAGCACCGGCTGGCATTGGCGACACGACTCGTGCTACCCTCTGACTCTTCGCCCTGTGTTTCCTCCCATTTCGAAGAGATCGATAGCTCGGTCTCGTACTACGAGAGAGCAGGTAAGGAGAACAGCGGGTAGTTGCCGTGACGAACAGTCGAACGACCGTCGGCGAGCATAGTTAGGGGTAGTTTACGTTGAAACCTCGACGCGCCCGTCGTTTCTTGCAACCCACCGTGCGATGGCGCTACCAGCTTTGATCCAAACGGCCGTTGAAATACCCATCGGAAGAGCCAGAGATATTTTTCAACTTATTTTTCAAGCTTCTGTGCTGTTTATTTTCGACTCGTAGGAATTTTCGTGATGCAATATATTATCGCGCCTTGGGCCTATAGGTCATCGACTCCGAATCAGACTGCGCGTCGTTACAACGACTGATATTTTCCTGGTTGACGTTCGAAAACGTACTCGAATTACAAGGCTACGAGTGATCACGTGCTCTTTGTCACACTTGTTTGCGTTTACGAGGAAAAGCAATTAGTAAAGTATTTTAGTCGTTTCGTATATCGACGAGCCCGTAGCCTTGATACTTTCACTAACGGAAATCATGTATATATCAATTGCATTCTAATAACTAATCCCTCGAGAATATATATTTCGACTGCAGTTGATTGTTGACGATTATGATTACTATTTTATCCGATTTCACTTATAAGTTCTCACAACAAACGTATTTTCATTTTATCATTCAACCATGTGAATCGAGAATTTCTATTTTAAAAAAGATGTCTAACACGCTTATTATACATTAATTCGTGAATAAGTCTTTCATGTAATGTCCCAATACAACATCGACGATAAAACAGTGACAAACATCAGTGTCGTTGAGTCGTAAAATACGTTATTCAACCATGAGGAAACGAGATTCTATCGGAAATGATAATTTTTCATTAAGTAATAAGATTACCCGGGTAACGGTTCATATAAGCCGTAAGAATTGAGAGAGCACGTGCGAGTGTAAACGACGCAAAAAGATGACAGGGAGCAGAGTCGATGGCAAGGCAAGCCACGTGTCCTCTCGAGTCTCTCCGAGTATCCTGCAAAGATAGGTTCTCTGGGTCGAGTAAGGGCGAGGGGACAGGAGTCAGATGCACGCGCCGATGCCGCTGCGTCGTGTTCTTCGGGGTGGGGAGTCGGTTGGTCGCGGTGCTCGGTTATCAGCCACTCGCATGCGCCCCCGCCCCGATCGATAAACGAACAGCCGGGTCCGAGTTCTCGTGGCTGACGTCACCGCACTATCAGCACCGAGGGCGCGCGAGAATGTCCGATTAGTAACGAGTGTAGCCGATTTAGCGCGAGGGTGTGCGAGCGGCGCGAAACCACCCTTACTCGGATGTTCGTCGACAGGGCTCTTAGCGCGAGCTCGAAGTGGCACCACCGTCGCACAGGGCTGCTATCACGGTTTACGTTGACTCGGAAGTGCACCAGCAAACGTTCGACCGTCGTCTCGTTTCGACGTACTTACACCACTCGGTACACACGATACGTGGGAAGATCGCGCGCGCGCGCGTCGCGTTTATCACACGACGAATCGCGAATAACGTCGGAAAGAGAAAAAAATCATCGACGTTGGTTCGTTGAAATGACTCGTGTGTTTTTATCGTTGTCTCTGTTTTTTTCTGTCTTTCTTTCTTAAGTCGTCGCGTCACGTTTGTTCAATTTGATTCATTGATTGATAAGAGACATTGTACTCGGAAGCAGCGTGTGTGCGTCAACAAACGCGATTTGCAAGCAACGAGGCTCCTGAGAGACAGGGACGGAGATATACATATCGGGGCAACGTCAAGCAGAGAGAGAAAGAGAGAGAGAGGGAGATAGAAAAAGAGAGTGCGCGGCTTTTTTCAACAGTGAGTCGACCGAACAAAAATTATTTCTCTTCAATCGGTTTACGCAAGACCCCTGTGTGTAGAAAAGAAGACAGAGAAAGAGAGAGAGAGAGAGAGAGAGAGAGAGAGAGAGAGAGAGTTTTCTCCGGTAGGTATGGTGGTTGTTAACGATAAAACCTGTATACCTGGCCTGTCCTACTCTGCTCGCCACGTTGATCTCTCGGAGTAACTTTCTTCCCGTGAATCTAGGTAATTTCGTCTCTATACTTTACAGTAATAGTGATTGAAACCGAGGGTGTTTGCAGTTTCCGCGACAAACCTATACTTTCTCCTGCTTCTGACTAATCTCCGTGCCGCATCGAGGACACTGAGGCAAAACTATTTATATGAAATAATTCAGCTGAATTGAGTTGACTCAAAGTACATTTAATTGAAGTAACTTGACTCAACTTATGGTGAACTTGAGTCAACCGATTATGCAGTTGAACCAAGCTATATTTAGTTGGCAACAATCGATGCGATAAGTGGCCGATGATAGAGTAATGAGTAATGAGTCAATGGCGAGTCTTGTCATAGCCGATTCTGCACATTAAATACATTCAGTTAGCTTATATTAAATTCAATTGATAACATCTTAATACTTTTTTCTCAAATGCGGACTGATGTCGTAGTGAGGCTGCTTTAGTGCTCCGAACCTAAAGGCCCATGTGTGCGTGCTATCGAGAATCTGAGAGACCGCGCGATCGAGACTACACCCATTATCCAATTCGCTTCATTCAATCGAGTCGTCGTCCCCACGTATATATACACAATTTCGTAACAGTGCTGTCAAAGGCGCACGGCTGTCCCTCTTTATCCAGTGAATACTGTAGGAACTATCAGGAATACTAGTAGGTACGAAACTAACTTATCAGACGCGAGGTTATAACCCTCAGCTAGCTATTTAATATTTCTGAGTTATCGTGCGGTTCGTGTCTGCTGTGCCGATCGTAATAACTTACTTTTCAATAAAAGCCAGGTTCCTCCTTCCGACTTTGACTCAAGCTTTTTCTGCATTTTTTATGGTTTTCTTCAAATGTTTATTCAACATTTTACATTTTATTACCGGTATCTTGCACAGTGTTGCACGAGGGGTCGACAGAAATTAATGAATTAAGTAGCTATACGAGTACCGAGTATCGGAGAGTCGAGATGAAAGCGGGTGCAACGCTGCAACCCCACGAGGGCGCGGGGCGCAGCTGAGCTCGACCGGGCGCGACCCACAGCCCTACATTCTCGGTCTGCGGCTCGACCTAACCTCAACACACCCTCTACCACCATCACCCACACCACCAGAATTCAGTCATACGCCCTTCGGTGCAAGTGCACCACTAATAATGCTGGGAAGTACAAATTCACATCGGATCCCTCTGTTGATTTATTTTATTTATTTATTTATTATTATTATTATTATAACATTTATTATATTTAATGGATTGTCGAATTTGTCGAATATTTTTAACGGGAGTACGTGATTTTTAAATATTTCCTAATCAATTATTTTCTGATTTTACGACTATACGTAACATAAACGAAAATCAAATGAATATTATATACAATTTATTCTTACGTTCATTGTTATTAGATTCATTTCCGTAGTAAAAGTATTTGTAAATTCACTCGGAGCCTAACAATTTTCAAAATAGTTTTACCTTATTTATATTTTCAACAAAATAATTATAATTGTAAAGAAATTGTGGTACAACGGCGACCAATATTCACTTGTGCAGACTACGAGTTCACAGGGATTAACGGGCAATGACTACATGTGTCTTTGCCAAGTTCACAGTACTCGAGGGTTGCTGGCCCTTGGAAGGTTATACGCTTCACTCGTTGTATCTTGTGAAATGCACCGATATTTCTTCTTCTTTTTTTTTTACACGCTAGTTAAATGAATGCTAAATTATTATAATCGTTATTCCAAGCGTATATCGGAAACGTGCGTGTAACGAGGTGTGGTCAGCAAATGTTCCCAACATACTCGTACATAACGGTTGATATTCAAAAGTTAAAAATTTACATGTAAAAATATATATATACTTTCCGTTGGAAAAATATTCTTCAGGTATATTTCACATATATACAGAATGTAAGCTTTATTTCATTTTTATTTATAGACATTTTTGCTTGTTTACTATATGTAAACATATAAAAAAAATTTTTTTTCGAATGCACTTTACGTACAATTTTTTTTCGGAGGGGCACCTAACTATTTGCAATTAAATGATTATTGTCACTCTATGATCTTTTAAAAAGATAAACCCTGCTAACGGTCCAGTTTTATTTTCTATTGCTCGTTTCACTCGTTGGAAGACATTGTTGCGGTTCATCGATATAAATTTGGCACAAAAGTCTATTTATAGACATTACACTTGTTTTATACAAAGATGTGAAAAATGGAATATTTTCAAGTAGAAAATAAAAAGTCTTACAAGGAAGGATAGTTTGGTGTCCCCCTCCAATTTTGATGAAACTCACGTATGTTGTAGAGCATCGAAAACTAAAGGACACGTAATTTTTTTAATCGGCGGAAAAACATTTCTAAGGAGTGAAATCGCAATCAAAGTTAGGCATGTCGAGGGGTGATTATGCAGTTTCACCCAGAAGGTGTCAATCGTTTTTCATGAAACAAAAACCAAAATACTCCTCATTGAAGACAATAAAAATTCCACGTGAAGTTGAAGAAAAAAATTTATTTGCAGGGGTGAAACTGCATAATCACCCTTAACTTTGGGGGGCGATTTCACCGCTTAGAAATGTTTTTCCGCCGATAAAAAAAATACGTGTCTTTTAGTTTTCGATGCTCTACAACACATGTGAGTTTCATCAAAATCGGAGGGGGACACCAAACTATGCTTCCTTGTTAGTGATAAAAAAGTAATCGCAAATCGGGTACATATTAAAAAGTCATTAATAACAATTCGTGTAGCCTAAATAGATGAGAAGTGGGTGGATGGTAAAAGGGTGCAGAATGAGGTGGAATGTAGGAAACCCGGAGTGTCTCTTGGAAAATGCAAACGCGTCTAGCGTTTGGAGGAGAGCACGTGTCGTTGTTTAAACAAGAGGGATACACGAGGGTTCTCGCGAAAACGCTTGACATGGCAATTCAATAGAATAGAATAGAAAAGAGGCGCAATGCGATGCAGCGTATGCGGGAAATTGAATGTGCATCGTGTTACGTTGAAAGTCGCGGCCCATGTCGATATGCGCAATATCATTCTCGAATAATAATTTGATGGTCGTTAAGAGCGAATAATCCCGCATTATCTCTTTCTCTCTTTCTTGTTCCTTCTAGACTCGCAGAATTCAACATCTCCCAATGTATAGCAGGGAGCAATAACAATAATAACGAGAAGAACAAAGAAAAAAGGAATAACGTGCACGAACAAAAGAAGATAAGGACGTATCATTGATCGAAGAGAGACTCAAATATTCGTCCATAATCGAGGGGGGCGTTTTCGAAGTGGTGTCGAGGAGGGGTAGCATAAGGCACAATCATAAGCGTTATCCACAGAATCAGGAGCGTAACAGTGCAGAGGAAGAAGAAGCGGGGGAGTATTACGATAGGGGTAGAGGGTACGGGGACTGTGAGGAGTCACGAAGCGGAAGTGGAGGAAGAAGAGAAGGTCCGCGAGTGAGATTATCAGGGTCAGTGGTGCCGGGCTATCGGGAAGGTGTCGTCGTGAGGGTCCCGCCGGCGGGGGTCGTCGGTGGCTACTGTGATGTGGTGGAGCCCCCCGGCGGGCCGCGTGTGCATCATCAGGATCACCGCTACCAAGAGCAGCAACAACAGCAGCAGCATTACCATCACCAACAGCAGCAACAGCATCAACAACATCATCTTCACGGAGGAGGAGGAGGAGGAGGCGGCGGGAATTCGTCGTCGTCTTCCCGTCGTCGTGTTGTCGTGAGGGAACCCGGTAGCCTAACGGCCCGTGGCGGTCTGGCCGGGGGCCCCGAGGAGGAAGACAGCGGCGGAGGATGGTGTGACCTTCGGCGTCATCCCGCCCGACGGGGAGCCGGTGGGGGTGGAGGTGGCGGCCCCGGCTACGGTCCCGAGCGGCTCCTGCTCGACTCGGAGGACGAGGAGGAGCCCCCCTCGGGTATGTCGTGGCAGCAGCAACAGTCACGCGCTGTCGGAGGTGTCCCGGATAACCGCGGACCCACGGCTTCATCCGCTGTCCCTCCATCCTCTTCCGCTCGCGACGAGCGGGACCGTGACCCGAGGCTCGTTGACTCAAACTCGGGACGTGAGCCACTCTCGGTCCGCGAATCGCGGGAGCCACGGGATCTCCGGGAGAATCGGGACCACCGTGACCTCCGCGACTCGAGGGAGAGCTACGCTAGCGCCTCGAGACTGCAGCATCGAGGCAATGATCGAGAACAGGACTACGAGGACTACGACCCACCGCCAACCTCACGATCCAATCCACCGGCCAACGCGTCCTCCTCAATCACCAATAATCCGGTGAGAATTCTTTTCATTAATTCTTTCCTAGCTTAGTGTATTTAGTTAATTTATTAAACTTAAAAAGGAATTTTTATACGCACATTACGAACATCAATTTATTACCCAACATTCGATCGAATAAAACTTGACGTGTCCGATTTATTTGTTATTCGATTAAATAACTCGCTCTGTCCCCTACTGGCTGAAACAACTGATTCATATGTTTCGATTTTTATCACTCACGTAAGGTAAATCTCTCCATTTTCGACCCTTATAAGGTTGACCCGACCCGGATGTGGCAACTTTATCCGTAACGAAATTTAATTGGGTCATTGTTTCTCTGTATAATCTCGACAATACTTTTTCAAAATATCGTTGCTTCGATCCCTTCCAGCAATTATTTTGGTAGATTGACATAAACAAAGACACGCTTTCCAGTATCCTCTCTATCGTCACAGCTGCGGGCAAAACCGATCATGTGTCCCTATTACCGTTCACGTTTTTCACTGCATGTGGAATAGCGATTGCAATTGATCAATAATATCAACAGAGTGGCTCCTTCGATAATTGCATGTCGTTGGTACGGAAATAAATAAATTCTTTCCGTATTGTTTTAACTCAAGGAAATTTTAACATTCTACGATGAAATCGACATACTTGAGTCTGCTCTCGCCCCTTCTATCATACTTACACAAACTATACGGAGGGTGTTCATAAAGCGAAGCCTCGGGGCGAAGCCGGGTGCGAAAGCCCTCCCCCAATGACGACACAGATACAATATTTTTTAAGTGCATTCGGCACATGTACTTACTAATGTCAAAGGCAAAATATCTATGCTTTTACCTTTTTCCAATCTTTAATTAATAATTTGCGTGACGAACCAATAAAGCGCGAGTGGGGTTAATTACAAACTGCAACACAAGCGTTCCTGATCACTGTAGCATCTCTAGGCCACCGTCCAATCCAGTGTTCCTTCGTTGGGATGGTATCCAACGTACAAAAATGATTTTTGACCTCTGACTTTTGGATAACATTTTTTCATGGGCCTGCTGTATCCAACCTTTAACCATTGAATTTGAAAGAAAAACCATAGTTTCCTACGCTTTTGCTTCCTCGTAGATGAAGCTGTTTTCATGAAACAAAAATTCTCGAGTTTTCGATGTCAGAGTATTTGAAAAGTCCCAAAACGTCGAGAAATTATATTTATAAAAAAATCTACGCACGCGCGCGCGCGCGCGCGCGCGTGTGTGTGTGTGTGCGTGCGTGTGTGTGTGTGTGCGTGTGCGTGCGTGTGATGAGCTTTCTAAATTGCAATAGATATAGCTCGGAAACGGGTTACTCGATCATCCTGAAACTTAGCACATAGATCGGGTCGCGACCCCTGTCAGTTTGCTGCTATTTTCGCCCAAATCGCCAACGGGTGTCTTATTTTATGGTTGTTTGAATTTTTCGAAAAAAGAAGGTACACTCTCTAGCTTTCGTTAATTTTTAGCTATCGAGTTAAAACTTTTTACACGAATATTCCAGGGAACAGAACGTTCGGTATTCAGTTTGGCAAGAAACGATCTATACTTTCAGATTTTATAAAATCATAAATTTTTGTAATTTTTCGAAAAAAAAATTATTTTTGCTCTAATTTTTGTAAATTTTTGTTTATCAAACTGAAGCTTGGCGTACATATTGGCTAGAATACAAGGATACTTGGTCTTTAATTTCATGAGGATCGATTAAGGGATTTAAACTTTATGAAATTTGAAATTTGACCAAATTGTCAATTTTATTGAAAATTTAAATACTATTTCCTCTGTGAAGAAGCTAGAATTTAGATAACCATTCCCCTTAGAAGAGAATCTGTGAGTTGGCAAGAATCACGAGGAAGCAATGTAAAAATTTTAAATTTACACCTTATCCCTCTATCTTTTGATTAGACTGTAAGAAATTCTTTGGAGTAAGTATTATTTTACGTAGACAGGTTCTATAATGAAATACGGACGTTCAAAGTAATCGTTTAGATTTTATCATCTCACTCTCAAAAATAGGCTTGAATCGTGCGGTATGGAATAGAAACAAAATGTTGGGTTTAATTAAGAGGAGGGAGTCAAGTCAAAATCACTTATATTCATATCTCACTTGCTTGCTGGTATTTTAATAACGAATATATATTACTGGCTTTTAAAATAATGAACCGTTTGGCTCTAACTTTTGTGGGTAGCCTAAAATTAAATTATTAGCTTTTACATTGACAAGAGAACCGGAAGTCCAAATGTTCCCTAAAATATCTCATTTGTGCGTAAGATGTATCCTTCCAAAAAGCGTATAACATTTTCTTCTTTCATTGCATTCTCTGTAACGACTGAATTGGTTTTCTATTAATTACATCAAATTTATAAATAGGAATTACATCATGCGCGCCATTTACATTCGGCACCTTTTTTTATCGACCTCAGTCGTAGGCAAATTTGTCTTTGGAGCGTTATCGATTTTATTGAGGGCTCAGTTTACTTGGTTATAGAGAAGTACACGAGTCAAGAGAGCGCATTATCAAATGCAAACTCAGATATATAGAACGTGAGAGGCGCCGTGAATCGTGGAATCGATTTTAGGGATAGGACCTGCTGGTATTGTTTTGCTGATGGCCTTCTGCCCTCGGCCGACCCCCTCAGACTCCGATTCTCTTCGTTCTCTCACTCTTCTCATTCTGCACTACATCCTCGAGACTTGGCTTGACGACCGAGTAAAAGCGGAACGCTCGATTTTCCCGAGAGAAAGAGATATTTCGAGTTGCGAATATACCTCCCTCGCTGTCCTGGATGGTCAAGTTGAGAAGAAACGAGCCGAGGAATCGAGAATGTCCAAGATATAAAACGAGCCAGAGACTTCTATCGTTTGAAGAATCTTCGGCCATCAGTAATTTTAGAATAAAATGGTACAGAGTCCGACAGGCATAGATATATCATACATCGAGAAGATATCTGGAGCCTGAAGTGAGAAAAAAACTGGAAACTAGTGGTTTGGGGTGACCACTGTCCCTGGAGGGAACTGGCTGGTCGGTGTGATCAAAGCATTCTCGCTTGCACACTTCTCGTTCCCTTTTGAAAATGGAAACGTACCTCGCCATATGCTATATACTAGCTACCTCTATATATATATTGCAGTACTCGAGCAGCTGATGGAGTACGAACTCCAACGACCAGTACACGAGGTGCTAGAGAGCGGTGCGGTCTTCATTTAGAGCTCTACATCTTTCATAGGACCGCGAATGAGCGTTGCGCAAACACTGTTATGGAGGTCTCATTTGTAGCTGCATTCAAGAAATGCTTCCCTCGCTTCGCTATATCTTTCCTACTATCGCAACCCTCGTTCTTGCAACACACTTCTGGCACCTTGTCCAGATCGTACATCCTCCGGTAGGACTAATGAAAGGGTGAGAAGCAGGGAATGTGGAACACGAAGCGTCTTTACTCGCTCGTTCGATATATTGAACGACATTATAACGAGATCTCGAAGCGACGAAGTACCGGGGGAATATAATTTCGGTGTATATTTCACCGCTATAAATCGAGATGCAACCACAGAAATGTTATTCGGGGAGGTACTAACATAAATGCAAATTGAATTTTACATATTTATGAAAGAGGAATGCATACTCGCTCTGTACGCTCCGGCAACTATTTTTTGCTCGATTTATCGCTGCCTCTGTACACTGGTGTCACTATTAAAAATTGAGGAAAATAAAACCGAGAAAATTATTATATTTTGGTATTATTTTCCTTCCTCGTAGCTTTGTTTTCATGAACATTTTTTGCTTATTCGAGAATCAGACATAAACGTAGAATGTTCCCAAACATTCAAAGAAATATATAAAAAAAAAATTTCTTGACGTGTGTGTGCGTGTGCATAATTAAAATCTCCATAATTTAGGAATGGCTTTAGATATCGAGCTAAAATTGATGACGAATGTGTAAGGATCAATTCTAAATATAATATTTGATCTTTTTTTTAACAAAATCTTTGCAGCCGCTCAGATTTAACGTCGTTTGGATTTTTTCTTTTTTTTTTTTTAAATATCTGTGCGCACACTATCTCTTACATTTTTTACGATATCGGATTAAAAATTTGTACATAAATAGACTATTATCGACCGTATCCGTATTAAATTTGTAGAAAATCTGTCAAACCATTTATATTTTATGAGAATTATGTTTTTTTATAATTTTAAGAAGAATGACTAAAAAGATACCGTGTCGAACAAATCTTTAGTTATCGAGTTAAACATGCGTGTGTGCGTGTGTTTCCTTTGCTCACAATACTTTCTTTATGAGGAAGCCTAAAATTGCAAAAGATGTTTTCTCATTCAGAAAGCATTGTTAGTAATAGAAAATAAGGAGAAAGCAATATGAAAATTTCAATTTTCAGGGTATTCACCAAAATTATTGCGAATATATTTAATTGTTAGATATTAATCTGGGTGTAACGAAGCCTGACTTTACCAGTGAAAATATAATTTTCAAGTCTTTCTATTTATTTAGATTGTATTAAAATAAGATGAATCGTTAGCCTCGGTACATACGGCCATGAAATATACATATTGGAATGATCATTACATGCTTGAACTTGCAACCAATTGGCATAATTTTTAACGTCATTGCCGTTTTACGTCAACGAGGTTATCGTTATATTATTTAAAAAATCGAAAATAATTGATTATTTCAGCCAGAGATAAGCACTTGTAATTCCTATGAAATAAGCAACTGTTGTTCTGTGGTCAATCCGCAAATATTTTTACTTTTAGGCAATTCGTTCTTTAATTACGTTTGTACTAAATATAATGAAAAAAAAAAATGTAAAAAGCAAATGTAACGAGTAACGATGAACTCATAAATTGTTGCTTTCCTTGGTTATACCATTTTATTAAGTTAAGTTTAGTGTAAAAATATTTTTTAAATGACTGACTTTTTATAAGCGTATGATAAATTGTAATAGCGAATGACAAATAAATCATTGGATCAACATACAAAAAGTATGTATTTCAGAGTAATGAGAAGTGTCCATCTCTGATTGCAATTAATAAAATCTAAGCGGTAAGTCCATTTTACATGTTCCAACTCAACACAGCAGCGACTATACATGCGTCGGCTGCACACTGTTCATTCTAAATCGTACCAGGTGTACAGTCGACGCGTGTAGAGACGCTGCTGTTTTAGGTTGGAACCTGCAGAAACGGCTTGCTGCCTAATGTCAATAACTGGAAAATTAAAGATCGTAGAACTTTTGCTTTGTACTATTTCGTTCTATTCCCATGAATATTCGCCATTAATAACTACTGTTAACATGTGATAACCAATATATATGCGAATAGTGCACCAAACAATAAATAAGAACGAAGCTTGATGCTCGTTCCGTTTCCTTCGTTACATATGTTGCTCCTCTTCTTCTTCTTCGGTCGCTAGGCTAGTGGGGAATTGAGGCTCTCGGGCACGAGATTCGCGAGACCCGGTTCCTCCTGACGAATATAGGTCAGTGTACAAGCTTGTAGGAGCAAAAAAGAATTGGCGCGGGGGATGCAAGGAGAAGCAAGCCAGCTCTGGCTCACGAAGCTCTCGCAAAGATCCGGACGACTCCTGCGCGGTTACCAATGAGAACGAAGGAACGAAAGAGACGGCGAGAATCCCGCTAGCGGTCAAACGGGTTTCTGAGACGTGTTCACCCTCTTTCTTTTTTAAAAATTATTTTTCGTTTTCTCTCTTTGCACTCATCCTCTTCCCTCTATACATAATGGGATCTTATATACGTTCTTCGTGGTTGCCTCAGAATAAAAAATTCGCGACAACGGCACCAGCAGCAGCATCACGCCGCTTATATAGTCGCACAGTTTGGCTGTGCCTGGTGAAGCCTACGAACTCACTTTTCGTTCTGGCTCTCTTTGTTGTTATAGGCTGGCACTGGAAGAAAACCATAAGGTCTTATGCTCCTGCTGTTTCGATCAATGGACCCATAATGACAAACATAAAGAAAATATGTAGTTAACATTTTTCCGTAATGATAATAATCATTCCTTTCGGTTCAACGCGTTTCGACACAAGTAGCATAGCGACGAACGCTCAATGTCTTTCCGGTTACAGGCTCAAGTAGGATCTTCAGCATCATTTAAATTACTCTTGCCCCCAAGTCCCATAAAAAATTAAGTATTATTGAAATATTCACGTTAATATATCATTTATGTACGAGTTATAGAACGTCAAAAAGTTTTATTATATTTTCGACTGATATATAACGGGTGTACTAAAGATATATTGTTTATATGCAGTGATTGTATGAAGGTTATGTTTTCGATACGTAATAGAGGTATGAAAGACATAGTTTCTATACACATCAGTAGATATAGACAGAATATACGTTCAATATACTATAAATGCCTGGAGTTAACATGGCCGATAAACTAACGAGACGCGGTAACATCTTTAGATAATTACATTTACCCGATCTTACTGACCCACGGCAAGATCGATCCTTCTGCCATAAAACCCCATACTAAAACGTCCATTTTTGGACATTATATTCCTCTTTATAATATAGCCCGCGACCAAACTTGAAATTTTGCCAACATCTCCGTAGTTATTTAAAGTTGAGTATATAAAAAATGGAGGCACCACAGTTCAAAACGCTTTCACGACAGAACTACCTTAAATCCATAACAGCTATCCCTGTAAAGCTAGCTGTTTACACGTCAAAAAAATATACTATTTAGTACCTGCCAACGGTATCGGTGCTGTTCAAGTGAATGCAACGGTGGTTTAATTGACAAGTGGATTTATATTTTGCAATTCTGTTAACGCCAACAGCCGACATATTACACAAGTTTTGAAATTATCGTCAAACCATTAAAAAAATTACTAATCAGATATATAAATGTATATTTCGCACACGAGTTTTGTAAATTTCATGTCACTTTTCATTGTAAATTAACAGTGATGAATAGTTGAAAATTGCGCGACGATGAACTCGTAATATTTACACAAAAATGCAAGTCTTGCATATGAATTTTCAAATCGATTAATGAATATTAAGACCTGGATTTTTATTTTGCAATTTTTTTCATACGAGAACCGTAATATTACGCGAGTTTTGTCATTTTTATGAAAACATTTGTAAAATTACTTATCAGATATATAAATTTACTTTACTGCTATTAATTTTATAATGCGTGTTATACTGATAATTATTTCTCATACGAGTTTTCTAAATTTAAAGTTACTTGTCACTATAAATTTACAATCTTTTTAAACGGTGTACATTCTAATAACATTTTATGCATAATCATACGGAACCTGTTTTTGCTATTTTCAAATCAAATGAAGTTATAATATTCTTCTTTCTCGGAAACAGCGTCTTCGATTTATTTGAAATGTTAACACTTTTTTAATGTGATGTATTTATAATCTGTGAAAAAATCTGTATAATGAGAATGAAATTGATTCCCGTATTTCACGATTAATTACATTTATCATTATTGTTGAATTTTATGAAATAGGATGAGAGATGAATATATTCGTCATTCGTTGATTCATTGATCGATCTTTCAAGTATTTATATATTTTTAAATATTATATGACGCATTTGTTTCTGTTTTTAAATCTATTACAACGAAAGGAAATATTTAGTTTCAAAAATGTTGTCCAATTGAGTACAACTATCGGTTGCTGAATTGCTATAAACTGAGCAAAAATTAATAAAATATTCCAAAAACATAATGTGTAAAATACTTGAGACAAATAGATTAATGTAAGTGGTCTCGTATGTCTACAAAAAGTCGTTAAATTAACTGGAAACATCGTTATTGTCAAGTACGTGTTGTTTACTAATTACATTTGATAGGGTTTTGTAAATATATTGACACTGTATGTTATACATTCAAATCATATTACTACAGGAAGATTATTTAAAAAAATACTTTGTGGGTTCATAAGATGCAGTAAAAGATGTTTTTTTTTTTCGTACAATATCAATGTTACATTATAACATTCGTTACCAACTGGTCGGAAAGAAGAATCTCCTCGTGACGATGATGAAATATGGCGGATGAATTCAGAAACCGCAGGGACACCACCAAATATCACTGATCCGTGCCCGTGATCCTGCTGATTCCGCGTTGCCGCCAAAGTATCCTCGGGTATATAGGCACCTGCAGAATTAGAGGATCGTTGAAAAAAACTTTGCTCACCGGCGAAGAGCAGAGCGCGCGGTGAATCCTGGCAATACAGAGAGACGAGAAGGTTGAAGAGGGAACGACGGTGAGTGCGAGCCCAAATCGGGGAATTATTCTTCTCGGAAGGGCACAAAAGTCGCGACGTAGAGAACTTAGCGAATGTCGTCAAGAAGGACGACGACGATTAGAAGATATACGCGATCTCGTTTTCTTTCTTGCGTCCCTGCATCAGCGCGCGTGCTCGACCTTTTTTCGATTCGTTCAACCCTCGACGTTCCTTCTGGATCTTTTGCCACTGAGACAGTACTTTTCAAATACCGCGTGTCGATCGCGTGCAGAGAATTTATTCTGCGCGAAAAATCGAGCGCGATATCATCGGTGCAACGCGTTCGCTCATTCGCTAAATTTGTATAAATTTCAAACAGAATATGTATTTGCCATCGACCGTTACTTTAACCACATGACACGATCAAACGCTTTGTTACTATATATTTAATTGTTATCCTTTTTTTTAAATAACTTCGTCCGTTGTTCTGTCCTCTTAGAAATCGACCCTTTGATCTAAAATAATTTTTCATGGCGGTTTATTTCATACGAGAAGTTTATTTATTTATTCGCGTATCAGTATTCATTCAGTATTTATTGCTACGTCAACTATTACTCTTACTTGAGTTTTTAAAGCTCAAAACTATACAATAGATGATCAATTGATTATTTTCTTTATATACTGTTGCATTATATTTTAATAGAAATTATACCGAGACGAAATTAATTGAATATATGCATTGAGAATTGTCGAGACAAATCTGTCTCGTCGGTATCGAGAGGATTAAGTTACCTATTAAGGTGTGCTCACGAGATTTTTCGCTCACGGTTTGACCCTACGAACCACGCCCATTGCCATTCTACCTGGTAAATATATAAAAAAGAATTGCAATCGTGTGGGAAAGAGAAACTGAAACACAGGGTGTGAACGAATAAAGCGAGAAGGACTAGGAATGACGCTCGTTATGTATTCGCGATCCCCCGGGCATCCGCGAGAGCCGGACGAATATTTCGTCTCATAAAGTTCCTAATGAGGGACCGCTGGGGATTATTTAATAGCGTGCACGGTACCCGCGGCTTTATGTATATGTATGGAGATGTATAGTTTGTATGGCAGTGCTGCACAAGGGGCAGATAATATTGCGGCACCAGGTATAAAAGTTGAACGGAGAATCAAGCTGACGAAGACGAAGGATGCTCGAATCTCCTCGTCTAGACTGTACACTCTCGCTCATGATCCTTCCACTTCTCTCGTTTAGCTTCAGGTAAATCGAACAGGTATACCAGCACAATGCATACTTATGTATTATGTGTACGATGAGAGCTATACCTCAGAGAGAATAAGAAGAAGAAGAAGAAGAAGAAGAAGAAGATGAAGATGAAGATGAAGAAGAAGAGGAAGAACCGAGACGGATCGGGTCCTGCGAGCAGTGGCCAGACGACTCTGGTCGCGTCTGGTTCGTTCTCTCGTCAGGTAAATCGAACAGGTACATAGATACCGAGGGAGTAAGAGAGATGGAAAAATAGAAAGAACGGAGAGAAGAAGCGTGAATCTTGCCGGACTACAGAGAGCTTAGCCTCCTGTCTCTCGTTTGTGATATTCCGTTCTGCCAAACTGTCCGCCGAGCAACGAGCCGCAACGCCACGCTCAATGGACGAGAAGGCGTGTTTTTTAGGACTCTTCGAGCCTTGAAGGAGAGGGAGAGAAAGAGAGAGATCGAGGGAGAGAGAGCTTGTACATTTGCACACTGCCGCTAGGTTTTGATGATGTGCTGCACTCGGGGCTCAGCTCGGTGGATGTATATGCACAGGTTGGAGCTTAACGATTTACTTGGCGCGAAGACAAAGCAAAAACAAAAGTAAAGTTGCATGACTGGACAGTCTCGATGATCTCACGACAAAAGAATACGTGTACGGTATAAAACCCCGCGATAATTCTTTCTACGCTTGCTCGCGTTCATACCCCCTTCGGTTATTGTTGTCTATAGCTGCAGCGCGCTCGGTGACTTTTCACTTTTTTGCGATTCCACGTTTTTGCCATAGTTCCCTCGTCGTTTCGCCTTCTGAGCTTGTCCTTGGAACGATCCGAAAAAAGATACACCGCTACAGCCACCGAGAGATGTTTCGATGATACCGCTGATGCACTTGTCGAGGCATCCCTCCTCCCTCTTATTTTGGGTCACTCTTCGTTTTCTAAGAGAATAATGGTCGATTGGACAGTTATACCTCGATTCCTTTGTATATTGCTCCGTGAAGCGAAAAAGGTACCTACGTCCTTACCGACGGTGTCGAAGTGCCAGAGGCTACGGCAGTCAGAATCCTCCGCTCCTGAGCGCCTATATGCTCCTCTGTATATACAACTTTGGTGTATGTCCTTGGGACCACGCGGTTTATCATTGAAATCTCGTCTCTACCGTCCTTCTCTCTCTCTCCCTCCCTCCCTCTCTCTCTCTCCCTCTCTCTCTCTCTCTCTCTCTCTCTCTCTCTCTCTCTCTCTCTCTCTCTCTCTCTCTCTCTCTCCTTCTCTCCTTCTCTATCTACCTTGCTCCGGCATAGCCAAGTTGGCTAAATGAGAAAAGGATCTCTCGTTTACCTGAAGGCATTTGGTTCCCCTTGCTCGCCAGGACTCGCGTATCCTTGAATCCTTTCAGCAGACGATTGCCGCCAGTACAAGATGACGTCGAAGAGGGAGAAGGGTTTGGCTCATCTTAATTTCTTCGAGATATTCGTCAATTTCAGGTTGTAAATAGTACCGCACGTCACTGTCTCGATACAATGTCCTGCATCTTTTATATTCATGTAAATTACAAAGCAATTAAGAATTTTTTAAGGGTCTTATCATTTTTTTTATATCCGGGTATTGTCCCTTGATGCTGTCTCAAGTGCAGCTGCCACCAGGCCGATCGGTTTTTCGCCGAACGATTATTGTTAATTAAATATAAAGGAGGGAAGAGAGAGTGCGAAACGATTTTTGGTTCTCGTCTCGTAAACCTACCATCCAAAAATCATTTAATTTTATTGTTCTTTCGAACGAGACGTCTTGCCGCTACGTACAGAAAGTGAAAATGACAGGATTTTCACCATTACTCGCTCCTATAGTTACGAGCAAACGAAACGTAGGGCTGACGCTGTGATAGCGCCTATTTTCTTTCACCACCGACCCTCTAGTCCTTCTATACTCTTTATACGCACGTGTATATTTATATATATATATACTACGACCCTGAAATAATCGACTCTCCGCCCCGACATACCTCGCGGTATTCTCGGAAATCCAATGGTCATCCCGACACAAAAAGGGATTATTTAACTTAACGCCGCGAGTTCTTTTTACTAGCAAAGTTCCATAGAGAAGTGCCTCTCACGAAGTTTCTCAAGGATCGGTTGAAACAAAATTAAACCGAATTAAAAAGTAACGAAGTTGTGCAATTTATTGATAATTATCTAGTTCGATAAAGAAAAAAAAACAAGAATGCAAAGTAGAACCTTGCGCGTAGCTTCATCGTTATTTTCCACCTTCCACAAAGCCGTCTCTATGAGGAAGTATGTTGTTCAATTTTGGCTTTATCATAAAATATAAAATATCATTTTATATTTTATGATAAAGCCAAAATGTCGAAATGAAAAGATTAAATCCAGTGTTAACATTCGAATCCGTTTGTCATTTTTGACCAACATTTATTCAAAATCTCCCTTAACGCTATTATGTATGTGGAAAAAGTTTGTGTTCGTTGTATCAATATTTTTTGAGACTTGAAGCAGTGACAAATTGAAAAATTAAAAATTTCCTCAAATCTGCATCACTTTACAGATTTTCACGTAACTTTGTACCAAACATCATTAAATATTATTTCGTTCGCGTGGGAACTTTTGACTCAAAATTTACAAAAGTAAGTGCGATAACGTTAATTTTACGAAAAATTCAAAATCTCTTATAATTCGGACAATCATTACAATTTTGGAGAAATTCAATATCAAACCACCTAGGATGTATCTGCAAAAGAACTAGGTGATGCGATAACTGACAACTTACAAAACTAAAGTTTGATCCCTCTATTAAATATTTGTTTTTTAAATTGTAAATACGAAGATATTTGTGAAATTTACACAAAAATTGCACCAAAAAAGGGTGTGGTGCTCTCTCTCTCTCTCTCTCTCTCTCTCTCTCTCTCTCTCTCTCTCACTCACTCACTCACTCACTCACTCACTCACTTACTCACTCACTCACTCACTCACTCACTCACTCACTCACTCACTCACTCACTCACTCACTCACTCACTCACTCACACACTCACGCACGCACGCACACAAAATTCTAAGTGTACGATATAAAAAACTCGAAAGAAAATATTTTTATGGAAACAAATTTTCCTCCATGCGAAAGCAAAATGGAAAAGTTTTTGAAAGAATCGGTTTTTTTTTCGGTTTTAGTCTTCCTGTAGCGAGTTTTGATAGACTACATACACAAAGTTATTTGAAGCGACAAAAGTATGGAATTTTATAAGACTCAACGATTCAATTGACATTGGCGTATAGGACTATTTCGTCCAGTATCCAAACTTACATACGACCCAGTGTCATGCAATTAATTACAGCTGACTTCAATATTAAACGTGTGTGGCAGTGATAACATCCTACGTACCACTGCAGGCATTTTGATTTAATGGATTCGAAAAAATAACGATTATGCCAATTTTGGCACGTTATAGGATTATTGCGGGCACTCGCCTGGAGCTTAGGTATCGGTCACCGGTATTGGCCCAGATATGATCCAATTGCAACTCTCTGCATGGGTGAAATACAGAAGAAAATATCTGCAGGTACTTAGATTAAACGTCACAGATTATTCTATAGTCGCGGATCGAGTGAAGAGGGTCCGCAGCATTGGTGTAGGTCAAGCGAATAGAGGCGTCAGCCGCAGCAGAAGGAGTCGAATAGCGGAAGGAGGGCGAGCCACGAAGGTTACACAAGGGTGAAGAGAAGGAAATCAGAGATTCGTTCGAGAGGGTCAGACTGAGAGAGAGAGAAAGAGAGAGTAAGATACATAAAATATATAGAAGCAGCGGTGTTCCCTCTATAGGCAGCACCGTTTAGATGGCAGATTGGTCGCAACGCGCGCGGCCTCCGCGGCGACGTTTGGACCGAGCGTGAGCAGAGGCGGTGGAGTACAGAGAGAAATGGAGAACCGGAGAGGCGCGAACGCGGCTCCCGGAACCGGTAGGTGCTGCGCTCCTGGAAGCTGGCAGCTCCGAGTTCCCGTCGACGCGCGCTCACTCTCAGGCGGAGGGAGGAAAGGAGATTAGATGGAATTCGGGTAAACGCCGAGCTCGGTGGAACGTCGCCTCTACGACGACGAGGTAGCCGACTACGGAAGCTTTGCGAGGGAGAGCTTTGTTTCGTCGCACGTACGACTGGGGGAAATGCGCACGGACTTCTCGTATTATCGATCCTTTCGGCTCAGCGGAGCACCCAACTTTAGCAGTGATACTCCGCTACCGTCCCTCTATATACGTTGCGGGTAGTTTCACTGTCTCTGTCACTCACTTCCTCCTGCTTTCTTTGTCACTCTGCTGTGTAAATACATGCGCTACGTGTATATGCTCTATGCAGTACCGAGCAGAGTACCCGCTTCGTCTTTGCTTCGTGTCCAACTGCAACTTCCACAGCAATTTATGAGCCGACCTGTGATCGTCCTCCCTCTACTTTCCTCTGGGTGAAACCGCGGCTTGCTGCGTCAGCGGTAAGTTGGATAAAATTAAGGTAAAAATTAATCAATTAATAATATTTAAAACAAAATGAACATCGGACTTCTCTATTATATTCTACTCTGTGTTGATTTTATTTTTAATCGTCAAAGATTTAAGACGAAGCTTGGTTCTTTACGGATTATTTTTTTATTTTTCGTGAATTTTTAAGTCGAACCTCTTTCAATCCTTCTCGGCAATTTTTTAAGTGCTATCAGCGTCATGGATATTAAGATATCGGAATGACTAAATGGCATTCTCCAAGTATACTCGCGACTTTTTGAAATTACTATCAAGAATCTTCGATTGGTCAAACCGAAGTTATTTAAAATTAGAAGAAAATCATTTATTTTGACCAAACGATTTGAGGAGTCCACAATGGAAAAAAAAATGTGTCTCGCGTTACGTTTTGAATGTCTAATATATCTGTCGATATATACGTCAATATCAATATATCGATACTCAAGGAGTTAAGACGCTTTCCGTTCGGAAATCGCCTGTTGATTATGAATCAAACCAAAATTTTCTCTAAAACTCACAAAACTTTGCCGAAAGCGCAAAAAACGTTAAATATAATTTTGTTTTTTCGACTTTTAACTAAACTGTAAATTGCTTTTGCATACCGGTAAGCTCCAGTTTTATTCTCACGAATAACTGATTAATTGGCATTCCGAGTAGAAGAAAAAATCGTGGAATGAGAATAAATCCAACTAGCCCCGATGGACACTGTCGACGTACATACACGAAACACATACGTGAGAGTCACGTAACTGTCCAACAAACTTCAACCCCAAACATTCTTGAATCCTAAGTATAAATTGTCGACTTTTCGCACAAACTTGGTAACCTCAGTCACGGTATACACGTAATCGTCTGTAGGTATAAACGTCATAAGTGTACCGCACCCAATGTACGTATGTCTACAGTAGTAGCGAGAGTAGTAAATTACTGAGAAGTAGGCAAGTTTCCTGACTTTCGAGGATAGTGGTGAACATTTATATAAACGAATATAACCGAAGCTGAGACAGGAAGTGTTCCGTGCCGAGATCGAGAGGAAGGCACGAGAACTTGAAACTATCTCTTCGTTTCCATGTGTCTGTGCGGTGATGCAAAAGGTTACCGGTCGTCCGATTCTTTCTCTCTTTTTCTCTCTTTCTCGATATAAATAATTCGAGTTGTCACTAGGCTCTAATCTAGGAGCCAAAGAGCAGAAAAAAACTTGTACCATCTCTTCGCCTCGTTACTATATATATTTACATATACATTACGATATAAATTACATAAGACATAACGAATTACTATGTATATTCACATATAACGAGGCGAAGAGATAGTACTCGTTACTATGAATATGTAAATATATATAGTAACGATACATAATACACGCGCGTATATACGAGACTACATATAACGCGAGAGGACGAGTGACACCGAGAGAAAAGATTTTATTGATTCGAATAAACATTTATTTGATAGTACTAAAGGAACGATTTTTTTTATTCAAATGAATAATATGTTTGAAATCACCGTTTCAAAGAGATATTTATTTAACAGCATCATGCGCGCCGCCTCTCGACGGGAGGCGTAATTTGTTTTTTTTTTCTTTCTAATAGTTTTGTATCAAGAGCGCAACACCGGCGAAACGACGATTGTTGGATTGTTACCCAAAGGTAGAAGTTTTTTTAAGGAGGTTGGTATCCGTGAATACGTTACTACATGAGAAGGTATGCAATTCTAAATGAACATTAAACGGATCCTCGAATCTTTCCTCGGTTAGTATGGCAAGCGTGGATAAATAAAACATAACCTATAATGTAATCATAGATGAGCATACGACTTATTTATAGATACATATAAAGGAAGTGCCATGATTTGCGAAACTCGTATATCCTCTGACGCCAAAATACCATTATAGTATTTGTTTGTTTGATTGTTTGTTGCACACGCGCCATTTTCAAGCCAAAACCGCAATACAACATCGTTTTTTTGCAATAACAATTGGTTCATTGTAATGTTTCTGTTACTAAAACTTAACCTTAATTCGTTTAAAGTAAAATAAAGTAAGAACAAGCATCCAAAGTGAACGTGTCCGATATGGCACGGCAGGCACTACGGAATTTGGTGAAATTCGCTCGAGAGATATAAAACATAGGATTTGAACGAACTGCATCCTACTATCGTTATGAGACGGAGCAACAAATAAAAGTTTTATTGAAGTAAATAAAAGTGATTGGTATACTTCGATACAATTTTCATTGATTAAATGCCAGCGCATTTAATATAATTCGCGATAAATTAAATAAAACATAATATTAACTTAAATATATTAGTTCATTGACGGTAAATAAAAGTTTCATAGGCCAAGATTTCAATGAAATCTTTTTGATTCGATGAAACTTTTTCTTTGGCGTTTTTAAATATTTTAAATATACATTTGATACAATGAATATATTTAAAAAGTACATGAATATCAATGTCTATTGTACAATGTCCATGAGTACGGTGCATGCCTGTGTCAATGTCAAAGGCGAATGTAATGTACGGCTGAGTGTCTGTGTGAGTGTTTGTGAGTGTCATGTGACTCTCCAATGGGATTTAATTTTTTGTAATTATTTTTCAATTTAAACATTACATATAAATTTAGATCGAACGACAGTCGAACTTCTTTTGTTGTTTATATGTATATTTGTTCGTTAGTTCTTTCGGCGTTATGTCTCAAGTTCTTTGTCAATTTTGACTTTTTCTTTTTTAGAATCATTTCTAATGTTGATTATCTCTTGTAACACTTCTATCGAATGAATCTTAATAACGTATTAAACTACTCGAAACTTTATTATTTATCTTTTTATTTATTTAAGCGTATTTACATCTTCACCTAACCGGTGGAGATGTAAATAACTCTACTTAATCACAACTCTACCATAATAGTACAATTCTCTGGATAAACTTAACCATAATACAACTTTATCAGATAACAACTCTACCAGATCGAACAGCAGCTTTTAATTATACCGCGTTACTTCATCTCTACCGGAACACTAGTCTCTGAGAATATCTCTACCATATTATGATTGTGCAGTATTACAAGTTTAACGCGTTACAACTCTACTCAGTATGTAAATGTCCGGCGACAACTATTCCTCGAATGAAACCGAGAATAATAAATTTCAATTTGAAATTATAATTTTAAAAAAACAAACAATTGTTCTATTTGTTCTGTTAATTTAACTTAACACTTTGTAAGTCACAAGAATATCCCCACTCCTCGGCTCTACCCTGAGAACGCGTTACCCCCACTCTGCTCTTCATGAACCGAGACGGTTTCGGGCGTTGTGAATTATAAAGAGTTGACTCGTAGGTTACCGGTAACATCCGAATGTTTGTCTCTATATTGTATAAAATATATAACCATGAGGAAAATATATTCCCAATGCCCTTAGAATATTCTGGGCCTAGTGGGTCTGGGGGGGGGGGGGGTTAGTATTAGGGTCATATAAAACCCTAGTACAAATCTATTATAAATTTAAACCTCTTTTGGCTTTTTTCAACCGCAGATTAATGATTATTGTGGAGGGTGAAAGAAGGTTTTAAATTTTGCCTGAATGGTTGACACGGCAGCGGCGGCGGCGGCGTCGAGATGTGTTTATTATGTAACGACATATGACCGGAACACTCCTTGTCCAGGACTTCTCCCTATGTTCCTGTTATTGACAAGTGGCGGAGGGTGGAGGGATGGGGGGCATCTTTATTATTGACCCCAGGTTTCGGGAAACGACGGCAGCGGTGGCGGCAGCGAGATATTTTTATAATATTAGGGTTTCTATAGCTTGGGTACTACGCGCCTTCGCAATCTATCATTGACACCTCCCCCCCGACCCTATTGTTGAACCGCCTGTCTCAAGGCCTGCTTCGGCGGCAGGGAGAGGGGCTCCAAGAGAAACTTAAAATAATCCGGGACTGGCTGACAGTGCATTTAGGTGGCTGCGAATATCTGTAAGGTCCTGTGTGCGTGTTTGTAAGTGTCTGTGTGAAGGTCTGTAAGTATTTGGGAGTGCTTGTGTGTCTGTGAAAGTCTGTGTAATTGTCTGTAAGTGCTGTATGTATCATTCTCCCTGTATAATAAAAAAAAAAGGTATCTGCAAATTATCAAAAGATGTTGCTACCGTCACTACCAACTATGCATACTGTCCGAGGCCTTAAAGTACTTGTAATGAATGCAGTTTTATATGAAAACACTTAAAGTCAAATGAATGATGAGGTACCTCTCAAAAACTAATCTTTTTATCTATGAACTCAAAAAAATTATAATTCGTTAAATTCATCATAATTAATTTGACTCTTGATTTTTTAAATATAAAGCTACGTTCATTATAAAGATTGTTCGTTTACGAGATACAAATATTTAAAGGTACTTTGGTAAGAAAATTATTTAAAATAACCTGCTAATTTATATTAAATAATTATTTATCGTAAACGAAATCTCCGGGCATGATGTCCGAGGTCTGAAAATTCTCGTTACGGATGCAGCTTTATATAAATAAAAATCAAGAGACAAATCTATTATAACGTACTTGACATAAAATCACTTTTTCGAGTTTATAAACAAAAGAATAATCTTTTGAAACGACGTATATTTTTAAATATATATTTCTTTTCAATTTTTATTTAAACTGAACGCTTTATCCAGGGTGTTAAAGGCGATTGGTGTGAACTTTTGACCACAAGGGATTGTGTTACAATCATCAAGTCCCACCTCAACATTTACAACATATTTGTGTTCGCAATGAGTGGATGAAAATGAACAAATTATCAACAATCATTACAGAATCATGGCATGAATATAATCCAAAAATGTCATTAAATTTTATTCACCTATTGTCAAGTAAAACGCGTTGAAAGTTTTGAGGTTATAATGTAAATCGACATCAGCTACCTAACGCCGGCCATTGACATCAATGGTCAGTGTGATCTCCGTTGAACACCGGTGCGAGGATTAATACGTTCTTTTTGAACAATTCGATTTAAAAAAGTTATGTTTTTTTCATTAATAATAACATGAAAACTATTGATTAAAAAATTTTTTGAAAAAGTTACCGTCGACTTGTTAAATATTGTAAGGATATAAAAAATATAGAAGAAAGTTTTGAGACATGCGATTCAAAGTCAGTCGAGTTCAGTTGAAATTTTTCATATACATAAATTCGATTATTTTAGTCGCACAATTAGACATATGTAACACGTATAAATCAATTAAATATATGATCGGTTGTTCATAAAACTCTATAAATTATAAATACAGATTCTGTGATTGATGTATCCTCTGTTTTAAAATACATTCAATGCGTATACGTATCGTATATCATTAATACAACAACAAAAAGTTTAAAATCATATTGATATGGGAAACGTATATTCGCATATATTTTGATATTATGTATCTGTTTGTGCGGGTATCCACATATTAAGCGTTCAATAATGACACGAAGAAAGAGAAAGAGAGAGAGAGAGGGAGAGTCGAAAAAGATTTTAAAATCTCGTCACAACGAAGAGTGCTCTCGGTGCTGACAACAGAGAGGGAAAATAATTCCGAAAACGAGGGGAGACGAATAAGAGCAATGAAATAAAATAGATGCGTGTAAGGGAGAACGCGACTGCGACGGCTCATCGCTAATAAAGAATTTATGGTCCTCGTTACTCCGGTACGGTTTCTACGAATTAACGTCTATTACCGTGCGCGCTCGCGCCTCGCCAGCTACGGTAAAAACGAAAGATAGGCCCGACTGCGAGGCTGGCAAGCTGACTGGCTGGAGGCCGTCTCTTGCAAACGCTCTCCGGCAGGTAGGTAGGTAGGTAGGTACGTGCAGAAAGCGATTAAGTGAATTCATGAATAACTTAAAAACGCGGTTTCGGGCGCGTCGCACACACGAACCCATGGGCACCTGGCCCCCGTCGTCCGCAACCGCCCCCTCCCCCATAGGCGAGCACATAGAGCGAGCGGTCCGCTCTCTTGAGCGCGAGTGAGAATATAACGCGCTCGAGCTCCTTCATGAACTTATGCCAGTCTTGTAAACATTTGAAGGATAAACTGCAGGGGATACCGATATTTCGAGTAAAAAAACAAATAAAAATAAAAAAGGAAAGATAAAAAATTGAAAGAGGATCATATCGATCTTGCGTAGCCGCGCGATAAATTTTCGGGCTTCAAGAAAGCAAGGAATATGAAGAAAAAAAATCATTTCAAAAGCGGCAAATTGCAAAATACCTGAATTACAGGATTTCAATGCCAATTCATAATTGGCGATGGCAGAAGATAACATTTTTGTACGATTTTTATGGTCGAGAGAGTCTTGAGGTCACTTTGTGAATTTTATTTATAATATATATATTTTTTGAATCAAGATTGGGTAGCGCCGGCATAGATAGTATAGTCACCAGTTACGTATATCGTGTTTACTATCGAACGTTTTATATTGCGATATCGCTGGAGCTAGCGCGTTCCCAATATCCCATAATATTCACTTACCGGTCAAGAGTGATAAAAAAAGGATGGAGATTGAACTGTGCCGTTAATGCGTAGATAAAAATCAATCGCACATATCCAATGACCATAAACGAGCGAACGTCAGGAATTTTTAAAGCGACGAGGCATGAAAATATGTCGGGACATTAATACGCGTGTGCGACAGCACTGTGCGTCTTTGTCTGTTCTTACTTGAAAAAAAAATAAAAATATATATGTGTGTGTGTACGTGTACGTATACATTCACTTCTTCGCAGTTCTGTGCGACCATCGATGACTTCCCTTGAGTCGGGCACAATCGAGCATATAATAAAAATGAAAGAGCAAAAAAAAATAGATTCGAGTATCCCATAAATCTATAAATATGTATCAAGAGCGAATGCGAATCTCTGACCGAGAGACGACACTCGCTTAGTGTACCACTATATAAAAAATACATATCAAGACGACAAAGTTTTATCGATAATTCGAGACTGAGCTTTAGTTTTTGACAAATCGAAACATTCTCGGCGTTTTTTAATTTTTTTATTTACACGCTCGACTTTTTCTGTTTTTCAATAATTCTCGAAACTGCGTTTATGATATTCCGAATGCAAATATGCGCTTTTAATGCGTTCTTAAGCGGAATCTCTGATATTCTTAAGCATGTAAAGCTGTACTGCCGTGAAACGTTTTTAAAAGGTTTCATTAAACTCTGTGATCCTTAATATGTGGATTTTAGAATTTGTCTATAATTTTTCATTTCTCGATATCAACGGCCCTGAGACTGGAAAGAAAATAAATAGAACCTAACCTAAAAAGTATCGCACATAGCATTGGTTTATTAACTAACACAGGCCGTGCAGAAACTTTGTCGGGCAGCCACTATTAAGGCTTCCTTAATAAAATTCCTGGTCCAAATAGAGTTCCTAATGGGTCCTTGTTTAGCTTTTCTCAGGAATTTCAAACTAGGACCTTACCGCAACCCACATGTGTTTCCCTAAAAATTTTAGGCTGAAAAATGAAATGAAACCTGACATATTCAGGAAATTGATGATATATTTTGCGAGGTACAAACGTGCTAACGTCCATAACTTATCGTTTAATTGCAATTATTAATGAATTATTAATATTCCATTAAAAAAAGTTTATTAACAGCTAACTGTCCACTAAACTGTTAAAAACGTTAAATTATTGTCTAAGAATGCAATTAATATACAATGTTCATAATATTTAGTGTATGGTACATTTTGTTTAAACGTAAGCATTCTTCTACAATTGTTAAATAACAAGTGAAGTGGTCGATAATTGTCGGTGCTTGATTTCGATAAACATTTACTCAACGTTTTAAGCGTGCAAAAAGTACGTTGTTAATCGGTTTTCAATGATTGTCAATCAATAGTTATTAACATATTGTTAATCGATAAATACGGTATTTATAAAAATTAACACTCAATTGTGAAATATTGTAAACGTTACAAAAAGTATACTAAACGATATGCGTTTGTGATACATTCATCAATGTTATGAGAACCCGCCGATTTTTTTATCGAGGCAACACGTAACTGAAATAATCAATTATCGCGTAAAATGACTGAAGGTACTTTTATTTATATTATTTTAGTCAGAGTGATATAACTGTATAAAGTCAGGGCGTGTTTACATTTTAAAAAATTCAAATAGACAATGAAACAATATATTTCTTACGATGTGTATATAGCCACATGGGTTAAGGCGCAACGGAAAATCAGCAATCTGCAGGGCCTCTGGCTCAAATGCCATTAATAAAAAAATATTGACATGCGTGTTTACAGTGATTAGTAAACACCATTTTAATGAATAATCTGGAATTTCTAATTAAAAGTATTAAGATAAGCCGATTAAATGAGAGCGAATAAATCTATTTGAATTAGTTTTGGTGGTTGGTTTGGTAGTTTGGTAGTAGCTTTATAGGTCCTAACAAGAAAATCTATAAAAGCTCCATACTTGCAAGTGTGGCAAACCTAGAAAGGCATTTTTTAGATTTATTCTAGCCCTTCTAGGCCCCGTAAAGAGTTGGGGAAGACTAGAAGGGCCCATAGATGATCCCTAATTAAATTTCTGCACAGGTTTCACTACTTACCGATGCACAGTTATAGTTGTAGTGACGTTTATTTGTAGCAAAAAACACCAGAATGTAGTGACGTTTATTTGTAGCAAAAAACACCAGATCCTCCGGTAAACACCATTGAATCTCTTGTGAGTCGCCAACATCGGTGACAGCACAGTTGACGATGAGAATTATCAAACAGCGTGAACCGCCACGCTTGTAATATGATATCGAACTTATTTTCGCATCTTTCGTTGCTATTTTCTTGCGGAAAACTTTTGCGATACCCCTTTTTTAAATCGCGATACTTATTTTCCGAGATCCGGTGAGTGCCATCTCATATTTTATATTTCAGATCTGAAGATGATGACGTGAAAAATTTACTATTGAGACGCCGTCAAGAGTATTTATCATATATTTTTGTATTAATATTTAATTTTTTTTTCAGTGACAATTAATAGTCAAGTGGGTTGAATGGGGTTCAAATCAAATTTGAACGTCGATTTTTTTTAGTAGATAAATTTAGTCGCATGTCATCTATGCATTGTTAACGTTATTATCCGGAATTCGGGACAAAAAACGGTCGATTTCCGCATTTATTACATTTTTATTTTTATTAAAATTTGTTGAAAATTGCATCATTTTTGTTTAATATATATAATTATTTTTATAGCAACTACTGACTTAAGCATGCATTGTGCTAGAACAAAAAAAATGTTCGAAAAACAACTTTTTGCTTTCTCACATTTTTTTCTTCGTTTTTCTTATGTCAACGAGTTCAAAATATGGTAAAACGTCCAAAAAACATATTTAGAAAAAAGGTCTATACACACGTGCACGCGCACGTATGTGTGTGTATGTGTTTGTGCAATTACGTGCACGTTGACGTTTTTTTTTTCCAATGACGTGATAAATTCTATTAGAAATATGTCAATGGAGAAGTGGATCGAAGAATTTTTCAGTCGTGGCCAAACCAATTCGGTCAA